>OX419728.1:5630000-6255000 GCA_948477245.1 Thumatha senex
GCTCTTTTTCTCTTTTTTTTTGCTTTGTAACAATACAATAGCCAAGAAAAATACGTAGGTAGAACGAGTAGGGAGCACTTTTTACTTCGCATGAGGTAAAGTCTAAACAGAAGATAAAAAAAAATGTTTGCAAGAGTGACTGATATCAAAATGGCTGTACTTTAATTCTCTACACATTCCAGACAAAGTAGTTTCAAGACCTTAAAGTGGCCAGTGTTAAAAATACTTTAGTTGGAGAGGTTGGAGACAACAAGTCCTTGTAACAAACATTGAGCTAGACAAGACGGATGCGCCCAGTTAAGACCCGTATTGCGCTGCACGTTACGACAGAGGGCTTACACGTGTCTGGGTCATTCTGTAACCGGGTTTTGATAAACAAGCGATGAAATAAATAATAAATAAATATCGTTGAGACAACTCACACAACGCCATCTGATGCCAAACTAAGCAGAGCTTGTACTATGGTAACCAGATAGCTGATAAACATACTTAATTATATATTTCTAAATACATACATATTATAGATAAATAACACCCAGACACGGAATAAACCATCGTGCTCATCACACAAAGTCCAGGCCTGGGTGGCAATCGAACCCACGACCTCTTGCGTAGCAGTCGGATATACTCCCACCGCGCCACAGAGGCTGTCAGATTATATCTATACTAATATTATAAAGCGGTAGTTCGTTGAGATTTTGGGCGTGAGGTTGTAAGGGGTAATCTCTGGGTCTACTGAACCGATTTTGAAAATTGTTTCTCTTATAGAAGAAAGGTCGTATCATTATCCCTGATTGCTATAAACGTGCTTCGGAAGGCACGTTAAGCCGTTGGTTCCTGTTGCCAGTAATATGGCAGTCGTTAAGCCAAGTTGAAGGTCTTATGGGCTTGAAATTTTTAACAACAGGTAGCCACAACCTGCGTCTGTCTGTTAAGCTTGTGTATTCCTGTCTGATGTCTGTTCCTGGAATACTAGGAATAATAGGAAAAGTGGGCATATAATATACCTCTGCCACCCTTTCGTGTATAAGGCGTGATTGATTGCTATCGGCTATTTTTTTCATCCCGGGTACATGTTCCTGTGGGAAATAAGTACCGGAAATTTTATATCGAAAAAATAGAAAAAAAATTGTTACACTCCTCCGATTTCATTTATCTTTAGGGTGTGAGGAGTGCGTGAAAGTATCACGTCACGTCTTCATCGTTTTGGGTCTGCTTCTGTAAGAACGGCGAGAAAGCCTACCAGCTGTGCTCAGGCGATGTCATATTTAGATTCAGTTTTATTTCTCGTCATCATCGGAGATATCAGTCCGGGACTACCAGGACTTTAATTGGTCGTGCTAATTAGTGTCTAGCACATAAGACCTTTTAGCCTTTTTGTTACCACCTCACTAAAAAGGCAACGGGTTCAAAATTTCTTCCAAATTTAACATCTAAAATAGACACATTTTATTTTATTAAATTTATTCGGCCCTTTAGACCCACCCCAGTTCCGTGCTTCGGAAGGCACGCTAAACCGTTGGTCCCGGTTGCTAATAAAATGGCAGTCGTTAAGCCAAGTTGAAGGCCTTATGGGCGGTTTAAAAGATTTCAACAGCAGATCGATGCAGTCTGCGCCTGTCCATTTCAACACGGCAATGGGCTCACCACCTGTTACGTGGGACGAACGTGCATGCGGTGAAACGTGGGCGTTTAATATGCCTCTGCCTACCCCTTCGGGATAAAGGCGTGACAATATGTGTGTATGTATATATGTTTATTACTCGTATGATGACCGGGCATCATAAATTAATAAAATATCACTATCTATATATATATATATAGATAGTGATATTTTTATAGTACCTATCAACAATCATATTTTGTTTTAACATATTGTACAGCTGTTACAGAATCACCTTGTTCGTACTAGCCCTAACTAAATTGTTGTGAGCAATTTGCATTTTGATACAATTGGTTCGGCTATGTTAAGTTTGCAGTGTCAACGCTTAAACCAGCCATCCCCAGGTATTGGACTAGGTTGTTAGAATTCTTATCGCTCTAAAACCAGTATTAGATACTTATGTAGAATAGACCATTATAATAACAGGAAAAATCTCTCTCGTTGAAGATGATACACAAGATACAAGTACAAATACATGTCAGTATTGCCAATATTCATAACTCTTATCTTTGAAAATTAAAAACATTTATATTTTATTTGGAAAATAGTATCTTATTAAACAACTAATAACAACAGTTTTGATCACACAGATGAATACGATGGGGCCCTACTTACACCTTCAGGGTGCAAGCTAGCCAAACTGTGAGTGTGTGAGCACCTGCTGACTACGAGGTTGAGGTCATGTCGAAGAGAAGAAATTTTTATTAGTACGCAATAGGTTGATTTAAGCACCCCCTACGCCGTGAATTCTGTACAATTCTTATGTCATCCCTTTTTCAAAGAATCAATCTTTTTCAAAAAAAAGGTAAATAATATTTGTGACAAGCCTTTATTAACTAGAGACTGTAGGTATCCGTAAGCTGTCAATAATGCCGAAGCTAAAATGCCAAGTCATAGCTGCTTCTCGCAGTCAATAAGAAGCTCAAAATTCAAATAAGGTTTGGAAACAATTGGTAAGATGTTTAGATGAACAAAATTATGATTATTTAATGAGGTGTTTTGTTTAATTACTCACCAATTTGCAAACTAAATCTTCTTTTCTAAAAAATGGTACTGGACTTTAGTTGTACCCACCGAATATGATTAGCTAGGTTCAAAGACGTAAAAATTCTGCCCTGAACCCTGGCACATCCTTTCGAGGAGTTGCCCTGGGCACCCGGCACTAGACAGATAGGTAGAAACATTGTGGATTTAGTTATTACCATACATAAAAAACACGACGCAAAAATAGCTCAAATCAAAGTGCCCTTGGCTTTGGACTTGAAGACAATAAACTCTACTTGTTGATAGTGTCATTTGTATTTTTCCAATAAGTATGTACGTGAGTTGGTTATGTCACACTTGACGCCTTGAGATTTATTCACTTATTTAAGTACCTCCAAGTAATACTAGTATGTATTTCGATTCTTAATGCAATCTTAATGCTAAAGGCTAAAGTTTGTGAGTGTGTTTGCATGTTACTTTTACGCTGAAATGACTACACCGTTTGGAAAAAAAATGGTGTGGCGGTAGCTGACATTCTGGATTAACACATAGGATACTTTTTTTTACCCCGGGTTCCTGCGGTAAACGGGAACGCTGGCAGAGACTCGAATGTCCTGAAGAAAACAATTATTTTTATTTATCTATAATATGTATGTATTTAGAAATATATAAGTATGTTTATCAGTTACCTGGTTACCATAGTACAAGCTTTGCTTAGTTTGGAATCAGATGGCGTTATGTGAGTTGTCCCAACAATATTTATTTATTTTATTTATTTAGTTACAACATAACTCAACAAAAAAAATCTAATAACTAGTACATCAGACATCCCTATTGTACCAGCACTTACGAGTATCTAAATTGTAAGCAAAAATTTAGTCATATTTTGGACATAGTGTAGAATTCATGAATGGACTTTGTTTTTGTTAGATGCAGATGGTCAACAGCTGTGGTTCATTCAGCATTATTAGTAGTTATTGTATGATTTACGATTCCTTAACAAGAATAATAACGATTATATGCTCTCTTTCTAAAATAGACAAATCGAACGAGACAGCATAGTCAGAAAGGACCGGTCGCCAGGCTCACGATCCATACATACTTCTTTCGCTTCCTGCATATTCATTAATGCTTTCATACATTTACGTCTGGGTATCCGAGTACTTTTGACCTTTTCGGTTTTGAACAATCTGTTCACGTGATCTTCGTATGTAAGTCTCGATCTAACCAGACTCTCACACTTTATTTAAAAGTATCTTAAAAGTGTCCAAACCTCAGCAGCACGTCTTTTTCCAACTTAAAACTGACACTTTTATTCCAACCTGTCATATTACAAATCACTTCGTTACGTATTCGATTGGTCAATGATAATAGATTAATTGGAGTAAGTAAAATGTGTTATCACTACAGTCATTTTATATAATAAGGATATTCAAATGTCTATAGTTTTCAACTAGGTAGTGCTAATTTAATGATCCATACTCACATACATAGAAACATATCACGCCTCTATCCTAGAGGGGATAGTCAGAGGCAGAAAATGTACCCACTTTTCTTAGCCGATTGCCGTGTTAAATGAATGAATGAACAGGCGCAAGTTGTGGCTACCTGCTGTGGAAATTCTTCAAGTCCGTAAGGCTTTAACGATTGTCGGCAAACAAAGGTTTAACGTGCCTTCCGAAGCATGGAAATACTGGTTAATGGAAATTTCACAAATGGATCACCCATCGTGAAAGATGCTGAACGCAGTGACCATTTACAGAACACTGAGTTAGCGAGGTCACAAGCGCTTTAGGATTCATATGTAATCAATAATCCATATATACATCTAATTCAGCTTTTTTTTAAATGTGTGTTAGAGGGATGTTGTAAAGATATTCTAAAATAAGTCGGGCTAATGGATGCTCTCGGACTTTTCTCAATCTTAGTATACGGTGGTGGTGTCGGAGGTATATGTGGTAAGAGAGTGGTGTAATACGAGTGGGGTGGTGGAGATTATGAAGAGTGTAGGGAGTCGTAAGGTGTGGCATCTAATTCGGCTATAAACTATTGCGAATTTCACCCATTTTTGTTAGGTGAGGTAGTCAACTAGTCAACCCATGACCACGGCTGGTGTAATCCGGTCGAAACATCGGGAAGGACGAGGTAGGCTTCTAGGTACGAAGAATGACTTGAAATAGTCTGAAATGTATATAAATGTAAGTGTAACCATATTTCTTTATTACAACTTTGTTAAATTTCGCTACATCTAAAGCAAATGGCGCTGTCGTAATGAGTTGCACATATGATTCAATATTTGCTTTAAAATTAGAGCATGAGGCATGAGGTTTGTATGACAAAGTAATAAGGCCATAAATATCGTGACCCGAGGTCCATTTCTTTGGCAAATTTTTGTTGTTATTTTAATATTAGTAGGTTATTTCTGTAGGGCTACCTATTTCTACCCGGATCGGATTTTGACAAACTCTCAGTCGTTGATAACTCGATGTTATAATATAGTATGTAATATTACTATATTTTCTTTGGTTATAGACTACTTTTCTACAGGCTTTACCATATTTATTTGTTTTGATGATATCCGTTATATAGTTAGTGATATAATATAGTAAATTAGTTACCTATAAATAGATAACAATGGTAGCATCACTACTAACTTCCGTTTTTTATTCGTGTAGGAATCCCCAAGGATGTTACGCCGGACTAGAATCGACTAAAACTCCTCGAAGGATATCCCAAGAAACACCTGTCTACCTACCTATTCGTATTTTAAACGAAAACAGCGACATTATTGTGACTGTTTATCTAATTAATTTTAAAAAAGTCCGAGACTACCAGGACTTTAATTGGTCGTGCTAATTAGTGTCTAGTACATAAGACCTTTAAGCCTTTTTGTTACCACCTCACTAAAAAGGCAATTCAAATTTAACATCTAAAATAGACACATTTTATTAAATTTATTTGGCCCTTTAGAACCACCCCAGTTCCGGGCTTCGGAAGGCACGTTAAGCCGTTGGTCCCGGTTGCCAATAACGTGATCACCACCAGTTACGTGGGACAAAAATGCATACGGTGAAATGTGGGCGTTTAATATGCCTCTGCCTACCCCTTCGGGGATAGAGGCGTGACAATATGTATGTATGTATGTTTATCTAATTACAGCTCAAACCGTTGAACGAATTCGGCTCTTTCACTAAAAGAGATTTTTTTATTTGTTAGTCGATTTACTCCAACTCGATTTCGAAGAATTTCGCGGGCGAAGTCACTGGACGTAAGTTAGTAAGTCATATAGAGTAGGTACAATGTACCGGAGTATTGTTAGAACACGTTAAGAATAGCGCTACATAGTTATGCAAATAATGTGCCTAGTTTTATCGATTGTGGTTGCTTATTTGCCTGACCTGAATAACTTAGTTGTACAATACGTGTCACAAAAGATGAGACTTAGGGCCGTATTCCAGAACGCTTATCAACACTCAAGAAATACTTAAGAGTGGATTTTATAAGGCAAAATCTAGTCTCACGCGTCGATCGAGTATTGAGAAATGTTCTGGAATACGGGCCTTAATGGTGCTCACTTCCGAGGGTCTTAATCCTGCTTATGTAAATCACAAACTTCTTTGTCACTCTAAAAATGGAATACAGTCTGAAAAATATATATTTGACTCTTAAAATAAATGTCATTGTTTTAAAATTAAAATGGCAACTAGTTACATTTACTTTGACAATTTATTGGTATTCTGATAAAATCACAAAGCAAATGTACGATGTTAGCATAAAATAACAGAAATGACGTCTAGATCATCGTTTTTTAAACAACAATAAAGAAATGCCTGCGTGACCTGAGTCACAGTCTGACAAGTCTCTCACTTTGATAATTATCTCCGTACTCGATCTATTTGTTTGCGCAAATGTTTTACTGTGCCATACAATGATTTTCAGGCATACAACGTTATAATGTAATGTATTAGACTTTTACAAAAGGTACATCAAAGAATAAAGATCATAAAGAAATCAACCTTCATGATCGATTCTATTTTTGGACCACCGGTTCTACACAACCAACTGCAATCAAACATACGGCAATGTTTTAAATCTGACAAGAACTTATAAAATATATGCATAAAAATCAGTTCATTATTTTTGCAGAAATGGCGAATAAACAGACAAATTGACAAGAATTTCTAAAAACATATTTTTGGATTCAGATTCATTAATTTACGTTCTCCAACATGGATACACAAATATTTAACAAATTTCTAATATTTATATTAGATGCGATCTCTTTGAATGTTCGAGTCTCCCCTTTCGTGAAGCGTGTTGTACAAGAGTTTTTTATTCGTAGGCGGTATATAAGATAGGTAAATAACTCTACAAATAAATAGCTGACACGTTCGAGACTTCCAAGACCTAGTTCAGCTAGACAATGGTAGGTAGATACATAATCCTACCAAATTATACCAAAGTTTGGTAACTTTTAATCAGAAACCGTATTTCATGTATAAATTAGTTTAAGTATGTGTACACTCAACAAAACATTTCGGTTTGCAGACAACAAAACAATCATCAATAAAATGTAGGTTATCTATCTATGGCAGAAACTGATTCGACTGATCGATTAGAGCACATCTTAAACCGCTGGGTAGACATATGGTAGAACCATGAAACTTTGCACAAATATTTTATAAGAGACGTAAGTGGAATTTTTGAAAATTCGACCCTAAGGGTATGAAAAGGGGATGCTAAATTTGAATGAAACAACGTGTTCTTTTTGTGGAATCTTTCTATTTGCTGTGGAGGTATCTGGCTCACTGAATTACTTTTTATCCTTAGATCAAGTTTCCGTAGGAAACGGGAAACATAACCACGTGAGCCGCGGGCGTCTTCTAGTTTAACTGTATAAACATAAATATATTCAACTTCTAAATATAATATACCTAAGCATAATATCTAAGATAACCTTTATTTTTTACAGCTACCTATATATTTAGGTCTGTATTCCAGAACGTTTCTCAATACTCAATCAACGCTTGAGGCTAGTTTTTGCCTTATAAAATCTATTCTCAAGCGCCGATTGAGTATTGAGAAAAATCCTGGAATAAATAAAAATAAATAGACGCGTCGCAATTTCACTAATTGAAACGTTATGTTCATACAAACAACATTATATTAATTTGGCCTGCAAACTGGACACTTTTGCTGAGTGTATACAGTGAATCCTATAAACATAAAATCTTACATGAGGTCAGTCTCTTTTATGGATGTTTACGAGTTATTGGTGCTTTTCCAAATTTGACTGCCTAAGTACTGACAAGGTAGCCACAAACACGTTTACGTACGAATCTATACAAATAAATAAAGGTAAGATGTCTGTTTGTAATTCCAAATTAAGAGTTTTTTTACTAAATGCAAGTGAAAGTACAAACGGTAATTTTTTTTTTATTTTCTCTGTTAGTCTGTTTGTTCCGGCTAATCTCTGAAATGGCTAGATCGATTTTAAGGGGACTGTCACTGGCAGATAGCTAATGTTATAAGGAGTAACTTAAACTACACCTTACTTTGTATTCCCACGGGAACTACGCGGGAGAGACCGCGGGGTGTAAGCTAGTATATAATATAACATCGGTTCTGTAAACGATCACTGCGTTAAGCAAAATTTTAATACACGCTAAAGTAAATCATTAGATATTTTATAAACCCGCTTCAAATCCAGATAGAAATTAGCAACAACTGGGAAAACACTTAACATGAAAAAGTAATAAAACCATAGAAAAAATATCCACGAAATTCCACGCCACTGGAACTCCTAATAATAAGTGTACTGTGTAAACTAAACGCTTTTTACCTCCTTTCTTCCTAAAAGATAAATATTTTTGCCGCTATTTATTTTAGATGATGAATTCCAAATATTTGTTCGAGTAGCCATTTTCCTGCGCCCCAATTACTTGAGGGTTATAGTTGGCTATTATTAATGTAGACTGTTTAAAATTCCGTGAAATATCGTTTGGGTTAGTGTAAGGACGGTATAAGCAAAGATTTTTTAATGTAAATTAAAAACTTGGAAATGAAAGAGGTTATATTTCATACAGTCTGCAGTATGGGGTTTTTCGAAACGGGTCTTACAAGGTTTTTACAGCGTCAGCAGCGCGAGTCCTACACAGTATTTGGTAAGCAGGTATTTCACTTAAACATTTACAATAGAACATCGAAAATAGGCTGTAACTAGATCTAGCCAGCTGAAAGTAAGTGTAAAAATACTTCAGATTTTAGCCGTGACATACTGGACAGTTAGATATCGACAAATTACATGCATTTCGTTAACAAGAATAAATCCATAACTCATTAATGTAGCAACATTGCAACAAAATATCTGCACGATTCGCATTAAATTAAAATTGATTAAACGATTTTACTATCTGTCTAATTTGTAAGTCCAATTTCTTTACAAGCGTGAAACGCAAAGTTAGAAAGTATTTATGTGCCGACATGAAAAGTTTCCGTCAAAAAAAAACTACACATGTTAGTCACGGTTACAAAATAGTCTCATGAAATGTGTTTAAAGTGACAAATGGTTTTTTTTAATAATTAATTAATGGCCTGGTTTTCTAAGACCTTTTAGCCAAATCTAATTTTTTATATCATATTTCTTCAATCTTATCTTCTAATTAGTCCTGTCCAGTCGATGTCGTGTCCTCAGGCTACGTCCTGGTCCTTGCCCTCAGTATAATGGTGATTCTTATACTAAGGTTGTCAGTGGACGTTTCGCGGCAAGAGAGAAAATAGCATTTCACTGCATATATATCATTGTCTTTCACTATAGCACGTTAACACAACTTTTATGTCCAAGACAACCACTCCCGCACATAAAACAAGATAAATGCAGTAGTTTTAGAAAATAATATAAAGCAAGCGTCCGCACTTGTCACTCTTCCCGCCAAATGTCGACAAATGGTTTTTTTAATAATTATTTAATGGCCTGGTTTCTAAGACCTTTTGGCCAAATCTTATTTTTTATATCATATTTCTTTAATCTTATCTTCTAATTAGTCCTGTCAAGTCGATGTCGTGTCCTCAGGCTACGTCCTGGTCCTTGCCCTCAGTATAATGGTGATTCTTATACTAAGGTTGTCAGTGGACGTTTCGCGGCAAGAGAGAAAATAGCATTTCACTGCATATATATCATTGTCTTTCACTATAGCACGTTAACACAACTTTTATGTCCAAGAACCACCACTCCCGCACATAAAACAAGATAAATGCACTAGTTTTAGAAAATAATATAAAGCAAGCGTCCGCACTTTTCACTCTTCCCGCCAAATGTCCGACAAATGGTTTCGAAAATATATACCACAGAGTAAAAAACAAAGAATGTGGCTCGCTCCCTCTCGCTCGTAGAAAGTGAGTGATGTTGAATCCTTGCTCTACTAGTAATACGTGATGAACTCTTTACGAATTTGCAAGGGAATTTTTTTGATAGTAGATGTTTGCTGTATATTATTTTCCAAAACTAGTACATTAACCTGGTTTTATAATATAAATATGGTAGTTTCTTACACATAAAAGTTGTGAAACCTGCTATAGCAAAAGCTATATATCGCCGTGAAATGCTATTTTATATCTTACCGCGTTTACTTAAAAGGCGAAGAAGAAGAAGATATGAAAAAATAAGATTTGGCTTAGTAACCGGAAAATAAAAAAAATACAATAAATAACAAAAACTTTATACACTGCAGTTGTCACGCATCCAATTATTTAAAGCACCAGTTGACGCGTCGTGAAGTTTTCCCGTTTTCTGTTTCCCACAGGAACTTGTTCCCGGGATAAAAAGTAGCCTATGTGTTATTCTGAGTAAGCTATATTATTTTAAATTTTCATCAAAATCCATTCACTAGATTTTCGTGTAAGAGTAACAAACATCCATCCATACTTACAAACTTTCGCGTTTATAATATTAGTAGGATAACAGTAAGTTGAACGCGGTGTAAGATGGTTAAACGCAATATCTTCGGAGCCCAAGTGAACTCAGTCTCAAGCAGTGCACCTGCTGAATAACGGGCGAGGCAACGACGGAGGCTGTAGGAGGCAGTCACTCTTAACAATGTCGGAAACAAAAAGCCATACGATACCTAGTCCTAAATAAAAATATGTGTTTAATCTGCAAAAAATGTGACGCCACAAACTAGGTACAGATAAAAGAGAATCCCTAATTCCAAATCTAGGTAGGATTTGGAAGCAACTGGGAATATACTAAGATGAAGAGAAGAGAGTCCCAGAAGCAATTTTTTTTAAAATTCTACTAAGTTTACAAATAAGCATACTTTCCAACTGATCAAAATTGGCTACCGTAGTAGAGCCACCCTGTAAATGATCTTTGCGTTAAATATCTTACGTTGGTCCTGAGATGGGTGACCACTTTGTGCCATTTCCATTTACGAGGAGCGACCGTGCTTTAAATGGCTTCTTAAGCCGTTTGTCCCAGTTGCCAGGACTAAAAATTTCAACAGCAGCTAGTCACAACTAAAATGTGGGCGTATAATATGGTATGCCTCTACCAGCCCTTTCGGGGATAAAAGCGTGATTATTTATAATGCGAAATAAACCAAAATTTATCCGTATATTATAACGTAACTAACATAATATCATTAGACATAATTAAGAAGTTAATACGACAAGTATATCGAACAACTTTTCACTTTTTTGCGTCGCGAACGATCATTACTCGATTACTCATTACAGCTTGTTATGGCCGACATCGATTTAAAATAGGTGGTATTGATTTACATTTAATATTCAAGGCCTCTAATGCTCGTATATTTATAGTGATTTAGATCGTGTGTTGTGAAGTGATTGCCATAGATTGATTTGATTGATAATTTTAAAGCGGAAAATTTTTCAGACTCGACTTGGCCTCGAATCAGTGTCTTCTCACTTGTCGGGTGAGACGGTTTTCCATCTACGCTACCGAGACCCACCCGAAACTGAAAATAAATTCACCTCATCCGTCTTAATGCGACGTAAGGCGCTATCTACCGGGATTTAGCAAAGTTACACGGTAAGAATGTATAGAATTGCACCTACAATCATTCGATTTGTGATGAAACCTGCCTTAACATTAGAAACAATGCCTATCATAATTGTTTCTAATGATTTGGTTGATTGTCTGCTAATTACAAAAAAAAGTGTGTGTAGTTTCACTTCTTACCTGTGTACTCTACACAGGTAAGAAGTGAAACTTCTTTACATTTTTTTACAGCTTTCAAATTACCCTGATACGTCGATAAAGAACTTACACTTATAATAAAGAAGTTTCACTTCAAAACAACATGGCGCATAACCGAAAAACGTGACGATTTTTTTTCACCTGTAAAATTTCTCTGAACGTTCACTTCAATAAATATAGGACTAGCGATTGTATTCATCCATAGAGCAAGGAATCAATGTCACTTGACAAACCAAGCCATGAGATGTCACCCTTGTTTCATACGATTACTACAGACGAATGGTAGGCAGCTGACAGGTCGCATATGTGATTTTCGCTTATAGTTTGACGTAAACTTAGCACGCTGTATTATTATTACTTTAGTTTTTATTAAACGCGAGCGAGAGGGAGCGACCAATATTGAGAGCTCCCTGATTGTGTCAGATGTTCATTGATATCAGAGTTGCCAAGTGGCTCGATAGATGGCTCTGACCTTATGCTCTTGAATGGCGCTTAAAACTTTATGAAGAGTTTCAACTTATTTCGGTACAATTTTGTGGCTCAGTTGGTCCTTATATTCTTTTACATTCTTTAATCTCTCATTACAAGTACCTACATACACATACATAGTGACGCCTATTTCCCCAAAGTGGGTAGGCAGAGGATCCTATACGCACACATTAAGTTGTACTTTGTCTCACGCACCATTCCATAAAAGAAGGTTCTATATTAATTACGTATATGTATGTATGTTTGGAATTTTCTCGGAAATTGCCAACTCATCTGACTCAGATATTTATTTTTCTTTGAGTTTTAGCTCTTATAAACTTGTTTTGAAACGAATTAATTAGTTTGACATTTATTTGTTTTAATGCTATTATTTTGATTTTAATGCATCTACAACACAACATCACGGACACATGTTTACAAATTTAAGTTATATGCATACATAATTCATGTCATTTCCATTTTTATATCTGAAGCACTTGGACATACGAAAATACATATATAAAATATTTTGGAGGTTCTCACACAAAGCCGTTTAGCTCAAATTAAGTTAATAGTACCTACAAGTTTGTGTTTAGGATCAAAAGAAATGTGTGTGTACCAGAGTACATCGGTAAGAAATGAAACTTGTTTACATTTCTTACAGCTAAAAAATTTCTCTCATACGTCGATAAAGAAGTTTCACTTGAAAACAACATGGCACGTAACAGAAAAACGTGACGATTATTTTTACAGCTATATAATTTCTCTTAAATAAAGAAGTTTCACTTCAATAAGTAAAACTCCGAAACTAACCCAGGATCGAACTCGAGACCTTAGCGCAGCCGTCGCATACTACGCCGCTGAGGCAGACACAATTGAGACAGTTGTTTCCAACAATGCGGGAAAAAAAAACAAATATCAGATGCTACTAGCAGCCAATCAACGCAGCTCGGACTACCTGAGTGAATATTCTAAACACAAACGGGACTTTATCCCCCGATAATGCATACAATGGTAGGTAAGTAGGTAGTTAATCGGTATTCGTAGAACTCCAAAAATGTCTCAAAAAAGGGTGTTGTTGCGTGGGAATCATGTGAGATAGATATATATTTCAAAATTGTACATAAATATTTTACATGGAAAACATTCGAACTCTGTAACAAATATTTACACAAATATTTGTTTTATCCTAGGCCAAAGACTGGAAGATATGAAGCCACGTGAAACCACTATAAGTTTAGGACTTGAAAAATGTTGTCAGCCACAACCTACTTGTTCATTTCAACACCGCAATAAGCTCACCACCTATTACGTAGAACAAAATAGTTACAACTAGTATGCGGGCGTATAGTATTCCACTGTCTAACCCTTTAAGGGAACTAGGCGTCACTATTTGTATGTAATATACCTTTTTATCGCGCGATATTATGATAATATCCAACGTCTTATGCATAGGTTATCAAAGAAGCTATCGGTTATAATGCGATGGACACATCGTTCTTGACAATTATTATTTTGTTCTGTTGGCTGTTTGCTTTATATTTACGCAATATTATCTACAAGGCTACGGCTGGGACTTCGTGCTCGTAGTGTATCAATTCTGTTAGATCAACGTGACCAGTTGAGCCAATCAAAACATTTCGTCGATGCATGTGCTTGTGATCATTTCATGACGATCATAAAGTGTTTTCGAAGATTGTGAACGTGAATTGTTATTTTTTTATATTGTACGACCGATTGCATTTGAAATTCGAACGTGATGTCGCGTCGCTTTAACTTCTTCTTGTTCCTTCCAATTACTGGAGGTTGGACATCAGCCCTGAAAACCTCGCTTTGTCCCTGGCGATGTGAATTCCGCGGCGCTCCTGACTCCGGTCCACTCGCGGATGTTTCGGAGTCATGATTTTTACCGCCTACTCGCCATAATGAGTTGCAGTACATCGTATCTCTCGTGTCTGAAGACATGGCCGAGTTAGGCAACTTTTCTTGTTTTGATGGTCTGCATCAACTTGCGGGTTTGACCGACCCGTCTTAGAACCTCAACATTGGAGTTTTTATGAGTGCAGCTGATTAAGAGCAAGCGTCGATAAGTCCACATTTTAAAAGCTTCAGTACGTTTACGAAGGTCTTCTGTAATAGTCCAAGCTTCGCAACCATAAAGAACTATAGGCCAAGTGCAGCCTTGAAGTAGACGAGTGCGCAGGGGAATACTGAGGTTTAAATAACTCTGATGTCTTTACCATCGAGTCCTATATCATTTAGGATGCAAGTTAAACATTCGTGAAGTACTCGATCGAAAGCCTTCTCGTAATCAATGAAACAGGTGAGGTAGATGTCTTCGTCGCTTCAACGCAGAACTAAAATAGTTGCGGATAGATAATGGCGTTTAGTTAGTTTAAAACACTATTTTTTGAACTAAACGCGGTCGATGTCTTTTTTTTGTCGAGTTATTATCGACTTAGTTGATAATATATGGATTATTTATAGTTATGTACTTGACTTTATTGTTAGGTACATGATTCTCCTACCATACCAAGTCACAACTTGCATAAGATGTATGTATAGAACATGAAAGTAACAAATTGAGTTGGCGCAAGTATCAATTATATTGGATGACAAAACATTGCGCTGAATACAATCGTGTAGGTTCACATTAATATTCAGAATTGACGAATATGACTGACGTGAACCGCCTTGTTGCCACATTGGGTGTTACTAGATATTAGCTATTCTAGCATATTTGTTTGTTATACTCGTAAGCTTGGTTGCGCAGGCCTGGAGCTGATGGTTTGAGTTAGCTGTCATCCTAGCAGAAGTAGACCCAGAGTGGTCGTGGCAACAGGTTTCATGCCGCATCTCTCTACAAAGTAATAGAGAAGGCAGTTAAGGTGGAAGGATAAAGCACGTAACAGTTTCTAAGGGTATAGGCAACAATAAGAACGAAAGCATCTATGCTTGTAATGAGGTCCAAAGTTCTCACAATGAAATCTGTCCACGAGGCGAGCTCAAGTTTTCAATTATTTCCAATTTTTTTTTTAAAGACACATGTGCATCCTCTTGTTAGCGCTCGTGGTCCCGCTGACTCAGAGTTCTGTAAGCGATCACTGCGTTAAGCAACAATCACTATAGGAGTTCCTTGGATGGGTGACCACTTTGTGGAATTTACATTTGCTTTTCCGTGCTTCGGAAGGCACGTTAAGCCGTTGGTCCCGGTTGCCAGTAAAATGGCAATCGTTAAGCCTGGTTGAAGGCTGTATGGGCGACTTGAATAATTTCAACAGCAGGTCGCCAGTCTGCGCCTGTCCATTTCAACACGGCAATGGGCTCACCACCTGTTACGTGGGGCAAAAATACATACGGTGAATTGTGGGCGTTTGTTATGCCTCTGCCTACCCCTTCGGGGACAGAGGCGTGACAATATGTATGTATGTAAGAGTGAGCCCAGGGGGCCGAGTCTACTATTGACAGGCCGTAGAACAGAACCAGAATCGCTGTTTTTAGCTGTCAAAATGTTAGTAGACAATCAAAAATGTCGTTGACGTGAGTAGAATTCTATCGGCCGACCGATAGAAGTCTATTGGATTACGATTGTAATAGTAGGCTACGAAAAATTTACAAAATTGTACCGATGGCTTTCTATTGAGCGACTATTTCGACACGATTAAAATAGCAGACTCGGCCCCCTGTTTGGTGTCTATGTCTACGCCGCGCCGTTGTAACATGCATCGTCGTTTCAATCACTAAAGTTGAACACCAATGAATAGATAAAGGACCTTGGTACTTATAGAATACTAGCTGATGCCCGCAGCTTCGCCCTCGTGGTCAAGTTTCCTATAGGAGAATTCCCACGTAACTCCCAAACTTTTTGAAAATCCAATATAGCCTATGTTACTCACTAAGAATGTAGTTTTCTAATGGTGAAAGCATTTTTAAATTCGGCCCTGTAGTTTCTGAGCCTATTCAATACAAACAAACTTACAAATCTTTCCTCTTTACAATATTAGTATAGATCATGGATATTGTCAGGTTACGTGTCAAAAATGTCGTTAGGTATTATACTTAACAAAGTGCCTACTTATTTTGTTCCTCCTGACACAAATACAGGGGTGTTGTAATTTTGACCTGTGCTTTAGTATATACCTAGGTACTATCTGTGTATTAGTAGGAAGTAGGTACTCCTGTAGTACCTAGTACTCACAAAAGGATCAATAGATTGAATCAGATATACCTATCGTTGAATTTTTTGTATGCTGACAGATAGTATTAGAGATTCTGATGTGTAATTTATAGTAAACTAGATGACACAGCTTCGCCTGTGGAATATTTGGACCTCCCGTCGCACCTATTTAATCTCGTCGCTTATAAATTCTACAATGATGCATAAAAAATTGCCCGATATGTCGACATTTATGACCACTGCTCTGCTCCCCAGGGTAGTAGCGTAATGATATATAGCCTATAGCCTTCCGCGATAAATGGGCTATCTAACACAAAAAGATTTTTTTAAATCCGACCTGTAGTTCTTGAGATTAGCGCGTTCAACCAAACAAACAAACAAACTCTTCAGCTTTATAAAATTATAAAGTATTGATTCGATTCATTTGAAAGAGGAATCAGCATTATCACGTCCTATAAATATCTTTGCCTATTATTCGTTAAAACTTGCCGTTTATAGTACCTAGGTATATCGGTAAGGGCTAGCTTGCGATGAACATGAAGAGTTACTTAGCTACCTATTACAACCTTTGCAAGAAACAGAGAAACTGGTGAAACATTTCATAAACACTATGAGTCGTAAAAGCATTTGCTAAATAAATAAGTAAATGAGTTAGTTTGTACTTAACCATTGAACAAAGTTATAAATAAATGGGTTCAGTTCTGTGCGGCCTATGCGCTCGCATCGAGCAGTACGCAACTTACCCATGATATACCTACACGGGTATTATGTAGGTGTGTGTGCAATAGTCACAGCTTTCTCCCAAAACGTGGGCGACACGACGAACTCGATCTCATACATGATCTGTCCGTGTTTACATTGGTTGATGGTTGATACGATGAACGAAACAAACAACACGACACGAATAGACGGACACCTAGGTACGTACCGCGATAACGATTGTTTACCTGAGACATGAGATTATCACACATTCAAGGTGACCAAGCTATGCACAGTACAAAATAAGTAAGTTCTCAGGTGTACGCTGCGACTAAGTGCAGTAAACTCAACAGTATCAGAAGTTTTAATGGAACTATGTGTGACATTGAACAGTTACGCAAGTCGATGCAACTTTTGTGTTAACAACGCAGCCGTTTACGAATCTCTGAACTATGTGAGCTGTCTTACAACACAATAAAAAGCCGGGCGAGTGCCGTATTTAAGACGGTCCCCCTTACCTCTGTCGCTCGAACATATCCTGCGAGGACTACACAAGACAGCCATAGATATATCCTCAAATGCATCACAACAATGTGAACCGGACCGGTGGCACCAGCAATATGACACAACACACAAGAAAACACAGCACAAAACAATTTACTGTTTTGTTATTTCACTAACACCATACACACGGATCGAAACGGCGCACAAATCGACATGCAGCGCGGGTTTACGATTGTAGTAAACTGAGTGGCGCTTGGCACTCGGTTCAGTGCGTTGAGGGCGCGCGCCCCGCACGCGGTTATCTTGCAGCTAACTTCGCTCGTGTGGGTTGCGTTCGGTCGACGTCCGATGGTCGATTCGATGAAAAGCTAGACATTTCGAGTCACACATTTCGATTTATTACGTTGAAGAATAATTGGTTAGTTATCTATAAAAATCATCCCCTTTCTCTTATATAGTGGCATTCAGTCAGCCGTTATCTACCTGACCATGACGTCTTCTACAAGGAATTTTGTTCTAAATTTGGTCACAGACAAGATAGAAATATTATTTGCTGGGGCGACGCGACGACCGTCGTCTGTGTATTATTAATTGAAGATACTTCGTCAAAACAATCAAATCATGCGTAGTAGCTAAATGACTGAACTTCAATTTATTTCTCATCAACGCAAAAAAGAATGTACCTAATGGGTTGCTTATTAAGATACAAAAACACATCAACACGGTCTAGGGATATTTCATACTCAATTAAATAACTCGAAAAGTACTGGCCGCATTGGGATCTTTTATACACCGATTTGTTTGTCATTTATCTCAGACTAATTCCAAATTCAAATTATTGAAAATTCTTTTGTTTCGGTGGCATAAAAATGTCTTGATGTGTAGGAGAGGGAATTTTCATTTGTGCGAAATTTTGAAAACAATACGAATTACGCAGTTTTTTTTCATTTTTAAACGAAAGATATAGTTAAAATTGAGGTATTGTAGCCATGCAACGCCAACATTTGACGAGGGCGGAGATGTTACGAGCTATGGGAATGCTGGAAGCTGACCTAGCTTCCAGCATTCCCACAGCTGGTAACATCTCCGCCCTCGTTCGTGTTCAGCGTAATGTTGCTGAGGCCATAGGCACCCACCAAAATGTAATTTCAAGATTGTGGACACGCTATCGTGCCACAGGTGAAGTAGCGGAGAGGCACCGGGGGCCAAGTCGCATCACTACCCCCAGACAAGACCGATTTTTGCAAATTACTGCGCGAGCTCACCAAATGCAACGGCGACTCAATTGGTCCAAAGGCTGCGAGTGGAACACCAAGTGCTTGTGAGTGACCAAACTGTAAGAAGGCGACTGCATGAAAGCAATCTACGCTCTCGTAGACCACTCCGGGTCCCACCTTTACGGAGAGGCAATTATGGACGACGATTAGAATGGGTTCGGAACCACGTGGACTGGGGCCGTGAGCAATGGTCCAATGTGCTGTTCACGGATGAATCCAGGTTCAGCTTCCATCCAGATTCACGAAGGACGCGTGTTTGGCGAGTTCCTGGACGATGGAGCCGTCTTCAGAACCCTCAGGAAGTTCACCCATACCAAGGAGGAACAATTATGGTTTGGGCAGGAATTCGTCTTGGAGGACGGACGGATCTCGTTTGGGTGCGGGGCAATATGACGGCAGAACGATACGTCCAACAGGTGCTGGGGCCCGTAATCTTGCCCCACAGAACACAAATGGGGCAAGATTTCCTGCTCATGCACGACAATGCCCGGGCACACACGGCGAGAATGGTAGAAGCTTGGTTACATACACACAATATTAGGGCCTTAGACTGGCCTGCTCAATCGCCAGATCTAAATCCCATTGAGCATGCGTGGGATATGCTGCAAAGAAGAGCTCTGAAGGAAGTTCCTGAAAATCTGGCTACAGAAGATCAACTTTTTGCGCACCTCAGAAGGACATGGGACAATATTCCGCAGCAAGACATTGACAACCTTGTTCTGAGCATGCCGAATCGTTGCCGATGTGTTATGAACATCATGGGCGCTTTCTCAGACTACTAACTTCAAGTTTATAAACACAAATTAAATGATTTTTCTATTTTTTTCAGTTTATACTCATAAATTAAAAGTTAATTCATGTACGGTTTCCGTCTATGCTTCATTTTTTTCCATAAAATCCTGAAATTTTAATCGAAGTACCTTAACCATTATAAAAAAATGGTAGAATATTAAATAACGTATCTTTTAAATATATACATGTCATATAAATAATTAACACATTGATAGTAATTCGCATTTTTAAAAATATCCCTAGACCGTGTTGATGTGTGTAGTTATTGTCAATGACTAGTAGTAGTATAAGAGCATAAGAGATAAAAAGTCACTGCAGATAAAATTTGATCATTGTTTGCTTGCTGTACGAATGAAATGAATAATAAACATTAATTGCGTTGGCAATTAATAGATGTTTAATTGTGAAAAGGGCAACCCATTTATAAAAGTTTTTTTTCTTTTGAAAATGATCGCTAAGTCCAACAACTCTGTTGCGAAACTACTCAAGCTTAACTTTTGATATAAAATCTAGTTTTGTGTAGGTACTTTATTTTTCGCTCGTGGCCCCGCGATCTCAGTGTTCTGTAAACGATCACTGAGTTACGCAACTTTCACTATGGCTGGTCCTCGGATGGGTGACCACTTTGTGGCATTTACATTTGCGAGCGTTTCCGTGCTTCGGAAGGCACGTTAAGCCGTTGGTCCCGGTTGCCAGTAAAATGGCAGTCGTTAAGCCTGGTTGAATGCGTTATGGGCGGTATGAAAAATTTCAACAGCAGGTAGCCACAACCTGCGTCTGTCTATTTCAACACGGCAATGGGCTCACCACCTATTACGTGGGACAGAAATCCACACGGTGAAAAGTGGGCATATAGTATGCCTCTGCCACCCCTTCGGGGATAAGGCGTGATGGATATTTATTTACTTTATTTTTCCTTTTGTACGTTTGACAGTACCTCTAATAACTTATTACGTATTTAATATATGGTTTATGTTTCAGTATAGCCCGATCAGTAAAATTTAAAAAAAAAACTTTACTACGAGCGCTATTAACTATGATTTTCAAACAACACTGAGTACAGTTACTAGTAAAGTAAGGGACACCAAAAAAGTATCGATTCTTTGTGGTAGGTATCGATACTTTTCCTTTAGACACCGATACTTAATTCTCGATACTTTGTGTTCGATTCTTTTACTCAATACTACTGTACTTTTTGACAGTTTTCGTATCGAATAGACAAACATTAGAAAAGACCCTTAAATGGATCTTTTAACTTGACCTAACGCCATAATTCAATTGTACTAAACAAACATTTAGCTCAAAATCGTTCCTTGGGTTCACAGTTCAGTTCCTATCCTTTCTTAATTCACTTTACTAATAATTTACTCCATTAGTTCCGCTAGTGTACCGTTGTTCTAATATTAATGGTTTAATCCTACATGTTCGTCTACGTTCTTCGTTCGTTTTCGAATTTTCTGTTCTTAAGCAATTGTACGTAGGAGGAATGGGAACTTTAAACGTGCGCCTTTAAGTCACCGTTGCCCTATTAGGGTTCGCTACGTCAAAATAAAAAAAAGCGGTCTTGCACTACGAACTCGTGCGCCGAGGGTTCCGTAAAAAAATAATACCTTATTTGCTTTTAAAGCCAATTAAGCTAGACCTCCGATTGTATTAGCGCTCATTTATATGTGAACACCTCTAAATTTTCAACTTTTTATATTTTGGAATTTTTCCTTTGTCTGTGCTATAATACGTTGCTTCGTTCCATAGATAAACGGTAGATAGATAAACGGCTGTATCTTTTGATTGAGTTGCTTTAGAAGTTTAATATTTTCACAGCTCCAAGGGACAGTAGACCTCAGTATTTGATATAGGCATATTTCAGCTCGATACCTCCATGTTATCCTAAGAAAAAGTGTCATTACAGACAAACGGACGGACACAAAGTGATCCTATTTGGGTTCCGTTTTTTCCTTTCAGCCGATTTTTAGTGTTCCGTACCCTAAATAAAGGGAACCCTTACCACTTTGCCCCTCTGTCTGTCAAAACCCATTATCTCGGAAAACTCCGATTTTTAGTGTTCCGTACCCTAAATAAATGGAACCCTTACCACTTTGCCCCTCTGTCTATCAAAACCCATTATCTCGGAAAACGTGAGAAAATTATTTATAATAATTATGTACCTACCTAAGAATTTGTGATGGAACCCTTAGTGGACGAGTCAGACTCACACTTGTCCGGTTTTTAATAAAGGTAAAAATCCCTAAGCAAGTACTCGATACTTGAAGTATCGATACTTGAAATGTTTTTTAAACGTCCTAAAAATATAGTCGATACTTTGAAGTATGATACTATTGGTTCGATCTAGGATCAAGTATCATATTGTCTCAGGGTTCGATACTTTATTTTTTTTGTAATTATTTTATGGCCTGGTTGCTAAGACCTTTATCTTAATTCATATTTATTCAATCTTCTTTCTTAATATCTTAAATTTCCCAGTCCTCTACGTCTTAGTCAAGTCCAGTCTTAAGTCAAGGTCAGTCTCACCCCAGTATAATAGTGGTTGATATACTGAGGTTTTCAGTGCATAATAGCATTTCACTGCATATATATCATTGTCTATCACTATAGCACGATAACACAACCTTTATGTTCCAGAAACCACCACTCCCGCACAAAAAACAAGATAAATGGACTTGTCGAGTTTACCGCGTAAACCCCTAAATACTTTAATGAGTACCATACTTTTTTTTGCCCTTTGCGGCAAATGTCGTCTCGTCTTCACACTATCCCTCTCTAAAACTAGGAAAAATGCTAAAATGGGAAACAGCTCTACCAATACATGCGTGGCCAACTCAATTCTCGCAAACCAATTAATTGGAGTCGAGTTCATTAATATACGTGGCGTAGAAAAGTTAATAATAGTAGTTTATGATACTGTTGCATAATAAGGGTTCTTATAACATGAGTGTGTTTTACTATAGTATCACACGAGTGTTATAAGACCAAGTTATGTACAGTGTTATACACTACTTTATCTACTCTCATACTACAATACGTAAAACAATATTGCAAATAAAATGATGAATATAACAACAAATTTATTTTTTAAATGTTAAATGTTGGCGCCAAGGCGCAAACATTGATTGCGCATGCGCGCTTGCGTCGCGGACTCGTTCATTGAAACCAATGATTGAAACCTTTTTTTTAAGTAGAGGTTCTACCTCGTTGGTCCAGCTGGAGGTTGTATAGGTGTATCGTTATGATTAAAAAGTTATATTATGATACAGGTGTCCATACAAGACCTGTATCGTAATTAAACTTTTATTTTATTATTTTTGGCCTGTACGTAATGTTTGTCATAAGAATTTTGTTATCAGTTTTATAATCTTTGTGTTATAGTATCAGAGTAGATAAAATATTTTTCTAACAGAGACGCAAATACGCCGTCTCTAATGAAATCTTACAAATGTTACCCCAACGTTTTCTCATCGTTGTATACGTCATAGTGTCATCGGGGCGTGCGAGTTTGCGTTCACACTTTTCGCTGCTACAAGAGACGTTCCTCCTAACCCATACTTAACCATTCTTACCCATTAGCTACGAGTGGATCATAGCTCCATGAATCTAATCTACATGTGCGCCTATTGATTCCATCAAGAGGATAAGGTAACAATAAATTAACTCTTCGAATAACCACATAGGAACATTAACATACACATATATACAGGATGGCCCATTTAAAACAGTCAGTAAGGGCAACTCTGAAACTATAAGACATAGAAAGATCTCTTCTAAGGAACCACGTCACCGATTTTGATGAAAAGAAAAACTGCATTCATAGATTAAAATAAGACTTGAACTCGAGTCGGGAATCGAACCCGGAATCATCGAAGAATAAAACTTGCATTATTTTTAAATGAATATCGATTGAGTAGATCTTAAGCAGTAAATATTACTATGAAACATGATATCTAAAATGAATAAAACTCATTTTTTTCATATCATTTAATGTAATTCCTTAGGTGTTCGAATTGATCATCCGCTTTTTCAGTACAACATTCATTTCATTTAGGGGTTTAAAATTGTATCTATGGTCGGTGTTGCATCTAATAACATACACATCTTTCAAATTTTCAACAAGATTGAGCACCGGCTCACAATAGTCGAATGGCTAGAGACTTTTTGAATCATAACTTTTCCCAAAAATGGATTAGTACTAATGACCCTTTTAAATGGCCCGCGCGTGATATCTCCTGTCTAACCCAACTAGAATATTTCTTGTGAGTTATGTTAGGGACAAAGTGAATAAAATAAGCTATTATGTCACCATGAATACTATAGATTCAATTTTAAGTCTTATTTGCTACCTGAAGATACATAAGCCAAGAGTAAAATCATTACTTAAACGAGTTAAATGTTGTAATAAAAATAAAAAATGGTTATTTCGATCACCTACTAAATAAATGACGTGATAAACAATGACTTTTATTCATTTTAGATATCATTTTTCATAGTAGATAATATTTACTGCAAAAGATCTACTCAATCGATATTCATTTCAAAACAATGCGAGTTTTATTTTACGATAATTCCTGGTTCGATTCCCGATTCGTGTACAAGTTTTATTTTAAATCTATGAATGCAGTTTTTCTATTCATCAAAATCGGTGACATGGTTTCTTAGAAGAGATCTTTCTGTCTTATAGTTTCAGCGCTGCCCATACTGACCCTTTAAATGGGCCATCCTGTAATATGTTCTATAGAAGTGCTGCTTCCCTATTATTTAGGATGTCAGCTAGTAGTATATCTTATCCTCTTTGCAATAATGCTTAGGTAAGTCTGTACGGCGGTTTTAAGACATGTTAATTTTTTCGGGACTATGCCGAGATTGAGTAGGTACCTATGGTGTTATTTTTCGGACATAGGTACATATATATTGCTAAATACATTTATTCTATTGTTATACCTCATTTACACTTTCGCGCAAGTCACGACATTAGCCGCGAGCTCGAATGTAAATGTACCAAAATAGGATACTGCGTTTACTCGTTTACAGTGTATATGACTGAGGTGTATATAGAATGTAATAAAAATCTGTGCGAGTCAGTGCCGTCCCATGCAACTATCGACGAAGCGGTCAATTGGTGATA
Source organism: Thumatha senex (assembly GCA_948477245.1). NCBI lineage: Eukaryota > Metazoa > Arthropoda > Insecta > Lepidoptera > Erebidae > Thumatha > Thumatha senex. Next base: position 5,654,916 of record OX419728.1, read on the forward strand.
TAGCCGTACATTGTGAGGCTAATATCCATCGTAGAATACTGCTGATAGTACGACACTCGTGGCCCCGCGGACGTAGTGTTCTGTAAACGATCACTGCGTTAAGCAACTTTCACTATGGATGGTCCTCGGATGGGTGACCACTTTGTGGCATTTATATTTGCGAGCGTTTCCGTGCTTCGGAAGGCACGTTAAGCCGTTGGTCCCGGTTGCCAGTAACATGGCAGTCGTTAAGCCAGTTGAATGCCTTATGGGCGGCTTGAAAAATTTCAACAGCAGGTCGCCACAACCTGCATCTGTCCATTTCAACACGGCAATGTGCTCACCACCTGTTACGTGGGACAAAAAGCAAAGCATACGGTAAAACGTGGGCGTATAGTACGCCTCTGCCTACCCCTTCGGGGATAAAGGCGTCAAAGTATGTTATGTTATATGTTCCAGACACGCTACAGCGTTGTATTTTATCCTGAATTCACCAGTAACCAGGACCCGTTGGCGAAGCGAACTATCGCCTCTTTGGCATCTCTTTACTGAATCTACGAAAAGTATTCTAAACAGGTCTTCCTCTTAATACCATCCTCTTCTTGTTGAACCTCAATTTCTCATTGCCTGCCTCTGTGGCGTGGTGAGTGTATTATCCGACTGCTACGCAAGAGGTCGATTCCTACATAGGATTAAACTTTGTGTGATGAGCACGATGATATATTCTGTGTCTGGGTGTTATTTATCTATAATATGTATATTTAGAAATAAATAAGTATGTTTATCAGTAATCTGGTTACCTTAGTACAAGCTCTGCTTAGTTTGGAATCAGATAGCGTTGTGCGAGTTGTCCCAACGATATTTAAATTTATTTATTTAAAAAATATTGTGTGGTGTGGTGTCCCCAGGGAATGGAATTGTAACTAGAACCACGCCCCTTAAATTTTTAGGATATGGCCATGACTTTCCGTCATTGATGAAATTTCAACGATTACTTTGTAGTTATATTGTGTACTAGATGACCCCCACAGCTTCGCCCGTGGTATATTTCGACCTACCGTCGCACCTATTTAATCCCGTCGCTTATAAATTCTACAATGATGCATAAAAATTTGCCCGATTTGTCGACATTTATGACTAGTGCTCTGCTCCCCAGTGTAGTAGCGTAATGATATATAGCCTCGATAAATGGGCTATTTAACACAAAAAGAATTTTTCAAATCCGACCAATAGTTCCTGAGATTAGCGCGTTCAACCAAACAAACAAACAAACTCTTCAGCTTTATAATATTAGTATAGATTCTTTATATGGGTAGTTGTTTATCAGTCACGTCTATATCCCTGAAGAAGTGACAGAGGCATATTATTCGCCCACATTTCACCTTGTGCATTTTTGTCCTAGAATAAGAATAGTTGCCACAGTCTTAGCGATACCCACCCAACTCCGTGTATTGGATATCAGTCGTTGTGTTGTTTCCGAAACTAATCAAGTTTCCAAGTCACACAGCAAACGCCATCTGTTGAGCATTACCATAGATAACGTACAGTCAGCTCCAGAGCAATCTCATCCCCAGTAGTTTAGATTTACATTATAAGGGGGCGAGATTTCTATGGAGCTGTCCGTACAAGTATTTTCATAGGCACTTTTTTTATACCACTGAGGTGGCAAGCAAGCATACAGCCTATGGACGTTTGCAACGAGGTGCAGCACTCGCGCTGCCGACCCTTTAAAAGCCTTCTAAGACCCCTTTTGAAGAACCCCATACTATAGACGTTCGGGTATTATTCACCTATTTTATTACATAGTAGTTACTCCTTCTTCTGCTGACTACCTGAGTACCCGACACATACTTAACCAGTTCAACCTGTTAAATGATACTTATAAATTCTACAATAGTACTATTATATGTATGTTTATTATAATTTATCAATATTTATTATATATTTATTAACTTATGTATATGTGTAACTATAGTTTATGTAAGTTTATTAACCTACGCACACTACATAGCTCTGTTTTCTACAATTTCTACTCTCTCTGGCCTACTGGAAGAGATTTCTTTTGAAATAAGTAGAACTATGTACAATGTTTTTTTTTAATGAGCTCTGTGTGTACATTAATAAATAAATAATAATAATAAAATAATAAATGCCTCCAGACTAAATATACCTACCTACATATAGTCAACTAGCTGACCCGCGCGGCTTCGCCCGTGACAAACTTAGAACTCCCGTCAGTTTATCAGTCACGCCTTTATTCCCGTCACTCCCATTCAATCCCGTCGTTTATTACTTTTACAATAATGTACGAAATTTGTCCGATTTGATGATTACTGCTCCGCTCCTCAGGGTAGTAGCGTGATGAAATAGCCTTTTATCAGTCACGCCTTTATCCCAGTCGCACACATTTAATCCCGTCGTTTATTATCTACTTTTCCAATTGTGTATGAATATGTGCCCGATTTGTTGATTACTGCCCTGCTCTTCAGGGTAGTAGCGTGATGATATAGCCAAACAAACAAACTTTTCAGCTATATAAGATTAGTATAGATGTTAGCATTAAGTTGTTGTGCCTTGGCCAGGCAGGATTAGATGAAGTTCTCGCCTTTCGACGACAAAGTCTTAGCCCTTCTTTCATCAAGGTAATTTTAAATGGTTGTATGTATATAGGCACCTACTCTTTGCCTTTTACTAATTTGGGACGTCAGCTGGGGGCAGAGTCTACTAGACTTGGCCCCCTGGTCGCTAGGAACTTGACGGTAGTTCTTAACTATCTTCACAATATATCCCTGACAGTGTAGTCAGAGAGGACAGATTGTCAACCTTCGAGATGCTTGCATATTTCTATCAGTTTCTGCAGATTCATAAATCCTAGTTCTATTATTCACAGTACTTACCGTTTTTAATAAATCTGCTCACTTGGTCTTCTTATTGTCTTGGTCTACGCAGACTCCTGCTCGAGTGATCAATACCTTTCCTCTCATTTGCAGAGGAGACTTTTTATCTCAGACTTTGCCGTGGTGGCATTTAAACTGTTCTTTTTGATTCTGAAATCTTTACTACAATTTTAAATTTGTTTTTTTTTGGCATTACAGTCTCAATCCATAATCCTATTAGTATTATAAACGCGAAAGTTTTTAAGTATAAATGTTTATTACTCTTTCACGCAAAATCTACTGAATGGATTTTGATGAAACTTTACAATAATATAGCTTGCACATCAGAAAAACACATAGGCTACTTTTTATCCCGGGAACAAGTTCTTATGGGAAACGGGAACGGGAAAACTTCACGCGGCGTCAACTAGTCAGGCATAATTCATACTCTGTATGATACACAAGGAAAAGACAATTATCAGAATACTACACTGCTCTGCTCAACTGATTCTGTTGTTCAAGCTCTCTATATGATGATACTGTTCAGCCTATCTTTTAATACATTGCAGTACGGGGGCCAAGTCTACTATTTCAATCGCGTCAGAAAAGAATCGTAATCTTCGCTCAATAGAAAGCCACCGGTACAATTTTGTCTTTTGTTCATAGTCTACTATCGCAATCGTACTCCAATACACGTCAATCAGTCGGCCAACGAGTTTTACTAACACGTATGCCAGTGGCCGCTAGTCAGTTGCATTTTTGTTAGTATCATTTTGACAGCTAAAAACAGCGATTCTGGTTCTATTCTACGGTTTTTCAATAGCAGACTCGGCCCCCATGATGACAGACCTCAAACTGACGATGTCACGATGCCGTTGAGTTTGAAATAAAGGATATTTAACAATCTAAAATAACATTTTTAACAGCAGGTAATTTCATTATGACAATAGACCCATTATAGGACCAAATAGTGAGACTGCATGATACGACTCTACCTACCCTTCCCGGGAAAAAGGTGTGTTTACACAATTTATTTTCTTGATATATGACCAGCTATTTTCAGTAATCACTCGGCCCAATACATTCGATAAATTTTACCTACAGGAAATTTTATAGCTTCGTCCAGGATCCGCTGCTATTATATAAATAAATATCCATCACGCCTTATCCCCGAAGGGGTGGCAGAGGCATATTATATGCCCACTTTTCACCGTGTGGATTCCTGTCCCACGTAATAGGTGGTGAGCCCATTGCCGTGTTGAAATAGACAGACGCAGGTTGTGGCTACCTGCTGTTGAAATTTTCAAGCCGCCCATTAGGCCTTCAACCAGGCTTAACGACTGCCATTTTACTGGCAAAATATCTTGTCATATTATATCTTATCTAAATTATATCTTGTCTGTATTGTAGATACATATTGTCACGCCATTATCCCCGAAGGGGTAGGCAGAGGCAGACTATACGCCGACATTTCACCGTATGCATTTTTGTCCCACGTAACAGGTGGTAAGCCCATTGCCGTGTTGATGACATAAGTATTATAAATTATATTCATATAGTCTATATATATTTATACTCTATATTATATCTTGTCTAAATTATATCTTGTCTATATTATATCTTGAAGCGCTCGTGGCCTCGCGGTCTCAGTGTTCTGTAAACGATCACTGAGTTACGCAACTTTCACTATGGCTGGTCCTCGGATGGGTGACCACTTTGTGGCATTTACATTTGCGAGCGTTTCCGTGCTTCGGAAGGCACGTTAAGCCGTTGGTCCCGGTTGCAAGTAAAATGGCAGTCGTTAAGCCTGGTTGAAGGCCTTATGGGCGGCTTGAAAATTTCAACAGCAGGTAGCCACAACCTGCGTCTGTCTATTTCAACACGGCAATGGGCTCACCACCTATTACGTGGGACAGGAATCCACACGGTGAAAAGTGGGCATATAATATGCCTCTGCCACCCCTTCGGGGATAAGGCGTGATGGATATTTATTTATTTATTTATATTATATCTTGTCTATATTATTAAAATTAAAGGGTGACTCGCTCACCTGTCAATCCCCAGCAAAAACCTTGGACCTACAAACATGAATTTTTTACCCACTGAGAAAGGGTTTTACAAAACTCCACTCCTAAGGGGTTCAAATAGTAGATGTTTAACAAACTATGTCCCAGGATAAGCCTAGTCCAATTATGTGTATAAACAATTGTCTGCAAATAAATCAGTTTATTACTTCTACACGCTCAAACGGCTGGACAAATTTGGATAAAATTTTGAATGGATGGGTGACCACTTTGTGGAATTTACATTTGCGAGCGTTTCCGTGCTTCGGAAGGCACTTTAAGCCGTTGGTCCCGGTTGCCAGTAAAATGGCAGTCGTTTAAGCCTGGTTGAAGGGTTTATGGGCGGCTTAAAAAATTTCAACAGCAGGTCCCCACAGCGTGCCCCGGTACATTTCAACGCGGCAATGGGCTCACCACCTGTTACGTGAGACAAAAATGCATACAGTGAAATGTAGGCGTATATTATGCCTCTGCCTACCCCTTCGGGGATAAAGGCGTGACAATAATCATGTATTTAGCCGACCTAACATGGCTTTTTTTTTAACGTGTGGAAATCACCTTGGATGTCATGCCGGACTCGAACCGGCTAAAACCACACAGTCCCCGCCTAACTGTCTATTGCCGGACGCACCGGGTAACTCCTCGGAAGACCTGACATGGCTACTTTTTATTTTGGTAACTAAAAGGAGTTGGATGCTAAAAGTAGTTGCGGTGTCCGAAAGTGATCACTAAGTCCACCCTGCCTTCACAGGAGTGCCATTAACCTAAATAAAGCATCTGCATCAAAGTGCAGAATATAGCCTGCCTCAGCTTCGCTAAATCCGTTCTTCACACTGTATCCCTGACGAGATAGTCAGAGAGGACAGATCGCCAGGCTTCACGATCCATGCATACTTCTTTCGTTTCTTGCAGATTCATTAATCGCTTCATACATGCAAGTCCGGGTATCCGAGTACTTTTGACTTTTCTGTTTTTGAGCAATCTGCTCATGTGGTCTTCATATGTAAGTCTCGGCCTATCCTGACTCCTTCTACCCTCTACTTTCGCACAATATAATCTTCTTTGTCAATCGTTCTTTCTTTATTATTCTTCGCTAAATCAACACGGCCATTCAAAAAAATACAAATATAACAAACCCAGATATATTTTTGTTTTCAAATATCTAATAACTGAACTAAATAAAAGCACATCTCAATTTAAACCGTAATAATAAAGTATCGCTACAGTAACATGTACGACTTGAGTTTTACTTAACGCTATCTTCACTTTTGTTCAATGTCGGCCATTTTCTTCTTGTGACGGTTGATGGCGTCCTCGTGGCGTTTGATGGCATCGCGGTGATGGTCAATTTCATCGTGCAAATGCTTCTTCAAGTTTTCCAGCTGTTGCTTTTCCTGAAACGGAAAATATAACAGCATATTATTTTATTAAATTAAAATCTTTGAATAGTTAGTTTCTGCCTCTGTGGCGCGGTGAGAGTGTATCCGACTGCTACGCAAGAGGTCGTGGGTTCGATTCCTACCCAGGATATAACTTTGTGTGATGAGCATGATGGTTTATTCAGTGTCTGGGTGTTATTTATGAATAATATGTATGTATTTAGAAATATATAAGTATGTTTATCAGTTATCTGGTTACCGTAGTACAAGCCCAGCTTAGTTTGGAATCAGATGGCGTTGTGTGAGTCCCAACGATATTTATTAATTAATTATGGGAGAGGAGTCCGTTTAGGTCTTCCAGACCCTAAGTCAAGCTCAGCTGCAGGCTAGCACACACCTGTGGAATATGGATAAATAATGCAGTAAAACCTACGCACAATGCTAAAAATAGTAGTGAAATTATAGTGCGGCTCTAGCAGCCTATCAACTGTGGACCCCAAGGTGTACTTATCTTTAACATAATAGCAAGAGATGTTGATAAATTTTTAAAGCAATTATTATTGCTAAATTTCTCAGGTTTTTTTTTTATATAGTGGATAAAAAAAGAAATTCGAATAGAGACAGGGATTGAACCTGTGACCTTTGCCTAACCAGCGCAATGTTCTAGCCACCTGAACTACCCGAACCGTATCGAATCAAGTTGAAAATCTCCACCATATTTTAATCGCCATTTTAAGAGTTTGACCAGAGCCATCTATCGAGCTAATGAACAACTCGATACCAATGAACAGTGTTACAACCATTTTTAAACATTGATGCAATGGACTCCACTCAGTATATTGATAAATTTTTAAAGCAATTATTTTGCTAAATTTCTCATATTTTTTTTTAATAAAGTGGAAAAAGACAATTCGATTCGAGACAGGGATTGAACCTGTGACCTTTGCCTAACCAGGGCAATGTTCTAGCACAGATAATATAATATAATTCTTATACAGATGCACGAACAGGAACAAAAAATGGTCACGGTCTTAACTTTCCAAGCAGGCAGGCACTACGGGAGTTTGTATATAGATGGCGACAATGTTTTGGCACACTTTTCTTATTATCTACTACACTACACTAGATGTCACTATTAACAAAAATACTGTGCCGAATGTTTTTTCTAGCGAATCGACGTTATCCATATTCTGCACTTTGGGGTACGAGAAATATAAAGGTCATATTATGTGGATATTTTAACTATAGGTACTAATATTATAAAATTAGAGTTAATTCATTTGTTTTGTTTGTTTATTTAATTGAAGCGCTAATCTCAGCAAGTACTGGGTTGAATTAGAAAATTATATTTTTGTTATGATATAATTATTATCAACTAGTTGGCGCCTGTGGCTTCGCCCGCGTAGAGTTGTAATCAAGTAAAATCACATTACTATAAAACATTTTGTTTTATAACGTGTTTTTTTAGTTACGTAGGTACTTGTAAGTGACCATTTGTAATTTTCATGGAGATTGTTTATTGAGGACACAGGGAGGTGGCCATAGGAACTTCAAAAATAAACATGATAAACCTATTCCAGGGTTCATGAATGTTCAGGGGCCAGGTTCCAAGTTCGAGGACATAGAGCCCATAGGGCTCCGATTCCCGACCCGGGGTCTGGGATCCCGAATTACGGCTTCTGTATCTTAGATCGAGAGTCCAAGGTCAGCTTCTCCAGATCCTCTGTTTAGAGTCAAGGGTTGGGTCTTAGGTTTGGGTTCTCTACCGAGGGTTTGGAGTAGAGGCTGTAGATACCTCACAGTATAGGGGCTAGGATCCAAGGTTAAGGACCTAGGGTTCATGATCCTATTCCCGAGATCCGGGGTCCACGGTTCTGAGTCAAGAATCCAGTGTCTTAGATCCAAAGTCCAGGTTTCTGGGCTAGAATCTGAGTTTGTGGGCTTAGAGCCGGTAAGGCTCCAAAACCTTAGATCCTGAGTTTAAAGTCAACTGTCTAGAGTCAATGGATGTCTATAGTCCCTGGCTCCGGCGTAGATAAGTCTATGGTCGAGATCTGGGGGTTTAGGTTGTAAGATATACCTATTGTCTACAGAGACCAAACCCAGGGGTCTGGGGTCCTCAGTTCAAGGCCTAAGGCCCACTGACCAGGCTCTAAGGGTTGAGGTTCAGCCTTGTCTAGGGTCCTCAATTTAGATTCCAGGACCTGGGGACCAGAGTCCAGGGCACAGTATCCGGGACTAAAGTCTACAAGCTCCAGAGTTGAGGATTCATGATCGTCCTGGAGTGTAGGCCACAGTCATTTATTTTCATGCGTGGAGACCTATAATTGGCTTTCAGGTATTTATTATACAAGTCTATTGGTGTTGTTATTAGCTGTTGGTCTACCAAAAAATAAATAAATAACAAGAGGACCCTCCACGCCTTGCCAGTGACATACGTCGAACTCCTGACGCATCTATTTAATCCCGTCGCTTATAAATCATACAATAATGCATAAAAACTTGCCCGATTTTCGACATTTATTATTACTGCTCCGCTTCCCAGGGTAGTAGCGTGATATATGTATAGCTTACAGCCTTTCTCGATAAATAGGCTATTCAACACAAAAATATTTTTTTAAAACCGACCAGTAGTTCCCGAGATTAGCGCGTTAAACTAAACAAACAAACTTAAGTTATATAGTATAAGTATAGATAATCTATTGTATCAGGCCTTTGAACGTGAAATTTATAATTAATGAAAACAAAATAAAAGAAAGTAAATAATGTTTGTTTAATCTTTCACGTAAAAGTGCTGAATGGATTTACAACATATAGGCTACTTTTTATCTTCCGGAACAAGTTCACATCACGCGAGCGGAGCCGCGGCCGTCACCTAGTTATTTTATATTTTTAACTTTTCAAAGCGCAATGTATCGTATACGATGCAGCGCTAATAATATTATGACGTAAGAGTAGTGCCGGCGGTCAGACCACTTTGAACCTTATTATCAGAGAGACCGACAGTTATTACGCGCTTCTATTTTCCACCTTGTTTTTATTGACATACCGTCGCTCAGTCCGCGCTGTATAGCCGTTGATACTTTGGCGTATTGGATCACTGGATTTGTTTTGATTACGATAAAGTTTAGACGCTACATCACGTTTTGGTATAAAAAAAATGTTTAAATTCTGCAATAAAAAAGAAACAATAGTTTGGGCCAGAAAGGCAATGATAGTCATTTTTTTAATGAAACTTTGCCAAATTGGTATGTAATAAACACTATATTTAGTAATTTTTTATCAAAAAAAGTATTATATTTACGGTGTTTTGTATTCATAATTGTTATTAAAATATTGATTTTAAAATGCAAAAACAAAAACCAAACAATTAGAATTCGAACTTGAGACTCAGATGCAGTATCGTATATCCTATGTCTACTTCTCGCGATCAGACACCAGACCCCACACACGGTTACACAAGTTGATGAATTTATCATATGCTTGATTTTTGCGGCGCAATCCTCGTCGATATCACAATATTTTTACAAATAACCGAATTAAATTTTATAATTCTACCGTGCATCGCTGCTGTGTCGTGCGCGAGCGACCCCGCACACACGTTCCATCTCTTTTTTTTTTTACAGGTACCATTGCCATAGAGAGACCAAAGTTGGTGGAAAACTGTTCAACTTATTACGTCGCCATCTATTATCATAAACGTACAGTATCGAGAACTAATTATTCACGCAATCTACATTAATTGTATTACCAACGAGTTTAATATGTTAATATTACAGATTATAATATGGTTTTTATTTTAGAAATTAATTACCGGACTTGAAAACGGCTAAATAAGATTTTTATTTTTGTAATCTTGAATTTGATACCATTACTGCTATCTAGGGATTATTTAATGTCATTAAAAATATTTTGTTCCCATTGGTACCCCCTGGTTCTAGCCACCTGAACTACCCGAACCGTATCGAATCAAGTTGAAATTCTCCACCATATTTTAATCGCCATTTCAAGAGTATGACCAGAGCCATCTATCGAGCTAATGAACAACTCGATACCAATGAACAGTGTTACAACCATTTTTAAACATTGATGCAATGGACTCCACTCAGTCTATTGATAATTTTTTAAAGCAATTATTTTGCTAAATTTCTCATATTTTTTTTTTTAATAAAGCGGTAAAAGACAATTCTATTCGCGACAGGGATTGAACCTGTGACCTTTGCCTAACCAGGGCAATGTTCTAGCCACCTGAACTACCCGAACCGTATCGAATCAAGTTGAAATTCTCCACCATATTTTAATCGCCATTTTAAGAGTATGACCAGAGCCATCTATCGAGCTAATGAACAACTCGATACCAATGAACAGTGTTACAACCATTTCTAAACATTGATGCAATGGACTCCACTCAGTATATTGATAAATTTTTTGTTATACTTGCCGCGATTTTATATTCAGAATGTATACTGATTTATTATTTATTTATTTATTTTGTGATTATAAATTCGTAATATTAGGTATTCTACCAATAATCACAATAATAGTAACAATTAAAGTCTTATTTAATTACTTGACTGTAGGTACCTACTAAGATACTTTAAATCCCTACTTATTATTAATGTGACTGATTCAAAATATAGGTACTTACCTATTTATAATTTAAAGTTACTTGTAGTTCGTGTGTATTTTTAAATAATAACACAAAGTATAATTTATTTATCTATCACGCCTTATCCCCGAAGGGATGGCAGAGGCATACATATTGTATGCCCAATTTTCACCATGTGTATTCCTGTCCTACGTAATAGGTGGTGTTGAAATAGACAGGCGCAGGTTGTGGCTACCTGCTGTTGAAATTTTTCAAGCCGCCCAAAAGGCCTTCAACTTGACTTAACGTCTGCCATGTTACTGGCAACCGGGACCAACGGCTTAACGTGCCTACCGAAGCACGGAAATGCTCGCAAATGTAAATGCCACAAAGTGGTCACCCATCCGAGTCCATAGTGAAAGTTGCGTAACTCAGTGATCGTTTACAGAACACTGAGTCCGCAGGGCCACGAGCGCTTCACAAAGTTAAATAGTTTTTTTTATTTTGTAGGTATATTGTAGGTACCTTAATATGAGAAATAACTTTTCTGCAGGCGTTACTGTTGTATTGGAATTGACTTGACGGTACGAGTAAAGTCCTTTTCTATGTGCAAGAGTAAGTAGTTAAAAGTTTCTATACTGGTACATGTGTATTCGAAAAAAATACGAGATAATCTCTGTACAAAGTATGTATCTGTCCATACACTCCTCTTTACTGAATTGTATTCTTTGCCTGTAATCAATTAAATCTTGGGCAAGAAATAAATTCGTTTCGAGAAAATAACGGGCCACTCAATACGTCCCGCGCAATCGCCGTCGCAACTAGCGAGCCGTGGCAGGGGTACCCTCCCGTCGCGTCGCAGGTCGCGTCGCTGAAGGTCGTGGCTAGGCCGTTACAGGTTATAATAGTGGCCAATCTTCGGAGGTAGCTGTCTATCAAGCAGGCAGAGTCAATTTGATGAGAGAAAAAATTATAAGAAACACAAGTGATCATTCATGTACTACAATTTTTATTCAGATAAGATTTCTGTTATCAGATATTGCAAGACCATAGGTACATTACATATTTGACAAGATAGATCAAGTTTATTATAAAATCAATTGTTGCGGACAGGCTAAGGCATTTAACTGCATACTGCCAATACAGACCATAAACTGCGTAAATTCGATGACACATCTAGTGAAAGAGACAACATGACCACAACAAATATATACTTCTCACTGAAAATCCAAACATTCAGAAAAACACAGATGAACATTGCCCTGGACACGAGGGAGTCCAGGGCAATGAACAAGCAGACAAACTAGCCCGGGAAGGGGCTGACAATGTGTGATCAGTCCAGAGCCGTGGCTTCCTATCACTCATAAGATCACAAAAGGAATAATCAGCAGATGTATAACGGTAGAAACCAACCTTAGATGGAGATCCTCAATAGGCATGAGATAGTCAAAGATCTTCATCAAAGGAATGGATGTGAAAAGGACAAGATGCCTGGTTAAATTAACCAGAGAAAATATGAGGATTGTCATAGAGATAATTACAGGACACTCTCGCCTCAACAGGCACCTAACAGTAATAAAAGTAATGGACGACCCAATATGCCCAGAATGCATGGAAGAAGAGGAAACCAGTTTCCACCTACTTGCTGAGTGCCCAGTGTATTCGTTGACAAAATGGGAAATAATGGGTACGGACAGACTCGTAAAAGAAGATTTAGAGTATCTGAAGGTGGATCAGATAGTGAGATTCTGTAAAGAAACAAGAAGTTTCGACGTGGCGTCGTGAGGACTGTTGGGATACCCAATCCAAACCTCTGAGGCGGAGATCTTGGGTAATGAACGAAGTAGCCAAAGACCAAGCGGTCGGATCGTTCGCCTGGCGGTGCCGGCGTCCCCAACAAGAAAATAATAATAATAATGCGTCTGTCTATTTCAACACGGCAATGGGCTCACCACCTATTACGTGGAAGAGGAATCCACACGGTGAAAAGTGGGCATATAATATGCATCTGCCACCACTTCGAGGATAAGGCGTGATGGACATTTATTTAGTATTTTATTTTTATAAAAAAAAATCAACTGATTCAAATATTTAGGTATCTGACAGACATTGTACATAATTTCCTATTAGGCAACTTCTGGTGAAACTGATGAGAGAATCTCTCTACCTCTAAGTTTTAGTGAAGTGAGCCAGTTTTATAATGGTTACCTTTTCATAGAAGTACTGATTTTCTCTAGCAGCCTCCATCTTGCCAAACGATCCACCTGCCTCCCGAATGGAGCCACCACCACCGCCACCCTTGCCGGCTCCACTGCCTGGTTCTCCACTGTACATTCTGAAACCACAGTTATATGCAATTTAATATCGGTACATGATAAAAACCACTTTAAAATAGTTGACGCTGGACAGATCCTCCAGAACCTTTGGTGTGTATACATTATTGTCCAAATAAAACTATTGGCAAGGAGAAAATAGATTATTATCTTGAAAAATATCAGGCTTTGGGTGTCAGTTCGGGCATCATATGCAGCTAAGTGCCATTCGTAGATTATGTGCTTAATAACTAAATGGGTCAAAAAAGTTATAAACTTTCCAGCTATGTGATAGCTGTGCGCAACTTTTTGATATATACTCTGGAGGTATTTGTGACATTCGTTATTTCCCAACCTGTACTTGGTTTACATCCTGAAAGTATTTGTTCTTGTTGAACAATACAATATTCAGGTGGATACATCTATAGATGTAGCCTATCTTTTCTTCATTAATTTTATTTTAACTTAAGAATTAAACACTTTTTATTTTAAGATTTGTTCAAAACAATGTGACCAATTTTAAAAGAATGCTAAAGTTTTGGGATCAGACAACAGCTCAAAAAGCTGTTGTCTGATCTCCAACCATTACACAACTCCTTGGTGAAACCCTTCCATCTGCTCCTTATCAGGATCCACCAGTTTTCTGGTCTAATTGGTTTTAGTCCCAGAAATTTTGTGGTACATCTGCACAATTGAATGTATTCTCAATTCCTTACAATTCCTGGATTTGAAGCCTAGAATTCACTTTTATTAGCTGCTTGAAGCTTTTTGGCTTTGGCTTCTTTTCAGCATCATTGGGAGCGACCACTGTTTGACCTTCCAACTACATAAGGGCAACAGTGTCATTGCCTCGTCTTTTATCAGCAGATGCCAGTGCATCTTAGCTTACTTAGCTTACTTAGCTGTCAGCTGGAACACTTGGACCCTGGAAATCTTGATGGGGCCCCTTACACCCAACAACAACACAATTGATTTTAATTTAGTGGAATAATTGTGGATTTCACAACAACTATTGCTATTTATTTCTATTGTTTAAGAACATTTTAGCATGTTATTTGTCTATCCAAAGAAAAACTATATAAAGGCTACTATTGAGTGGCATGTACTGGTATCACAAACATTGAAGGCCCACTCTCACTAGGTTCTAGTACAGAATGCACAATAAAACAAACTATGTAAAAGGTCCATACCACTGCAGTTAAAAAGTAAACTAAAAAAATGATACATCACATCTAAGATCCACCTACAAGTGAGAATAGCATTTTTTTTTCGTGTAGAAATTCCCTTGGATGTCGTGCCGGACTCGAACCGACTTAAAACCACATGGTCCCTACCTATCTGTCAATCGCCAGGCACCCCGGGTAACTCCTCGGAAGGATGTCCCAGGGTAAGTGAAAATAGCATACCTAGCCACCTGTAAGTAAAATATACAATAAATCTTAATCAATATCACTATTTTTGAATGTAGGTAATATTAGTTAATATCAGATATCTGAATACCTACATAATTTTATCTAAACGCATCTAGGATTTTTAATGAAAGCATATTTCTATTTGCACTCGCTTAGCATAAAAACAATGAGCTCGATACCCTGTACCAAGTGAAAAATTAATGACCATGTAATACCATTATGAAACTGATAATACCAATTAAAAATGATTTATTTTCTGCGAATGTGTATAGAAAAATTGCTCACCTTGTTTACAAAATTGAATAAGTATTGCGACTTAAACAAGCCCTATCAATAGAAGAAATTAGTGAAACGTCAAATATAAATTTAGACACCCTGACTGAATATTACATTGTCACGAATTATAGTACTAGGTACCTGAGAAGTGTATTTATACAAGGATGAAGTCATGATTAAGATGTAGAGGCAAATATCGTCATCAAGTCATCTATAACGTAATTTATTTTACTACAAAAACACCAAAAAGATATTGCGTAATAATCTTCGCCGGTTTGAAAATATATAATAATAGGTTATTCTTACCTTACTGCAACCGCGCGTGGTACGGACATAAAAGTCCTTGTAATGGAATTCATGATTTAATTTACAGTTTGATAAGTTATTCTTATGTCTATAATTAAAATATAATAGCAAAAATATCAAATGAGTCAAACGGCAGAATAGAATAATAGACCATAGACAATAACATAACAGTGCAGTTTATATGTTGGAATCCAATGACCTCAAGAAATCAGTGACCGATTCCAAGTACGAGTCGATAATCGATATATTCGAATTTAAGTTGTGGTGTAAAATAGATGTTGATATAAATAATTATAGTCACGCGTTTGATAATCGCCATATTCGAATCGGTCATTTAAATGTAATGAGTATCACGCAACATCCGAAACTTTAAATAAATTTAACAAGGAGAGTATTGTAAAGAATCTTTTAACTTAATCCCACCCTCTTCTTTTGATCCTGATCAACGTGTCTGAGTCCATGTAGTGGACAGTATCGTCTACCAGTCGTAATTAAAAAAATCTTTTCACCATAAATACCTAAGATGTTCTCCCCTCCTCCTACAACCTCAAATTCTTTAAGTGCGGCGTGAATAGGCATATCCCGGCTTGAGCATTAATGTAGTCTTTCATACTGTGAAAGTGGTCTGAATCTCGTACGGTACGAGTTTTCACTTAGGTACGAGTCTTACCTAAGTGAAAACTGAACATCATTGTTTGGACAGAGTATTGCCAGATCTAGGTTTAGGTTTATAGATCTTTATTATAACTTTCGTGAGCGATGTTCATTATTACTAAATAAACGGCTTTACTCACGTGTAAATTTCGGGATAGCCCGACTAGTTTCGGACCTAACGGAGGTCCTTCTTCAAGAGGAGCGTCAAGCTACGTCGGAAGCTGCGCTGGCACTATAGATCTTTATTATCACAAAAGACACTTCTCACTTATGTGATAAAATTTTTACACAACAGAGGTATATCACTGTCCGTCATCACTAGACAAACTACAAACAAATAAGTTTTAAATATTAGGTAAAATGTAGGTAAAACTAAAATACATTTGAGCAAATATTTAAGGAAAATACGATACTAATACGGAGTTAGGTCAAATTACATATTGCACGTAACTCTGGTGAGTAGGTATATTGTGTTAAGAGCCTTTTTTTGTTACATAATCAGGCTTTGAACATACTTCGACCCCGAGAACCAATTTAATAACCGCTATTCTAGCAAATATTTGGGTTTTAATTTTGCATTTTTCATTATTATTTATTACTTTTTACGTTATTATATATATTTTTTTTTTAAACAAAAATATTGTTTTTCTTTTTAGCTTTAGTGAGATGAAATATTACTTACTATCTTCTATTATATATTTGGCTAATTGTTTTTTTAATGGATTAAATGAATCTAAGTTTTTTATCGAAGCAGGCAGTTCATTGTATCGTGCACCTTCTGTTGTTATCATACTTTTTCCGTAATTTGTGCGGTGCCTGGGTATAATGAGATAGCTCGCTCGTCGCGTTCGGCGGCCGAGTACCTGCTTACGTTTAGTGTAAGTTATATTAGTATGGATATTCCTGTGTAAAGATTTATGGATGAAAATACAACTATTAAATTTATATATTTTTTTTAAACTCATATACTTGGTTTCTTGTTAGATTTGTTTCGTCGGCGTTAGAAAATCGTACTTAAAAAGCAATTTAATGACCCTATTTTGTTGCCGTTGCTGCCAATCTAGTTTTAGTAGCGGATCCCCAAATTTCAATCAGATCTGAAAAGTGAATGCTCCCGCGCTCTGGCGAGGTTTGGTTTTACTGTTTGCACGGCAAAGCGGAACATTAGAGTGGTAGCAAAAGATATAGCAGCGTGGAGATAAAACCATGCTGACGTAATTAAGTCAGATTTACAAGAAAAATTCACAAAATGAGATTAAACAAATTTATAATACATAAATCAGTTTCTAAAATCGATTTCACAAGAGAAATAATTCGATAAATGATGAATAGCGTATCTATGTTGCATAATGTTTGAAATAGCTTCCAATAAAATGTAATCGAATCAGTCAATTAGGATTAACAAATTCAATCGAATTTAAACGATACGAAACCATAGACAATAAAGTTTTGACGTACCTATTTTATAATACCTCATTTACACTCTCGCGTGAGCCACGAGACGAGCTGTGAGATGAGCCGCGAGTCGCGAGTGTATATGCAGTACTAAGGTACATTTACATTCAAGCTCGCGGCTCGGCTCGCAGTTCGTCTCCAGGCTCGCGCGGGAGTGTATATGAGGTATAAAAGTTAACTGTTTTTTATACAGTTTAAATTTTCTGTTCATACTCTGATCTATACTAAATAAAACAATAGGAATAGTATGCACATGTACAATAATAATTGATTGATAATATAAAATTATAATTTTTACCTACATTTTAACATGTAGAATACAAAGTACAGATTTGTATTTATATAGCACATTTAAAAGGCTAATTTGTAGAAATTTATTTAAGTAGGGTTGGTATAAAACCTGAGAAATTTTCCTGTTCCTACTCATAATCCACCTCCATTAGTTAATAGGTAGGTAATTTATAGGTGTATCAACTTATTTGTGAAAAATGGGATATTAACTTTAATTTTCTGAATTAAATACCTCATCTGAAAATGTAGAAATACCTAAGAAATTAATATTAGATGAGTTATACATACAACATTTCTTGTTTTTTAACCCACAGGACGTGCTTAAGTTTCTGCTCAGCTATTATTTTGTTCAGCTCCGCTGTTTCCCTCATTGCTCTGATGATCTGGCGTTCTTCTTTCAAAGATTCCATCTTTAGCTGTTTTTCTTCTGCAGTATATCTAGAAATTTAATTGTAAAATTAATTTATAATCTATATGTATTTATTTTAAAAGAGTAGCAATATATTTATAATAAATCATTTATGAACTTACTGAAAGTATTCCTGTATTTCCCTCTGAAAAGTATTAGGAACACTGATAGGATCATCCATAGACTTGTCAGTCATAACTGAAGCATTTCTTTTGATGTTAAGATTGTCTTCTTCTGGTATCTCATAATCATTATCATTACCATCAGACCCTGATGATGCTGATGATTCTATTTGACTTGAATTCAAGTTTGTACTGTTATCCTTAGTTTGTAAATTGTCTACATCCATAGAGACTGAACTATCATTGATGCCACTGCAACTTGGTTGATTAATTTCACTAAAAATTAAAAAAATAAACTTGACAAATTATGTCAATATGAATTAGTTGAGAACTATTATTATCTAGCCTTGATTTATATACCCAATTCTATAATTAACTACCTACAGAATATTAATAGATATTTAAATGTCAATCTACATATATTTTCAATATTTGGTGTACTCATTTACAATATAGTACAATTACAGCCATATGAAAACCAACTAGTAGGTATCATATAATATTGTTTTTAAGCTAAGGTACTTAGTCTATACTAAATACTTACTCTTCAATATATTCTGATTTTATTTCAATGTTAGTTGTCATTGCTGTCTCATTTAAATTTTCATTTTCATTTCTAAGTACACCATCAGTTATTAGTTCAATTAGATTACACACTTCAAGAGACAGTTTGGAGTAATTTTGCAATATAGGTCCATTAAGCGCTATTTCTTCACGAGCTATTCGTTTCATGTTTTGCCATTGAGTTTTCACTTTCTTTGTAGAACTACCACTAAACTTATCACCAAATCTTGTACACAATTCATGTAAAATCTCGTTCCATGCAACATCTTTTTCTTCGTAGTGATTAGGGCCGTTGTTAGATTTAGTAACAACAACATCCTTGCGTTGTCTAATTAATTCTAGGAGGTACTGCTTTTCTTCAAACGACCAATTAGGAGTTCTCAGCCGTCGATTATTAGTCAACTTAATTATCTTACCCATCTTGTAAGTATTATCCCGAAGACGATGATTAATCTTTTGCAACGATTTGTTGCAAACGATGCACTCCACGTCCAAAATTATCGGTTTCCACATTTAAAAACAAGTGACTAGCGGAAACGATTGAAGACTTTGACAAGCTAATTTAATAGACAGCGCTGCTAATTATGTACTGGTTAAAAACCTATTTCTGAATGAACCTCGCATTGAATTATTTTTAATCATGGAACTTTGTAAATAAATGAAAATATAATATTATCTATAAGGCAATGATTACCAACGGCGTGAATGATAAATCTTTAAAATCTTTAACTGTTAATTGACTATTTTACGCGGTATTATTCAAAGGAGTTTTAAAGGCAATTTTGTTATTTATTCATTTCAACCAACTGTCAAAAAAGAGGTTATCACGTAGTTTTTTTTGTGTGTTTTTTTAATACGGCACTATAGTAGTTATGTAATTCAATAATAAAAAAAAACTATTTGTTTGAAAACTGGCAGTGATAATTATCGGCGGCTTAAATTGATAGATTATTTCTTAGTAATATTACTCCGTTTCATCCTAAGAATTTGTTTGGTTGTATGCACTAATCTCGGGAACTACGGTTTCGAATTGAAAAACTGATTTTGTAAAGTCCATTTATTAATGAAAGCTATAGACTATTATACATATCATCACGCTACTTCTCAATGGAAGTAGAAGAAGTGTCGTTAAATACGGCGGAATAGGTCAGTACAACAAGTACGAGTTACCTCTCACGGGCGACTGGGAAAGGTTGGGTAAGCATTGACTACGTTTGTCGTTACGTATTCATTTTGTGTCTTTTAAAATACACTTTGATACCTGATCTCAAGATAACAGTCCCAGCAGGCGACGTGGACCTAGGAATCCTGGCACAGATAAGTTAATAGTACTAACGTAGTCCTGGTTTGACGTAGTGGATTGATGTCACTAGACTTCCTAGATGATGAAGGAATCTCACTATAAATCCATAAGTAATCGGACTTATGAATTTTTAGTAAAATTTGGGAAACAGTAACATCTAGGTTACTGTTTATATCTTCTATTTAGATCTTCTCAGGGACTCTAGGAATTGCGATAAGGGATTTTTTTATATCACTTACGTGGCATACAAGCATACCTGATGGAAAGTGGTCACCGTAGCCTATGGACTTTTGCAACACCAGAAGAGCAGCACTCGCGCTGCCTACCTTTTAGAAACCTTCTAAGACCCCATTTTAAAGAACCTCATACTGTAGACGTTCGTAAAAACCCAGGCAGTTATGATTGTTAAGTTTTCAAGGATAGTATATCCGGTTCTCTGGTCTGGTTGAGTGTAAAGGGCCTCACTAAGATTTCCGGGGGCCAACCACCTGTTAGCGGTGCACTTGTTGACTAACGAAAAAGCAAGCGTCCTTACAGGGGCAGTCTGCTATTTCAATCGTGTCGAAATAGAATCGAAATTTTCGCTCAATAGAAAGGCAACAGTACATTTTTTACAGTTTTTCGTATTCTACTATTACAATCGTACTCCAATAGACTTCTATCGGTCGGCCGATAGAATTCTACTAGCACGTACCGCGCCAGTGGCTGGTAGTCAGTTACATTTTTGATAGCCTACTAATATTTTGACAGCTAACAAAACAGCGATTCTAGTTCTATATTCTACTGCTTGTCAATAGTAAACTCGGCCCCCAGGATTGGGACGTCAGACGGCAATCGCTACTAACGATGTCAAACATACAAAAACAAACTATAGCTACTTGTAGCAGTCAATAAAAGTGGCCCACCGGCTTAAAATCCAGGTAGGATTTGATATCGACTGGGTATAAGCTAAGAAGAAGAAGGAAGAAACCCTCCTTTATTCAATTGTTTCCCGATCTTCCCTTGTTTTTTAATTGCAATGCAACCCCCAGGGGAACCTAATGAATAGTAAGGTCTATATATATCTCTGCCTACCCCTTCGGGGATAAAGGCGTGACAATATGTATGTATGTATGTAGATCCACTAAGTAATCACATTCATCAAAGGGATATAGGTAACTGGACAATAAATCCATATAAGGCTCTTACGGACGGAGGCTCACTTATCACTTTAATAATAAATAATATTTAATATGGGCACCTATGTCATAACCCTCGTCTGTCAGTAGGTCCACCATTTTATGGATGGCTGGCTTAGGCCACAAAGATCCCGGACCCTGGACCCCTCCACATACACCCAGTGAATAGTCTTATAGATTTCCTTTCCGTTAACTCATTATGGGTAGTATAATATAATTCTTATATAATTCTTTTAGTAGTACATAATGTCGTTATGATGGCGTTACATGTACGTAAACATTAGTATCGATAAGAATAATTATGTATTAAAAATATTTGGATTTTTTATGTATTCATACTCACGACCTTTCTAGCTATATATATACTAAAAAATAAAATAAAGTTATTGAGGGTGGGAAGTTATCGAAATAATACATAGATGGCGTTAAATAAGAGACTGGCGTATATGTAAGACTTCATGTTTTACCATTAATTCAATTTTTAATACTAACTACTACAGAACACAATTTTCAAAATAAACAAACTCTAGCTACTTTTTCTATTTACTTTTTACTATTACGCTAAATAAAAGGTAATTATTGAAGGCGGATAGTTATCAAAGTAACATATAGATGGCGTTACGTGTACACAAATCAAAAGCAGGGGTCTATTTTTGAAATAGTTATTGTTTTTGATATATGTTATTATTTTTCAAAAGTCAAATGATATAATTTTTTTTACATCTATTTTTTGTTTGGGGCTATATTACTTAGCCTCAAACAAAAAAGAAACATTATTAATGATTGCTCTATGTATACCATAATTCAAGGCATCTTTTTCAAACAAAATAAGTACAGAAATTGAGATTCCTGGTAGCCTCGTCAGCTAACTTATACTGCTTTTATTAAGCCAGGAGAAACAGAAGGCATCCATTTCGTTGTCGCCCACGGCAGTTCATATCGGTCCATATGTTATTCCTTTCTAGTGGTCAATGGTTTCGCTTCAGAGCAACCATTGGATTCGACAACTTCTTCACATTCTTCACTTGGCGGTGTGCTACTAGATGTTACCACAGATAATACATATAATTCTTATAATGTTACTAATAGACTTGATTTGTATTTTTAATAACAATAAATTCAGATTGCTTAAAAACGAAAAGGTCTAAAGTACTCGGATACCAAGACGTGCATGTATGAAGCAATTAATGAATCTGTAGGAAGCGAAAGAAGTACGAGTATGCAATGCATCTATACTAATATTATAAAGCTGAAGAGTTTGTTTGTTTGGTTGAACGCGCTAATCTCCGGAACAACCGGTAGAATTTGAAAAAAATCTTTCTCGTTTGATATCCCATTTATCGAGGAGGGTTATAGGTTATATATCATGACGCTACTACCCTGGAGAGCGGAGTAGTAGCCATAAATGTCGACAAATCGGGCAATTTTTTATGCAATATTGTAGAATTTATAAGCGACGGGATTAAATAGGTGCGACGGGAGTTCGAAGTATGTCACGCCCTCTTTTACTTTCTTCCAGGAATACAGCGTGACAAATCACACTTTCTGGATTAATGTCTCTCGCTTCCGTACCCATGTCAGGCTGCCGTTGCTGCCTTATCCTGCCTTGTTCTATTATAGATTCCCAAGGAGCAGGTAGTTCCAAATCAGGGTCATCAGGAGGGCATTCTTCTTGCTTTGACTGAAGGATATTGTGAAGGACAGCAGTGGCAACGATTATTGGAAGGCAGTTCTTTAAATGCACATGTATTCCCAATGCAAGTACTGGAAACCGTCTCTTCCATATCCCAAACAACCTTTCTATGGTATTTCGAGTCCTTATCTGTGATTCGTTGTATAATGACTCTTCTGCTCTCTGAACTCTATCAAGAGGCATCATCAAGTACCTTCTATTCATATAGCCACTGTCTGCCACAAGAATGGACTGGTTGTGTGTGCCCAACTCGAACATAGCATTTCTACGGGATGCACTAAAAATGCGCTCATCATGAGTACTACCTGGCCATCTTGCTACAATATCTGTAATTATAAGTCCAGCATTGCATATAGCCTGAACATTTATTGACATATAACCTTTTCGGTTTCTAAAAGTTTCCGCGTGATTACCTCCAGGTGAAATAATTTTTACATGGGTGCAGTCCAATGCCCCTATTACTTTGGGGAATTTGGCAATGTTATAAAACTCCATTTGAGTTTTGCGAATTTCTTCGGGGGTTTCTGGAAACCGTATGAAATCCTTATTTAAAGAGGCAATTGCAGCAGTCACTCGATGGATCACCCTGCTCGCCGTAGGTCTGCTGACACCAGCAAAGTCTCCCATAGTCAGCTGGTGACACCCTGTGGCATAGTACCTCAGAGTGAGAAGCAGCTGACTTATGGGTGACAGAGAATAGTTTCTGAAAATTAAATTATAACATATAGTAGCTAATAAACCTCGAGAGAGTAAAAAAAGTAAATCCTAACTATAAATGCGAAAATGAGTCTGTTTGTTTATTTGTTACGCTTTCATGCTAAAATTGCTGAACGGATTTGGATGAAATTTGACAAATGGGTAGACCATGACCTGCAATAGGACATAGGATACTATTTTTATCCCAGCGAATTTAGCGCGGCTAGTACCTACATCATAAATCTAACCTCAAATTACATAGGTACATAGTTTCTTGACCCATTGTTACCTACAGTACCTACCCCAAACATAATTAAATAGTACGAAACTTACCTGTCGCTTGAATATTCCAACTTCCTTTCAATTAAATCAAGTAATTCCAATGCACTACGTTTGTATAAACGAAATCTTGTAGCAAATGCTTTCTCGTCATATTCCTCGAAATAATTGCGCCGTGTTTGGAATATACGGGGAGTGCGCAAAATTATTTCTATATGTTCAAAATCATCTAGCACATTATCCTCTTCAAAGATATAATTCAAAGCGTCTTGCATTTTTACTTTGTACCTAACTAAAAGTGATGCACAATGCAAACTTCACGCCAGGAAGCATAAACCAATGGTTAAACTGTGTTGGCTACGTCGTTTAAGCTAATCACCCGATTACAGAACATAATCAATGGTTAGTGAATGGTGAACAGCAAAATATTGTTAAACAGCCGTTCATGGATAAAACATCTGTTTAAAATTTAACCATCTGTTGGTGAACTCGGGTCTTTAGTGTTTAATAATTATTATATCCAAGGAGCGGGATTACGATAACAAGCCAATCCACTTACACTCTGACACGTTGAGCAACAACACTCTTTGGTGGATACCTAAATGGATAAAGAACGAAATGATTCAATTAAGTTATAATATAATATGGCCATGGTTACTTAAATGCAAAGAATTACTTAAATTGCTTGACAATTATGTAATCTTTTCAAATCACGAATGCCGTCGAAGTTAACACGTAGAAACGAATACCAGAATCTTGTTGTAGGTACCGGTAGGTATAAGATCTATACGAATCCTACACCCCAACTTTAGGATATTACTATAGATGAGATAATATTAATTATCTCTCGCCATAGCTCACTTACGGCCCAGGGAAGAGCTTACGCGGGAAATTCTCGGAATCAGACGCTTTTTCCAAAGGTAGTGCATTAACCTTGATTTATGTGTAGAAATGGTAGTTTTATAGACATAAAAGTAGTGTAAACGTACTATACTAAAAGACAGTGATATATTGCAGTGAAATACTATTTTACATTTTGCCGCGCAAATTCCACCGAAAGTCTCAATAACGCTTTTACCAAGTTAATGCGGCAAGAAAACAGGACCAAGGACTGGACTTGACATCGACAAAGGACTGGACAGGACTAAATTACAACATAATAAAAACATTCAAGAAATATGATATAAAAGAGATTTGGCTAAAAGATCTTAGTAACCAGGCCATAAAATAATTCCAAAAAAAAATTAGGCCCAGGAACATGGTCATAGATAATACAAACATGGTGGCTAACACATTCCTGATAGATCCACATTTTACGTTTATCCGTGGTAGTTAAATTTTCTTGTCCCCCGGAGAGGAGGAGGGAAGTAGATTTATTATATTTCCAACGATATCTCGATTTTCCCGAAAGTCTACAATATGTAGTTCTTCAGAAAGGAGTCTAGGAAGGTTGGCAGTGCGAGTTAAGCACCTCTAGTGTTGCAAATGTTCATAGGCCAGGCTAAGGTGACCATTATAGATCAGGGAGGTCGCATGCTTGTATGCTATTTATTGGATTAAAAAATCTTTAAAGATATATCTTTGATTAATTTAAATACTGGTCCTTAATTTCAACTGTCGCCGAATATTCCTACTAACATTGAATCAGGTAGCTTGTTTACGTTTATTAATTCTCACGCTTGAATTACTGAACTAGGCGTTTATCATGTCAACCAAATCACGATCAAAAACGTGCCGAGCGTGGTATCAAGTAGGTAACTATTTAAATGACATTAAATACGGTATTTCCGCCTAACTTTCTCTATACACATTAAAAGTTTGTTGATATTTTTTCCAACAGAAACCAACTGTACGAAATAACTTACCTTAAGTACTTTTTTTTTCTTTATTTTTAAGTTCAATTTAGCATCTTCTCGGCAGGATTCAAAGACTAAGTTTGAAGCGTGAAGTCCTCTAATTGGCTAATTGACTTTTAGAGCCAGGTGTGATTTGGAGTGTAAAATACTCGTAATATGAAAAAAGATGTCATAATGCTAGGTATCTGTTGTTGAATAGCTTGCTCACCAAATGTCAATAAAAAAGTCTGTAGAAAGTTTTGAAATTAAAATTCCTGGTTGGCAGCTTCTTCAGCTAACCTAAACTGCTTTTGTTATGTTAGAAGAATCTGAAGAATCTCTCATTTATTTGTCACCGGTGGCAGTTCAAATCGGTCTCACCCACGGAGGACAGAAAGAAATTATTCTCTACTCCGTGGTCTTACCACAGGAAATGCTGATGATCGTGAAGTGGAAGAAAAGAAGTAACTGGAACAGATGCTCGGATGATGATGATTTTTTTTTGTAGAACCGACAGCTTATCTAATATAATATATACACAGATGTGCATCAGCATGCCAATTGTAGGTGCACACGTTTATTAGATAATAATAATATACTTACAATGAACATCTATGCGCTATGCTTGTAAACTGTTATGACAAACGATGGAAGAGATTGATCAAAAAAAAAAAATTTCATATTAATAAACTTACAAACTAACTTACTAAATAAACATTACAAATAAGACTGACTTTGTGGCGCGGTGGGAGTGTATCCGACTGCTACGCAAGAGGTCATGGGTTCGATTTCCACCCAGGATAAGACTTTGTGTGATGAGCACGATGGTTTATTCTGTGTCTGGGTGTTATTTATCTATAATACGTATGTATTTAGAAATATATAAGTATGTTTATTATTTCTCTGGTTATCATAGTACAAGCTCTGCTTAGTTTGGAATCAGATGGCGCTGTGTGAGTTGTCCCAATCATGTTTATTTATTTATTTATTTAAGATCTAATTAAAGTTGATGATGATGATTAATGATGGTGGCAGTTTAAATCGGTTCTCTTGTTTTACATTTCTAGTGGCCCAGGGTTTCGTTTCGGAGCACCACCGGGTTCGATAACTGATGCACGTTCCCCACTCGCCGCTGTGCTGCTAGATATTACTAATAGCCCTGAGCTGAATCTATACTTAATATTATACCCTGGGGAGCGGAGCAGTAGTCATAAATGCCGACAAATCGGGAAATTTTTATACAATATTGTGGAAGTTATAAACGACGGGATAAAATAGTTGCGACGGGAAGTCGAAATATGTCACGGGTGAAGCCGTGGGGGTCACCTAGTTTAAAATAAAAAGAAACGCAGATTGCTTAAAAACAGAAATGCCAAAAATACTAGGACAACCAGACGTTTCATCGTGATTTGGCGAGTCATGGAAACTTTCTATGACTTCAGGTAGTACTCATACCCTTAGTTTAGGTAGTACCCTTACCCTTAGCCAGTAGTGTTGATGATCTTCAGTCAGTGAGAATGTTGAAATTTGGGTATTTTAATAATTTTTTATCTATTTTAATAAAATTACCGGTTTACTCATCTATCAACGTAGACACAGTCGAAACCACTACACCTGCAAACTTAAAATGTCTGGAGCAAGCTGCCATTATTATGTAGACACCCAAAAGGAAATGATTATCTGAAATCCCAACCTCAAGAGGAAGAAAAATTGGTAAAAAGTTTGTAGAAATTTAAGGTTTTAGTAAATTAAAAGTAATATCATCACGCTACAGCCCAAGGGAGCGTGTCAGTATTCAGAAGTATAAAAAAATGGTTCAGACTTCTTTCTATAGATGCATCTTAGAATATGTTGTTTACACTGTTGATTGATGGCACTTGGTGGAACTTGATACACATTTTGAACAAAAACACTTGTACTGTTCCACTTATTTATTATTTAAACCTGACCGGTTTCGCCTTACGGCATTTTCAAAGGTTAGAACATATTTTATGTATTTCGGATGTCATTGAGTACAATAATGTGTATAGGAATAATGTTAATGAAATTATAGGGTCGAAATTCAACGCCCTGAAGGCAATATTTCATGATGGATGACTGTGGTGATATATAAATAACCAGTTGACCCCAGCGGCTCCGCACGCGTGATGAAGTTTTCCCCGTTTCCGTATCCCACAGGAACTTCTTCCCGGGATAAAAAGTAGCCTTTGTCCGTCTCCTGGCTCTAAGCTACCTCCCCACCAATTTTGAGCCAAAACGGTACGGCCGTTGTTGAGTTATAAATAGTGTAACTAACACGACTTTCTTTTACCTACCCCACCTCGCCTTGGATCACACATTAGACTATTTTCCAAAAATATATACTCTATACTAAGTGTTAACCGAATTAAATTAACAAGTTATATTAATTATTATACACATACATCCACATTGTCACGCCTTTATCCCCGAAGGAGTAGGCAGAGGCATACTATACGCACACATTTCATTGAATGCAGTTTTGTCCCACGTAACAGGTGGTGAGCCCATTGCCGTGTTGAAATGGACAGGCGCAGGCTCTGACCACACGCTGTTGAAATTTTTCAAGCCGCCCATAAGGCAACCGGGACCAGCGGCTTAACGTGCCTTCCGAAGCACGAAAACGCTCGCAAATGTAAATTTCACAAAGTGGTCACCCATCCAAGGACCACCTATAGCGAATGTTGCTTAACGCAGCGATCATTTACAGAACACTGAGCCAGCGGGGCCACGAGTGCATCTATTATTATATTAATTAATTAGCGCTTCAATTATTATATATATTAATTATTAAACGTTATAAATGTATTTTAATTGCATGTTTGATTAACACGAAATTCTATATAGCCTACTTATTAAGGCAGTCGTGTGTAGAGGCTCCGTAGCGTAACACGTTAGTGTAAAAACTATATTAAGTGACGGCGGTGTATATATATTTTAATGATTTGTGTATTTAAAACCGAACCTAAAAACTAGGTTACTAAATACTTCAGTGAAAATTGGTTATTAATTCAATGGTGTCAGTTTTCGTGACTTCCTTGTGGTAAGTACTTATTGAATGATGTTTTATTGTAACTAGATACTCTACTTAAAGAATGTGAAAAAAATAATGTTATTGTTGCATAAAACTTTTGAAGGTTAATATTTAACATTTTGTTTTTATTACTAATTGTTTCCGAGTTACTAAAAGCAAGATATTAGGTTAAAGATAATAATAACATACTTAAATAATAATTTAAACCACTGAACAACTAACTAACTAACTAAACTGTTGAACATTTCCTTCGGGGATAAGGCGTGATAGAAAAATAAATAAATAATAAGATATTAGGTTTAATATGATAATAAACGTATTTAAATAAAATACTATACTATATAATACTAATAAAAAACTTTAGTAAATTAATAAAACTAACTAACTAACTAACTATCTTCACGCTGTATCCCTGACGGGGTAGTCAGAGAGGACAGATCGCCAGGCTTCGCGATCCATGCATACTTCTGTCGCTTCTTCGAGATTCATCAATCGCTTCATACACTAAATTCTTCAGTAAATTAATCTCACTAATAAAGTGCTGAAATTCGATTTAAATGAGAAAGGATGTAAATAGCGAACTCCAGGCTCTGACTTGAGGGTTTTTGATGGAATCGAGACTAATATTGAATGATTACGATTCAATTTAGTAGTTTTGTAACATCCTACTTTACTTTACTACCTTGATGTAACTTTACAATAATATAGCTTACACATCAGAATAACACATAGGCTACTTTTTATCCCGGGAACAAGCTCCTGTGGGAAACGGGAATGGAAAACTTCACCACGCGTGCGGAGTTTCTTATAAGGTTACGAACTTCAAACATTCATATGAATCAAAATGAAAACCTTTTTGGTGCAGTGCTAAGTGTAAACGACATTATCAACAATATAGACTGTTACAATCTACAAATATTATATCGGACTTAGATGTTGTTCTATTTATATTTCAAAGACAAATCTTGACCTATAAACTATAAACATTTGAAGCGCAGACCGGATTAAGCTTAAATTTAGCATAAATATATATGCCTATTTATTATGATGACCACGTGAAAAGATTACACCAAAACGGAAAGGTTAAAAGTACTCGGATTATCAGACGTCCAGGTGTAAAACTATTAATAAATTTTAATAGGATGCGAAAGAAGTAGATCGAAGAAGATCGCGAAACCTAACGGACCTAACGGAACCTTCTGACTACCCCGTCAGGGATACAGCATCCAACAAGAAAATGTATATAAGCCTGTATATAAGTAATTTTGTATTTAAGCCTGACATTCTCACTCTACGCTTTATTATTATTTATTTATTTATAAATGACTATATACGTATGCATAATAGGTGTACTTTCTATTTAAACCCTCATATGTTTTGGTAATTAATGTTGAAATCAGATCTGTAATATAATACGCTTTTGAAGTCATGACAATATCTATATCCATAGGGTTGTTTCTTTTGTTTGTGATTAATAATGCTATCAAAATGTTTTCTCTTGAATTGAACTAAGGCTTTCTATATACCTATCATGTAAATATGTTGCGTTCGGGACGTGTACCAAGTGGGACAAACACAAGGCACACATCAATTTATTAATATCAGCTGGCTGACTGTACTAAGTACTAGCGTCTGCCTACTTAGCTCTATTTTTAGTATTCCCGTGTAAATTTCGGAATCACCCGACTAGTTTCTAACCTAACGGAGGATTTCAATAGGAGGGTTAACAAACGTCGGAAGTTGAGCAGCTTCACGTGAGCAAAACCGTTTAGTTAGTAATAATGAACAACGCTCACGAAAGTTATTATTCTGCTGTTAGCAACTTCCACTATGGCTGGTCCTCAGATGGGGGACCGCTTTGTGGCATTTCTTCTTCATGGTTCGGAAGGCTAACGAGCCGTTGATACGGACAGGCGCATCTTGTGGCGACATGCTGATGAATCCACCTATAGTAAGGAAATTGCAATAAAAAATATCAATTGGCAGTGCAATGACCCAGTATCATTTTACTCGTATTATTGCGGTGTGTTTAGTGTTAGTGCCAAATCTCCACAGAAAACGTCAATCACAGTACTTCAATAAATGTTCCACTGCTTTACAGATATGATTTGGCATCGACAAAGGACTGGACATGACGAATACTAAATCATTAAGATTTGGCTAAAAGGTCTTAGAAACCAGGTCATAAAATAATTACAAAAAAAAGTCAAATACAGTTTAATCTCATATTATTCTCAGTATTTGTAGTAAATAATTTCATTACATCAGATAATAAAGAATATATTTTCAATGCGTCATTGTAACAAATAATATGGAAATGTACAAATGTATGATCTAAATCTATCTATATATATATATATATAAATGAATCCCTATTTCCATCACGCGTGAACGGCTGGACCGATTTAAAATTAATTATTTTTGTATTGGATAGCCCATTTATTGAGGAAGGTTCTAAGCTATTTATCATCACGCCACTACACAGGAGAGCGGAGCAGTAATCATAAATGTCAAAAAATCGGGAAATCTTTCATACATTTTTGGAAAAGTAATTAGCGACGGGATTAAATGGGTGCCACGGGCTTGGAAGTATGTCACGGACAAAGCCGGGCAGGTCAGATAGTATATTATAAATATAATATGGAGATCTAAATTATATTTTAAAGAGAGGGTGTGAATTTAGTGCGTAAGTGTAATGTAATATAAGTAGGTATGCGGATTGCGGAACTAACGGAAGGTAATAGCCGGAACGGTGTCCACTACTATTTTTAACCGACATCCAAAAACGAGGAGGTTATGTGTTCGATTGGTATTTTTTTATGTATGTACATCACAACCAGCACCTGTCCATTTTCAACACGGCAATGGGCTCACCACCTATTACGTGAGACAGGAATTCACATGGTGAAAAGTGGGCATATAATATGCCTAAGGCGATAAAGAGTGATAGATAAATACTTCAATCCAATCATAACTCAGGGCCGTATTTTAGAACGTTACTTTATACTCAAGAAACGCTTGAGGCTAGTTTTGCCATACAAATACTACTCCCAAGTGTTTCTTGAGTATTGAGTAACGTTTTAAAATACGGCCCTCAGATATTAATGATCCGATTTACGTGATTCTTTTTCTTTAGTTTGATGCAGAATAGTTGCCATTTGGTCCCATTAAAATTTAACATAGTTTGGCCCAGTAGTTGTCATTTTATGGACATTTTCAATATTCACTATGTAAAAATTTGTCCGAGTTGTTAACATTTATGATTATGGCTTCGTTTTCCTTAGTGGTAGCGTGATGATATATAGCCCATATCCTACCTTGATATTAAATGGGGTATCTATGGTTTTCAATTCGATTGGTATGTTTTATATGTGCACACCAATTACTGTGAGATTTAGAGTATGATTTTCGTGATTTGTCTTTAGTTGTATGTGGAATAGTTGCCATTTGGCGAATCCATTTTAGTTGGTGTATGGTTATTTTAGGGGTTATCATTTAGGTTGATTTTATATTATTATTAACCCGTGTCCTGATAAGTGAGTCTTAAGTGTACATTACATTGAAGCGGAGCGAGTGTGCGAAGTATAGAAACTGAAAAATATTATAACCGATTGTAAAAAGTCTCGGAAGAAGCGTCGTAGCCCTGCTAATACTCAGTACTCTGTAAACGATCACTGTGTTAAGTAACTTTAGATATGGCTGGTCCTCAGAATGGAGACCGCTTTGTGGCATTTCTATTCCCGAGCGTTTTTACTGATTCGGAAGGCATAATATTAAGCCGTTGGTTCCTGTTGCCATTGACCTTATGCTTGAACAATTTGTCTGCCTCTGTGGCGCGGTGGGAGTGTAACCGACGCAAGAGGTCGTGGGTTCGACTCCCACCCAGGATAAAACTTTGTGTAGCACGATGGTTTATTCTGTGTCTGGGTGTTATTTATCTATGATATGTATGTATTTAGAAATATATAAGTATGTTGATCAGCTATCTGGTTACCATAGTACAAGCTCTGCTTAGTTTGGAATCAGCTAGCGTTGTGTGAGTTGTCCCAACGATATTTATTTATTTATTATTTAATTTCAACAGCAGGTAACCACAACTGTGCCTGTACATTTCAATACGGTAATATACTCCTGTTACGTGGGACAAATAGTACACACATGTGGTCGTATTGTATGTTTCTATATTTCGGGATAAACGTGTGACATTATGTATGTATTTAAAATATCGGAACGAAGAAATAAATAAAAACTAATTCAAGAAAATTAATCTAGTTTCAAGTTTCTTAATCGTTGCATTTCCTGTAGTGCTTTGTCATCCTGTGTTCTGTGTAGTAAATAAGATGGTTCCAAATCACCTAATGCCACGCCATCTAAATTCTTCACTCGACTAAAACCTGTATATCTGACCTTATAAGATTTTTTTCCGAGTTTTATCACCGCCATCTCTAATAATACCTTGGAGGTTGTAAACAGTGAGGAAATGTTATAGTCTACCTGAAGTATTATATAAAATTTCTACTGTCGTTCATTGAACAATCTATTGCAGACACTAATAATAAAAAAAAATAAAAAACTACGTTTAACAAAAATCGGTGCCAAGCCCTTTTTTTTTTTTTTCTAGTTGAAATCCTCATGGATGCTATGCCAGACTCCTACCGACTAAAACCACACGTTACCCTTCTATCTGTCTATGGCCAGGAGTCCCGGGTGAGCCCTCGGAAGGATAACCCCAGGGCTCCCGACAGACCTTGTCCGCTACCGCAGGCTCCTTCAGGGAGGGTTCGGTGTGTATCCTGCCTCTTTGGGGGGTTCGGTGCCAAGCCCTAAACAAAATACAGCTTATTTTCTGTTTATAAAATTCCTACACTAAACCTACGTAATAATTAATAAATATACATACATACATATTATCACGCCTTTATCCCCGAAGGGGTAGGCAGAGGCAAATAAAACGCCCACATTTCACCGTATGCATTTTAGTCCCACGTAACAGGTGGTGAGCCAATTACCGTGTTCAAATGGACAGGCGCAGGCTGCGGCGACCTGCTGTTGAAATTTTAGAAGCCGCCCATAAGGCCTTCAACTTGGCTTAACGACTGCCATTTTATTGGCAACCGGGACTAACGGCTTAACGTGCCTTTCGAAGCACGAACCTGGGGTGGGTCTAAAGGGCCGAATTAATTTAATCAAATGTGTCTATTTTAGATGTTAAATTTGGAAGAAATTTTGAACCCGTTGCCCTTTTTAGTGAGGTGGCAACAAAAAGGCTAAACGTTCTTATGTGCTTGTCACTAATTAGCACGACCAATTAAAGTCCTGGTAGTCTCGGACTCTATCTATAAATAAATATAATAAACTAAAATATAATAAATTAAATATAATAAACAAATAAACCCAAAGAACAATATGAATTAATATTAAACATATGAAAAAAATCCGAGTAACTATCTATAGCTATATTAAATCGTATAATATGAATATACACTCCCGGACACCTAAATCGAGCCACATTGATTTTTTTTGGTTTGGAGTACTGTAACTTATAAAAGATGTATGTAGAAGCGCTCGTGGCCCCGCGGTCTCAGTGTTCTGTAAACGATCACTGAGTTACGCAACTTTCACTATGGCTGGTCCTCGGATGGGTGACCACTTTGTGGCATTTACATTTGCGAGCGTTTCCGTGCTTCGGAAGGCACGTTAAGCCGTTGGTCCCGGTTGCCAGTAAAATGGCAGTCGTTAAGCCTGGTTGAAGGCCTTATGGGCGGCTTGAAAAAATTCAACAGCAGGTAGCCACAACCTGCGTCTGTCTATTTCAACACGGCAATGGGCTCACCACCTATTACGTGGGACAGGAATCCATACGGTGAAAAGTGGGCATATAATATGCCTCTGCCACCCCTTCGGGGATAAGGCGTGATGGATATTTTATGTATGTAGAAGGAAAATGTTTTGATGCAGTTTTACACCACTTTTTGATGCACCTTACTCCTTCCGTCATTACCGTATAGCATTATCTTGGACTCATCTGTGAAGAGAACCTGGCTCGTGTGCTCGTGTCAATTTGGGTCCATTGGCTGGCTTATGGGGCTTTAAACCACGTTCATTGAGTCGCCTTCTAACGGTCCGAGCACTTACAGCCACTCCGTGAAAGTCCCTGAGCTGTTCTTCTATCTGAACAGAATTAAGACGTCGATTTCGTAAGCTAGTAGTGACAATGAATTGATCTTGTCTCGCCGTTGTCACTCGGTAACGAGCTCCTCCTGTTCGCCGAACGAAGCCACCAGTCTCCAGGTATCGGTGGTACACTCTTTGAACACCGGAACGACTTATGTGAAGTTGTGAACTCACATCTCGCTGACTTAGCCCAGATTGAAGAAGTGCTACAGCTTGCGCGGCTACTTCAGGTGAAGTATCCATAATTTTATAGCCAAAAACGGTTCAAATTATAGAAAAATAACTAAACTAAACTTTGGTTAACAACAATTGCGAAAATTCAAACCAAATCGACATTAAATTGCTTCAAAAGCAACTTTCAACAGTCATTATTTTTTTCAAATCAGTGACCAAGCTCGGCTTTTGTTCTTTATTTTAAATTCTAAAATTCAAATTTGGAATAATACATACGGGAAAGACGATGAAATATGCCAGCATTAAAAATGCATAAAAACTTTTTTGTTATATATATTTTTTGTGTATTGGGCTTTTAGGCCCGGGAATGTAAGGTGGCTCGATTCAAGAGTCCGGGAGTGTATTCGTAACCCTCAAATTGTTTGGTTTGCATAACCTACTCATATCGATACTTATTGTTTTATTTTTTATGCAGGGAGCTTTCAACGAAAACGCTGCCTAAACCCTTTGAGATATAAAAAATAACGAATGGTGCAATCGTGTATCTAATGTAGGTCTACAAAAAAGTTCGCGACGGTATCTTTTAAGAATAACATACTATATCCATTTTAATACTTTAAAAAACCATTAATTATAAAGCGGTAATTTGAGGGCTATTTACACAAATATGCTTTTAATCCTTCACTCCCCACTACGTTAATTGGCTTCAGCATTTCATGTTAGTATTCTGTCCCTTTACACCTTGCAAATTAATTAAATATCTTACGAGATATATCAAATTCAAAAAATGCGCAAAGAAATTAATTTCGTGTAACTGTAATTCGACCAGGCCGCGGCCGGGCGTAGGTACTTGAGAGCGAAGAAGTAATCAACGAATTTAGAAAATGTTAATACATTATTGTAAAATTAATAAACGTCGGGATTAAATGGGTGCCACGGGGTTCGAAGTCGACTTCGGACACATAAACATAAATTAATATATTTATATTTTTGGCACATTCTCATACAACGCTGTCTAGCTCAAATTAAGCTACTATAAGCCTGTGCTATGTGTTCTAGACAATTGATTAAAATATTTATATGTTTCTAAATACATACTTAACATATTAAAAACCCAAACTCCTTGTTAAGGTTATTTGTTCCGACCCAGGATTCGAACATATAGCACCGGTAAAGTTTCGTATACGCAGCTAACTAGAAGAATTTATTTACTTATAAATGAAGAAGATTCATCATTCAAGTTAAGTCTTAAAAATGGATATTTTTGAAGTCTATAAATATACATGGAAGATTCAATAAACACCATCGAGGCTGAGTCAAAACCGGAAATCGCCACAACACCAACAAAAAATAAGGATAACTATATATTTTAATATTAATACAAAAACCGTACCTATTGCTGGAACAATGTTCTAACTAATTAACTAACTATCTTCACGCTATATCCCTAAAGGGGTAGTCAGAGAGGACAGATCGCCCGGCTTGACGATCAATGCATACTTATTTCACTTCTTGCAGATTTATCAATCGCTTCATACATGCACGTCTTGGTATCCGTGTACTTTGACTTTTTTTGTTTTTGAGCAATGAATCGCGAGTCGTGCTTCTTAAATACGATGCTTTGTCGCTTTACTAATTGGGACAAAGCACCGTTAACTTTGTTTCCGGATACTCGCCGTTCTACATCCGAATCACATCTGCCGTCCTTGTTAGCGAAATTATTTTTATAATAAATCGAATACCGATTATAAATTTTACAAATACTCCCAAAATACTCGTATTATTACTACCCAAATACTCGTATTGATCTAAAACCTGCTATGTCGCATCGTTAGTCTTGGCGCGATGACAGCTGGGATAGTCGGATTTGCTTGCTGTATATTATTTTCCAAAACTAGTGCATTATCCTTGTTTTATGTGTAAAAATTGTAGTTTCTTAGACATAAAAGTTGTGTAAACGTGCCATAGTGAAAGACAGTGGTATATTACAGTGAAAAGCTGTTTTACAACTTGTCGTGCAAATTCCACTGAAAGCCCCAATAACGCTCTACCACGTTAATGAGGCAAGGACACAGGACCTATGACTGGACTTGACATCAACAAAGGACTGGACAGAACTAAATTAGAAGGTGAGATTGAAGAAATATGATATAAAAAAGAAGATTTGGCTAAAAGGTCTTAGTTACCAGGCCATAAAATAAATACAAAAAAGCTAGGATCGTCCTAGGATAACAGCTGTTAGGCGTATCAAGCTAAAATGTACAAAGTTATAGGCTAGGCCTTGTACAAATGCTTTGCAAAAAAAATAGGAAACAGGTGTAAGTAAGTATAGATACTTACTTACACCTATTTCCTATTTTTTTAAAGGTGCTTTACACCTTGCAAACGATGGGACGAAATAATCTTCATAAAATGCTGAAGTCAACTAACATATTAAAAATGATAAGGATTAATAACATATTTGAGTAAAAAGCCTTCAATTTTCTTCAAATTCCCGCTTTATAATTGCTGTAAAATTTACGTATTAAAATGGATACAGTATGTTATCCTTAAGAGATACACATATAAAGTCGCGGACTTTTTTTTAGACCTATATTAGATACACAATTCTACGCTACAGTATTTTGTTTTATCCCAAAGGGTTTAGGCAGCGTTTTCGTTTGAAACTCCCAGACGGCTAATTTTTTTCGACACCCTCAATATATATCGTTATAATTAAGTTGATGTATACAAAAACTTGACAAATTATATATAAAAACCTTCTTTATGAATCACTCTATCTATTACTTTTATTACTCGAATTAATGCAACTAGTTCAATTTATTAAATTACTAGGTGACCCCCATGACTTCGTCCGTGACATACCTACTTCGAAATATAAATCCCGTCGCTTATAAATTCTACAATAATGTTTAAAAAATTACCGATTTGTCGACATTTACAATTACTGGTCCGCTTTACAGGGTAGTAGCGTGATGATATATATCCTATAGCCTTCCTCGATAAATGGTCTATCCAACACAAAAATATTTTTTTTAAATCCGACCAGTAGTTCCTGGGATTTCCAACCAAACAAACAAACTCTTCAGATTCTTTTGCGAGTCACGTTAAGCGGCTATGACACCTCACACATTTAATATTGTGCAATGATGTAACAACTGGTTGATTCACTAAATAATTCAGGTTCCTAAATTATTCAATATAGCTTAATGATTTATAGATACATATCTATCTACTAGATATCCATCATGGCAGCGTTGAAGGGATTAAGTATTAAATAACATAATTATTATTATTTAAACTATCACTTTACGAGTATATTATGCACTATTTTATAAGCGCATTGTGCATCTTTAGTCAACAATTAGCTACTGTTTCAATATTCTGCATGTAAGTATGGGCTCTCAATCAACAAATCACCCTATATACACTCCCGGACTCTTGAATCGAGCCACCTTACATTCCCGGGCCTAAAAGCCGAATACACAAAAAATTTCATCGTCTTTCCCGTATGTATTATTCCAAATTTGAATTTTAGAATTTAAAATAAAGAACAAAAGCCGAGCTTGGTCACTGATTTGAAAAAAATTATGACTGTTTGAATTTTCGCAATTGTTCTTAACCAAAGTTCAGTTTAGTTATTTTTCTATAATTTGAACCGTTTTTGGCTATAAAATTATGGATACTTCACCTGAAGTAGCCGCGCAAGCTGTGGCACTTCTTCAATCTGGGCTAAGTCAGCGAGGTGTGAGTTCACAACTTCACATAAGTCGTTCCGCTGTTCAAAGAGTGTACCACCGATACCTGGAGACTGGCGGCTTCGTTCGGCGAACAGGAGGAGCTCGTTACCGAGTGACAACGGCGAGACAAGATCGATACATTGTCACTACTAGCTTACGAAATCGACGCCTTAACTCTGTTCAGATACAAGAACAGCTCAGGGACTTTCACGGAGTGGCTGTAAGTGACGACTCAATGAACGTGGTTTAAAGCCCCATAAGCCAGCCAATGGATCCAAATTGACACGAGCACACCGAATAGCCCGTCTAGAGTTTGCGCGCGAACATCTAAATTGGACTCGACATCAATGGAGCCAGGTTCTCTTCACAGATGAGTCCAAGATAA
Organism: Thumatha senex; assembly: GCA_948477245.1. NCBI lineage: Eukaryota > Metazoa > Arthropoda > Insecta > Lepidoptera > Erebidae > Thumatha > Thumatha senex. The sequence continues at coordinate 5,694,111 of OX419728.1, forward strand.
TGCTATACGGTAATGACGGAAGGAGTAAGGTGTATCGAAGACAGAACGAGCGTTTCGCGCAATGCTGTATTGACGATAAAGTGAGTTATGGTGGAGGATCATGGACAGTCTGGGGAGGTATCTCTATGGAAGGCAAAACTGAGCTAGAGGTAGTGACGGGACCACGACTGCCGCCCCTAGATGGCAATAGATACATTCGCCAATGTTTAAGAGAACCACGTGATGCCATATGCTGGATTTATTGGCCAAGATTTTGTTTTAATGCATGATAATGCAAGGGCCCATACTGCGGGAATCGTCATGGAGTACTTAAATGACATTGGTATCACTGTAATGAGACGGCCAGCTCGAAGTCCTTATATGAATCCTATAGAGCATCTATGGGATGGGCTGAAGAGGCGTGTTCGAGCTCATCATCCTGCCCCGCAAACCATGCAGGAACTCAAAAATGTAATTTTGGAAGAATGGGAGGACTTTCCTCAACATGTCATAACGACTTTGATTAATTCTATGCCAAACCGTATGAGAGCTGTCATAAATGCACTGGTAGGCAATACAAGTTACTAAATAAACATTTCTTTTCATGTAAAACATGTCTTTGTCATTTTTTTCCTTGAAATGGACTTGTTTCAATGTAACTCGACTTTTTTAATAAACTATAGTTCAAATTTAGAACAGTTGCACTCTAAATGAATGATGAGTATACCAGCTCCAAAACTGCATCAAAACATTTTCCTTCTACATACATCTTTTATAAGTTACAGTACTCCAAACCAAAAAAATCAAGGTGGCTTGATTTAGGTGTCCGGGAGTGTATATAGGGATATACTCGTATATTCTGTTTACTTCTGGCACAGCCGAACGATCATACAGTCGGTCGACGAAACTGTCTAGACAGAGCAATCTTGCGGGGCAAGGGACGAGATGCGGGAGGAAATGTCCCAAGCTGTGAACTAAATTTTGTTAGTAGCTCGGGACAGTCTTTCAGGGCTGATACACTCGCGACCGCTTGCTATAATTATTTTAATGTTGTATCGTTTTTTATAATAAATCACTTTTATTACTAAATAATAAAAATGGCGCATACGAATTGTGAAAAATAAGAATCTTCACGGAAGAAAGGCAAGGTGGGAATTTCCATGTCGTATGGATACATTTACACTGTTGATTGATGGCACTTGGTATAACTTGCCACACATCTTGAACTAAAACACTTGTACTGTTCCACTTATTTATTACTTAAACCTGACCGGTTTCGCCTTACGGCATTTTCAAAGGTTAGCACATATTGTATGTATACATAATGCCGTAACGTCCTTCTTCCGTCGTACTTTGCAGCCTTTTCTGGCCTTTGCAGATTACTTAAACCTGACCGGTTTCCCCTTACGGCATTTTCAAAGGTTAGCACATATTGTATGCATACAATGTTACATAAGTCGTTCCGCTGTTCAAAGAGTGTACCACCGATACCTGGAGACTGGCGGCTTCGTTCGGCGAACAGGAGGAGCTCGTTACCGAGTGACAACGGCGAATAAATGTTAGATTATTGTTTATATAATCTAAGGTGCTAACCTTTGAAAATACCGTAAGGCGAAACCGGCAGGTTTAAGAGGCGCGTTTGCGGGCGTGGGAATTCGTGATTCTACACCCACATTCATATTTTCAATTCACACAAACGCATCACGCAGTATATTATACGTACCTTGGATTCGAATAAATGAACGGAGAGTGTTTCGTACAAATATAATGTACATCGCGAGTTCATCCTTACAGAATGAATTTGAATATCACAACAAACCAGCAATGTAACTTATACATTTGGTTTTTATTTTCCGATCGTTAGCTTGTGGTGGCTGACTGCTGTCACCGCGTACCTAAAACGGGTGGGGCCAAAGTGTGTGCTTTTTGAGCCTAATGATAATTACATATTGATTTTTTTAAGATTTTGTCTAGTGTTTAATATAATTGAATAACGTGTGTAATGGGTAATATCGATTTTAAAGATGACCATTTAAGTATATTTCGGTTAAAACTATCGATTATTATACAATTTAATGTCATCAAGATGTTCAAGGCCTTAACAAGCGGCGCACCTGCCAAATGTTGACGAGGCTCATTTTAAGTTACCCACGGGGTAGCTATAACTCCCATACCAGTGGCAGGTGGTACAATGGGTTGGTCCGACTAGATACCGTCGTACAGCTGTGTCAAGTCTCCAAAGCCCAGGTGGTGCCACTGGCCACCCGCGGCATAGTACAGTTACCAAAGTATACTATTTCGCGTACCATAAATAACCATCTCACGTGGTGGGATAGCTATCCCACCACGTCGTGCAAAATCTTGAAATGAATCATCGTGCCAGATGGTGACCGGTGCGGGGTCCTGTTCCCGGTGTCATGCTCGGGGGATACAGGGTCCTTCTGTTCGGTGTGTCATATGCAGCATGTGTAGTGGAAGCGATGACTATGACACTAATCGTCGGCAAAACTATGACGGTTTTCACGACTATTTTGCATCCCAAAGAGCTTTGCTTTGCTGTTATTACTGGCAAGACCTGAGTACGCTGAGGTTATTCAACAAAACAGTCGGTGGGTTAGGGCTGGAGCGGTGCTTGATATAACATGAATAACCTCGGATGGGTGACTGCTTTGTGGCATTTTTGAGTGTTTTCGTGCTTTGGAAAGCGCGTTAAACCATTGGTCCCCGTTACCAGTAACATGGCATTTTTGAGCCAAGTTGAAGGCCTTTTAAGCGGCTTGAAAAATGTCAATAGCATGTTGCCACAACCTGCGCCTGTTAATTTCAACAAGGCAATAGACTCACCACAAAATGTTTACAATGAAATGTGGGCGTACAATATGCTTCAGGAACATATTTGGGAATAAAGGCATATAAATTAAAAACTTGTTTCATGAATGTCGCAACAAAAATATTCAGAATACCTTAATATTTTCATACGTCTGCCAAACTTCATGGTAGTTTGTTGGCTAATGTGTATGCAGTGCAACATCCTATAAAAATAAACACGATAATAACCAACATTTAATACAGACTTAACACATGTCGCACGCTTATTTTGTTTACCCGCGATATATTTTGTATTAAGCAAACGATATCTTGTCGATGCTTAGATGAGGGATCAACGCTCAGACCTTGATGAACATTCAAACATCTATTCGTCTCTATTCCAATCACAAATTCATCGAACATTCAGATATTTCTTCTAAAGGTTTGTGTTGAAACCGGGACTAACGCTCAGATGCCGTTGAAAATTCAAACAGAAGATATTTCAATCAGAAAGATGGTAGACATTCCAATCACAAATTCATCAAATTCTCAGAAGTTCGTCAAGGTTGCGGTTGCAACCGGGACTAACGCTCGGATGACGTTGAACATTCTAACATCGAACCTCTACTCCTAATAAAAATTGATCAAATACTTAGTTGCGGGGTTTTCGGTTGCAACCGGGACCAACGCTCGGATAGTGATAAACATTCAAACATCAAACCCGTATCTACTGCAACCACAAATTCATTAAAAAAATATTCAAAAGGCTCCGCAGGGACTAATGATGATGATAATTTTTTTTTGGATTGAAAAAAAAAAATGAAATTACATATACGTAAATTATCTACTAGTTCAAAACATTAAAACTATCAGATTTCTGACACTCGCAACCCACCCAAATTCAGTTCCAAGTTTAAAACATCGCGAAACAATAGGACTTGAGATAAACTTCAGACCGACGCGAAGTATCCTAATATTAAGCCCATAAAGTAGAGGCTACTTTTCCATACTAAAATGTATGAACAAACTTCCGTAAGAAAATGAGAGGTTTAGATTGTTGCTTTAATTTAAATTAATAATAAAACTACTGTGGTAAATAAATTATCAATACTTTTGTCTCCCATTTTAATCAAAAACGTGTTCAATTATAACAACGATTTACCTGTAAGAGACAAAATATGAAAGGTCGATTTTGCTGATTTTATCATTGTTGTCGATTGGTTTTCTCAAAAAAAAATGTATTATTTTAGGGAAATCCCGCGTGGTGTAGTTATAGATTCATTCTTTATGAAACAGAAAATAATAAATTTTGACAATTCAATGACACCAGTGCCATAGCATTTCTAAAACACCAAGTATTGTTTTGTGCATTTTTAAGGACTCGCCCCTTAAGTGATAAATAAGTGGAACACTACTAGTGTTTTAGTTCAAGATGTATGGATACGTTCTTGTTATTGGAAAGCGTTTACAAGAAAACTAACGTTATTATTACACATTATTAATAAGTTAACGGCATTACTCACGTGTTTTACTACCAGTACTAGATCGACCGGTTTCAGTTGTATTCAGACAGCCTTTTTCAGAGGTGCGAACCGTTTGCCGAGCATTCTTTACGCACACTGCGCGCATCCACTCTCGCCGCTCTCGCGCTGCGCGCGTCCTGTTGTTGGGGTATACGGTGGACGTAGGGTTGCGCCGAGATACACTCCGAGCGTCTCTGCATGCATAGCTCACTGTGTCTTCAACTGACTCGCTTTCCACAAAACAATGAGCACCACGAATGCACGGCTTCAATGTAGGAGGTAAACTCCAGCCCCATCTCTATTAAAATTCGGCCGCCTTCCTATCTCTATGGCTTCTCTAATTTTTCGGGGCACAAAGTGTTTCTCCCGCGACAAAATCTTCAGCGTATCAAACCGGATAAAATGACGCGTATCAGAGCTCAGTGCATGCTCCACCACCGCGGATCCGTTGATATCGTGATTCTTCATGGAACGTTTGTGCTCGCTCAGTCTCTTAGAAACGTTCCGTTTTGTCTCCCAACGTAACATTTTCCACAAGCGCAGGGAATCACATAAACACCGGGGGCACCCAGAGGGTCTCCTCTATCCTTTGGAGAGGGCAGTAGATGTCGAAGTTGTGTAAAGGGACGGAAGATCGTCTTGGTGCTGTATCTTCGGCGTAACAAGTGTCCTACCACATCCGTCACCCCTTTGACAAACCTTCACCGATCTCTCCGTCGATGCTGGGCGAGTCCGTGCACACGTATTTGCCACCCGCCAACTAAGTTCTGCAGAAAAGGCAGGGCTCCGTCTTTCTCGTATTCCACGGTACATGGACACCATTCAGGTGTTGCAACAATGGCCCTACACTATCCCTCCGAATAGTGGGACAAACAAACACATCATCCACATAACGCCATCAGTCCTGGCCTGCCGCGTCGTAGTTATAAAATTATCATGTTGGGTACATTTTTGGAGTTTATTACTCGTAGTATGCTGAGTACAAATTTCGTGTTAATTTTGAAATCCGATATGGCCGCCGCGCCGTGGTTATAAAATTTCCTGTTGGGTTTCGTATAAGGGGTTTTTTGGTATGCTGAGTACGAATTTTGTGTTAAATTGGCAATCCAAAAGGTCCTATGACCTGTTCTCGTATATCGTCTTCATCTTTAGAATCTGGATATCATCTGAAGAGCATTAACTGTGTATTCAAAGTTTAATTATACACAAGCAGAGTCAGAAAGCAGAAGATATAAAACGTGGCTAGTTAAAAAAATACTTCTTATTATGCTGTCAAACATTTGAACTATGTAGCCCTTCTATTGCCAAGGGGATGGCAATAGAAGGGCTACATAGTTCAAATGTTTTAAAAATAATAAGACAATCGATGATGAGGAAGTGGGGTGAATAATCTCAGGTATCACAACACTGGGGCACGGTAGTCGGTCGGCCCGCTTTCCACTAGGTAATTTTACCGCTAACACCCATATTGAATTACATTACACATACCAGGGTGATGACTATTCTTTACTTCGCATACAATGGTATATTTTATAAAAATGGTTGGACACGTTCAACGAATGAGTGAGTAATGATTGACGAAGAATATTTATTGTGCGAAAGTAGACTGTAGGCCGAGACTTACATACGAAGACCAAATGAGCAGACTACTCATAAACGGAAAGGTCAAAAGTACTTGGACACCCAGGCGTGCATGTATGAAAGGATTAATGAATTTGCAGAAAACGAAAGAAGTATACAGTCATCGCAAAGCCTGGCGATCAAAATGATGATGACAGTATAAAGCAAGTGATCAAATCTATTTAACCCCAATCCAATAGCCCATTTCGTAGTTAGTATATTTTGCGCAATAGTTTAACTCACATTGCAGACGGTCCATTACCGTACTTCTAACTTCTAAGTTCATAAAGCGGGCGTGGATTTATTTACAGTGGGCGCCCCTTTTCCTAATACTTACATTTTAAATTCTCAAAGTGTCTCTGCATGTTGGACCTGTATGTCTACATGTAAATTTAACAAAAGACGTCGTAAAAATAAAAATACCTGTGAAGCACAGACATCATCATCAGAATCGTTGATAAAATGAAGTAGGCTGCATATTTCCTAAATTTTGACTTTTTCTTGATTCGACATTGATATTTACTCATGTATTATTAGTGTAGATAAATATAAGAAACTCTTTCTTTATATAAACCATCGTGAGGAGAGAGCCGTAGCGTCCATCTTTTGCAACGTAGCATGGCATGGTCCAACAAATGGTCGGTAACAATGGCATTACAGTTTACATCACACCGGACCCACACACCCACACAATTAAAACAACCTATATACGAATATTGTAGAGCTCATAGCCCACTAGCTAAGTGTTCCATAAACAATCACTGCGTTAAACATCTTTCGCTATGGCTGGTCATCAGATGGGTTACCGCTTTGTGCCATTTACATTTACGAGCGATTCCGTGCTTCGGTTCTTGCTTTGACAGTAACATCGCCCTCGTTTAGCCTCGTTGAAGGCATATATAAGACCTTCATGTTGGGTTATATAAAATAAAATTTCAACAGCAGCGGGCCAAGTCCACTAATTCAATCGCGTCAGAAAATAATAGAAATCGTCGCTCAATATAAAGCACACCGGTACAATTTTGACAGTTTGTCGTAGTCTACTATTACAATCGTATTCCAATAGACTTCTATCGGTCGACCTATAGATTTGTACTAACACGTACCGCGCCAGTGGCCGTTAATCAGTTGCATTTTTGATAGTCTACTAACATTTTGACAGCTAAAAACAGCGATTCTGGTTCTATTACGGCTTGTCAACGCATCCCGTTGAAATATGGGAATACAATATGCCACTGCCATCCCTTTTAGGGATAAAGACGTGACTGATGAAATTAAAAAAGCTACGAATACAAAGTTTAACGAGTCTCATTCAACGGTTCTTTTACTGGTTATCAGCACCGCCCATGGTTGACGAGACAACTGCCTCATTATATTTCAAAGAATATACCATTTTACATTTCATAAAGATTCAACTAAACAACTGTTCCCCTTTAAAGTACCTACAATAAGTCTCTTGTACCGTATAATAAACCGCAGACGATGTCTTAATTATTTAAAACCAATTTTGTATCATAATTTTTTCATAATGATTTATGTTTATCTTAATTACGTACAAAAAGCTTCTGAACTTGCACCGCTTAAAATTTAACACTAGCTGTTCCATGCGGCTTCGCTCTTGACATACTTCAAACTCCCGTCGCACCTTTATAAACCCGTCGTTTATAAGCTCCGCTCTCCAGGGCAGCAATGACTACTCGATAAATGGACTATCTAACACAAAAGTATTTTTTTAAATTTTACTTTAGTAAAAAATGTACTACTTTTAAAAGAAATGTGCGGATGAATGAATGTATGTTGCTCGCTCCTTCCCTCGCGCCTCCCTTGTGGATGAACGTCAAATTTGACACCGTTAAAGTTTATATGGAGAAGTTCTGTAATTTTTTTTTTAGTAAAAATCACATTACTTATCACAAAATTTCAAATTAAATGAAATTATGGTCGAATCATTCAACTCATTTTTTTTTTTCAAATGTTGAAACTATCGGTATCGTGGCTTCATATCACCTTCCACAGTTTAGGATAAACCAAACGGTGCTCCTCCAAGAGTACGTGGAGTCGGAATTCCAACTTTTCTAACGGTTTCACAGCCAATAACATTCGTTTTAGCACAACCATCGGCCTCTATTATATCTATTTACTTCTCAAACAACGGCTTTTTCACGAGTGTGAATATGCATATCTTAAGGCCATCAACCTGAAGGCCATTATTGACAGTCTTTCCGACTATAAAAGTGAACCACAATCTCTGGACGTCGGCGCTACGGCTTTCGTTGTCATTTTATCAAGTTAAAGAAAACGAATACTTACAAAATTATACGGGGTTAAACGCTGATAAAAGTCACACCTTACAGTTGCCTGAAGTTTCGACCAGGTCCTCAATTATACTATTTCATGTTAAAATAAGCCATTGTAATTCCACTGTCACTTTAAATGGTATTTACTTTAAAAAATACCGATATTGTCTATAATAACTGTCTTGTCTTAGAGCGATATGACAAAATGCCATTTAATATTAGAATTTTTTACAATTCCGAAAAATTCGTGGTCATAGGCTAACTGCTGTGCTAAGTGCAGAAAGTAATAGATTGAAGGTCTTTTTAATAAACTATACGTTTTTAATCGTTACAGATACCTGATGACGTCATAATCCCGTACCAAAATGAAGGATAACAATATACTGAATAGGAACATCAAGTTGCCTACGCGCAACTTGTTGACAGGTACAATTGTGAACTGGGATGATGAAGAACTGGGCCTGGGTGATACCCCAGGCAACCTAACGTTGTCGTGGAAAGACCTCTCGGTGCACAGGAAGAAAAAAATACAGACTAGTATTTGGAAGTCTCCGGTTTATGAAGAAGTCAGGGTTTTACATGGAGGTAAGTATCTATTCCATTTAAATCCACTGAACAAAGCCATTAAATAACAATATTTAAGAATTTGTTGAATAAATAAAAAAAACCACTTGCAAAAACAGTAGGCCTATTTGGTAACAGCACTTACTAAATATTTTACTTTAAGCAAGCGAGCCTCAGTAGGTCTACGGTAAATCCTTCCAACTAATATTAATAGAAGCGCTCGTGGCCCCGCGGTCTCAGTGTTCTGTAAACAATCACTGAGTTACGCTACTTTCACTATGGCTGGTCCTCGGATGGGTGACCACTTTGTGGTATTTACATTTGCGAGCGTTTCCGTGCTTCGGAAGGCACGTTAAGCCGTTGGTCCCGGTTGCCAGTAAAATGGCAGTCGTTAAGCCTGGTAGAAGGCCTTATGGGCGGCTTGAAAATTTCAACAGCAGGTAGCCACAACCTGCGTCTGTCTATTTCAACACGGCAATGGGCTCACCACCTATTACGTGGGACAGGAATCCACACGGTGAAAAGTGGGCATATAATACCACCCCTTCGGGGATAAGGCGTGATGGATATTTATTTATTTATTTTTAATATTAATATTTAAACATAGATATAAACATACATACGCATTACATATGTAAAACCAACAACCTCGCTGGCGCAGTCATTTAAAATAATCCATTGCAGATTAGAATGGAGAGGAAATTTTTATTTTGCCTCGAGCAGGACTCGTATATTTCCATATAAAATTTATAATACGGTTAGCTTGCGGTTACTAGGGGGCCGAGTCAACTATTGACAAGCCGTAGAATAGAACCAGAATCGCTGTTTTTACCTGTTATTTTAACAGTTTAGTAGACTTTCAAAAATGTCACTGACTAGCGGCGACTGGCGCGGTACCTGCTTGTAGACTTCTATCGGCCTACCGATATAAGTCTATTGGAGTACTATTGTAATAGTCGACTACGAAAATCTATCAAAATTGTACCGGTGGCTTTCTATTGAGCGACTATTTCGATTCTATTTCGACATGATTCAAATAGCAGACTCTGCCCCCTGATGTCATTACAAATAGATTGACTAAAGGGGCAATTCAATACATTCGTACCGTGTAAATTAATTAAGCAGAGGTGGATAAATTCGTCACTTTCAGGTCGTCTTTTCCAACTAAACTACCTAAATTTCTTAGGCAAATTAGTTGGATAAGAAGCTCACCCGGCGAGTCCGGGGGATTGAGTCCCACTCGACGTTTAAAATTTTAAATTTATGATCAAATATATCTCCTTAAGAGAGATGTTATATTTTACATTTCCCTTCCCTCTGTCTATAGCCAGGAGTCCCGGGTGAGCCCTCGGAAGGATAGCCTCATGGCTCCTGACAGGTATTTGAAATACATGCGATTTACCGCTGGATTGACTGCAATGCTTGAAATTAGATTCGTGTGAACTCGGTCGTACAAATGTGCGATCAAAAATTGATATTGAAGACTTGTCTTAAGTCCTAATACGAGTACAACGCGACTACGCAACCATTGTGCGCGGAAGCAACATTATCATCTCGTTACACGTCTCAAAATCTGTTTTCTTTTGATAAATAAGTATAGCTCAAATCAGGAATAGTTAGCGGTCCAATGATGTTTCAGAATCTTCTATTGACACTGACATCAAATAAGAATGATTTTACTCTTACGAACAGGAGTGGATTTGATCTGAAATAACTCACATGATTTCACTAAATCACGCTTACAAATAATCACGATAGGAATTGCTCACGTATCCTTGGTGTGGTGGAAATCTCGAGGACCGGGAAGCAAAAAGGACTTTGCTCGAATTGGTGCGTCTTTAGATAGATCCTAGGACGATTTAACCAATGGACGCGTAATGTACTCAATAAAGTTGAAGCACGTTCAACCAACTTTCGTGCGTGGGGGAAACTACACACATATTGTTCTCTTACTCTTGCATGAAGTGTAGTCACTGTCAAACTACCAATAAAAATACAACTGCAAATACGAATTTGACAATCTTCGTCTAATTTGAGATGGTGACTCTTTGTAAAATGTTTATAGAGAATGAAAGTATATTGAATATAAGCCGATTAAGTTGTTGGTATGTTTCAATAATTAATGGTTTTTGTTAAAAATAGTTATTTGAATGAAATAAAATTTTACTTACGAGTGAAAAAAAACATTAATTGTTCGACCGCTATAACTTTTACCCCATTTCACAGCACATTTCGTAATTTTTTCTTTATAAATTACCCTCCAAACATGTACGATAGATTGAATCCGCGGAATAGCGACTTAGCTAAAAATGTTTAGCAAATGGCAAGCGGGGTATAGGCGCAGACGGTGAGATAGCTCGTCCATTGGTTAAATCGTCCTAGGATAGTATAAAGGACAGTATAAAACTAATATATATAATATAGTTTGTTTGTTTGGTTGAACGCGCTAATCTAAGAAACTACTGGTCGGGTTTGAAATATTATTTTTGTATTTGATAGCCCAGTTATAGAGGAAGGCTAAAGCTATATATCATCACGCTACTATCCTGGAGAGCAGAACAGTAGTCATAAATATCAACAAATCGGGCAAATTAATATGCATTATTGTAGAATTTATAAGCGACGGAATTAAATAAGTGCGACGGGAGTTCAAAGTATGTCACGGGCGAATTCGGGGGGTAATCTAGTTCGACTGCCTCGGTGGCGCAGTGGTAGTGTATGCGACTGCCGCAATCGAGGTCCCGGGTTCTATTACCGGGTCGGAAAAAATATTTGTGTGATCCACAAATGTTTGTTTCGGAGTTTGGATGTTTCCTATGTATAATATGTATGTACTGCAGTGGGGCAATGGGGAAGGAAACTTCCTCGTGCACCCACTAGTGGGGCACAGCGGTGGGAACACGCGTAATCTCACAAATAGGTTAATGCGATTAATAATAAAAGTTCGAGATGGCATCGAAACTTTAATTGCACCGAAAACTTGTTATATCTAACGAGCGGATACATTTCAAGTGCTACCTGTTCGAAAGATTTCCAACTGTTGCACCATATATAAATAATAGTAACTATATACTTATGTATCTAAGTGGAATTTTACAACTTACACATACGATAAGAGTAATGCAGGTGGACGATATTGGACTTGAATTATTTAAGATTGATATGTCATATTGATAAATTTTTAAAGCAATTATTTGCTAAATTTCTCATAAATTTGTAATAAAGTGGAAAAAGACAATTTGATTCGAGACCATACTCTAAACCATCGAGACCATACTCTTTCGAGGTCATACTCTTAAAATGACGATATAAATATGGTGGAGAATTTCAACTTGATTCGATACGGTTCGGGTAGTTCAGGTGGCTAGAACATTGCCCTGGTTAGGCAAAGGTCAATCCCTGTCTCGAATCAAATTGACTTTTTCCACTTTATTAAAAATTTATGAGAAATGTCATATGTCATCAATTGTCATTAAAATAAAAAATATATGATGAAAAAAAAAAAAGATAAATAAATTTTATACATATACATATAACCTTAAAAATAAGATAGATAATACTAAAATATATTATTAAAAGGAGTCCCTTTAGGCAAGGTTCCGAAGATACTGGCAGCGTTCCCCCTTTGAATAGCTAGACTAATTCTTTGTCCGAGGTAGCTGCCAGCTCTTTGGTCTCCTGTGATGTCGACTAACCTTTTTGCTATTTCCTTAAAAGGCCTTTAGGACCCCAAGGACCAAGGGTCTCGACTTATTTAAAATTAAGTAATATAATATTCATGTAACTAACTACCTTCACGTATAGGTATACAGGAAGAATACAATCTTCTTATGGATTCGTTTAAAAAACTACTAATAGTTAGTTTTCGAACTAAATGCGCCACAATTTCGCTGTAATAATGTAGATCATTTAATTATTATTAGGTCAGGAAAGAAAGTATACCTATTGACTTTTTACATACCTAAACTAAGATAATGTGTATCATTGTATTTAAATCTATCTTTATAGATAAATAACATTGAAGTGTATGTTTGAAATTCCATTTTCAGATAAAGAAATCAATAATGCTTATGAAGTTTACTTAGATTATACTGAACTAGAGAACATCCAAGTGATTCTGAACCATTTTCCCCTGAGAATAATATAAAATATTTTAATTATTTAAAAAAATCCTGTTGACATTCTTTTCTCCCATAGCTATGACCATTTATAAAACCTTATCAATCTATTGATTCTATAAAATGCCGACGTGTGAAAGAATATCAATGGCAGAAATAAATAGACGAACAAACACACTTTCCCATTTATAATTATCCGTATGGATGTCAACAAGTATTCATTTCACGCTAGGATTACAAGTGGTGGCATTGAATACCGCTATTTTAATGACTTGGGTGTCAAATTAATTAAACCTTGATATCACTAATGAGTGGAAACTTTAAAGGAAATGAAATTAATTTAAAGAACTAAATTAGATTAATTTACCAATTGGAATGCATTATACGAAATCACATTTCTGTATAAATTTTTAAGCGTATTAATTTTGACTGCCTCGGTGGCGCAGTGGTAGTGCATGCGACTGCCGCGACTTAAGTTCCCGGGTTCGATTCCCGGGTCGGATCAAATATTTGTGTGACCCACAAATGTTTGTTTCGGAGTTTGGGTGTTTTCCTATATATAATATGTATGTATTTAGAAATATATAAGTATGTATATCAGTTGTCTAGATCCCATAACACAAGCTTATGTATTAGCTTACTTTGGGCTAGACGGAGGTGTGTAAAAAAAAATGTCCCACAATATATTAACGTTATTTAAGTCTTTTAAGTGTTAATGAAATTTAAGTGCTACATCATCATCATCCGAGCGTCTGACCCAGTTGCGTCTCGCGACGCCCGGGGTCCGCTTTCCTACATTTTCTCCTCCACTTCGCACGGTCGTCGGCATCCCCTGTGGTGAGACCATTGGCACGCATGTCATCCCTTACGACGTCAAGCCAGCACTTCTTGGGTCTTCCCCTCTTACCGGGACCCGGCGGGGCTGACATGGCCAGACATTTGTTACCTACGTAGCCCGGCGGTTGCCGCAAGACGTGACCATACCAACGAAGGCGACACTCTTGCAACTTGTCTGCAATGTCACGGACGTGAAGGCTGCCGCGGATGCGAGAGTTCCTCACGCGGTCCATCCGCGTGACTCCACACATCCACCGCAGCATCTTCATTTCCGTGACACGCAGCTCCTGCTTGTGTCGCTCCAATATCGGCCACGTCTCACTGCCATGTAAAAGGACAGGTCTAAAAATAGACCTGTCCCTTCAACCGGATCGGCATTTTAGGGTCACAAATGACACCGGTCATCTCCCGCCATTTGGCCCACGCGGCAGCAATTCGTGACTTGACATCGCAATCGATGTCACTGGACGTGTGAAAAACAGATCCCAAGTATTTAACCTGGTCCGTGCGCTCGACCAAATCACCGCCTATGCGGACGGATGTGGAATCTGTCGAGTTTAGTGCCAAGTACTCGGTCTTCGCCACATTTAGTTTCAGACCGCCGTTCTCAAGCGTCTCCTTCCACGCCTTTACACGTCGCACCAATCTGCCCCTGTCCGCGTCTGCCAGCGCAATATCGTCAGCATACATGAGCAACCATGGAGGCTGCTCATGCGGGTTTCTGATGCTGTCCGACAATTCGTCTAATATTACACTGAACAGAAGCGGACTAAGGACAGAACCCTGGTGTACCCCGACGGTGATGGGGAAGGGTTTCGTGTCGCCAACAGCAGTCCGAACCATTGAGTCGGAGTCACAGTACATATCCCGGATAGTGTCAATATAGACCTCTGGAACCCCTTTGGACCGCAGTGCCCACCAGATCATCGCACGAGGAACACAGTCGAAGGCCTTCTGCATATCTAGAAACAAACAGTGCAGAGGCGTGTTCTTCGACCTGTATTTCTCTGCGACAACCCTCAGGGCAAAAACAGGGTCCGTGGTCCCATGACCAGGGCGAAACCCATATTGACACTCCGAGAGAGTACACTCCTGCCGGATCCGAGAGTCTATAATCCTCTCGAAGATCTTCATGGTGTGGGACATCACCTTAATACCGCGGTAGCTCCCGCACTCCTGCACTGACCCCTTACCTTTGAAGACTGGAGTAATAATACTCAGTCTCCATTGGTTTGGGATCTGCCCGCTGAGGAGAATGCGGTTAAAAAGGTTTACTAAGATGCCCACACCGCGAGGACCCATCGCCTTCCAGGCTTCGATGGGGACTCCATCGGGTCCGACAGCTTTCCGATTCTTCATGCGGCGAAGCGCAGTCAGGACTTCTCCAGGCGTTACCGGTGGCACTAGTCCCTGATTCGGAGGGAGGTCCGGAGGCTGCACCTCTTTATGCTGCTTATTAAGCAGCTCGTGGAAGTACGAGCGCCATCTCTCCTTTACCGCGAGGTCTTCGCTTAACAGGTTGCCCTCAGGGTCTTTTACACAGCGACACTTGGATATATCCTGTGCCGCTTTGACCCTGGAGCGCGCCAGCTTATAGATGAGCTTCTGCCCCTCAGACGATTCCAGCTTATCATACAAAGGTTGTAAGTGGTCTCGTCTGGCTCTGGCTACAGCTCTCTTTGTGGCGCGCTTGGCAGCCCTGTACGCGTCGCGGTCTTCGGGAGATCCGGTCGCTTGCCACTTTTTAAAGAGGGCTTTCTTCTCCCTGGTCTCCCTCAGGACTGCGTCGTTCCACCACCAAGTTTCCTTGTCACATTTGCGTCCACCCTTAGACTCACCGAGCACCACCTTCGCCGCTCCAAGGATGGCCGCCTGAACTTTGTCCCAGTAATCTTGAACTGGTTCGCCTTCAGCGTCGGTGCACTTGTCACCGACAGCTGAGACGAACTCCTGGGACCTAGTATCATCAAGCAGCCACCATCTGATGCGGCGCTGGCACCGCTCGATGCGTTTGCCTTTAGGCTTCACGCAGAGGTCCATGACAAGGAGACGGTGTTGTGCAGTAAGACTCTCACCGGGTATGACCTTGCAGTTGGCCACCTTGCCGATGCTGTGTCGCCTAGTGAGTAGGAAATCGATCTGAGTTGTACGCCTCCCACTCTTGTAGGTGATGAGATGTTCGGATTTCTTTTTGAAATACGTGTTCACAATGGCCAGATCGGCAGCCACACACGTTCTGAGGATAGTTTCTCCTTCAGTGTTGCGGGTGCCGTATCCAAAACCACCATGAACACGTTCAAACTCCTCACACCTCTCACCCACATGACCGTTTAGGTCGCCGCCCAAAACGATTCCCTGTGACAACGGAATGCTCCGAAGCACTCCCTCGAGTTGGCCCCAAAACGACATCTTATCGGCGTCGCTACAACCGGCCTGTGGCGCGTAGGCACTTATCAGGTGGGTAATAATCCCATCGATAAGCACCCTCACGATCATAAGCCGGTCGCTACAGCTTTTCACCTCCAAGATGCCGCTCTGCAGCCCTTCGGAGAGCACCACGGCCAGCCCGTTCTCCCCACCAGGCGCACCCGTGTAGTACAGCTTGTAGCCTTTCTGCAAAGGCCGGGCTCTGTTGCCCTTCCACCGAGTCTCCTGCAGGAACGCCACGTCCACCCTCCGCCTGGAGAGTGCTTCGGCCAACTCTACCGCACGCCCAGTCAGCGTGCCAATGTTCCAAGATGCGAAGCGGATTCGGGTTGGGGCTAACTTCTTTAGCCGTGCTGGCCCGACACACGGCAGCCCTAGCCCACTTGCCACAGGAGTCGGGCGGGGCTCCTGCGCGCCGTTTTGCGGCGGCGCCCTATCCCTAGCAGCATTCCTTTTACTTCTTTTCATTTTTGTTTCGGCGGGTGGCTTTTATGGGAGCGACGCCCTCAGACCTCCCAACCCCAGAGGGGAAAGCCAGCGCCAGAGCCTCGTCCGTTAATCAGCAGGTGCACGCACTGGCACGGGAGGTTGACTTGGGCCCCGAAGATCTTGGTGGGGCCCCTTACACCCTAATTAAACCTTGATATCACTAATGAGTGGAAACTTTAAAGGAAATGAAATTAATTTAAAGAACTAAATTAGATTAATTTACCAATTGGAATGCATTATACGAAATCACATTTCTGTATAAATTTTTAAGCGTATTAATTTTGACTGCCTCGGTGGCGCAGTGGTAGTGCATGCGACTGCCGCGACTTAAGTTCCCGGGTTCGATTCCCGGGTCGGATCAAATATTTGTGTGACCCACAAATGTTTGTTTCGGAGTTTGGGTGTTTTCCTATATATAATATGTATGTATTTAGAAATATATACACAAACAAATATATACACAAGCTTATGTATTAGCTTACTTTGGGCTAGACGGAGGTGTGTAAAAAAAAATGTCCCACAATATATTAACGTTATTTAAGTCTTTTAAGTGTTAATGAAATTGAAGTGCTACAGTGCTATGTTATTTTCTTTTAATTTTCTGTACTGGAGAAACCAGCGCTATAATAAACCAGCTTTGGTGCTAATCTACTCCTGTGTACCTGACTTTCTAGGACGGCGTAGTTTGAGCTCCTACAGGATATCATGGGAACATCTGGGGAGCAGAAAATCTGGGTCTCCGAGGAGGACCTCACCTCGGGCATTACTTAGCTCAGTCACTGTGAATAATCCTCAGGCCTATCCTGCGACTCGGTTGGGAAGAAGGCGGAACACCGAGGGGTTTAGTGGGTAAGAAGGCTCCTGATGGGTCAGGAGTCCCAGACATCGTCACTGCTTCAGGGGCAGCATAGAAGTTTAACTAGCATTTCCCGCGACATCGAAAAAACAAAGAAAGAATCGGAGGAATCGTACTGAGAAGTTAGGTGACACTAAGCATGCTAAGAATGGTACCGTTACTAATGAGTATACTGGTCTAGGACGATTTTACCAATGGACGCGTAATGTACTAGGTAGTATGAAATTACGTCAACCAACTTTCTTGCCGGGGAGAAACTACATACATATTGTTTTCTTACTTTTGCATGAAGTGTTGTCACTGTCTAACAACCAATAAAAATGTAGCTATGCAATACGAATTTGACACAAAATTATTCGGCTAATTTGAGGTGGTAACTCTTAGTATAATGTGTATATAGGATAAAAGTATATTGAATATAGGCCGATTAAGACAGTGACTTAGCTAAAAATGCTTTACCAATGGCAAGCGGGGTATAGGCGCAAACGGTAAGATAGCGCGTCCATTGGTTAAATCGTCCTAAGTGCTGGTGTTTCATATAGTGGGAGACAGTCGTTACAACAACAATCAATTTATCGAATTTACAGACCTGGTTGAAATATGGAACAGGCTGTATACAAACATTGAAAGTAACAACAAAACTTTTAAATACGATGAACTAAAATATAATTGTAATAAAATTGTCGTTCTGCTTGTGAATCTAACTCGTTTATTAAAATCTAGCTTGTTTTTTGTTACACATATTTTTTCACTGTCACCAAACCAGTCCTCGTCAGGACGAAATGTTTTCTACATCTTATCTGTATGAAAAATACACAAAAACTGCATTTTATTACTCTCTAACGTGCTTATGATTAATGATAATGGGAATGTCCTAAATCCTTTTTAGACTTCTGTCCGTTCTTTCTGACCCACAGTCATAGAAAACTGTTCACCGTTTCCACACCGAAATAGTGCCAATATATTCAATTATTATTATTATATGTACATACTTAGGCTATATCGACTTACATTTGAAGGCCCGTAATATGTTCATTTTTATATTAGTATATTCGTCAACGTTTCATAATATATTAGATAATATAAGTAGTTACTAAGTATACACGCATATATAATTTTTTTAAGAATATTTAATAATGGTAACCATATAATATTCATCACAATATGTTACGCGATTCAGGCATGAAAGCGTAACAAATAAACAAACTCTCTTTTGTTTGCATTAGGAGTATGTATTAGATTATTTGGTATGATTATATAAAATTCAGCTGTGAATAAATAATATTTGGGACGTGTTTAACATTAGTTATTATTTGAATTAGGAATTGCAAAACAGTATGATTTTTTCAATGCGATGAAAATTTTAGTTTTATACGATCTAGTTTGCATGTTTTAGAGAAGAAGTACCCCCGTGGAGATTGGATATTTATTTATTTTGTATGTATACTGAAATCTATATCAATGATTCCTTACATAAATATCAATTTATGTATCTTAAAATGTCTAGATTACTTGGTCATTAATTTCACTCTTTTATTTTCAGTAAATGGCGTCGTTTCATCAGGTAACCTAGTCGCTTTAATGGGCTCCAGGTGAGGATTATTCTCTCTCTCTGTCTCTGTCTCTGTTATAACAAAGAGTAAAGTATTTTTTTTTGTATTTATTTATTTATAATATGCATTAGTACAAACTTTTAAAGTTCATTCTATACTAATATATGAGTTTGTTTGTTTGTTTTGTTGATCGTGTTAATTACAAAAACTATTGGTCAGAATTGAAAAAAAAAAATTTGGATTTGAATAGCTCATTTATCGAGGAAGGCTATAGGCTATATATAATCACGCTACTACCCTGAAGAGGGGAGCAGTAATCATAAATATCGACAAATCGGGCTTTTTTTATGCAGTTTAGTATTTTGTAGACTTAGCGACGTGAGTAAATAGGTGCGACGGGAGTTCGAAGTATGTCACGGGCGAAACCGTGGGGGTCCACTAGTAAATGAAATACAGTAAAATTGTTATTTTTAAACTTTCGCGGTGTATACTCATGTTTTATATACTACTCGGGACTTCACGCGAAACAAAATTGGAATGAATGGAAGTAGAATTTTGTCAGCCGCGACCACGGACGCTGCAACGCGTTCGAAACGTCGGTGAATGTAAGTAGAATTTTGTTTCGCGTGAAGTCCCGAGTAGTATATAAAACATACAGTAAAATTATCGAACCAATGAACGACCATTAGTTATTTTCAACATCTGTGCAAAAATAAAAAAAAACAAATTTCTCCCACAGCTTATCTTTTAATCTCAATGAAATCGTGTATAATGTAATCGTGTGTAATGTGCAAATAATTTGCTACATAGCGGTACATACTTTAGCGTACATTACAACAAGTTAATCTTATGCCGGGTTATTGCTAGATCCGTTCTAAAAGCTGTTTTTAAGTCTAATTTAATGGTATTTATCTTAAATGGATTCAATAAAATTTTATGACATTTTCCGCTGGTTTAGTCAATCAATAAATAATGCATATAGCATTCTTTAATAATGGGTAGAGATTCAGTTGACTCATTAATTTTTGTAATTAGAAATTGACGAATCATTAACGATTTCTTCGATTGAGGAGTCTTTCTTTTTCTCTTCTAATCTCTCTTGGGAATAGTTTGAAATCGATTAATACTTTTTATCGATTATCATCATCATCACCCGAGCGTCTGACCCAGTTGCGTCACGCGACGCCTGAGGTCCACTTACCTACATTTTCTCCTCCATTTCGCACGGTCGTCGGCATCACCTGTAGTGAGACCATTGGCACGCATGTCATCCCTTACGACGTCAAGCCGCACTTCTTGGGACTTTACCTCTTACCGGGACCCAGCGTGGCTGACATGGCCAGACATTTATTTCCCACGCAGCCCGGCGGTTGCCGCAAGATGTGACCATACCAACAAAGGCGACACTCTTGCAACTTGTCTGCAATGTCACGGACGTGAAGGCTGCCGCGGACGCGAGAGTTCCTCACGCGGTCCATGCGCGTGACTCCGCACGTCCACCGCACCATCTTCATTTTCGTGACAGGCAGCTCCTGCTTGTGTTGCTCCAATATTGGCCACGTCTCAGTGCCATGTAAAAGGACAGGTCTAATGATGGTTTTGTAGACCTGTTACTTCAAAGCAGATGCGAATATTATAACATTTGCACCATCAGAGCTCATTTTCATTTCATTTTTTTTTGCTAGAAACATGGTAAACAAGATTGTAAATTATAATTTGGTAGATCAAACATGTTTCACTGTACATGGACGGTGTGCAAAATTAAAAAATAATAAAGTTTCATGCAGCAGTTAATCATATCAATTTCGTAATTGTCTAACGTCAAAAACAATTACAATAAATTAAGAATCAAACAATCAGATTTCATTAATCAAATAATAAAATAAATCTAAATGTCAAGGAAATATAAATCATGAGTCAATGTGAATTATATTATTACAAAATAATGGAAATGGCTCCTCTATGACTATGCCTTATCCGACTTTTAGTAGCATCCCCTGTCTGTATAAATGCGAAAGTCTGTGTGGATGTTTGTTACTTTTTCACGTAAAAACTACTGAATAGATTTTAATCAAACTTTACAATAATGCTTATACATCAGAATAACAAATAGGCTACTTTTTATCCCGGGAATAAGTTCCTGTGGAAAACGGGAACGGGAAACCTTCTCTACGCGGGCGAAGCCGCGGGCGTCAACTAGTACATTATAAACTGTTTACACTGTTGATTGTTGGCACTTGGTGGAACTTGCTACACATCTTGAACAAAAACACTTGTACTGTTCCACTTATTTATTATTTTAACCTGACCGGTTTCGCCTCACGGCATTTTCAAAGGTTAGCACATATTTAATGTATTTCGGATGTCATTGAATACAATACTGTATATAATAATATTGTATTCAATGACATCCGAAATACATTAAATACAATATTATTATATACAATACTGTATATAATAATATACAGTATTGTATATAATAATATTGACATCCGAAATACATTAAATATGTGCTAACCTTTGAAAATGCCGTAAGGCGAAACCGGTCAGGTTAAAATAATAAATAAGTGGAACAGTACAAGTGTTTTTGTTCAAGAGTACATTATAAAGTCTCAAATTTCAGTGTTTTTTTATTTTTATTTATAAACCTACATATCGAAATGTAATTAAAAATCTTGAACTCGAATTTGAGTATGTAACTTATTATGTTATGGATTTTGCCTTTTGTCTCTCTCAGCGAGTATTGTAGACGAAGTGTGCGACAGAGAAAAAGTTGTTTCCACTAGAGATGCGTCTCTAATAAGTGGTCCTTATTACATTTTTTTTGTAGTGGTGCTGGAAAAACATCTTTACTGGCTGCAATCAGTCGTCGAGACAAAAGCGCAATAACAGGCTATCTCATGTTGAATGGAAGGCTGGCGGGCGCAGATCTCATAGCCAGGATATCAGGGTTCGTACCGCAGCAAGACCTAGCAATCGAATCTTTGACAGTAGCAGAACATATGGAGTTTATGGTAAGATAATGTTGCCATGAATTACGCTATTTAGTTCGACTATTGTACATTCTTCCAAATTAGTGTTTAATAAATTAGTAGTTTAAAACTCCAAAAAAGATACACTCGAAATTTGTTTTAATTACAACTTACCGTTTCGAAAATATTTGAATTACAATTTATATTTCAAATTCGAAATAATTTATAAGAACAAAATAAATAAATTTACAAATAATTGCATTGTACTCGACCTCTGTATAAATTTTCAAGTTATTCAAACTTCTGGAAAATGGTGAAATTTACGTTGAAAGATTTCGTTACGTACATAACGAACAGGTCAAGTTAATAAAAGCGTGGTAAAAGTAAGAACTGCACAATTGCACATAACACAGGTTTATATTAGTATAATTCGGTCTAAATAACATCCTTATTTAGACGGAATTAAACTGTGTGTAAAAAAATCACCAACAAAACATATTTTTTGATCTTTTTTTTTGGCTGAAGACTGTTCGACTCCTCGTTACGTTCAGGGTCCATATTCATCGTGACATCCGTGACAGATTTTGATAGACTTTGCTTTAATGGCTTTGTATTGCTTGATCCATCACCTATTTTTTAAAATATGTGTGTGTACATACCAATGTACACTGGTAACAAGTAAAACTTCGTTACTATTATATTATATATATATATATTTCTCTCATAAGTCGATAAAGAAGTTTCACTTATGATAAAGAAGTTTCACCGTAAAACAACTTGGCGCGTAACCGAAAAATGTGACGATTTTTTACAGCCATAAAATTTCTCTCAACTTCGATAAAGAAGTTTCACTTCAATACTCATTTGAACTCTTTTTCTAGGCCCGCCTAATGATGGATAAACGATCAACAAAAGTGAGTCGTGCAGGCCGCATACAGCTCCTGTTGAGCGAGCTGGGTGTCAATACCTGCATACAAACTAGATTAAAGGCTTTGTCTGGAGGAGAAAGAAAGAGAGTGGCTTTGGCTGTACAGGTAATTCTACTTCGAATTTACAGGTAATTCAGCTGTACAGGTAATTCGGTATTTACAGGTAATTCGGCTGTACAGGTAATTCTACTTCGAATTTTGATATTAAAATAGCTCCTTTTTCTTGGGTGTAAGGGGTCCCCACAATATCTCCGGGGCCAAGCGAACTCAAGTACTAGCGGTGCACCTGCTGACTTACGGGGTTGCGAGGTCAGACGGCAGTCGCTTCCAATACTGCCTAAAATCAAAAGTCAAATGACAACTAGTCTTAGTATGCAAATAAGTGTGGACACTGGACTCCAATTCCACGTTAGGCTTGTATGCTACTGGGAGTACTCTGAGACGAAATGAGATAATAGCCACTTCTAAAATTTACAAGTAGTTAATCTAATATTATAAATGCGAAAGTTTGTCAGTGTGTATGTTTATTATGTCTTCATGCTCAAACGGTTGAACCAATTTAGATACAATTTGGTGTAAAGGTAGTTGACGTTATGTATTAGTGGTATGGTTAAATTTCACAATGCGTGCGAAGCCGTGGCAGTTCTCTAGTGTCAGTATTAAATGGAAAGTATTCAAGTACTTCAAATTCAATTTGCATTGCATGCAAATGAGATGCCTGCAATATGAATTTTAATAATTATGAAATTTAAACAATACCTTCTATTTTAAATATAAGTACCTATTTAATATTATTTCTTTGTGAAGGTGTACCATGGACCTTGACCATATTGACTTGGTTTAAAAAGTTAAAAAATAGAAACCAATAGGTTTGGCAGACATACTTCTGAATTTTGTTTTAAATTTTAAACTAACACGCGTTGAAAACATACTTTTGTATAGAACGGAATTTCGCGCGGCACTATATTATATTAAAAGCTTAGAATACCTTTTGTTCTAGACCGATTTAACCAAATTAAATTGGTTAGGTTAAATCGTCCTAGCTTTTGTTCCTCGACGTTTGGACAGGATTGCACCTGTCGTGGTCCCGATGAGACTGATGCACGTAGGTTGGAGCGACCGCAATGCACCGAGAGTTTTTGATGTACCCTCGGAATTGTTAACTTTTGGAAACACACGGCACACAACACAACACGTCGAAACGTCGAGGAACAAAAGGTATTCACTTTTTAATATAATATAATAGTGCCGCGCGAAATCCCGTTTTATACAAAAGAATACTTCTGACTGCCTCGGTGGCGCTGGCGCAAGTGGTAGGATCGAAACTAATATTTGTGTTTCAAATGTTTGTTTCGTAGTTTGGGTGTTCCCTAAGAATGCATTTAAAATATAAGTATGTTTATCAGTTGTCTAAATCCTATACCACTTATATTAGCTTAATCTGCGCTAGAAGGCACTGTGTATAAATATGTCCTATAATATTAATTTAATTTATATAATGTTGAAATGGGTCGTCATTTTCCATAGTTTCACAGGAAGTTGTTCTCGGTATAAAAACTAGTTTAGACGGGTGGTCGGTAAATAAAACGTTTTAACGAGAATACTGAGTTTTATTAGACAATATAACGCGATGTGCACAAAACGAGCCGGCCGCCATAAGCAAGACCCGGGACGAAGAGAGTGTTGCCATACTAAACATAATATAAAATTAATTTTACCATAAGAAGTTATTCTGACGTATATGATGATAGTATTGTAAAGTTTCTTTAAAATCCATTCAGTAGTTTTAGTAACAAACCTATATACATAAATTATGATTACAAAATTTCACGTTTATAATATTAGTAGGATTTGTTATTCATATCAACCATTATTTTAGTTACTAAACGATCCACCGATATTATTCTGTGACGAGCCAACAACGGGCCTCGATAGCTGGGGAGCAGCAGCCGTGGTATCTCGACTGAGGAAACTGGCGGTGGGAGGTAAGCTGGTTGTGTGCTCGGTGCACCAGCCAGCATCGGGCGTCTTCGATCTGTTCCATGAAGTGGTCCTACTGGCTAGTGGAAGAGTAGCCTTCCAGGGAACGATTGAACAGGCTGCTCAGTTCTTTGGATCGTAAGTATAGATTCATACATACATACCTACACATTATCACACCTATATACCCGAGTGGGTAGGCAGAGGCATACTATAGGTACACCCAAATTTCACTGTATGCATTTTTGTCCCACGTAAGGTCTAAATCCTATACCACTTATATTAGCTTACTTTGGGCACACGAACTGTGTATACATATTATATCCTACAATGTAGAATTTTGAAATGGGTCATCATTTTCCATAGTTTCAAAGGAACTTGTTCTCGGTATAAAAAATAGCCTGTTAATAGTTTAGACGGTGGTGAGCCCATTGCCGTATTGAAATGGACAGGCGCAGGCTGTGGCGACCTGCTGTTGAAAGATTTCAAGCCGCCTGTAAGGCCTTCAACTGCGATTAACGACTGCCATTTTACTGGCAACGGGACCAATGGCATAACGTGCCTACCGAAGCACGGAAACGCTTGCAAATGTAAATGCCACAAAGTAGTCATCCATCCAAAGACCAGCTATAGCGAAAGTTGCTTAACGCAGTGATCGTTTACAGAACACTGAGTTGTGGGGCCACGATCGCTTTAGTATAATTGTAAAGTACAGATTTAACACTTCTAATCTAATATTCTTAAGAAAAAAGTTTTTTTAATTGAAACTGCTAAAGTGATTTTAAAAACTTTTTCATCATTCTACAGTGAAGTTATTCAGGAACATAGGCTTTATTTATTTGTTTTTTGCTCAGTCTACAACCATCTTATTGTAATGTAAAACGTAACGTCACAATCAAGCCTTAAATCGGGACTCCTGGCTATAGACATATGGAAGGGATACGTTTGGGTTTAGTCGGTAGGAGTCCGGTATAGCATCCATGAGGATTTCCACACAAAAAAAGCCTTAAATCTAAATAAAGTCATCTAAAGAATCACGTATAAAGACAATACCGCTAAAAAAACAAAGATTTTGCGATAAATGAATAAATCCATACGTAAATAAAATTAATGTGTCTGTTCGTAATTCCAAATTAACAGCTTTTCACTAAATTAATATGAAAGTATAAGCCGTTCTTACAAAAGAAAATATTTTAATAATGTCTCCGTCTGTTTGTGACGACTAATCTCTAAAACTGCTAGACCGAGGGGGCTTTCACTGGCAGTTAGCTGAAGTTATAAGGAGTAACTTAGGGAGCCATTCCCGTGAGAATTTGTCGCTTTTAACTAAATTTGTTCGCTAGTTAACAATAAATATTATAAAACCTGTTTAGATTTCCGTATTTTGAACTAGTTAATGCAAAACTTATTTGAGACTAAATGCATATGAAAGTAGGTAATACTTTCATATGTAATTAGTGAAATGCTGTTAATATGTAATTACAAAGACACACTTTTCATTTATTTGTATAGATATTTGGTCAGAGCAATTACCAATCTTTTCTTTTACTAATAAAACGGTGTAATTTCTGGGAACTAGTTCAGATTAGCGGTCTTGGATCACATTCCTAGCACTAACTTTTTCTATATTTAAGTAACTAGTATAATATAAAGGACGCACAAGTAATTGACAGTGTCGTTGAGTATCGGAGATTGAGGACAACTATCACACACACACACACACAAAAACTTTTAAACGAATAGTTGTCCGTAAGTTGAGGGCCTAAACACATTTGTTTACACTCGCGGTGTAAAAAATCCGGGGTTGTAACCAGAGAAAAAAAACTATTACTATTAATCAGACTACCATGCTTTATAATTTTTTCAGTGCCTCATTCCCAGTTCCACTTTTAAGACTGGGGTCGTGTACAGTCGACTGCCTTCTCCCAGGGTTTCCATATCACACGGTCCTGCACCTTCCACATCCAGATCCTCTTTGAGTAGGTCCATCAGGCTTAGGGCATCCTACATTACGTTTGCCAGTTGCAATTTGAAATTTGTCCGCTCTATCGCTGTCGGTTCTTCGATAGATATGGACCTTTGTCGCATCAATGTGTTTACTCTGCTAGCCATTTCTATGTGACAGATAACTATACCTTTAAAAGAGACGCTAAGCATATCATCAAATAGGTTTTCGTTTAATAGGTATGCTATAAATCCACTGTGGGTATCTGTGTCTACGTCTCTTTGCTGAAAGAAAGGCCTATCAGATGAGGACAATAAAGCATTTCGTACTACATAATTGTAATAAATGTTTTTTTCTAGCCTGAATTATAAATGTCCAATCGGTTACAACGCCGCGGAGTACTACATCTCTCTCCTTGGTATTGAAATAGACAAGGAGTTCGAGAGTAGAGAACGCATCAGGCGTATCTGTGACGAGTTCCAGCGGTCGGATATTGCTGAAGATATCGAAAACCGTGTGGGGACCGTCAAAGATGAGGAAGCCTACTTCAATGGCACTACCGATGAAAAGGTCAGTAAATACTTTTTGATTCTGGTGCAGAATTCGGAGAGAAGCACTCCGGACTTGAAAGTTTAAAAAAAAGAGTTGCATGTTTGAGTAACTTTGTGGAATGGCGGGAGTTATTAACTTAGACTACTTTCTTTAAAAGAATCAAAGTTCAGAGATATAAATTTACCTGCTTTTTCAGAACTCGATAGATTTACGTTTATCAATCAATTTGAATTGGTTCTGATTTCTCTGTTTTCTCCGTTCTTAAAGACGATTCTGTCAATGTCAGATTTGTGATTTTTATTGATAGTGTTAAGACCAATTTTGGTTGACATATAGAATTTGGTGTTATGTATGGCTTTCATATTTAGGAAAATTGTTTTTTTTTTAGATATTCCTATAGCAATCATATTTATTTTAGGTCACAATAATAGTTCTGTCTTCACAATTGATAATAACGATTTATTTGTTACAGGACCATTATTTTGAAAAATATTTAACTCTGTAAGTATTTGACTCTATTTAAAATTGTATTCTTAACTGTAAAATCTACTTCTCAATCTTATCACGTAAACTTTGTGCGTCCTTTCGACGACGGTAACATTTATTTAGGACCAACTTTCGGATTTCTCATTTTTTTTTTAATTAAGTGGAAAAAGACAATTCGTTTCGAGACAGGGATTAAACCCGTGATCTTTGCCTAACCAGGGCAATGTTCTAGCCACCTGAACTACCCGAACCGTATCGAACCAAGTTGAAATTCTCCACCGTATTTTAATCGTCATTTTAAGAGTATTATGAAAATTTTGCAAAATATTGTTTTTAAGAGAAAAAAAACTCTCGGATTATCTTGGTAGGATAATATTGGGGAGAAACTTACGTCCTACATATGAGATACAGTTGAATTAAAAATCTCCTTGTTGAAGTCGACATCAAATATATCAAGTGTCTCAACCACAAGAACATTTACGGTAATCCCAATTCGGGCTGATATAGCCTTCTGAATTATTATTGAATTTATTTGATTTCCGAAATGTTCAGAATCACCAGATAAAAATAGGTCTTTCCATCTTTAAATCTTTCCAGCGTTAAAATAAATAGGTTAATGTGAAATATTTGTTAATTCTGTAACAAAGTATTTCAGAGTTGTCTCAATTTGTACATATTGTAACAGTATTGAAGATCGTGGTTAGCTGTGGATTAAAATGATTCCGGTTTGAGGCAAAAGAGATTTTATAGGTTTGTTTTGGGCAAAGTAAATTTTATAGGTTTGTTTAGTCGGATTTTTTTCAAATAGTAATTGCTCAATTTACATACTCTATTAAATTGTATTATAGGTAATTACTCGGTTCACACGGCACAAATTTGAGTTTGTTCAACGTGTTTTGCTTCAACGTTTGTGCAAATGGAAAGTAATGGCTGGATGCACTTATTAAAATACTGATGCTGTACATAAGCTATTTATAGCAATGACGAAAAATAATTTATACAATTTGACGATCGTTCATCATACATTGCGGGCCCACCAAATTTTAATAATATTATAAATGCGAAAGTTTGTATGGATGTTTGTTACTCTTTTACGTAAAAACTACTAAATGGATTTTAATGAAACTTTACAATAATATAGCAGCTATACATCAGAATAACACATAGGCTACTTTTATCCCGGGAACAAGTACAACTGTGGGAAACGGGAACGGGAAAACTTCTTTACATTATATAGATATATATAAATTTCTCCTCACCAACAACTATGGACTTCAGAATTCAGGGTCCATATGACATTTCCAGTCTGGGAAATGTAAATTTTAGTACCTGGGCCATACACTGACACTATCAAAACGTTTTGATTTGCCACACAAATAACTGACATTTCTTAAGGCATATAATTCCAGCATCGTATAATAGAGATCCCTATCCTTTTAATTTGAAGCGCTCGCGGCCCCGCGGTCTCTGTGTTCTGTAAACGATCACTGAGTTACGCAACTTTCACTATGGCTGGTCCTTGGATGGGTGACCACTTTGTGGCATTTATATTTGCGAGCGTTTCCGTGCTTCGGAAGGCACGTTAAACCGTTGGTCCCGGTTGCCAGTAAAATGGCAGTCGTTAAGCCTGGTTGAAGGCCTTATGGGCGGCTTAAAAACCTTTAACAGCAGGTCGCCATAACCTGCGTCTGTCTATTTAAACACGGCAATGGGCTCACCACCTATTACGTGGGACAGGAATCCACACGGTGAAAAGTGGGCATATAATATGCCTCTGCCACCCCTTCGGGGATAAGGCGTGATGGATATTTATTTATTTATTATTATTATCCTTTTAATTCATGATATAAAATTTCGAAAACTTACAGTTCCCGCCTGCCTACGTTACCTAATGTTCATAAAATGCAATCTACCTAAAAATAAACACCGATTGAATTTAAATTTTGGATAAAGTATTGAGACTGAGAAGATTCAAAAAAAGTTTACGCCTATGGCCGCTAAACATGAAACTGTTGTGTTACAGAGTCAAAGTAAATTACTTCGTTCAATTCTACTGGTTGATGTGGCGAAATATTAAGCATATTAAAAGAAACTACTCCATATGGATAGCTGAGTTCATACTTCTTATGGTGAGTATCCATAAAATAAAACAAAAACTATCTGTAATAACGAATGACATTCATGATATTATATCATTACTTTGACTATTTCCTTTTATTTTTTTTTTGGGATTTCTCGGCTTAAGGATTTTACCACAGTTAGTAATTTAAATATTCCTTGTAATTCAAATATTTTTTTTAAGTCTATAAATGTCTAGGTTAGGTCAAAGTTATATTCCAGTAACGCTTAGAGTAATACTTTAATGAAAATCTGTAGTTTAAAAAGTATCAAGAAAAGCCGTGTTTCATTGCGTTATATCACTTCCTCACGTTGTTGATCCTTTTATGTTTAAGAATCCATGTTTTTATACATAAACACTCAAAATACACTGTCATCTCCCCAAATCTGGTTGAAATTTTCTTAGAAAAGGAAATTATAGTAATAGTGATTTCATTAAGTGATTGGCAGTGTCTTGTCAACTTTTGAATTTTACTTAATTTTCATTAACTAATCATGTATTGTTTCTCTAGTTTGTAGGATTAATAATATCAATACCATACGCCGACCACTTTAAAGAGCTGGATCAACGCGACATACAGAATGTTGAAGGACTTTTGTATCTTGCTATCGCTGAGACTATATTCTTGTTCATGTATGCGGTGTTCCATACATTTCCTAGCGAGGTGCCTATACTTCTCAGAGAAACCGCTAGCGGACTTTACTCGCCATTGCCATATTATTTGTCCAAGATGATATTCTGGGTAAGTTTTTCTCATATATATATCTCAAAATCTCAAGCAAATTCTAGCACTGAATATTGTTAAGATTACAATAGGTCCATAATCTTAGCCCTCAAATGTGTGTTCACACAAACTTGTGTTTGGTTACATCCAAAATTGGTTCGACATTAATCTAAGACATCTCACACAGTGGGTCCCCCCGCAGAGAGCCTTATATGGGGCATTCCCTTAGCCCTGCCGCGGTGAATAGCCCTTAGGCCTATCCTGCGACCCGACTGGGAAGAAGGCGGTACACCGCGGGGTTTAGTGGGTAAGACGGCCTCCAAAGGGCCGGGAGTCGCACACAACATTCCTGCTGCTCCTGCAACGCATAACCCGCGTCATAAAAAAATTCACACAGTGGGTGCAGAATTGAATCTAAGTCAATGTACAACGAGACGGATTCTACAGGGGTCTATTCTCGGATCAATATTTTTTCATATATTGTGCTCTTACAATTACAATATAAAATATTCTCATATCGAAATATTACGAAATACTTAATAATTAACTATTAAATGCAAACTTTATATGACAGATCCCTCGAGCAGTAATAGAGCCGACCTTATTCTCAGCACTAGTATTCCTGGTGGCAGGATTACATGGTGGTTTCGTAGGATGGCTTGGCTTCAACTTTATCTGTATACTCTGTGCCAACTATGCTAATGCATATGGTAAGTAATATGAACAAAACGATACTATCTGTAACTATGTCTAAAATCTTCACTTAGACTCTGCATTGCTAGTCAGCAGAGCAGCTCTGATTTGGCATTTTTGGCATAAATGGGTGCTATTTAACCTCCCAACCAATTCTGCACCAAAGCCTAAGTCAGGTTGGCTTAGACTTGGAGGTCTTTAAAGCATCTATAAACTTTGGTGATGAACTATGTTTATGTTCAAAATTATTTATTGTGTACCTACTGTGTCTGTGCAGCTTACTAAGGCAGGATATTGTCTTGAGTTTGACAACAGGTACCTCTCCGGACTGCCCCGTCTCAAATACCACTCTGTCTACGTTACTAACAATAAATGTAGAACTAAACGAAATGAAATAAATAATTTCATTTGGATAACAATTGATTTAAAGATTTGCATGAATTTATTTCTTAACAAACAAATTGTTCTGTCCTGTAAAGTCTTGTAAAGCTTTTCTACTCTACTCCTGCCCTTAGGAGCATGTGGAAGAATTCTGAGGAAGCACCAAAATTTTAGTCTATTTACACTATTGGCAATATATTTCCGTTTTGAAATTCGCAGGCTCACTTTTAGCAACAACGTTCGAGTCAATGGAAACCGCTGCACTCGTGTCTGTGCCCTACGAGTTAATTGGCACAATGTTTTCTGGCATCTACCTCAATTTAGCCAGTGTCTCGCCTTATTTATATTGGCTGCGATATTGTTCGGTGTTCTATTATGGAGTCGAAAGTATATCAATCCTTCAATGGGACACGATTATATCTATCGATTGTGTAGAAAATTCAAATGCGCCTTGTATACGAACCGGAACAGAAGTATTGGATCGATATGACTATAATGTTGATAATTTTTGGCGCAACTGCATAATTTTGGCGTGTATGTACTGTTTGTTTCACACTGCGTCGTTCATTATGATGGTCAAAAGGAGTAGGCGAGCGCCAGTTTACTAAAACAAATTAAGTATTTTTGTAATCAAATAAAGTTGTGATACTGTACTATGAATTATATTCTATGGATGAGTACAAAGTGCTAGTTAATAATTAGCTCTCAGAAATTATAATAAAGTAACATAATCACAATTAGAACTATCAGCAGAACTATAGAGCCAGACAAAAAAATCACGCTCTGAAATAAAGTGCCTTCCTTGTGTACGATATTATTGAAATAAATGGGAAATGTGAAATGAAAGCACTGAATCTAGTTCATCGGTATATTCGATTCAATCGTGAAAAAATGATTCTTTTTCTGAGTTATTTCATTTATTTATAGGTCTGAGTTTCGATAATTTAATTTAAGTTTAGAAGCATTGTAAGTCGAATAAAGAATATAATTTTGAGACCTACATAAAATTAATGCTCGATTAATTTTATCCTAAGTCATTGATAAGTTTGATAGGGTTTTGAAAACAATTAAATTTATTATCGATAGGTTTTAAATCTATAATATATAAACATGGATCTCTACTTACGACATCGCTCCTGTGTAAATGTCGTACAAGTGAGAGATAGTTAACTCAAGCAGTTTAAGATGTATATTGAAATGAAACGGTTGTTTTTCTTCTTTGTGTCTGTTACATTGATGTGTATCATTATGATTGCCAGAGTAATTAAAAAGGAACTCACTATTTTTTGTAAGGTGTATAAAATAGTGGCTTGATAATAATAATCTCTGGGTAATTTTATAGTCTGATATAGTCTGATATTATATTTTTTGATAAAAAAAATAGAACGATAAATGAAAAAATGTATTTAGGTATGTGTAGCAAATTATTTATTTTCCTAAGAATTACTATCCCTATCTTCTACTCCTACTGCATTCTACTTACGCAATTTATAAAAGTTCTCTATATATGGACTGTTATATCGATTTTATTTGTAAGATCAAAATGGCAACATCTGCGAGGCGAGTGATAGCTTCATATTAGTTCTATTAAACATTTATCTTGTCCATATTTGCTGAACTTATTGTACATACCTGCCAAAGCTGAAGAGTAGTGTGTAGTATTAGTGCATCCCTGGAATCTCTCTCAGATAATATTTTTGTACAAGGAATCCTGTAGCACATAACAAAGAAAAATCCATACTAATTACTGCTTTGAGTTTGAACCCAATAAATTGGAGCCAGGTCCCTCTGCACTCTCCTTATAACAAGGTAAGATCTAATATATAACATTATACCTACCATATGAGTCATTGGTGAACTACTTTAACAAATTGAATTCATGAAAATTTAACTTTACGTTAGAAAAACAGTCATAACAAAGATGTTATGACTGTTTTTCTAACATTCTAAATAAATAAATAAATAAATAAATATCCATCACGCCTTATCCCCGAAGGGGTGGCAGAGGCATATTATATGCCCACTTTTCACCGTGTGGATTCCTGTCCCACGTAATAGGTGGTGAGCCCATTGCCGTGTTGAAATAGACAGACGCAGGTTGTGGCTACCTGCTGTTGAAATTTTCAAGCCGCCCATAAGGCCTTCAACCAGGCTTAACGACTGCCATTTAACTGGCAACCGGGACCAACGGCTTAACGTGCCTTCCGAAGCACGGAAACGCTCGCAAATGTAAATACCACAAAGTGGTCACCCATCCGAGGACCAGCCATAGTGAAAGTTGCGTAACTCAGTGATCGTTTACAGAACACTGAGACCGCGGGGCCACGAGCGCTTCTTCTAACATTCTGACGTTTTTTTCATACCTATAGCATAAAAGTTTCATTGTA
This sequence comes from Thumatha senex, assembly GCA_948477245.1. NCBI lineage: Eukaryota > Metazoa > Arthropoda > Insecta > Lepidoptera > Erebidae > Thumatha > Thumatha senex. The sequence goes on from OX419728.1 coordinate 5,728,350, forward strand.
ATTGATTCGTTTATTGTCAGCATTATGTTTGGTTCAGTTATATCACCGCCGACAAGTTAAATATAGGAAGTAGGTCCACGTATTGTTAATAATTAAACCAAATGAAAAAATACCATAAAACCATTTTTGATATATAAAACAATTTCTTAGACTTTCATAAAACACTTCCTTTTTCTTTACTTTTAATAGTATGCTCGAGTCCAAATTCTTGAGCTGTCTCTACATAAGTTTCATCAATTTCAGGTTCATTTCTCTCGGCAACGTTTGAGAAGATGGAGACGGCGGCGCTAATATCTGTACCGCATGATTTAATAGGACTCATGTTTGCTGGAATCTACCTCAACTTGGCTACAGCTTCACCATACTTCTCCTGGCTCCGGTATATTTCAGGGTTCTACTATGGAACTGAAAGCGTTTCTGTTCTTCAATGGAATCTAGTAGATAATATCAACTGCACAAACGCTGAAACTCAACCATGTATACGAACAGGGGTTGGAGTATTGATAAAGTATGGATTCGATGAGAGTCATTTTTGGAGAAATTGCGTCTGTCTCCTAACTTTGTATACTTTAGGTCATTTGGTAGCATTTGTTATGGTTGTTAAAAGAAGTAAAGATGCTCCTGTGTATTGATAATAGTGTTGTTATGAAATATACTGACAATTCAGGATAACTTGTTTATTATTTTTGTCCCTTCAGCAGTATTACTTACTTCTCTATAAATCTTGACAAATTCTGTAGTAATTAATGAAAGCAAATTTAGGTACACTAAGGCAATAAGGTCATGAAGATGAAGATGTAAACAGACTTATCAATCAATGAGTTAACCCTTCGCGTAAAAGTAGTTATTAGGTAATTAGTTTAATACGAGTACCATGATCAAAAAATAATTTTGTAAATAAACAATGATTTTTATTCATAACGGTTTGTCATTGATATATTAAAAAAGAATAATATTGGCTCTACTGTACTCCCCTGTAAAACTCCTCATGTCTTCTTAAATGTTTTAAATTAGCATTGTGATAAACACACAGTCAGTGACACTGTTGTTACGTATTTATTTTTGTGTCCATTGCATGCTCGTAATGTTTTCTGAATTGTCCGGTAATATTCATTTTGAATAGGATATTCTGTGATAGGTATCTTTTTCGAAAATAGTTTATCGGTGTACCTAAACACGTAATAGCATGTAGCAGCATGTATGCATACATAAAGTCACTCTTTGTGAGTAGTGGCAAAAATTACTGCGGCGATTTACACGTACTTCTAATATACATACTGCCTCTGTGGCGCGGTGGGAGTGTATGAGACCAACGGCTAACGTGCCTTCCGAAGCACGGAACTGGGGTGGGTCTAAAGGGCCGAATAAATTTAATAAAATAAAACGTGTCTATATATGTTAAATTAGGAAGAAATTTTGAACCCGTTGCCTTTTCAGTGAGGTGGTAGCAAAAAGGCTAAAATGTCTTATGTGTTAGACGCTAATTAGCACGACCAATTAAAGTCCTGGTAGTCTCGGACTCAGTCCTGGTAGTCTCGGACTCTAATATATGGGTAAGAAGAGTACTTCTAATATATGGGTAAGAAAATATTATTAGGTATATTAACCTCTTAAAGTCCTGATACACGCTTTTACGTTTTTAGCTACTATTTGCGTTATCTTCTCACCCGTTTACTGGAATCTAAGTAAATAAATAATTGTCAATACTTTTAAAAACATATAAATCAAAACATATAACTCTAGATTAATGTATTGTCAATTTTTTATTCGGACTGACTGGACCCGCATTCCCATTACTGTGACTCCTGTAAACCAGGATCTACAGCAATGAACAAAACATCAGAAAAGTTACACCGAGCTCGATCTCGGTGAAGTCCCAGGAGAAGTTGGCATTTCTTGGAACCCGCAACAAAATTAATCAGAAGATAATGTAATGAAGTAGGAAAATAACGTAATGCCTCGTAGATTAATGTATATTTTAAAATCAATTAAACTATTTAAAGTCTAATACGCATAACCCTTTCTTTCTTCTCTCTTCAAACCGTAATATCCAAGGATTGACCAAAACAGGGTTAGAAATGTAATACCCAATACATTTTGAAACACGAAATCAACGGAGTATCCGTTTTCAAGCAGTACTGCTGCACCATCTTTGACGCAAGACGTCACATTCGACGGACAATCTGGAAAGAATAGATTATTACTGAGAATACATACAAATTTTCTGATTACATAGAAATTATTGCCAAATCTTCGATACAAAATAAATATTTGTAGATTAATAACATTTAATCCAACTAGGGGGATGAAGTCTGACATCTTGAAGTCCTTCATGAGCAGTTTACTAAATTCTTAATTACCCAGATTCTCAGCTCACCAGATTCGCAACTAACCAGATTTTGTATTATCAAGCAGGAAATGCGTATACCTGTGATAAGCAACAATATGCCCATAATGCATCTCAAACAGAGAATACTTAATAATTATTAATTCTTTTAAAATGAACCTATCCTTTAAATTAGACTATTATTAGTGACAGAAATTCAATTCACGACTCACCAATATAGCCAATCTGTCTCCAATATACATTGCTCATGGCATCCATGGCGTAGTAGAAATGCGAGAGGTATTTCACAGGGTACAACCATACTGGGAGAGAGGAAATACGGAGGAATACTCCCGACGTAAGGTACAGCGGCAGGTCCATACATGGCATCACGTCGCCCATGATGCCGGTTGACGTAAAAAGTGTAGCCATACCTAGTCCTGTAAAAAATAATTAACATGATTTATATTACTGACTAAAAAGATAAAATAAAATACATAGTGATAATTCCTTTTCCTTTTTTAATTCTACCGTTATATTTTTTTTGTTATTGTCTTTTTCATTTGTTCATCTTTTTTGCTCCTTTTCGATTTTCTCCACCTTTTTGACATTTACCTGCATTGTCATTCAATTCTGAGCTATGGCCTTAATTAAAAGGTACCTACTTATAATTTGGACCACAGCTCAGAGTAGGAAGTTAACTTGATAGTTTATCTTAATTAGGAAAGGTAAAGAGGTATCCGTCCATAAGAAGACTGCAATAGATCTGATCGACTAAACTAGAAGAACTAAATATTAATTACTGCCTTAGGGACGTATCAATCATTTTGTGCAACACTCGTGAAACTCTTGAGGTTATATTTCGCCATATGCGCCTACAAACAAGCACTTGAGTTCTGAGAAACGATCTCTTATACCCGTAGTAGCTTTCAATTCCTATATTATTTGTCACCAACGTGTCTAATACTTGACTGAGGGAAGTAACATTGACGTGCATTTCGTTTATTTCAATTTAATTTGGTAAGACTACTGATTGGACACCAGGATCTCTGGCGGTAGTGTTAGCTGCGACCAAGGCTTCTGTTTTGGAGTTGGCAAACTGTCCCTTTTTCAGTCATCTTTCTTTAGTTAGTATAATATAAAAATTATAAAATATTTCGTTAGTATAATATGATCAAAGTGTACCAACGAAAGCGTTTAATCTGAAGACATGGCTGCCATGGATACTGGAGTTCTCTATAAATCTAGGCCTAAAGTAGTGATTCATATTATACTCACCGTACGCAGCACTCGCAATAGTACAGATCATTAGAACTACATGAAATTCCAGTGCAGTCATGACATGATTTGGCAGGTCCACAGTCAGGGTCGTCACGGCCACTAGAGTTATTGGCCATACGATACACCGCGGTACCTGTTAAACAATCAAAACATGATAAGGCGGATACTTGTTTACGTCATAGGGAGTAATATGGAGAGCCCAAATTTTACTTTTTGTAATCCATCCTATGTACCAGTATACGCATACGCATATAGGGCAAAAGTATCTCAACCTGAACAAACCAGTCTCTCAACTCTCCTAATTCTAAGTCTTTATGATAGCCTACGATTAAGGTACATTGGAATATCATGAAAGAACAAAGTTGATTTTTTACTCTCATTATCATGTATTAACTACCTTTGTCAAAGCTCGTAGACCACTTCAAAGTTTGGAACATGTTAGCAACACACATGTTCCGATCCTCTTTTAAACCAGGTTCAAAAACCCGGTAAAAAAAACAAGGCCTACTATTTTGTTAAATATTAGAAGAGATTGTCCTAATAGGTAATATCGGGATAGTCTCATCTAATATTTGTACTTCATTTAAGGCACGCGACGGGTGGGACAATCCGGTCTTTAGGTATGCTCATTCACATACTTGTAATACCATAAAGCGTTTTAGTAGGGTGTAGGGATCTTACCCGTTTTATATTGGGTAATAGGCGTTTTTTATTTGGATATAATTATGGGGCTGTGAGAAGACCTTTCTAGAGGTAGTGTAATTCCTTATATTTCTAATCTACAAACCACAAAGCATGCTTACAAAGCTTAAAAACCTTGACACAAAGTAGGCTGAACACTTGTAAGTTCCAACTTCTCTCTTGAATAACGACAGTTCGTATTCAAACGCGTAGAGGGCGTAGTATGAGACACCAAAGGAAACCTCGCTGGTTATGAGCCAGAGAAGTCCCCTGACAGCTTGTACTCCACGTTGAGTGGTTCCTGATGTACCAGCATAAGCCACACTGAGGACTACAGCGGTGATGACCTAAGAAACAAAATAAAACATAGTGTCCTAAATCGAATCGCAAACCGTTACCGTTTGTCTCCATCTCTTCCTTTCCTTTTTTTTCATTCATACGTTTCATTCATTAGAATACATGCGTACAGACTGAAGGACGGACAGACTGAGCCGTTTTATAAGACTTGTGTAAACGTTAGGGTTTAGAAGAAATTTAAGCATTAGAAATAACTTTTTTTTTACGCCAGAACAACTGCTTGTAGTGGACAAGCTATTCAACTGTCGTCGATCAAAAACTTACCACAGTAGTTAAAAGCCCTATTAATTGATCCCGTATACCCCTCTTCAAGGTGAGTGATAGCCTCCACAGCAGCAGGTACACCTGGATCAACCAGTTTCGCTGTGGACTGCACACAGAAATAGATTGTAATGAGTGTTTACAGTATTGCTTAGTCTTCAAGAACAAGAAAAGGGAACTACTTGGTTATAGTTTGTTTTATGTTTATTATTCTAGAAATTATATTTGAGTGTAAGGGCCCCACCAATATCTACGAGGCGCAGTGACTTTATCTACCAGGGCCAGGTTCGTTACTCAGCAGGTACCTGCTAACGAATAACGAACGAGTAACGAACGGGGCAACGATACACGTAGGCCATAACAGTGGATTTATTGGGAGTAAACCCATACGTATTCCTAGTACTGTGACTTCTGTAAAACAGAATCTATAACAATAAATAAATATTGTGGGACACTTTACACAGCGCTATTTATAACTTTAGACTTGTGCTATAGGATCTAGACAACTGATAAACATACTTCTAAATATAAATCGAATGGCATAAATAAACAAACGTAACACCCAAACTCCGAAACAAACATATGTGGATCACACAAATATTAAAGAATGACCAAGACCTGAAAAGTTACACTGAGCTGGATCTCGGTGAAGTCCCATAAGAAGTTAGAATATCTTGAAACCCACATTGAAATTGAAATTAATCAAATACATTGAGCGTATTCAAGAGGAAAGTTCAAGAACTATACCTATCGCAAAATGCTTAAGTTCTGATTATCTATATAAAATATCTCTATGTAGTTATTTATATGTATTGTGTATCTATTTCAAGTATTTATATGTAAGTATATGTTGTATTTACTTGATAAATTGTATTGCTTGAACGTAATTTGTGATATAATATTTGATTAACAGTGACTATGCTAAATATCTTAGATAATAAATCTTATATTATTACTTAGTTACATAAAAAACAAATGATGCTTGTATTTACAACAAATTATTAAATAACCTTAAAATATGATAATTTAAAATATATTAATATAAGGAGTTCCTTTAGGCAAGGTTCCGAAGATACTGGCAGCGTTCCCCCTTTGAATAGCTAAACTAATTCTTTGGCCGAGGTAGCTGCCAGCTCTTCGGTCTCCTGTGATGTCGACTAACCTTTTTGCTATTTCTTTAAAAAGCCTTGTAGCCCTAGGACCCCACGGACCAAGGGTCTCGACACCGAATGGGACAAAATCATATTCGGAACCTAGACCCCTGTATTTGCATGCTTTAGCTTTTTCAGCCGCTTCACAAGCCGCACCAGCTCTGTTGTTGGTTCCATGTAGATGGGAAGGGGCCAGCGTGTCTGAACAGGTTGCATCCCATACCAGCACCCGGCCCATCTTCCATGGAATCAAACTCATACCGTCCGGTCTCTTGCCATCGTCTCTTGCAATACCAGTCGGCTCAAGTAGACTTGGCACGTTGACAGTGGCAAGAGACCGGCGAATGATATCGTTTAGTGCGGCATGTCTCGAGAAGCGGCCTGCACTTTTTTGGCATGACAGTCCGTGATGTCCAAGCTTGTCGACATCACTGCCACAGGGACATTTATGAGGAACGCAGACCGGAACCCCAAGCCGTAGACAGGTTGCGATTCGAAGCGTGTCAGGCTCAAGAAATGTTCCTGTATTTGACGAAGGGTACGCGTGAAGCCAGTAGCCGGCCTCATGCGCACCCACAGCCAAAAGCCTAGCACGCGCCGAACCTGTACTACAGCTCAAAAGATTGTTATAAATCAATTTATAATGTATGTCGTCCCAGCTCCTCTGTAAATTTGGAGAATCTGGAAAATTTTGACCTGGGCATGCAATTAAGAAAGCGTTTCTAGCTTCTTCCAAGCCAGCAATCTCAAAGTTTGAAGGGGATGCCCTTAAAATTTTACTTATGAGATTTGCTGAACTATGGACAGAAGATAGGAAGGCTGGTAAAACGACACTGGAAATTTTGCGAATCCCTAAACCACCATAACGGATAGGTAGGGATGCTTGGGTCCAAGAATGCTCGTTTAGCTGCATATTGAGAATCGATTCTAAGCTAATTTTGTTTATGTCGTCTACTTGTGTCAAAAGATCTGGGTGATTCCAAAAAGAGCAGCAACGGAGCACATATGTAAATTTTGGGACGAAAAGACAGAATTTTAAGATACAGAGTGCATAATGTGGACTAATTTCAAGGAGACGGTCAGCAGTATTTTGAAATTTAGTTATTGAATTATTAATATATTCAGAAATAGATCCATCAAAAATTGGAGAACCTAAAAGCCTAAAAGGGAATTACTATTAACTATTTTAATATTTGGAGCCAAAATATTAAATTTTTTTCAACGTCATTCAAATTTAAGTCGCAGTTATTTATAAAAAGTTCGCATTTGCTAAAATTAAGCTCCAAACCAATGGCTTCAAATTTATTTTTGATTAAAAAAAGGTCCGAAAAAACAGTATCCACATCACCTCCTAGGGTTCCGTCATCCAGATACCAAACGTTGAATTTAGAATTTAAATTTTTGATTATCGGATTTATAGCCAAACTAAAAATTGCAGGCCCAAGGGGATCACTCTGTTGACAACCTACTTCCGAAGACAGTCCATTAGAACGATATAACAATTTAGTTGGGTCAGCGTAACTGAGAAGAAGATAATTGTAAATTTCCGGTATATGTTGTTTTATTTCCGTTAGCAGGGTATCCCTATTTACCGAATTGTATGCATTTTTGACATCAATTTTGAGCAAAACGTCAGGCTGTCCGTAAGTTAGGAACGAGCGTAAGGCATGGACGGCTGCCTCGCACCCTCCTTTTACACCGAAGCCTAACTGTACGGGTTCAAATTCCGAAATTAATTTTGGTAAAATATGTCGAACAGCAATTTTGGAGGCCAGACGTCGTAGTGTTGATCCAACAGCAATTGGTCTCACCCCTCCGTCCTTTTTGGTTAGGGCAATGAGGTTCGCGCCGAAAAGAATGGGAACAATTTCTGGATTGACATTACCGGAATACATAAAGTTTATTAATTTAGTGATCGAATTTACAAGTTGTTCGCCTGCATCACCCACGGAATGCGATGTTAAGTCTTTCAAATGTTGGGGTGAGATTCCATCCAAACCTGCAGCCGAACCTGGTTTAAAAGATAAAATGGCATTCGTTACATCTTTGTTTTGAATTTGAAGGCATGCATGCCCTGCTGTTGGTGGGTTGAGAAAATATGGGTTTACTGGAGCTGGAGGATGTTTTGTCCGTAAGGCCTGAAGGGTGTCAAGAGTATCTGGTGATAGCACGTCGTTGGAGAACAAAAGGCGAGCGGCACCTTTGAGATCTCCGTCACAGATTTTGTTTTCAATGAGTTTATGAGTTTAGTTTTTTTTTAGTTTAATTTATGTTTTTTTTTGTTGTATTTATATGTATGTATGTGTATATGTATGTTTATATCTATTTGTGTAATTTATGAATCAATTTTGATTCTACGTATTATATAATACTTTCCTTATTTAAATTTATTATGCACTTTTTAGGATCTTGGTTGCGCTTTATCCCATTCACCCGAAGGTTTGCTAGAAGAGAACTCAATTCTGCGTTAAGCTCGCTTTGTAAAGCATTATATTTGTACTATATTTATGTTACACTATATGTGTTATGTGCATAAAGAATAAAAAAAGACTATTTGAGGAAGTTAGAACAAGAACGTACTGCCTCTTCCCTCCTTTGCAAAGCGGGAGACTGAGAATCAGACGTCAATCATCTAGTTACAGCCCGTGGTGTCGTGTATGTGTAAGTCATATTAGGGGTTAAGAGATCAGACGATTTTTACTCCTAACAACGCTGAAAATCAACAGTCAAATGATACTTGCTCCTAGCAACCAAATAAAAGTGGACCCAGAAAAGACAGAGCCAGACAAGTGGAGTAGTAATTCAAAGACCACACTACCACTGTTCCACTGAGGCACGGGGATGTAGAATTCTGCTGGATTGTATGCGACTGCCGCGACTGAGGTCCCGGGTTAGATTCCCGGGTCGGAATAAATATTTGTGTAATCCACAAATGTTTGTGTAATCCACAAATGTTTGTTTCGTAATTTAGATGTTTCCTATATATTCCCAATAAGTCGTATTTAGAAATATATAAGTATGTTTATCAGTCGTCTAGATCCCAAAACACAATCTTATATTAGCTTACTTTGGGCTAGACAGCAGTGTGTAAGAAAAAGTCCAACTATATTTATATTTATTATTACTAATTACAGCTATCACAATTTAAAAGGAATTAAATCTTGTTACCAGAATGCCATAAGGTTTGTTAATAATCTTATGGCAATCAGTGAACATGTCAAAAATTTAATTCGGTTATTATTAATACTAACTTTTTACGGTAGTTCAGCTCATGTTTAGTACCGTCAGAACCGCGATACACTACTAACTGGCCTTCTGAGAATTTAACCAGTTTGTGAATATTATCACTAGAATCCGAAACTGCTCTGATGTAGAATTCAGCTGGATTGTAGTTTGCTGGACAGTGGAGACCTATACTGTGAAAAAAATTTTAAAAACGTAAACATTAAATAGAATAAGGGTTCAATGGATAAATTTGTAACCATTTTGCAGTTTTATATTTCTAAGGTTAAGGCATGAAAGTGCTTATTCGGAACTCAAGGAAATAAAAGCTAGTATTCCGCAGGGAAGTGTATAAGGACCGGCCCTGTACCTACTTTACATGTGCAATATCCCAGAATGAGAAAATAGTACCTACGAAGGCACGACCATAATGTCTACGGGAAGCACTCAAAATGAACAAATAGCAGTGAATAAAGTCTTTGAATGGACTGAAAATGGGGCATTAACAGAAATGAATCAAAATCAACTAACATTGATTTTACAAACAAAACAGCCCAATACTACCCATAATATATCAACAATAAGGTCGTTCCATATGCGAATACAGCAAAATATCTCGGCATGACTTATGTAAAGTTGCGTTGGAAAGCTCACATTAGGAAAAATGATAAGAGCTAGATATACGCTCGCTATAGAGACATGAATTAGCTACATTGAAAAAAAATCAGTTTGTTCCAAACAACCTTTTACTGTATAAGCAAGTCCTCATGCTCGTGTGGACGTATGGTGTACAGCTGTAGGACTGCACTAAACAAAGCAACAAAAATATCATACAGCGTTTCCAAAATAAAGTGCTAAGGGATATTGTCAATGCACCTTGATGCATTTGAAATGACAACCTCCACCGGGACTTTCAAGTGGAGCAGGCTGACAAAATTATACAAAGTTTCGCAGAAGCTCACGAAAAGATACTTCATTACCTTAACAAATAAATTAATATCCATCACGCCTTATGGCAGAGGCATATTATATGCCCACTTTTCACCGTGTGGATTCCTGTCCCACATAATACGTGGTGAGCCCATTGCCGTGTTTGTAATAGACAGACGCAGGTTGTGGCTACCGGCTGTTGAAATTTTTAACTTAGGCTAACGTAAGGCCTTCAACCAGGCTTAACGACTGCCATTTTATTGGCAACCGGGACCAACTGCTTAACGTGCCTTCCGAAGCACGGAAACGATCGCAAATGTAAATGCCATAAAGTGGTCACCCATCCGAGGACCAGCCATAGTGAAAGTTGCGTAACTCAGTGATCGTTTACAGAACACTGAGACCGCGGGGTCACGAGCGCTTCACACAACACCGAGGAACAATACCGAGGCACTTCAACGCCTTGATTGGACAGACATAAAAAGAAGACTGAAAAGAACTAAATCATTTAAGTAGGTGTAGTGCCAAGTATAATACAGTGACCTTTAAGTTTAGATCACAAGAACAAAGTTTATAAAGTTATCAGACTCTACGAAAAATCAATTGATTCTCTTCTTTGGATAAGTATTTTAGAAGTTTAAATCAATGTAATTTTCTTTATTTTTATTATTTATTAATTTACAATAAAACATGGATATATAGTTTACACTAGGCCCCAATCATGTCCTCCGGAAACACAGACCACCCGGAAAGTATCAGAGTGCGCTGCTAGTAGGTACTCTTGCTGACGAATGGACGAGAATCTGGCGTATACCTAGTGAAAATTTTGAAAGGACAAACCGGCAGCTATCATTTGCCACAATACAAGTAAAAGCAGTTATGTTACTTTTACCTCCGATAGGCCAGACACCGACTGCGATCTCTGGCCTCGAAAATTTAAATCGATGGTGTTCAAGACTCAAAATTTGGAAGACCTAAAGAGTCGAAGACGAGACAAAATAGTTACCTATACAGAAACTGAAAACATACCTTTGAAATATTTTCATACATTCTTCATGTGTACCGTGAAACAGAACTCTTCCGTCTGCCATCAACATTATAGAGCTGAACTCCTTGAATATATCACAGGAAGGTTGATGTATGGAACACAGCACAATTTTGTCGTTCATAGTTAACTTCTTTAATACTCCTACAACCAGCAGGGCGTTATAACTATCCAATCCAGTTGTTGGTTCGTCACATACAAGTATTTTAGGGTTTGATAACAGCTGTAACAAGAAAAATCCATTTACGCATTACTCGATAAGCAATATACAAAGGAACAAAACGCCGAAATATTTCTTATTTCTGAAAGCGAAGTACACTGCCAATTTCATTTATCGACAAAGCTGGGGCAAAAAGTAATAAATTATAAAAGCCTTTGAAACCACTCTAACCCTACGTTTTTTCAATACACCCCACACCATAGTCTCGTCCATTGGTCAGCAAGTGCACTAGCATCTTGCTGATCTGATCTCCTTTCCAGTAATGATAAGAAAAAGGATCAAATGAAAGAGTTGGATGCAACGAGAAGATGAAGAACTCGTAGTACCTGATTTATTTGCCAACTAATTAATCTCAGTAGTTCTTTCTGTATTAGCATTGACTGTACCTAAACATCTTTTAAAGATAAATCAAACACGAGATTCAGAACATAACAACAACACTTTTTTTTGTCTACAGCCATTTATACATAAGTAACTTGTTTTCAAATACAAATTATTCAAATAAGCTTATCAAAGTCCACATAAATTAATCCAAAAAAAATTTAATACACGTAAAAGACTATGTGTAAATCGTCAGTCTTTATTCTTTTTAACTCACCGCAGTAGCTAGAGACAGTAATTTTTTCTCTCCACCTGACAAGGCACCAACAGGCGTATGTTCATGGGACTTCAATTTCAATTCCTCGATCAAAGTGCTTAGTGTTTTTATATTACGCTTATCCTTATAGCTTCCGAGTTTCATTTCTGTCTGAAACAATGTTTAATAAGCTCATATCATCTGCTATTCCTCACATCGTTTATTAATATAACTTATGAAGGATTGGTGTAACGATTGACAGACGAAAACTTGGGATGATCAGTGGAAAACATAAAAAAGATGTTGAGATGATGTGAGAGGTGATATGAGAGCTCCTTCATATAGAATAGAACGTAAGTTGTGCTAAATAGGCATTGCTCTGAAAAGGTTAATACAATATACTTGGTGACAAGTATTTATTGTTTAATAGTGCGGTTCTGTAGCTCAGCTGGTCGGAGCGTTGCCCTTGATGTGCAAATGCGGTTTCTATTGACGGATTCAAGACATATTTGACCTAAAAAATATTTAATTAGCTATCTAGTTTGATGTTAAATTTTGAATAATACCTACGTCTGCTTAAAAAAAATATTGTCCATGGAGTCAGTAACCTAGACGCTCATCGACCCAATTCGCCACCCTATTAACATTCTGGAATTCCTGCCCACTTGTCCATAAATTTAGTACTTAATAATATCTATAAAACGTAACTGACCATAAAGACCAAATGCTCCATGACGCTCAGCCCGGCCATAAAGGCCTCTTGCTGCGGGACGATCTCCGCCAATCCAGGGCACTCCTTGACATTTCTACCGTGTAATGTCACTGTGCCTGAAGATGGTAACGTACATTTACCGGCTAGGGATACCAGGAAAGTGGTTTTACCGGCACCACTGAAATTAATAAATAAACCAAATTGTCAGTAGAGTAAACGATATATACTTACTCCAAAATTGAAATGGTTTTGAGAAAGGGATTGTGGTTGTCTGTTTTTACTCTAGCTATACGGGATAAGTTTATTTTTAGCAATTTGTGAATTTTTTTGTACTTTAACGATGGTTGGTCCCATGAAAGTTTTTAATCAGTATTAGAATCAGGATCGATTGGCATCAAAAATGTTTTTATGTAATATGGCTATTTTCTTGCTAACTGTAATTGTTTTTTGAAAATAAGGATCAAAATTCCATAAAAAAATATGGATAATCTCCTAAGACCATTTTCGTGTAGCTGCAACGGATAAGGTACTTCTCCTTACTGCCCCGCTGAAATTTCCCCCTATATATATTTTTTGTATAATTCTAATGAATACGATTATAATATCTCTAGGGTGTAGGGGGATCCACCTAGATTTTTGGGGTTAAAGCGACCTCACTAGCTAGCGGTGCACCAGTTGACTAAAAGACAAGGCAACGACGTAAGTATTGTATTCCCAGTGGCTTCCATGGGCCTCCATCTACAATACATGAATTTGAAATCTGAGATTATTTTTATTATTAAGTACTCTCGATTTGAATCGTTTGGCTTCTGATTTTTTGACTTTTGGAGCGACTGCATGGCGTCTGTACTTCCGACTCCTGACTGAGTCTGCCGTTGACTCGTCTTTTGGCCTTTAGATGCACCAGCAGATGTGGCCGCTTTTAAGTTTGTCAAGTTTTAAATAGTTTCTTATAAATCCAGGCTTCAATTACAATTAAAGGGTAGAGTACCATGACAATAGTTCTAAGTATGTTGACAATATTATTATTTATTTATTTATCTATCACGCCTTATGTCCGAAGGGGTGGCAGAGGCATATTTTATGCCCACTTTTCACCATTTATATTCCTGACAATATTATCGTGATGCAAATTTTATATTTAAATTAGCTGACTGATCACCTTTTAGGGTCATTTCTGTGGTAAGTCAAAGTACGTATTATGAGTGATCAAGTTGATGTAAAAGAATACTTAAAATAATAAAATTAAATTTCAGATTTCAGAGTACGACGCAGTGTGGATATAATAACTAGACTAGGAAAAAATATGGGTGTATTTACCTTGGTCCAATGACGGCCGCAAATTCGTTTTCTCTTATGAATCCTGTAACTTTTGAAAAAAGTTATAAATCGACATGTTAAAGAGATGGACTGTTTCGGTGGTAGTATATGCGGCTGCCCTAACTAAGGTCCCGGGTCGATTCCCGGGTCGGAAAAAATATTTGCGTGATCCACAAATGTTTGTTTCGGAGTTTGGGTGTTTTCTATGTATAACTGATAAATTATTTCGAGTATGGTGTAGTGGTTGTCTGTTTTTACTGTAGCGTATCCTACTAACATTATAAACGTGAAAAACTGTAAGAATGGATGTTTGTTGCTCTTTAACGCAAAATTTACTGAATGGATTTTTATGAAACTTTACAATAATATAGCTTACACATCAGAATAACACGTAGATATTTCTATGCATTTAGATATATATAATTATAGTATCACACGATACTTCGTGTGATCAATTATACTTAAAGCTGTAGTAAGTAAGCGATCACATACAAAATGCAGCCTTTATACAGCTATAAAAATAAAACTAGCTTAAAGTGTCACAAAATACTTTAAGTTGTATAGTATTATGTTTATTTTCTACTTTGACACCCTAAGCTTATGAGGTACCCTTAATATAGCTTATATACAGCTCAAGCCGTATAATAACACAAATATAACCCTTATAAAGATAAAAGCATCATTTGACACTCTTATAAGTATTCAAAAGGATTTAAAGTTCTAAATAAACTGGTTAATTGCTGTAGTAACGCTTACGTGCTGCTTGGGATGTGTTATTCTGATGTATAAGTTATATTATTGTAAAGTTTCATTAAAATCCATTCAGTAGTTTTTACGTGAAACAGTAACAAGCATCCACACAAACGTTCACGTTTATAATATTACTAGTTGACGCCCGCGCCTTCGCCAGCGAAGAGAAGTTAAGATTGACGTGAAATAATATTTATCGTCTTTTTGCTATTGCTGCTGTTATACTTCCAAATTAAGAAGTTGTGTCATTAAGCCAACATAGCTTTTGTATTATTTACGACTGCATATTCTATAGGTATATTCAATTCTATTTGGAATTCTATTCAAATTTGGAAATATATACTATGCTCATTCAAATTCCCTTCAAATACTTACTTTTATTAAGAATGATACTCTTTTGTTTGGTCGGTTTACGTCTCCACCAGGACTTTTCTTCAGGAGTCCAAACTTTCAAATCTTGCACTTGAATAACCACATCTTTGCCCATAAGTGCCGCTGGCTTTACAATGTAGAAATTATTTTTATTAATGGACGCTACGTAAGCAGGCCAAACACCTTAAAAACTTTAAGTTAATTTATCTATGGTTAGGCCCTTGAAGGGCGTCGAAAAAATAGATCATTGAAATCAATGGGTATTCTGGTTTTGAGAGTTACAATCATGTAGTTTTTATTAATCACAATGTGGTTCCCGTTCTCGTGGGAATACGAAAATAAAATAAAGCATAAGTTACTTCTTATAACTTTAGCTATCTGCCAGTGAATACATACATACATACATATTGTGACGCCTTATCTCCGAAGGGGTAGGCAGAGACATAATACGCCCACAATTCACTGTATGCGTTTTTGTCCCAAGTAACAGGTGGCGAGCCCATTGCCGTGTTGAAATGGATAGGCGCAGGCTGTGGCGACCTGCTGTTGAAATTATTTTTCAAGTCGCCCATAAAGCCTTCAACCAGGCTTGACGACTGCCATTTTACTGGCAACCGGGACCAACGGCTTAATGTGCCGAAGCACGGAAGCACTGCCAGTGAAAGTCGCGATAAAATCGGTCCAGCCATTTCAGAGATAAGCTGGAACAAACAGACAGAAAAAAACAGATTATACTCGTAATACCGTTCATTTGCATTTACTGAAAAGTTGTTGATTTGGAATTACAAACAAACAATTTTATTTAATATAAGTACCTACATGTGTGCTGCATCATTATTTTTGGACAGTACCTAATTCAATACCTACCTTTTAGGTTTTACTCCAAGGGGTCAAAATATAAGGCTATATCTGTAATATGGCTATATTTTTAGGAATCAGTATGTTATATATAATATTCCTCTGTCACCCCTTATATATAGATAAAGCGTGATTGATAAACATAAACAAACATATATCATATGTAAAACAAGAGATATCTTTGGATGATTTCCATAAATAATGTTAAATTACTCACCGTGCACAGATCCATTTCGTATCAAACACAGATTCATCAACAGACAACCGATAACAACATTGCGACGTTCGTGCCTACCACACACTAATGATTTTATTAATTAAAAAGAAGGGCAATGGTTGAAAAACAGTACAGTTATAAACGGTACAATCATTGTGCACATAACTTGATAAAATGGAGACAAGTTAGACGAGTGTTGGATGCCAACACTGGTTCTCAATCTTGGCAACATTTTTCATACTTTGACTGCCTCGGTGGCGCAGTGGTAATCGAATGCGATTGCGTTGCTGAAGTCTTGGGTTCGAAACTTAGTTGGAACAAATATTTCTGTGATCTGCAACTGTTAGTTTTCTACTTAATTTATACTAGACGCCCTTGTGTGAGAATGTCCGAAACTAAAAATATAAGTAATATTTTTACATATATTTGTAGGATGCGTTTCGTTATTGTGATATAAAGTTTCTAGCGACCGTTCTTTAAATAGGCATGGACTAAGCAACCTACCATTTCCTTTATCTATTGATTATTTGCTAGAGAAGGAAGTGACACATTTCTTGACTGACTGACTTATTCCTGGATATTTGGGACTCAACGGCTGATAGCACGATATTGTCCATGAAGGACAAAAATGGTGGATACAGTGGAATAGAATAGAATAAGCTTTATTGCACACCAATATAAAACATTAACGTAAAGAAATAATTTCAGTTTTACAAATGTATAGAGGGCGGCCTTATCACTAAAAAGCAATCTCTAACAGGCAAGGAGTTGTCTTATGCTATACAGGAGGCAGATTTTTTTCTTGCGTTGATAGTTTGATGTAACTACAGAATATTTTTTTATTAAGATAAAGGGAAGAAAATCGTATTTAGATTATTTGCTTATAATTACTTTATAACGTGGTGTCTCTTCGACCACTTTGAGAAATGCTGTTCTTTAAACTAAAACCATTTGTCAAAGTTTTACAAAGTAAGTTCTCATTTACACGCGTCGCCACGTTTTTATGACTTTAGATAAGCCATTATTTTTTTCATTTCATTTAGTTAAAGATGTAATGCTTTGTTATTTAAATGGAACGAGTTTTAATGACTTAGTATATGTTACTAAGGGTTTTATTACTTACTGAGGATAAAGTCTGTAAGTTTAGTACCTACTAGAAGCATTCCAAAAATGTATCTTTATTTTACCTCTCTTTGTAAGTCTGTAGACTTGGTAGATCGGTCTCGTACGGTCTTTCGAAGCATTTTATTTCGTACATGTAAACACGTCGCCACAGCTTTGTGTGAGACTACCAGACCTGGAGAGGGGCCAGGCTATCCACGAAACTATGACGATGTACTCTCGAGGGCACGTCTGAAAGTAGAGGCAGAGCAAAACCTAGCGAGTAGGAGTCACCCTGGGAACACTATAGGATTTTGGACCATAGATAACTTATACATATCGTCACGCCTGTCTCCCATCCCATGACTTTCCACTTGCTACGATCCTGGCATACAACTTTCGCTTCTTCCACTTTCATAAGTGTTTTCATACACACACGCCGGTTAAGGGTACTCTTGACCTGAACTTTTTCCAAAATGTCTTCTATCGATAGATATCTTAACTAAAGATTAGTTAAGATATCTATGATTGGGACTAATTTTACCCGCAGTTTCATTACTGTGACTCTTGTAAATTAGCAATTACCAAGACAATAAACATTTACAGAGGGCAGGAGGAGTCAACGTAGGCCGAGACTAGACTAGACCACGTGAGCAGATTGGTAAACAACGGAAAAGTCAAAGTACTCGAATACCCAGACGTGCATGTATGAAGCAAAAATTGAATCTGCAGGAAGCGTAAGAAGTGTACATGGATCAGGGATACAGCGAGAAAATAGTAAGTAGGAATTCAGTAGCTAACCGATAGACGAAGCTCTGGAGCAAGCGAGGTTGACAGATCAGACCCAAATACATCGAAAGTGTACTTATCTTCTTCCAAGCACCCAATAAAAGCGGACCCAGGCTCAAATCTGGGTAAGATTTGGATTCAAGTAAGATTTGAGATAATAAGACGCCTCTGTCTTACTATCTACTCAGGAACAAAGTGTTTCCTTGTTTTTACTCTGGGATAATAAATGGGTTAATGTTAATGGGATAATAAAAAACAAGGAACGACCCCAAAAATTTTTTAGAAAGTTACATTTAGTCTAAATTGTGTTATGTGATCTAGACAAGTGATATACTTACTAACGATACTTTTATATTTCTAAATACATACACATTATACATGGGAAAAGCACAAAACTCTGGAATAAACATTTGTGGATTACACAAATAGACACCCGGAGACATCTGAGCCTAGTTTGTTAGTAAGCAGGTGTTGGAGTAAGAAAATAACATAGCCTTTGAGGCTTATGTCACGGACCCACAAGGTAGAAAATAAAATGAAATAAGCCTTTAACACTATACATTTTATTATTACATGGTTTAACTTTCACACTCACATACAATAAGTAGATAATACTTATTACAATAAATGTATGGTACACTATCGTTAACTATTCATATATGACCTCAGCCATAAATGGCACTTTAATGACCCGCAAATCTTCATAATTGAATGCAAAGTCAAATTCATAAAGTTCATAAATTCGATCGCAATAGGTGCAATAAATTAATGGACTACACTTAATATATTCTACTTTATAATATATGTAAATGATTTATCAATTTTGGCCTCTTGAAAGCCGAAGATGACGATGTTTTTTTGTTATCAAACCTATCATAGTAGGTATTTGATTTGCAAAAGTATACGACCCCAAGTTTAGACAGTAGGGCCTAACAGTACAACACATAACACAATATATTTTTTCTATCGAAGAAAAGCTATAGAAGTTATTGAAATGAAAAACTGCTTTTCTTGAGTCTATAGATAAGATAAGAGCTAAAAAGTAGCACAAAAATAAAGAAGAATCTAGGAAGAATGAAATGGAGTCAATGTTTATAAGTTGTGTGTATAATAGAGTAAGTGATTATAATGTTATTGACAAAGAAAAAATAATATTTGTTCTGAACTTGGCAACATTTCCCGACTTATTATTTCATTTCATAGATATTTCTATAGTCAAATTTTATTTGGAATTCATAAAATATTATCATGCAAAACATTTCACAATGAATAACAAAAAGTTGTAAAAATAATTCTTGTACCCTAGGCCTATACAGTATATGCCTATATAAAATGAACTTAATTTAATTGAATTTGAATTCTGACTACGCACGGTGACTGGATTGCCAACAAAAAATTTTATTGATTTTCCATTATGTATTCATTTTTTCTTCTAAAGTGATAATTTTCAAGTAGATAATGAATCTTCTTTATTCAAAAGTAGTAAGATAGTTATTCTTATTGATAGCAGCGTATTCATGTATAGGTATGTAAAATGTACTTATTAAAAAGTAATAATTTCAAAAGGAATTTTAACTATGGCAATAACTGTTTAACAGTTTTTTTTTTAGAAATTTACATTTTATTTTAATGTAATCGTATAACATTGACAATAATTGCTGAATACCTCTCAGAGAGCGTTGTTTTGAATTCATTTGAGAAATAGTAATAGGAACCTAAATCAAAATTTAAAATACAAAGTTTTAATATTAAACTAAATGGTACATAGAGAGTTTAAATTTAGAATTCAACATAATTGGTTCTATGTCGAACGTTTGAGGTGCTGATAGTTTTTTTTTACATATCTTACGGCCTTTGACTTCAGGCTTTTAGTCCTAGCCGCTTTGGTTGCACCACCCTGTAGTGCGCATTAGTTGGTCAGCACGAACAATTCTTCTGTATGCCATCCCTACTGTTTTCTCCGTTGGCAATCTTGTGTTCCAAAGCAAACCTTTCACCGTCCTTGTCGCTGCTTTGAAGGAGTTTATCGTTTAGAAGGATCTAAAATAAAATAAAAGTTTATGTTAGGAAATGTTGTTTATAAATATATCGTTTCTCGTAATTGTTTTATTGAAATCAACACATTTAGGATTATCCTAACTTATGTTTGTTTTTTGATCAAATCAAATTCCATTAAGAAGGAAATTTCGGAAGCCCTAGTCTCAACAAAACTAGGGTAATCAACGGGAGTTCAGTCAGTATCAATTTATTGGTAGCAACAGATTGCTACCAATAAATTGAAAACACATTGATGAACAACAGAGACCCAGAGGTCTCTGCTGTTCATCTAATACAAAGGAATACCCAATAATATGGGTAGATCTAACGTTTTCCATTTGTCAACACTAACCTATCTGAAACCCTTGGCAATTGGAACGCCGCACATTAATAAGGTAAATCATCAAATGGTTACATTATAGTTTAACAACAATCATAGCATCAATGGTGCTAATTCTGTTGTTGAGATCACTAAACTTAATTTCTCTAAAATTTTCTAATTTTTGTTAAGAGATTGCCAAATGCTATTCTGTTATTAAGTCGAACTAAAGTTGGTGATATCAAAAATAGCACTTAATTTGTATCTGATGTAACTAAAATTCATTTTATGTGATAAAATTGAACAAGACGTAAAAAATGTACATAGATAGTCGAATGTAAATACATGCCGACTAACTTGGTGATTGAACTGCCTATGTACATTTTTCACATTACAACGTTTTAAAAGTTTACACTTTTCAAACGGTTACTAAACTTAATAAACGTCCCACTAAAATTAGTCTTTTCACTAAAATTAGACGTCACCTAAATAGGTGACGACTAATTTTAGTAAAAACGTCAAAATTTTGTAAATAAATATAAATAAATATCCATCACGCCTTATCCCCGAAGGGGTGGCAGAGGCATATTATATGCCCACTTTTCACCTTGTGGATTCCTGTCCCACGTAATAGGTGGTGAGCCCATTGCCGTGTTGAAATAGACAGACGCAGGTTGTGGCTACCTGCTGTTGAAATTTTCAAGCCGCCCATAAGGCCTTCAACCAGGCTTAACGACTGCCATTTTACTGGCAACCGGGACCAACGGCTTAACGTGCCTTCCGAAGCACGGAAACGCTCGCAAATGTAAATGCCACAAAGTGGTCACCCATCCGAGGACCAGCCATAGTGAAAGTTGCGTAACTCAGTGATCGTTTACAGAACACTGGTCAAAATTTTGTGGTCAAAATTCATTTTATGTGATAAAATTGAACAAAAAGTGAAAAATGTACATAGACAGTTCAATCACTAAGTTAGTCGGCATCTAAATACATGTTTTGTTAATTTTGTCACATAAAAGGAATTTTAGTGATGTCAGATACAAATTTAGTGCTGTTTATAATATCACCAAGTTTAGTTCGACGTAATAATAGAATAGCATTTTGCAATCTCTTTATAAAAATAAGAAAACCTTTTAGAGAAATTTAGTTTAGTGGTGCTTGGAAGGAGATAAGTACACTTTCGATATATTTGGGTCTTGTATCGGTTAGCTACTGAATTCCTACTTACTATTTTCTCGCTGTATCCCTGACGGGGTAGTCAGAGAGTAATTTATATTATAATATTTCGAATTCGATTAATAGTAATCCTAATGGTAAAGACGCAAAGAATTCCTTTGTCCCTATCGCCTCGATTCGATTGGTAGTTTTGTTTTGGAACTCAGTATCATTCCAATTTTAAATGATTATTATTATAACCGATGTTGCGTAACATTTTGTAAAGATTGCACCATAGTTTCTTTGGTTGCGACATTCCATCTTTTTGCCAAAGATGTAAATATTTTCCACAAAGTTTAAGGCTGAGAAGAAAATAAAAACGTATTTTTAAACCAATTTTGTTAGATGTTTTAGTATAAATCTCTATCTCCGGAGCCCCAGCGACCTCACCTCCTAACGGTGCATCTACTGACTAACAGACGACGGGACGAATCAACGACGCAGGTTGGGAAAGCCCTTACAAGGTAAAATGTCAGTAGCTCCTGACATTGCCAAAAAATTAAAGCTATATGATAGCTATAGCTATATGCTCCCAGCAGTCAAATAAAAGTGTGTAAAAGTGGACGTCAAGATTCAAATCCAGTTAGGGTTTAGAAGCAACGGGGAAGACACTAAGCGAAAAGAACAAGAAGATATTGTACCATTATGTGTTCAAAAACTATACCTAATTGATTTTAAGCATAGGTTGTTTACAATTACAACTAATAAAGCAGATGTAGCTGCGACCATATAATACCAGTCGTAAATATTTATAATGTTAAACGATGTAAATAGAATTGTTTTTTGTTGGCATCTATATTTGTTCTACGGTTCTGCTCAAATGTTCTAATAACTCAGACAACCGGTTCCGTCCTCTAGCTCGATGGTTCCAAAACTCTAGAGGCCGAAGCTGCACAATACGCTGTTCTTTAACCGGCATTTTGAAAACGAAAATCTGCGCCAGAGCTTCGCTAGTCAAATCGTGAGTCCCAGAGGCATTGGTATTCTGAACACTGGCACCATCAATTGCCGTAAGATCGTATGGGTTAGACCAGGATCCAGGGTCTATTTTTACAATTGATACAATCAAGTAAATTTTCGTCTGAACACTCTTCGTATAAGTTTGGCACCAATAATTGCCGTAAGATCGTATGGGTTAGACCAGGATCCAGGGTCTATTTTTACAATTGATACAATCAAGTAAATTTTTCGTGAGAACTTCTTTTTTTTTTTTCATAAGACGCCCGTCCTCTTACAAATATTATTATTATTGTGATAGTTAACTGGAGTAGCCGGCATTATATGTCGATTTGACGATTTTCAAAATAATTGTTCGTCACGTTTTTTTAGAGTTTAGATGTTCTAAACTCTTTTTGTCACGTTAATATGTCTTATTTAGATTATGAAACATCTCAATAAGACATATTAACTAAATCTTATTTAGATTATTGAGGTTCTGTCTAAATCTAAAAGATTCTACAGATATGGTTGTTTGTCTTTAATTTGCTTATGTAAAAGCATACTACATCAACATAATATCACGACTGCTCGTCACAGCACGGTTTTAGCCAGTGCCTCACGGAATCATAAAAAAAAACAAAGCACTGCCGCGCCGCGTGCGAATATACCACAAATAATAATTAATTATGCGTAAACTCGATACATAAAATATACGATGATACGAGATTTTATTTTTATTGTATTGATCGTAAAAGATACACGTTTGCAAAATATGTGCGTATTTTGCTGCGGCAACCTGCTGTTGAAATTTAATAAGCCCATAAGGCCTTCAACTTGACTTAACGACTGTCATTTTATTGGCAACCGGGACTTAACGTGCCTTCCGAAGCACGGAACTGGAGTGGGTCTAAAAGGACGAATAAATTTAATAAAATGTGTCTATTTTAGATGTTAAATTTGGAAGAAATTTTGAACCCGTTGCCTTTTTAGTGAGGTTGTAACAAAAAGGCTAAAAGGTCTTATGTGCAAGACACTAATTAGCACGACCAATTAAAGTCCTGGTAGTCTCAGACTATATTAATCATCACTACATAATATAAAACATAGTCGTTTTCCGCTGTCTGTCCCTATGTACGAGTATGCTTAGATCTTTAAAACTACGCAAGGAATTTCGATGCGGTTTTTTTAAATAGATAAATTCATAAAGAAGGTTTTTATGTAAAATTTGTTAAGTTTTTGTATACATTAAATAAATTATAACGATATTTGTTGGGGGTATCCAAATAAATAAGCCGTCTGGAAGCTTTTAACGAAAACGCTGCCTAAACCCTTTGAGATATAACAAAATAGGTCTTCCTAAAAAAAATCTATGTATATCTATCTCTTAAGGATAACATACTATATCAATTTTAATACTTTAAAAAACCAGCAATTATAAAGCGGTAATTTGAAGGCTATTTTACACAAATACGTTATTAATCCTTATCATTTTTAATATGTTAGTTGGCTTCAGCATTTCATGAAGATTATTTTGTCTCTTTTCATTTTGCAAATAAATGAATATCTTAGAAGATCAAAATATGGCACAAAGAAATTATATAATTTCGTGTAACCATAATTCGACCGGACCATGCTAGCGTACTGGGAAGTAAGCCGGGCGGGTCAGCTAGTATATTATAATCCTTTTATCAAAACATTTGCAACATCAATTATGGATCTGGGCGGAACTTTGTGATAGATATTAGATATGCAAATTTTTTAAAGGCATAACCTTTATAAAAAATGGATCTAGCTTGTGTCGATCGGAAATTTAAAGCGGGCCAATGGACTCATTATCGTTGTAAACAAACTTTAAATATTTTGTTTTCTATTTAAAAACTTAGATCGTAAGTCTGCTTAAGGTCGTTGGACCAGTTGAAGAGTCGTGTATCTTGTGATTTGAAATATCAAGGTATAGCATATTAATAGTACCTTACAAAAATAAATTACCAAGTTCTTATCTCGTAAAAAAATATCTTTAATTTTGTTCTTTCTTTTATTTTTACTTAAATATTTATTATATTATCTTAATCTAATACAATGTCCCACAAAACTGTACAAACAGATTGACTGTGCGATCTAATACAGTATCATGTTACATACATAGATAAGTTCATCTATTATCCTTAAACTAGATGATCCCCACAGCTTCGCCCCTGGAATATTTCAACCTCCCGTCGCACCTATGTCCTGTCGCTTATAAATTCTACAATGATGCATAAATATTTGCCCGATTTGTCGACATTTATGACTACTGCTCTGCTTCCCAGTGTAGTAGCGTAATGATATATAGCCTTATAGCCTTCCGCGATAAATGGGCTATCTAACACAAAAGGAATTTTTCAAATCCGACCAGTAGTTCCTGAGATTAGCGCGTTCAACCAAACAAACAAACAAACTCTTCAGCTTTATAATATTATAGTATAGATGTAACGGTTATGTTAATGTACTCAATAATTTAGTCGGTTACTCAGTCTACTGGAGCCCAGACCACGGAGTGAGGGCTTTGTATGCTAGTTGGAATAACGTTCTTGTGATAAAAATACGTCTAACCTCCCAAAATCAGGAAAATGGGAGTTCTCTGGCTACAGACAGCCGTGAGAGAGCCACGGCGTGGTTTAGTCTGTTGAGAGTCTGACACGCGCTTCTTATCATTTATTTGCTACAATGGGGGAAGACCCTACTAAGTACACGTAAAAAAAGTATACAATTGCACGTGTATAACTTTTTTCTATTTTAAAGTTGTTTAAAAAGAAGGATAATTATTAATGATACTGACAGAACTTTTATAAAAGAAAAAAACTTACTTTATTAACTAGTGAACGCGCCGCCTCCTCAATGTTAATATTCTCTTTGGCAGATGTCTCAAACCAGCCGGCAAAGCCTTTCTCACGACAGTACTCGTCCATTTTCGCGTGAGAGTTGACTATGCCTTCCTTTTGTTGATCGCACTGTGGAAAAAAACACTTTTTTTTATTATTTATCTATCACGCTTTATCCCCGAAGGTTTGGCAGGGGCATGTTACGGACCCACTTTTCACCATGTGTATTCCCGTCCCACGTAATAGTTGGTGAGTCCATTACCGTGTTTTTGTCACATTTTTGTTAAACAGTTTATTGAAATAGATTACACTAGTATATACAATCTCGGATTGTAAATAAAATAAAAATTCTATGTTTTAAATAATCGGTATAGAGCATGAATGTGTTTACAATTTGTATAGACATTGTTGCCATTATAGGGCTTCCAAACCAACGATCCAGGTGGCCGAGTCCACTATTTTACAATAAGTTCTATTTCTATTCTATATCGATTAGATCGCGATTGGTTCAAAACTAGGTAGTCTACTAAATTTATTATATCTATACTAATATTATAAAGCTTAAGAGTTTGTTCGTTTGGTTGAACGCGCTAATCTCAGTAAATACTGGTTGGATTTGAAATAATATTTTTGTGTAAGATAGCCTATTTATCGAGGAAGCCTATAGGCTATATATTATCACTCTACTTTCCTGAAGAGCGGAGCCGTTGTCATAAATGTCGACATCTCGGGAAAATTTTAATGCATTGAATTTATTAGCGACGGGATTAAATAGGTGCGACGGAAGTTCGATGTATGTCACGGGCGAAGCCGGGGGGGTTATCTAGTATTTCATAATTGCACTTCACAAGCCGCAGAATAGAACGAGAATCGCTGTTTGTAGCTGTTGAAATAGTAGTAGACTACCAAAAATACTACTTATGAGTGACCAATTGGCGCGTCACGTGTTAGTAGACTTTATTGACCGGCGACAGAATTTTATTTGAGCGCAATTGTAATAATGGACTATGAAAACTGTCAAATTGTGTAATCGGCTTTCTATTGAGCGGCGATTTCGATTATTTTCTGACGCGATTGAAATAGTAGACTTGGCCCCCAGATGTTACGGCGCGGTTAAAGAAGTAGGGATTACTGTCACTTATGAGTATGACGTGGATTTAAACTGTGTCACAATTTCAGGTCATTGTTAGAAGAACTATACTCGCACAGAAAACAAAATCGTGTCAAATTGTCGACATTACAAATCGCGTGAAAGTGCCCGTTGGCAAGTATTTAGCCATTTATTTTTAATGCACGTAACACATTAATTGGCCACCGTATTACCTATACTATTCGACTTAACGACGGGTATGTAAATTCTATCCATTTTGAACACAGCAATGAGCTCACCACCTGTTACGTACTTACCAAACCAAAGATACGAGTACTTATGGTGTAATGAGGGTGCATAATATACCTCTACCATCCCTTACAACAAGCTTCCCTGTGACCTGAGAAATTTACCTTTAAATAAATTTAAAAAGTTTATTAAAAGCAAGCTTTGTGAAAAAGGTTTTTACTCCGTTACAGACTATTTGCAGGACAGGGACGCCTGGAAATGATCTGCTGGCAAAGTGAAATAATATTAAATTGTAAATAGGCCATCAAAAAAAAAAGCCTTCCTAAGTTTCTTGCCGGTTCTTCTCAGGTGGGCCGCGTTCCGAACCGGTGGTCGCTTTAAATATTTTAAATAGGGTATGACATTTTGTAAGCGCCGTTAAAATGGTCTATGCAAAATAAAGATATTTTTATTTTATTTTATTTTTTGGGGATAAAGGCACGAATGACCATTAGCCGTAAGTGTAACGTTAGACTTCACTAGAATCAACGGTTAAAATGTAAAATTTGGAACTAAATTGAACAATTTAAATGTTAATTTTGCTCTACTTTGTGCTCTAATATTGTCATGGTTTTCTAGAAAATGGTCAAAATGAGAAAACAAGACTATTTTCTGTTAATTCTGTAATTTAATATTATGTTATTTTATTTTATATATAGTATAAATACATACTGATTTTACATGTATATAGAAACACCCAAACTCCGAAACAAACTCTTGCATAAATGTGTTCCGACCTGATATTCGAACCAGGCACCTCAGGGACCGGCATTTAAAGGATTTTTAAAAACAGGTCAAAATAAAGCTTACCTTATTCGCCAGCAAAATACACGGTATCGCAGATCCATCGGGCAATTGTACCTTCGCGTCCAAGTCATTCTTCCACTTGACCACCGCGTCGAAGGTGGCTACTCTGGATACGTCGAATACTATAAACGCACCCACCGCCTCCTTGTAGTACACTCGAGTCATATTGCCGAAGCGTTCTTGCCCTGTTAGATATAAGATTCAATCTTTAACATTTTTAAAGAAATGGAAAACTACTTAATAAAATTATTAGAAATATTTTTGTTTTTTTTTGTCGCGGGGAATGCGTTTACACGTCGTCATTCCTGCTGGGCAGCAGGGATGGTGTGTGGGACTCCCAGCCGTCGTACCCACTACACCCCGCGGTGTTTTGTCTTCTTCCCAAACGGGTCGCAGGAAAGGCCTGAGGGCTATTCACTGCGACCCGGCTAAGGGAATGTCCCAAGATGAGGCTCTCTTCGGGGGGCCAAATGTGCTGCCCCCACGATCTTCCGAAAGAGATTAGCATGTGCCGCTTAGAGCCGTCCTCAAACGTCCCTCTGAGATCAGAGGGGGGTGGAGAACGATCGAGTGGGCACTTGAAGGCACCCCGGAACACGAGGGGTGCCTGAGTGAATATTTCTGCCTTCTGACGGCTGACCCGTCAGAAGGCTGAAATATTTTAGTTGCATCTGATAATTAAAATCGTTTCCTATAATCAAGTTCCACAGGGATTATGATGTGGTATGAAACTGCCGCACAGAATTATTTGTCATACAAATCTACTTTCATACAATTAAGAAAACCGTGTCACTTTGCCGCCATTACATAAAGCGAGAAATTATCAGGAGAGGTAACTTTTTTTTTACTTGTACACACACAATAAATTAGCTGCCACTTTCATGCTTCACCCATGGTAAGTCGAGGTTTCATGCGTACTTGTTTTTAGATTCATAGTAGTTAATTCGTAATTGTATTAAACTTTAATTACTTTAAGTAATATTTAATGTTAATTCCCATAAACACTCTTTACATTTCACTACTTAGATCTGTTAAAACCTTGATACCACATTTACACTTTCGCGCAAGCCACGAGACGAGCTAGGAGACGAGCCGCGAGCTGCGAGTGTAAACGCAGTGTTTTAGTACATTTTCATTCGAGCTCGCGGCTCGTCTCGCAGGTCGTCTCGTGACTCGCGCGAGAGTCTAAATGGGGTATAACAGTGTTTTCCACAGTTGCTAAGTCGGATCTCGACAATACATAAAGAAGAACTTAACAATACATAAAGTTCGGAGAATATAAAAATCATGAAAACTGATATAAGTAAGATCACAGCTAAGTTTAAGAGAAGTAGAATTTGATGATAAAACGGTATTATTATGATGAAGAATAGCATTGGACTCAAAAATGCTTACGGTAATATTTTGGCGAATGGTATGGCTCTGCCACAAGATGTTGTAGATCTATCTAAGATTGTAAGAGTAATTTAATGGAAGCGTTGAAACAAAACGACAAATCTTCCAATGATGTCAGATTGTAATCCGTTGAGGTGCATATCAAAAATTCTAGCATAACTTCACCTATCTAAAACAGGAAGAGTATGCTAATGGAAAGTGGGAAGACATCTATCTGTTCACGAGCGAGTTATGTGGTTAGTAATTATATGATTAGCGGTATACTCACCACAGCTATTCTAATAAAACGATATCAAGTTTATCTCATTAGCTCTAGAAGAGATGATAAAAATATCTTTATGATGCCATGGCATGTGTTTCGAGTTAACATTATTTCTGGTGAGATCCTATAGGCTTCTAGCGAGTTAAAATGTAATTATTAAGAAAATATTTAAGTTTATGATTAAACTATATTCATAACATATTCAATAAGCTCAAAGATAAAAGACACATAATTAATGCAATAACGCCAAAAATGTATGCCATCACGGTGTTTGCCTCGTCGTCCATATTTATTAATTAATTTTAAATTATACTAGAAATTATAGTAATAGCTTCAGTCAAATCCGCAAATGTGACGCTTCAAAATGACACTTAATTTGCCGAGTCAGATGTGCATGAAGTATCGTAAACTCAAACTACGCGAAAAAGGTAGGAGATTTAAGTTTATTATTTTGGTCAGAGATGATACGATTATATAATATATATAATCGTATACCGGAATAAACCTAGAAGTTGCCCATTGGTTTTTAAGTTGAAAATTCATTCCTAAAAAGGGGAAAAAAGTTTTCGCTTTACGTATGTATACTTGTATACCCGAAGACCGCGACGCGTACAGGGCTGCCAAGCGCGCCACAAAGAGAGCTGTAGCCAGAGCCAGACGAGACCACTTACAACCTCTGTATCTAAGCTGGAATCGTCTGAGGGGCAGAAGTCCATCTATAAGCTGGTGCGCTCCAGGGTCAAAGCAGCACAAGATATATCCAAGTGTCGCTGTGTAAAAGACCCTGAGGGCAACCTGTTAAGCGAAGACCTCGCGGTAAAGGAAAGATGGCGCCCGTATTTCCACGAGCAGCTTAATAAACAGCACAAAGAGGTGCAGCCTCCGGACCTCCTTCCGAATACTAGTGCCACCGGTAACGCTTGGAGAAGTCCTGACTGCGCTTTGCCGCATTCGGAAAGCTGTCAGACCCGATGGAGTCCCCATCGATGCCTGGAAGGCGATGGGTCCTCGCGGTGGGGGCATCTTAGTAAACCTTTTTAACCGCATACTCCTCAGCGGGCAGATCCCAAACCAATGGAGACTGAGTATTATTACTCCAGTCTTCAAAGGTAAGGGGTCAGTGCAGGAGTGCGGGAGCTACCGCGGTATTAAGGTGATGTCCCACACCATGAAGATCTTCGAGAGGATTATAGACTCTCGGATCCGGCAGGAGTGCACTCTCTCGGAGTGTCAATATGGGTTTCGCCCTGGTTATGGGACCACGGACCCTGTTTTTGCCCTGAGGGTTGTCGCAGGGAAATACAGGTCAAAGAACACGCCTCTGCACTGTTTGTTTCTAGACATGCAGAAGGCCTTCGACTGTGTTCCTCGTGCGATGATCTGGTGGGCACTGCGGTCCAAAGGGGTTCCAGAGGTCTATATTGACACTATCCGGGACATGTACTGTGACTCCGATTCAATGGTTCGGACTGCTGTTGGCGATACGTAACCCTTCCCCATCACCGTCGGGGTACACCAGGGTTCGGTCCTTAGTCCGCTTCTGTTCAGTGTAATATTAGACGAATTGTCGGACAGCATCAGAAACCCACATGAGCAGCCTCCATGGTTGCTCATGTATGCTGACGATATTGCGTTGGCATACGCGGACAGGGGCAGATTGGTGCGACGTGTAAAGGCGTGGAACGAACAGACGCTTGAGAACGGCGGTCTGAAACTAAATGTGGCGAAGACCGAGTACTTGGCACTAAACTCGACAGATCCCACATCCGTCCGCATAGGCGGTGATTTGGTCGAGCGCACGGACCAGGTTAAATACCTGGGATCTGTTTTTCACACGTCCAGTGACATCGATTGCGATGTCAAGTCACGCATTGCTGCCGCGTGGGCCAAATGGCGGGAGATGACCGGTGTCATTTGTGACCCTAAAATGCCGATCCGGTTGAAGGGACAGGTCTACAAAACCATTATTAGACCTGTCCTTTTACATGACAGTGAGACGTGGCCGATATTGGAGCGACACAAGCAGGAGCTGCGTGTCACGGAAATGAAGATGCTGCGGTGAATGTGTGGGGTCACGCGGATGGACCGCGTGAGAAACTCTCGCATCCGCGGCAGCCTTCACGTCCGTGACATTGCAGACAAGTTGCAAGAGTGTCGCCTTTGTTGGTATGGTCACGTCTTGCTGCAACCGCCGGGCTACGTAGGTAACAAATGTCTGGCCATGTCAGCCCCGCCGGGTCCCGGTAAGAGGGGAAGACCCAAGATGTGCTGGCTTGACGTCGTAAAGGATGACATGCGTACCAATGGTCTCATTACAGGGGATGCCGACGACCGTGCGAAGTGGAGGAGAAAATGTAGGAAAGCGGACCCCGGCCGTCGCGAGACACAACTGGGACAGACGCTCGGATGATGATGATGATGACTTGTATACTTATTAGATACTTTTTTGGGGGTGTGACGGGTGGGAGCAATTACCAAACCGAGTATAATTATATTTCTTTAACAGGTTTCAGGAGGAGATTCTCAATTCGATAGGTATATTTTTTTAAGTATGTACACCGATGACGCTGAGATTATTGATGCGATTTACGTAATTCGCCTTTAGTTTGATGCGGAATAGTTGCCATTTGGTTCCTTAAAAATAATATAGTTTGTTCAGTAGTTTTTATTTTATGAAATTTTTACAATACCTAAGGAGTGACAATTAAAAAAAAGAAATAAGAATTGCGCAATAACATTTTTTTAATAGCAGTGCCTGTTTCTTCTTGACTAGACACTTGTTAAGTTTCATAAGTTCAATGACTTGCAACGTGTATTTCGGATAATAAACAATTCGAGTCTCCTATTTGGTGATAAAAATTTTAAACTGTATTTGTTTAGGTAAAATAGGTCTTAGAGTTGAAAAGGCTATTTTTTGTTATGTAATTCATGGGAAATCTACAGATCAGCGTATACTATACTAGCTGTGCCCCTCAGCTTCACCCGTGACATAGTTCGAACCCCTCCTCTTCTTCTACTTATTGAATTATGTTTAACGTCGCTAAAAAAAGGCGTGCTCCGTTGCTTTGGACACTTCCAACGAATGAGTGAGGAACGTTTGACGAAGAATAAATATTGTGCAAAAGAAGAGGGTAGAAGGAGACGAGAGGCCGAGACTTATATATGAAGACTACGTGAGCAGATTGCTCAAAAACGGAGAGTTCAAAAGTGCTCGGAAACTCAGAAGTGCATGTATGAAGCGATTAATGAATCTGCAGGAAGCGAAAGAAGTACGGATGGAACGCGAAGTCTAGCAATCTTTCCTCTTTGACTACTCCGTCAGCGATTCAGCGTGAAATAAGAAATACATAATTCCTTACCTGCAATATCCCATAGCTGTAGCCGAATAATTGTATTGGAGTCCCAGTTAAGCACTTTTAGCGCAAAGTCCACTCCAATGGTAGCTCTGTAGTGTTGGCTGAAGAACTGGTGCACGTATCGCTTGATGATAGACGTCTTCCCCGTTCCTAGCTCACCGATCACTAATATCTTGTATAGATGCTCCCTACGCTCCGCGCCTGGGGAAGCGTTAGACTGTAAAAAGTGAAAAAGACAATGTGGCATTACAATTTTTTTTTTATACTTTGGGTGCTTTTTGGTAAAAAATACTAAACTAAACTATCTTCACGCCGTATCCCTGACGGGGTAGTCAGAGAGGCCAGATCGCCAGGCTTCGCGATCCGTGCATACTTCTTTCGCTTCTTCAAGATTCATCAATCGCTTCATACACGCACGTCTGGGTATCCGATTACTTTTGACTTTTCCGTTTTTGAGCAATCTGCTCACGTGGTCTTCATATGTCTCGGCCTACCCTGACTCCTCCTGTGCTTTTTGGTAAATAAAAAAATACTTTTTGTCCGAACTAACTCTGTCAAACTGTAAACTTTAAAGAATTTTACATTCGCTGTGTTTTAACCCAATCAGGAAGATACACAATGGTGCTAATTCTGTTGTAGAAACCACTAAACTGAATTTCTCTAATATTTTCTTATTTTTATTAAGAGACTAGCTGACCCGCCCAGCTTCGCCCGTGACATACTTCGAACCCCGTGGCACCCATTTAATCCCGTCGTAATTTCACGAAAATGTATAAACATTTTCCAAATTACTTGATTAGGTACTTCTCCGCTCTCAAGTACTACGCCCGCGCCCGCACGGCCCCGGCACAATTTTTGTTACACGAAATTGATTTCTTTGCACATTTTTTTTGATATTGCCATATTGCCTAAGATATTCATTTCATTTGCAAAGTGTAAAGGGACAAAATAGTCTTCATAAAATGCTGAAACCAAGTAACATATTAAAAATGATAAGGATTAATAATGTATTTGTGTAAATAGCCTTTAAATTACCGCTTTATTATTGCTGTTATTTTAAAGTATTAAAATAGATATAGTACGGTATCCTTAAGAGATAGACATATACCGTCGCGGACTTTTTTGTAGACCTATATTAGATACATAATTCCACAATACATTATTTTGTTATATCTTAAAGGGTTTAGGCAACGTTTTCGTTAAAAGATCCCAGACGGCTAATTTTTTCCGACACCGCCAACATATATCGTTATAATTAAGTTAATGTATACAAAAACTTAACGAAATATACATAAAAACCTTCTCTATGTATTTCTCTATCTATTTAAACAAAACTACATTGAAATTCGTTGCGTAGTTTTAAAGATCTAAGTATACATAGGGACAGACAGCCAAAAACGACTTTGTTTCTCAAGTACCTACGCCTACGCCCGCATGGCCCGGTCGAATTATTGTTACATGAAATAAATTGATTTGCGCATTTTTTGATATTGCCATGTCGCCTAAGATATTTATTTAATTTGCAAAGTGTAAAGGGGCAAAATAATCTTCATAAAATGCTGAAGCCAACTAACATAATAAAAATTATAGGCCTTAATAACGTTTTTGTGTAAATAGACTTTAAATTAACGCTTTATTATTGCTGTTTTTTCAAGAATTAAAATAGATATAGTACGGTATCCTTAAAAATTAATAAAAGTCCCACAAAATTTAGACGTTTTTACTAAAATTAGTCGTCACCTTTTTAGGTGACGTCTAATTTTAGTGAAAAGACTAATTTTAGTGGGATTTTATTAATTTTAGTAACCGTTTGAAAAGTGTAAACTTTTAAAACGTTGTAACATGAAAAATGTACATAGGCAGTTCAATCACCAAGTTAGTCGGCATGTATTTACATTCGACTGTCTATGTATATTTTTCACGTCTTGTTCAATTTTATCACATAAAATGAATTTTAGTGACATCAGATACAAATTAAGTGCTATTTATGATATCACCAACTATTTATGATATTTATGATTTAGTTCGACTTAATAACAGAATAGCATTTGGCAATCTCTTAACAAAAATTTGAAAATTTTAGAATATTTATGATTTAGTTCGACTTAATAACAGAATAGCATTTGGCAACCTATTAACAAAAATTTGAAAATTTTAGAGAAATTTAGTTTAGTGATCTCAACAACAGAATTAGCACCATTATCATTTAATTCAAGAATCATCTAAATTCCCCCTTTTCCACATCACCCCTTTCACACATGTTTTGTTGAATTTCATCACATAAAATGAATTTTAGTGACATCAGATACAAATTAAGTGCTATTTATGATATCACCAACTATTTATGATATTTATGATTTAGTTCGACTTAATAACAGAATAGCATTTGGCAATCTCTTAACAAAAATTAGAAAACTTTAGAGAAATTTAGTTTAGTGATCTCAACAAAAGAATTAGCACCATTATCATTTAATTCAAGAATCATCTAAATTCCCCCTTTTCCACATCTATATACACACGAGTGTCCGTAACACATCTGATTTTGGCAGTCGTCGATGGACATCACTACCGATACCGTCTGCCATTCAAAAATTTAACATTTTTTGGACAATCATGATACCCTGGGGCTATCCATCCCAGGGCTCACCCGAGTCTCCTGGCCATAGACAGACGGAAGGGTGTGGTTTTCACGGGTGTGATTTTAGTCGGTAGGAGTCCGGCATAGCATCCATGAGGATTTCCAGACGAAAAATAAAAAAAAGTATATTATTCTAAGCCATCTCATCTCGCTCATCTCCAACAGCTAGTTATCAATATTTTTAGGGCGTTATTTTTAGTCATGTAATTTCAGAACTTTTATCTTATTTGTACAGTCCAACTGACTGACTAAACCCATACTCTTATATCAATAAAGTGATTTGATAGTTTCCTGTTTCGTTTACGAGTGCAGGGTGCTCCGCGACTTGATCATCAATAATTATTGCCAATTGTTCGATGCCGGCTGTAGTTAATGAATGATATCTAGGTACTTGTGTATCCTAGGTCCAAGATCAGTTACATATTGAGGTCGCGGCTTTAATTTTTTAATGATCAAAATATTAAACCCTTAAAAATAGACGTTAAAAACTAGCGTTGCTTTTCTTTTACTACATACTAGGTAGGTAAGGAAATTTGGTGTAAAAATATATAGTTCACTTATCTTTAGATAGATTATACCATGTCATACAGATATCATTCTAGTGTAATTTGTTGAATGATATCTTAAAACATCTAACTAATACTCGTACATAAAAATGTACATTCAAAATTATTTAATTTCTAGAGTCTAAATCGCGGTCAAAATAAAGCCTAAGTTGTAAACATGTCCAGCCGTTTTAGAGATAGCCGAAGCAAACAGACAGATAAAAATTAAAATACTTATATTTTTATTTAAGTTTCTCATGTATTTAGTAAAGCTGTTAATTTAGAATTAAAACACTTCAATTTTATTTATCTCTATTAATATATAACTTTAAATAACTTGGTTGAACCTTGCCTAATAATTATGATTCTTTTAGAACGAGATTTCTTTTATATCTATTTTATTTTTTATACTTAGCTAGTCAAAATGAACCCACCTGACAAAAATCATAACGAGATCCAGCGAATCATTAACTTTTTTAAAACTAAGCCTTTCTTTTCTTTTCGATTCACCTGATGAAAGATACAGTAACCAAAAAAATACCCGGGGTTTTATAAGTTGCCACGTGATCTGGCAGAGCTTTTTATGGTAATTAATATCATTTGTTTGAATTTAAGTCAAGAAGAAACTGTTTGACCTATTAAGATTTTAAATAATTATAATCAGTGATCGATCCACCAATAACGGAAATGCTTTCACCAAAATACATTATTTGAAGGGACCAAATTCCTTCTATTAGTCGTTTGTAGGGTTCCATATCGAACCAAGAAGGTGACAGTTTCGCCTTGTCTAGTTCAGAGAGCAGTACCAGAAATTTGTTATTTAAAATGAGTAAAATTCTAATGTAAATGAATACTTTTTGAAGTGCAAACTTCTTTTGGCGCACCGCACACAGATTTTTTCGTAGGTAGTAAGTTAGGCTGATTCGTCACGCTCTGAGGTGAAAGGCTCGATCGGGTAAACTCGGTAACGCCGAGTGTACCCGAGCAAGAAAGATAAAGTCAGATGCTCTTCGCTGTTGTGTCGCTGTGTTTAGTATATTCAATTCATCACTACATATTATAAAACAAAGTCGCTTTTCGCTGTCTGTCCCTATGTATGCTTAGATCTTTAAAACTACGAAACGAATTACAAAGCAGTTTTTTGTAATAGTTAGTGTGATACTTATACAAGGTTTTTATGTATATTTTGTTAAGTTTTTTTATAAATTGACCAAACTATAACGATATTTGTGGAGGATGTCGGAAAAAATAAGCCGTCTGGGAGCTTTCAACAAAAACGCTGCCCAAACCCTTTGAGATATAACAAAATAATGTATGGTGCAATTGTGTATCTAATGTAGGTCTACAAAAAAGTCCGCGACGATATATATCTATCTCATGAGAATAACATACTATATCCATTTTAATACTTTAAAAAACCATTAAACCATTGAAGCGCTCGTGGCCCCGCGGTCTCAGTGTTCGGTAAACGATCACTGAGGTACGCAACTTTCACTATGGCTGGTCGTCGGATGGGTGACCACTTTGTGGCATTTACATTTGCGAGCGTTTCCGTGCTTCGGAAGGCACGTTAAGCCGTTGGTCCCGGTTGCCAGTAAAATGGCGGTCGTTAAGCCTGGTTGAAGGCCTTATAGGCAGCTTAAAAAATTTCAACAGTAGGTAGCCACAACCTGCGTCTGTCTATTTCAACACGGCAATGGGCTCACCACCTATTACGTGGGACAGGAATCCACACGGTGAAAAGTGGGCATATAATATGCCTCTGCCACCCCTTCGGGGATAAGGCGTGATGGATATTTATTTTATTTATTTATTTTAAAAAACCATTAATTATAAAGCGTTAATTTGAAGGCTATTTACTATTTACACAAATATGCTATTAATCCTTATCATTTTTACTACGTTAGTTGGCTTCAGCATTTCATGAAGATTATTTTGTCCCTTTATTACACCTTGCAAATTAAATGAATATCTTACGAGTAATCGCAGATTCAAAATAAAGCGCAAAGAAATTAATTTCGTGTAACCAGAATTCGACCGAACCCGTGCGGGCGTAGGTAGGTAGGTACTGGAGAGCGGTGAAGCAATCAATGAATTTGGAAAATGTTCATACATTATTGTGAATGTGAAATTAATAAACAATGGGATTAAATGGGTGCCACGGGGTTCGAAGTACGTCACGGGCGAAGCCGGGCGGGACAGCTAGTACGTAATAATTGATTGCGATTGCTAATGAAGTTTTCAC
This sequence comes from Thumatha senex, assembly GCA_948477245.1. NCBI lineage: Eukaryota > Metazoa > Arthropoda > Insecta > Lepidoptera > Erebidae > Thumatha > Thumatha senex. The sequence goes on from OX419728.1 coordinate 5,766,517, forward strand.
TTATGCCGTGCGGTCTTAAGCACACACTTTTTTTTTAAATTTTCGTGTAACTCTCCTACACATTAAGTATTTTATTGTTTCGCACCACCAGTTATTCGAACCGCAGCCGCAGTTTAAACCGTCCAAGTATCTACTTTATCTGATGATTTGCACCACAGTGGTTGGAGTCATTTCATTTCATTCATTCATCATTGTGATACGAACTTTTCAAAGAAAAAAGTGTTTAAGGTAAAAAAATTGTACTATATAAGAATTTAAACTATATTGATCATTCACATAAGTAAAATATTAATTTTCAGGATATTTACCATGTACACTTTCACGGAATTACTCGTAAAATTTGTACTACTTGTTGTACATGACTGTTAGCTACTGAAACCTACTTTGCGCGTGGCCCACACATTTGGACAGATTTTATTACAGTAAATAGAGATACCACGAAAAGTGAAACACCTGCATTATTAAATGGTTCATTAAAGGTACTTATCATTACAAGAAGTTTGAACGAAATGAACTTGAACCTAAGTGACCTTGAAAGTAACTTGAACGTAATAGGTAGGACTGCTCATTAAGGTGTAATGAGCAGTCAGAACTTATCTAAGAAGGCAAAACTAGCTGTACATAGCGGAGTGCTATTCTCTACACATATGTATGGCAGTGAAAGTTGGGTATGGCAGAAGACGCATAAAAGTAAAATAAATGCCGTGAAAATAAGAAGCCTGCGAAGTATAGCTGCTGTGAAGTTGATGGATAAAGAAAGGAACAGCGTGATAAGGAAACATTGCGGTATGACAGAAGATGTAGTGACTAAGATAGTAAAAGGGATGCTTAGATGGTTCGGACACGTGGAGAGGATGGATGAAAATAGATTGACGAAGCAGATATATGTGGCGAGAGTGAATGGGCAAACTGGTAGGGGTCGACCTCGGCGTACGTATGTCAATCAAATCAAAGACCTTTTGAAAAAAGGGCAAGGTCAATAGTACCCTTAACCGGCGAGCGTGTATGAAAACACTCATTAAAGTAGAAGAAGCAAAAGTTGTATGTCAGGATCGTAGCCAGTGAAAAGCCATAGTCTTTACCTACCCCGATGGGAAACAGGCGTAATAATATGTATGTATGTATGTTAAACTAAAATTGATTATACTAATAATTGCTTTAAATAAATATGTAGAAATTAGGGCCATATGGCCCAAGGGCTAATATGTAGAAGTTCTATTCAGGCACACTACGACCACAGCCGAAAGATAGGTTTACTCTTTATACTGTGCTACGACTTTATGCGGGCTTACCTCACATTTTCAAAACATCGCGAGCAATAACAGTGTTAGACCTGGAAACCTGAAAATGACGTTACACCTACTTACAATGTAAATCTATACGAATACTAATTTGTTTGTTTCGTTGTTCTTTTGTGGTCACGGTTGTTTCACGCAAAACTTTCCCACATCTATACTATTATATAAAGCTGAAGAGTTTGTTTGTTTGGTTGAACGCGCTAATCTCAGAAACGACTGGTTAGAATTGAATTTTTTTATTTTATTTTGGGTATCCAGTATCCTATTTTTCGAGGAAGGCTATAGGCTATATATCATTACGCTAATAAATTGGAGACCGGAGCAGCAATCATAAATGTCAACAAGTCGGGCAAATTTTCACACAATATTGTAAAAGTAATAAACGACGGGATTTAATGGGTGCGACGGGGGTTTGAAATATGTCACTGGCAAACCCGCGGGCGTCATCAAGTAAGAGATAAAGCAACAATTTAATTATAGAAAAACATTTATTTGCCTTCAAGAATCCTTATCATTTGATGAAATGTAAATGAACTTCGTGTTTTTCAGTGTTCCTCATGTCTGAACGTAGTCACATAACAATCGTTTTACGGTAGACGTTTACGTCTTGGTGACTTTTTTTTTGAAGACCGCATGACAAGTTTGAAGTTAATCTTTTGGCCTTGAAGACGACAAAAAAAAGTAAAAAACTAAAGATAATATAGTACTAGTACAGTACACTATGTGAGTACAGTACGCGAGAATTTCTAGCATTTACCTTTATTCCCGAAGGGGTGGCAGAGGCATATTATTCGTCCACATTTCAACTTATTAACAGTTTTGGTAATGCGAGAGTCGATTCTCAAATAAAATCTTTTGATTTCCAGTTAGAATTAAAAAATACGCTGTGAATGTAGCTTATTAAACTAGATTGAACTAGGTAGGTCCAGGAAGTACAGTTCAGGTGTAGTGTACATGTATTAAACTTGAAAGTAATTTCTTTACACCTAGCCACGAATCACGTTAGCTGAATTAAATCATATTGAAAACGAAATATCTTGTTTCGATACGATATCAACTGAAGTAGAGATCAAGAACAGTAATCAAAATTTTAATATTTTAATCTGTCTGAGATACAAACTCCCCGAAAGACTAGTTTCTATTATTTTTATTCTGTTTTGTATTTAAGTGAAACTTTTTTATTAAAGTTGAGATTTTTTTTTATAGCTGTAAATTAATCGTCACGTTTTTCGGTTACGCGCCATGTTCTTTTGAAGTTAAACTTCTTTATCATACGTGAAACTTTTTTATCTTCCTATTAGAGAATTTTTATAGTTGTAAAAAATTTCGTAAAGAAGTTTTACTTCTTACCTGTGTACTCTGGTACACACACATTATTTTTTTATTTTAGAGACCAGCTATGATGAACATTAAAAACATTGTAATAACTAAATTTGAATTTGGAATTCGTAGAGCCGGTGCAGGACATTTCCCACCAACTTTTATTTGTAATCTGTGCCACCAATAATGTTTTTTAAACGTAGGTAAATAAATCGGAACGCTGTTGTTGTGGTTTATATTTTTATCTGTAGTCTCGTGATAACAATCTGATACACCGCTGACAAATAAACACACACGTACAGGTAAACAACACTCATAGAAGTGATGATAAATGTTTTATTTATCTATTCTGTAGTTTTCCTATTGCTGTTATAATTAAATATTTTGCTCCTAGTTAGGGGCAGTACTTAAGTTGCTTCAAATAATATAGGTACCTACTTAGTATCAATAAATCGTTTGTTTTATCAAATGGCTTGGTCAATGGTTTTATCAAATTTATTCTGAAATAAATGCTTACTGTAACAAATGCTTTAAATGAAAAAAGGGGCTTTTACAGTTATGTTGAACGTGCACATAGCGTTATAGTATAGTGCACAGAAGCGCTCCAAAAATAACATAAATTGTTAGACTATTACAAATAGTCTAACCTAACCTATCACCACAAATTTTCGCAAAAAGGTGGCCATGAATTATGTAAAATTAGAATTTAGGGCACTATATCCAATCAAATTTGTCGGCGAAGTCATTGAATTCTATTTTGACTGACCCAAACTGTCAAGGTGAATTTGATTGACACGAGAACAAATGTAATTAGTGGTTTTTGATTTTGTGTGAGTTTACATGCTCATGTTTCTATTGCTAATTAATTTCAAATTACAACTTGTATGGCATAAAATTGACAGAAAAGATTCAACTAATGCAAACTGACAAGTTAACGCCAAAAACCGCCAAGAACACATTATTAAATCTCAAAGCAACAGAATACTATTTCCGTTATCTGTGGTTTAAAACATTAACTTAACAACAACGAATGTATAAAAATTGATAAAGTAAGGCTGTCGTCGAGGGATTAAAGACACAAGAGTTTTTATACTTTATTTTAAATATATACTCAAAATTATAATAAACATTCTGAATATTTAATTGAATTATAAAACCAATTCTGTAGGTACCTCATATCATATAAATTTAGTAAAGAACGCTAGAGGGTCAATATCGAGGTCAAAATCATAGATAATGTTTAGTTAGTTATAACACGTTTCTTTTACAATTTTAAGTAATGACATTATTCATGACACTTACACTGTTATTCCCCTTCAGCTTTGGAGACATCTTCAATAAGAAATCCTTTATTTTCGTACACAAAAGTCGTCAAGAAACACAAAAATTAGTCCAATATAACAAAACACGTGAACGATTTAGAATATTCTCGATTTTATTATACCACATCTCACTTTATCTCCTTTAGCTATCTTCGCTCATCTTTGTTTATATCATAAACAAATATATAATTTTAAAATAGGAATACAGAAAGGTTAAAAAAAATTGAAGAAAATATTTGAATTGAGAATTCTAAAGGAAGAGGTTATAGTTTTTAATTTTAACTTAATGGTGCACTTTATCGTTCTGTCTTCCAATAGAAACTATCGAGACAGTCCGATGACCAGCTATTTATGAAGTGGCGTCGAGTGGAAAGATAGCATTTATCGGCCACCTGATAACGACAAGTATTTGTCATTTGCACTCCTTGGCTAGTAACCTATTCAATATTTGTGTCGGTATAGATAAGTAAGATGTTTTCATTCGTTTTTTTTACCCTGACCTATGCAAGGATCGTTGTGTAAGTAATTGCTGTAGTCTGTGGTAACGTTTTAAAGTGCATTATACCAATTATCTTCTCTTGACTTTTGTAGAAAACGAAACCTTGTTAACTATTAGGCAGCGTGTGGGTGGTAGTGTGTTTAGAATATGAAACTTCTTTGAAACAAACAAACAAGCAGCACTGTCAATGTCGAATAATGTAATATCTAGAACTACATGTAGTATAGATAGTACCTATGTATGTAATCCCATAAGTTTGAATAGTGTCTATCTATGCGTATATACCTAGTCAGGTCATAAATATTGTCACACAGTAAAAACTTTTCTTTTAGAATGCTGGCCACAAAAAAGTTTATTGAATTCGAATTTCGAATTGTTCATGAAAATAAAAATGTATACTATTTAGAATTTTACTCATTTTTAAATATGGAGTGGACGCTTAAAGCAGACCGTGTTGGAGTTATTGCGTTGCATCGTTGCGGTTACGCGCCAATTCAAATTTTTGAAATACTGAAAAATTTGAATATAACCAAAAGATTCGTTTATCGTACCATCAAACGATACAATGAAGACTCTAGTGTAGATGACAGGTCAAGAAGTGGTCGCCCTCGGTCTGTTAGGACTCCAGCAGTGATAAAAGCTGTGAAGGCGCGAATTTAAAGAAATCCCAAACGTAAGCAGAAACTGTTGGCCCTTCAGATGGGGTTAAGCAGAACCACGGTGAAAAGGGTATTAAATAAAGACTTAGGGCTTCGGTCATATCGAAGAAAAACAGGACATCGTTTAAATGCTCGTCTAATGGACCTGAGACTGAAGAGATGCCGCGCTTTGTTGAAGCGGTACGCGGGAAAAAAATATCGGGAAATTCTTTTTTCGGATGAAAAAAATATTACCGTAGAAGAGAGCTACAACAAACAAAATGATAAGGTGTACGCACACAGTAGTGAAGAAGCGAGCAACCGTATTCCGCGTGTCCAACGAGGTCATTTTCCACCCTCGCTCATGGTATGGTTGGGAGTTTCTTATTGGGGCTTAACAGAGGTACATTTTTGTGAGAAAGGTGTAAAAACGAATGCAGTTGTGTATCAAAATACAGTCCTGACGAACCTTGTGGAACCTGTTTCTCATACCATGTTCAATAACAGGCACTGGGTATTCCAACAAGATTCGGCGCCAGCTCACAGAGTGAAGAGCACACAAGACTGGCTGGCGGCGCGTGAAATCGACTTCATCCGGCACGAAGACTGGCCGTCCTCCAGTCCAGATTTGAGTCCGTTAGATTACAAGATATGGCAACACTTGGAGGAAAAGGCGTGCTCAAAGCCTCATCCCAATTTAGAGTCACTCACGACATCCTTGATTAAGGCAGCCGCCGATATTGACATGGACCTCGTTCGTGCTGCGATAGACGACTGGCCGCGCAGATTGAAGGCCTGTATTCAAAATCACGGAGGTCATTTTGAATAAACTTTATTGTCATAAGAATCTATGTTTTGTTAAGTTCATTTTGGTATATAAATGGTTACATAATAAATAAACTTGTTTCAATTATTTTATATTAAACATGTGACAGAATTTATGACCTGACTAGGTATGTGTGTATTTCATATGTGTCTATGTAGTAACGCTATAGGTATTTATGGTACAATGTATGTTGCTTCTATATCTATTTCATCCGTCAATGAAGGTATGAAAGCAGGAAGTTATCAATTTCAAGTCTGAGGTGGTAAATAACTGTACACTACTATTAAATACAAATTATAAGCACAAGATTGATACTGTCAGTAGATATTGACAGGGTAGTGAACATTGCACAACCGTTGAGAACCGCGACTCGGTTGCGGTAAATCTAGCCTGGGTATTATGTTACACACGTCCATGCATCAATGGCGACCTCCGACCGACATGAGAATGTTGTATGAATATGGAAATCTTTAAGGGTTAGTGCACATTGCCAAGGCATGCAACTTGAGTACTTAGAACTGTCAGTTATGTAGGTCAAAGACAATACTCGGAATTTTTCTACCGATATTGACGGTTTAAAAAGAACGCTTCCGCTAATTTTGAATTATTTTAACACGACACATTTTATTTGGCGACAACTGCAAAAGATGCCACTCTAATATTTGTTTTTCAAAACTAGTGTATTTTCGACTGTCTATGAGTAATAATTGTGTTTTCTTAAACATACAACGTAGACAACGTGCAAAAGTGTTATGAAATTGGTACCTGAGTAGAACACGGTATTTTTGTTACTTTAAACTACATATAATAAGTTACAATCGCTTTAATGCAGTATAATTGTGAACAAAAAAAACATGTAACTAGAAATATGTAACAGATAATATAATATAATTCTTATATTACTGTCAATCCTTGCATTTCGTTAGGGTATTAATGATATCATTCAACCTCCACTGTCTATATAATAGACAGTTAGTTATATGTATATTAAAAGTAATACCTTAATTAGATCCACACAAATAACTGTAATCTTTATTTAAATATTTATTTAGAATTCTTTCATTTTAAACTGGTGACCCTATTTTCGTATACCACAGATAAAAATCGGTCTTGTTTATAGGATTCGATGAATGGTGAATCACATAGCATCTTTGGAATTTTTTAGATAAGTATAATTAAAACTGTTTAAACGATACATTAATTGTTCACAATACTTAAGTAAAGTCAAAACTATAACAATCTTTGTTATTGGTATCTACAAGCGTATTATTCAATGAAATTTTACAATGTATACTAATATTAAAAAGCTGAAGAGTTTGTTTGTTTGTTTCAACTAATCAAACAAACGAGCTCTTCAGCTTTATAACATCATTAAAATATCGCTTTGTTTTTAATTTCCAACTCATCATAACACCACTACCAAGCAAATCGATGACGTATAGAAGCCATATTAGTATACCAATTGAAGCATTAAATTTTACGACCCATTAATTTACTATTGCCACTGGCACTTTCTAGGTTTCTATTCAAATATGTTATCCAATTAAGTACCTCTGTTTAAGTGTTAACAAGGTGCGATACAATTAATATCAAATCAAGCTATATATCTTTACGCTGTATCCCTGACAATGTCGTCAGAGAGAACATATCACCAGATTTCGCGATCCATGCATACTTTTTTCGCGTCCTACAGATCAATTAGTCGTCTTATCGGCATGTCTGTGTGTGTAGTACATTTTGACCTTTCCGTTTTTGAGCAATCTGCTCACGTGGTCTTCGGATGTAAGTCTCGGTCTACCTAGCTATTTATAACATACCTTAGGCCTTTTTTTGTTTTCATTACCGGCTGTATGTTGCCAGAAAACCTGGTAAAGAAAATTGCAAAGACCCAAATTAGCTATGGTCGCCAATTCAATTTTTAATCTGTGGGCTGTAAAAAACTTTTTTGCTTCCGAAACCTACCTGTCTTTTGAGCCTAGGGTCCAATTTTATTATGCTACGGGGGAGCAGTATAACTGCTATTTCGTTTTTTATGTTCGGCAATGTAAGGAGCAACTGTCGGCTTATAAAAATGCCGTTTTTTTCGTAGTCTACTATTACAATTGTACTGCAATATACTTCTATCGGTCAGCAGATAGAATACTACTAACACGTACCGCGCCAGTGGCAGCTAGTCAGTTGTATTTTTGATAGTCTTCTAACATTTTGACAGCTAAAAACAGTGTTTCTGGTTCTATTCTACGGCTTGTCAAAAGTAGACTCGGCCCCCAGGTAAGGTCGCTTGAGCTTCGGTGATCTTTGGGGGGGGGGGGGGGGACCTTTACCTAAATATGGTTAATAACTATGACTACTAGCCTAGTTGCTAGTGGTGATAGTAAAATAAAAAAGGTGTGCCGTGCCACCCGAAGCTTGAAAACGCTTATAAATTGAAATGTCTCAGACACAGCTGATCGATATCGGATTCCGAACGTTTTGCAGAGATGAGAATAGATATTTATGGAATTACATTTGTTTATGACTTCGCGACAGTGTCACACTGAAGCGAATTGGTAAAAAAGAGCATTACGTAACTCATTATACTTGTGTTAGACTCGGGGACTAATAAAACACGCCAAGTATGAAATCACCTTGTATTCAACTCTTGCATATTATCACTATAACACTTTATTACTTTTATTACTGTACACCTCGAGCACTGAACGAAGACTGGCAAATATTTTAAAAGACTACAGCTCATCGCCTTCTAGGGTAAAGCAGTATGGCTCACTAGCGCCATCTACCTTTGATTTTATACACTATTCAGTATTCATGACTAATCACGTGTTTATACTGCTTTACTCTAGAGATCAAAATAATATTAAATTAAATTACAAAGTCTTCACCATCAATTCACAAATAATTAGTTATTAATTACCACCTCAATACTTTTTATTCTAGTTACATTTTACATTAACAATCATAATCTTACTTCCTTAAATCAACCAACTGACTTATTTGCTTACATTCGGCCATCCGACTTTTGTAACACGTCCTCGTGTGACAGCAAAAAAAAATTATACATGCAAACTTTTGTAACAACTAGCCATAAGTAGGTTATAAGTTATAAGTTTAAACATCTAAATATTACAAAATGTAGGTATAACATAATATATATCAATCATGGTAACAGGCCGCTTCTGCCCAGAATACCACTTATTGAACATTGAACAAAGGTCGCTTCTACCTTTGTTGTGTAGTAGAACAGGCCGCTTCTGCCTTACTAAATAAATTGCTAATGGTTACAGGCTGATCTGCACTGACTCCCATTTTAACAAGGCCGCTTCTGACTTACTTACTATACAAACTGCTGATGGTTACAGGCTGATCTGCACTGACTCCCATTTTAACAAAGGCTTCTGCCTAGACAATCATCATATCGTCTTATACCATTATAACCAAACAAAGTTGAATCAAAATGTTATGACCATTTTATTATATAATTAGGACTGTTACTCACAATCAATGTTTTCGACATCACTGTTTGTGCTATTAGAAGCAGAATCTTCATCTGGCCTACTAAAACTCATCCACGGCTTAATTTTGTCTATCGCAACTACGGAACTATAACAACGACCACCTCTCCGAGTGATAGGTGTGTCCTCAATCTGATATCTATCATTATCGAACACTGATGTTATGCGGTACGGCCCTTGATATTTAGGTACTAATTTACGACTTTGACCTGTCGACGGGATCTCCCTCTCAATGCTTACCAGGTCGCCTATCTGAAACCTTTTTGGTTTGATTGCACTACTATCATAGCGGATCTTTTGCTTTTCTTGATAGTTAGCAATGTAATCATTAATTTTATCGCGGATTTCTTGAAGAGAATCACCATTTATATTATGATCTAAATCTAGCGAGGATTTTACTCTACTCTCCGCTGCCCCTGTTAAGGTGGTACCAAAGAGAGCTTCTGATGGCGTTCGTCCGATACCTTTATTGTGGGTATTATTGAGACCCCACTGTACATCATTTACGAAAAGATCCCATTTCTTTTCATCTTGGCCCGCGCATTTGGCCGTGAGTGAATCAAGTAGAGTGCGATTATAGCGCTCTACTTGTCCATTTGCTCGTGGTGTTGCCACAGCGTTCAACACATGCTTGACACCTAGTCCATTAAGAAAATCTTTAAACTTTGTGCTAGTAAACGACGAACCCCTGTCGGAAATAATCCTCTTTGGGACTCCAAAGATGCTAAAATATTCTTTCAACTTATCAATAGCAATTGATGTTTTTGTGCTCCTAACCGGTTTCAAAATTATGAATTTAGTATACGCGTCAATGATCACTAACATGTGAGTATTACTTTTAGCACTCTTTACGAAAGGACCTACATGGTCTATATGCAATGTAGCGAAAGGAGAGTCAATTTTTGGTATAGCATGTAACGGAACCTTTCTTTTCGACGACGACTTGGTATAGGCACATTCGAGACAAGACGCAACATATTTCTTCACGAAACGTCTCATTTTACTGAACCAGTAGGTTTCTTTCACTTTAGCAAGTGTCTTATCGAAAGCGAAGTGCCCTATATCATCGTGGCATTGTTTGAGAATCTGCCATCGCACACCTTTAGGTACTACCCACCTTTCCCCTTCATCTGTCATACGGTATAATTTACCGTTTTTAACTACGTAATTTTTGCTAGTGTCTATTACGTTGGCAGACTCGGGATCTTGTAAAATGGATATTTTGCGCTGTATCTCAGAATCAACCTGTTGAACAGTACTCAGCCAGTTATTATCAGCAATAATCAACACGTCATCAACTTTGCTTGCGCTGAGATCCTGTTGGTCGCCGGTTGGTGGATTTCGACTCAATGCATCAACATAAGTCATGGCTTTCCCGGGACGGTAGTCAATAGTGAAATTAAATTCTTGCATCGAAATCCACCACCTGGCTACCCTCGGGATTAGGTCCTTCTTTAAAACCGTTGCACGAAGCGAATTGCAATCGGTGAATACTTTGAAGTCGATGCCTATCAGATATACACGAAACCGCTGCAGAGACGCTATAAGGGCGAGAGTCTCAAGCTCGTATGCTGTCATATGCTGCTCGTCGGCTGTTGTTTGTCTGCTGTAATATGCCACTGGCCTAAGGACACCAGCTTTATTTCTCTGCATAAGTATCCCAGCAATACCTATCTTACATGCATCAGTATGTAACTCGGTCAAGGCACTTGGGTCGTATAACGCCAGAGTGGGCTTTCGTAACAATTCGTCTTTTAGGGTAGTAAAAGCTTTCACCTGCTCTGCGCTCCACGACCACTGTGCATCCCTTTTGAGAAGAGAAGTCAACGGCTTTGCGATCATAGAAAAATCTTTAACAAATCTGCGAAAGAAACTACACAACCCGATAAACTGCCTAACCGCATGCTGGTTAGTTGGCTCTGGGAAGTCACGAACTGCTTCAATTTTTCGAGATCCTGGCTTGATACCCTTACCATTAAGTTCGAACCCTAAGTAATCAACGGTCCTACTAAAGAAACAGCACTTGCTGAGCTTCAGCGTCAAACCGGCATCCTGCAAAAGAATCAAAACTTTCCGCAACTTGTCCAGCCCCTCTTCAATTGTTTTGGAAGGTATAATGATATCGTCCATGTAAGCCGAAGCGATATCTTTTGCGTTCCCAAGGACCAAATTGATCATTCGCATAAAATTGGAGGGAGCATTAGCTAATCCAAACGGCATTCGATTAAACTCGAATTGCCCGTCTGGCGTGACAAATGAAGTTTTGTAACGGTCTTCGTCCCTGATCGCAATTTGGTAGTATCCAGATGCCAAATCGAGAGTGGTATAGTACTCGTACCCCGCAAGATCGTCCAACTGGTCATCAATCCTCGGCAAAGGAAAATTCTCCCTAAATGTTTTACGATTCAAGGCCCTATAGTCAACGCACAACCTAACATCGCCAGTTTTCTTTTTAACGACAACAATGGGGCTAGCATACGGTGACGTTGATGGTCTTACTATTTCACAGTCGATCAATTCCTGTACCATATCTCGAACCCTAGTTCTTTCAGTCACTGGCAACCTATAAGGTCTATAAACCACTGGTTCGTCATCTTTTAGATTAATAGACATTTCTACTACATCAGTTTTACCTAACTCCTGCATGTTAAAAGCAAAACAATTACGATATTCGTTTAACAAGTCGACCAACGATTCAGTTGTTTTGTTGTCTAAACCTCCGTCAGAATGTACTTCGTCTTTTGATATAGCCTGTCGAGACCCTGAAACATCAATTCGCAAAACATCACAAGCGTTCACGCTCTCAGATGCTGAATCAGCTTGATGACATCTAGCTATCGTAGTGCCCTTATTTATTAGAAAGGGATGGGACGACAAACCTTTAATCAACGCTGCTCCGGATCCGCTAACGACAGAGAACAATCCTTGAACCAGATAGTGTTCTTTTCCTAACTGAAACCTATTGCTTCCTTCGACATAAACCTCACCAGTGTAGTTCGGCTCAGTTTCAAACTGTACTAGGGTAAGTCCATCAACTTTCGTATCTTCGGAGCAAACTAGTTTTATTTTCGACCTAACCGAAGAAGTCGAACGTATGTGCAGAAAGACGCTGTCCTTTTCAATTAGGATGTGGGGTTGTTCAGTAAAGGACCTACCGATTAACAACGGTTCCTGTAAGAAATGGTCAGGTACGACGAGGACATCAACGCTGGCCTTAGCACCGTCAATCTGAATCTCAACTGTACATTTCCCTAGTGGTTGAACAGAAGAGTTACCGAAGCCTCGAAGCGTTGGCAGCCAAGTGTCAGTCTCCCACTGGGTATCTACGCTAGAGACTTCAGAAACTTTGATGAGCGTCGCAGAACTACCGAAGTCAATGAAGCAAGTTTTCGGAACACCATTAACGAGTGCCTGCTTATGGTATTTGGAAACGCTAGAGTCTGTACCTGCCACCAACAAAACTGGCTTAGATGGATTACTGCTACTATTACTACCTGCGCTGTTTTTCGTTACATTACATTTATCAGCTTTATGTCCGAAACGAGAGCATTTGTCACACTTAATGATTGGTTTGGTACACTGTGATTTGTAATGGCCAAATTGTGAACAGTTAAAGCATTGAATTGAACGTTCCCTAACTTCTTTAGTAACGGAGTCCCTGTCCATCTTAGGATCATTTGGACGGCTTCGCTTCCTATCGACGTTGTTCAAATTGAAAACATTTCGAGCACTTTTTAAGTAGGGTAACAGCTGATCTGAAGTACTAAAACGAGCTGCCTCTGCGCCCAAACGAACACTACGATCATCGATACCAAATATTATACAGTCTACTGCTTTCTTGCCTTCAATTCCGCAACGATTCAATAGCACTACCTTGTCATAGAAGTATTCCTCCAAGGAGTCATTGAATTTTGCACGTTTGCCTAACATTGTTGTGAGCAACTGGCCATAATTATCATCACTAGGAAATGCCAACTTTAATTTTTCCTGCCACTCTGGCCAAGTATACATTACAGTAGTAAGGCCTTCATACCACTTTTGTGCATGGCCCTTCAACTTAGGTAAAGCAAAGTGTATAGTCTGTCTTTCTGTCCAATTATAGATTAACGCGCACTCATTTACCTTATGAAGCCATATATCTATCGTTTGTTCTTTATGACCGGGATCAAATTCAGGGATCGTATTTCGATACGACAGTTTATCATTAACCGCGTTGCTACCTATCGATTGAAGGGCCTGCACAAGTTGTGTTAAAATAACATTATCTGTCAACTGAACATCGGTACCTGACGTAGTTTCTCCGGTGTTTGCTACCTCTGCAATCTCGATGCGATGACCGGGCGAGCGCAAACTTGACCTGCTGCGGGCATGCTGGCTGGTGGGGCTGCGTCGCTGACGGCTGACACGGCTGCGCGCTCTCCGGCTTGACGGGCTAGCAGATAGGTGCACGGCTGCGTCACGCACCCTCTCCTCTTCTACGTTGCTGCGTACCCTCGGGTAGGGTCGGTGGCTGGGTCGCTGCGGAGTCGGGCTTCGTCGACGCCGGCTGTGTCGGCTCCCAGACCGCTGCAAAGTCCGGCTTGACCGACGACGGCTGGGTCGGCTCCCAGACCGCTGCGAAGTCGGGCTTCGCTGACGACGGCTGGGTCGGCTCCCAGACCGCTGCGAAGTGGGGTTTCGCTGACGACGGCTGGGTCGGCTCCCAGACCGCTGCGAAGTCGGGCTTCGCTGACGACGGCTGGCTGGTAACTCTAGTCGACTGGCTCGCGCTACCCGATCCAAAACAGGGCTGCGGGAGCGAACGCTGCTACCCCTGGAGTCATGAGGCCGACGCTTACGGCCACGTGACGGTCTTACTGTAGTACCGTCCTCGGTATCCATTTTCTGTACAACAAAAGAAAAGCCACAGAATTTTGCACAGCAATTCTAGATAGTTAAAATTAAAACTTACAACTACCCACTCGAAAGAAAAATACAATGAAATACTAACAGTAGATATTTCAAAAAAAAAAAAAAAAATAATATATAAGCTTGTCATCCAAAATAAAACTTGTCGAATTTAGGTTCAAGTTATAGAAATAATCACTGCTCTAAAACATGTTTTTTTTTTTTTTTTGATGTCATTACTCTAGTCTAAAGACGTGTCATAAGCACGTTTTAACCGTCTTCGATTATCAAAAACTCATAGCTATTACACGTGATCACTATGTGGGCGAAGTAAAGTAAGTAGACAAATGTAACTTACCAATTCGCACTTCTGATTTGTTAGACTCGGGGACTAATAAAACACGCCAAGTATGAAATCACCTTGTATTCAACTCTTGCATATTATCACTATAACACTTTATTACTTTTATTACTGTACACCTCGAGCACTGAACGAAGACTGGCAAATATTTTAAAAGACTACAGCTCATCGCCTTCTAGGGTAAAGCAGTATGGCTCACTAGCGCCATCTACCTTTGATTTTATACACTATTCAGTATTCATGACTAATCACGTGTTTATACTGCTTTACTCTAGAGATCAAAATAATATTAAATTAAATTACAAAGTCTTCACCATCAATTCACAAATAATTAGTTATTAATTACCACCTCAATACTTTTTATTCTAGTTACATTTTACATTAACAATCATAATCTTACTTCCTTAAATCAACCAACTGACTTATTTGCTTACACTTGAGTGAAGTGAGGAATGATATAAATTCGTTGAAAAGTTATACAATAACTAACAGAGCGCGTATAAAGATAATAATATAAAGAACTGTGTATTTTGCAGGTCACAAACTATATACAACATGAATTATTTATGACGCTGAATGCAAAATGGATGTGAGCTAAAAACGTGATAAACATTTTCAACAGTAAGGAATTTGTGTAGACTTGTGGACACTTCGCGGTTTCACCCGAGTATTGTTCGTTCCTGTTTGGGAATATGGATTTTTTATGTATTTAAGTTCCTCCTTATAATAAAATAAATAAATATAGAGATTAGCCGGAACAAGCAGAGAAATCATTTTACAGTGTGTTTTTTTTTGTAAGTATGAGCATTTTACTAGAGGTGTTTTGGTGAGTTAAACAGGGGCCCCAACACACCTCTTATTGCTTTTTTCCGGTAGACTTGAACCGACAAAAACCACACGGTTCCTACCTAACTTTCTAGCGCCCGGCGCCTTCCTATAGGTTTCCTATAAGGTAATCTATACTAATATTATTAAGCTGAAGAGGTTGTTTAGTTGAACGCGCTAATCTCAGGAACTACTGGTCCGAATTGAAAAAATATTTTTGTGTTGGATAGTCCAATTATCGAGGAAGGCTGAGAGCGGACCAGTAGTCTTAAATGACAAAAATTCGGGCAAATTTTCATACATTTTTGTAATAGGATAAGCGACGGGATTAAATTGGTGCGACGGGAGTTCGAAGTATGTCATCGTTTCATTTACGTCGTACATGTAACGATTAAATTGAATAACCCAGACGTGGATGTAAATCTGGGTGTCCGAGACTCGGGAAGGTCAAAAGCTAAAGGACTTGGACTCCGAGTACCTACTTTTCTTTAGACCTTACCGTTTTTTAGCAACCAGGGGGCCGGGTCTACTATTTTCCAATAGAAAGCCGTTCTAGTTCTATTCTATAGCGGTTCTATTGTGATTAGTCCAAAACCAGGTAGTCTACTAAAACTATCATTTATTTCACATATTTATATCACACAGCAAAAAAGCTGTTTTTAGCTATCTAAATATTAATTTAGAATACCAAAAATGCTAATTAAGAGCTACTTACAGGCGTTACACGTGTTAATAACATTCTATCGGCCGGCTGATAGAATTCTATTGGAGCGCAATTGTAATAATAGCACAGCCGAAAGACATACAGTCGGTCGACGAAGCTGTCTAGACAGAGCAATCGTGCGGGGGACAAGGGACGAGACGCGGGAGGGTTTGTCCCGAGCTGCGAACAAAATATTGTTAGTAGCTCGGGACAGTCTTTCAGGGCTGACGCATTCACGACCGCTTGCTATGATTTTTGAATTTTTGTATAGATTTCTTTAATACATGGGGTTTTTAATATTCTAAATACAAATTTCGTGTTCATTTTGCAATCCGACATGGCCGCCGCGCCGTGGATATAAAATTTCATGTTGGGTATCGTATAAGGGGTTTTTTAGTATGCCAAGCACGAATTTCGTGTTGATTTTGCAATCCAATATGGCCGCCGCGCCATGGACATAAAATTTCATGTTGGGTGTCATATAAGGGGTTTTTTTGGTATGCAGAGTACGAATTTAGTGTTAATATTGCAATCCAATACGGCCGCCGGCGCCGTGCCGTGATTTTTAAATTTTATGCTGGGTATTGTATAAGGGATTTTTTGGTATGCTGAGTACGAATTTCATGTTAATTTTGCAATCCAATATGGCTGCCGCACCGTGGTTTTAAAATTTCATGTTGGGTATCATATAAGGGGTTTTTTGGTATGCTGAGTACGAATTTAGTGTTTATTTTGCAATCCAATATGGCCGCCGCGCCATGGATATAAAATTTAATGTTGGGTATCGTATAAGGGGTTTCTTGGTATGCTGAGTACGAATTTCATGTTAATATTGCAATCCAATATGGCTGCTGCGCCGTGGTTATAAAATTTAGTGTTGGGTATCGTATAAGGGGTTTTTTGGTATGCTGAGTACGAATTTCGTGTTAATATTGCAATCCAATATGGCTGCTGCGCCGTGGTTATAAAATTTAGTGTTGGGTATCGTATAAGGGGTTTTTTGGTATGCTGAGTACGAATTTCGTGTTAATTTTGCAATCCAATATTACCGCCGCGCCAACCTTTATAAATTTTATGTTGGGTATCGCATAGGAGTATTATGTTATGCGGAGCCACACATGTGCGATTATAACTATACTCTATACTATATTATCCTGTGTTCAAGTTTTTCGTCATAATTAATATTTAAACTTGTTCAAAGCGTAACCAATATTTTTTGTTGAAAACAATAGTAGCATTAATACCCAACATGAAATTTTATAACCACGGCGCAGCGGCCATATTGGATTGCAAAATTAACACTAAATTCGTACTCAGCATACCAAAAAACCCCTTATACGATACCCAATATGAAATTTGAAAACCACGACGTGGCGGCCATATTGGATTGCAAAATTAACATGAAATTCGTACTCAGCATACCAAAAAACTCTTTATACGATACCCAACATGAAATTTTATAAGAATAGTTCGGCGGCCATATTGATTGCTAGAAACCCCATAATTTTATATCTACTACGCGGCAGCCATTTCGAAAACGCTTTCTCATAAAAAAAAACTATCGATTCGACATGAAATGAACCTTATTTACTTCCGTGTGCGGCATGAAATGAAATCTCAGATCCTTTTTTTAAATCGGTATTTATATTATTGATTTATTATATATACATACTAGCTGACGCCCGCGGCTTCGCCCGCGTAGAGAAGTTTTCCCGTTCCCGTTTCCCATAAGAACTTGTTCCCGGGATAAAAAGTATATGTGTTATTCCGATGTATAAGCTATATTATTGTAGAGTTTCATTAAAATCTATTCAGTAGTTTTTACGTGAAAGAGTAACAAACATCTCTACAAACTTTCACATTTTTAATATTATTAAGATTAAGATATTATATTATAATGTTGATAGTTGATTGCGAGTACGAGTTAATAAATAACATCAGCCTTGTATACTTGTGACAACCCTACAAGCATCACTGTCTAGACGTTGTCGGCATTTTTGTCAACTTCAAAGGCGTAACGCTACTGGTAGGTTTACTCTTTATACTGTGATAATAGTGTCATTTTTTTCTGTCGGCTCTCTATTGAGCGACAATTTCTATTCTCTTCTGACGCGATTGCATTAGTAGACTTGGCCCCAGCTCACGTGGTTATCGTATGTGCCTTGGTCTACCCTGACTCCTTCTACGCTCCACTTTCTCACCATAAATATTACATCAAAACAGTAAATATTGAAAACAAGAAAATTATATTTATAAATAGATAGGTATCAAAAATCGCAACGATATGCGCAAACAAGAACGAGTTACTAAAACAAGTTATTGTTTACGAACCTTACTGTTTGTTTCTATGTAGAAAATAATACCTGCCTGATATTCTAGATATTTTTTATGTATATATTTATGATTTTTCCTCACTCCAATGAATGCCATTTGAATATAAAAAAGACCCTGTGATTTTATACTTAACTGCGCAGAATATCTAAGTCAATCTATGAACTCTAAAAATTACAAATGACGTGATAACTTTATTTTTTGACTAGCGCGGTTTCACCCGTGTGGTGCTAGTTCACGTGGCAATACAGGGATAAAATGTACTCTAAGTTACTTCTATATTTCAGCAATCTGCTAGTGAAAATCCTGTTAAGATCGGTATAGCCATTTCAGAGATTAGCCCGAGCTAATTATAAACATTTGGGTCCGCAGCGCGAGTGCTGCACCTCTGGTGCAAAAGACCATGAGCTACGGAGACCACTTTCCATTACGTATGCTTGTCTGCCTCCTCAGTGGTATACAAAAATAGGCAAAACTTTAAAAAATTGTTTTTTATATTAGTGCCGTTTATACATTCATATGTATTTAATTAAAGCTGTTAATTATAATTACAAACAGAAATTTAAATTCAATTTATCTGTATAGATATTGATGAAGATATTCTATTGCTTTCCTAATTAGAACTATTATTTACCTACTGACGAAATCTTGTGCAATCCTACCAATATTATAAACGCAAAAGTTTGTAAGAATGGATGTTTGTTACTCTTTCACGCAAAATCTACGTAATGGATTTCGTTGAAACTTTACAATAATATAGCTTACACATCATAATAACACATAGGCTACTTTTTATCCCGGTTCCTGTGGGAAACGGGAACGGGAATCTTCAACTAGGACGACATATATTTTAAAAATATATTTTTTTTTAAATATTCTTTTTTATAAAACAAGGCAATGGGCTCACCACCTTTTACATGGGACAAAAATGCATATGGTGAAATGTGGGCGTATAGTATGCCTCTGCCTACCCCTTCGGGGATAAAGGCGTAGCAATATGTATGTATGTATGTATGTATATATTTTTTATACTTACTAATTAAATCTTGAATTTTTTAATGAAAACAGTACACAGTTGTGTAGTATTCTACCTAGCATGTTTTAGATGTGACATCTATCCGGGTGGATTTTTGTTATTGATTTTAAACTTCATGCTAAGCTAGCTATGTACATGATGTGGATGGGCAATGCATGAAACTGTTGAAGAAGAAAAAGTACTTTTTAATAATAACCTTGTTTTATTGTATTTATATGTTTTGTCTTGCCACAAGATGGCCACACCCGTTGTGCCTATATGTTCGCTTATTCGTGTTGTTTCTATTATATTCGATACGTTGTTATCAACTCAATTATTTGGAGTATTTTTAGTCACACGTTACTTAAAATAAACTCTGGTTTTATTTTATTAGATCGAAATTTGATATATATATCAAATATCGATCTAATAAAATATGTTTTGTCATTAAAATCAAGGTCAACAGTATTAAAACAGTTAATCCGTATCTAATGTATTTTTATAACAGTTTAAAGTACCGATATGTTGTTGTGACGAGTGTGTTTTTTTTTAATGAATGGAAAGCATATCGAAATAATAAGCACCCACAAGGCAGACAATCATTCTGGAGAAGACTTATGTCATAAGGAGCGATTCTTCCTTTCAGTTGAGGTTGAGTACAGTTTCAGTACCTCAGAAATCTGACGCTTTATTTGTTTTTTCAATATTTGGCACGTCAAAATGGCGTCGCGTCGCCATGGTGGGAAGCAAAGGCGACGACCCGTGAATGAGGGCCGCTATCTCAACCCGCACGCAGGATTCCAATAGCGACCCTCATTTTGACGGCCCAGAAATATGCTTTTTCAGGCTTCTCTTAAAGGACACAGGTTTGTTAGAGGAGGAAAACATGTGCGCCGGCAGAGAGTTCCATGTTTTTATGGTGCGACAGAAGAAAGACTTACGGGATCTTTCGGTTCTCGGCGCGATGGTCATCATCATCATCATCCGAGCGTCTGTCCCAGTTGCGTCTCGCGACGCCCGGGGTCCGCTTTCCTACATTTTCTCCTCCACTTCGCACGGTCGTCGGCATCCCCTCTAGGTTCTCGGCACGATTGTGACCACAGTGAAAGGATGACATCTCTGCCCCGCTCGTGTGGTTCGGGATCGGAAGGAAGAGGGTGAGGCTTCATAATTCCATACCCAACATACCTACAGATCCTACGAAGTTACCGTAAAATCCGATCCCACGTCAAAAAAAGGGAAACTTCTCCCTAACACCCTACTCACGGCGCGATTTGAGACAATAAGCGAAATCTTCTCCATATGAAAGTCAAAACTATTGACTCCCATATAAAAAATGTGACGTTGATATGAGCAAATCTGCCCATGAGCTTTAAACTGCAACTTTATAAGTAGATGCTTACAGCTGCATCAGATCAATCTCTTGCAAAATAACCGTAAGGTCTTGGACGGTCATCCTCAAGTTCTTCTTCGGGATCATTCTAAGTCGTCTTTATCAAATAACGATCTCAACTCCGAAAGTAATTTGCTCCATCTACCATCGATTCTTCGACAGATATCGATAGCCCGTTGCCACTTTCTTATTTGTTTCTTTGATGGATAACCTCGTTTTGGAGTGCATTCCACAAAGAGATTCCCAATGCAACATTCCTTGAGCTGGATGATTCATGAACACCACGGTCACATGTTAATAAGATGTCGCTTCAAAGCATCCTGAACGTTCAGGATTTAATAGCTCCATTGCGGCCAGGATGAAAACCCCATGCACTCCAGCGACCATTTCAGGTTAGTCCAGAGTATTTCAGGGTCAACGTAAACAGGCCACCATAATTGGTATATTTACAAGATCAGAGGTGGTATATTGAACAATGTGTTGGTACTGCATATACATTTTTCTGGTTTACGAAAAGTTCAACACATATTTTAATGCTTTATGTGTAAGAAACAATTTTGAAAATCATTTAGTATGCTAAATGATTTTCAAAATTGTTCTTCTCCACTTTCAAATCGTTCTGTACCTGACTTCGTGAATATTTCTAGTCTCGAGCGTCTTATGACTTGCCGGGCAGCTTTACGGTATATAGGAACCAATACTATTCTTCTATATTTAAACATACCGCACATTTTTAACAATGGAGTTAGTCACCAAAACAGGGTTTTGTCATGTCCACCTGGCTGTTCATAGTGTATCTGGACAGTTGTCTACAGAAGTTAAAAAATTGTGAAATGGGTGTGAATTTGAGTGACTTAACAGTAAATTGTCTGCTGTACGCTGATGATGCAGTGCTCATGGCCTCATCAGAAGCCGACCTTCAGGGATTAGTCACTAGTATGAAAGAGGGGTGTGAAAGTAAGGGTCTTCTCTTGAATGCAAGCAAAACTAAGGTTCTAGTATTTGAAAGAGATGACGTAAGAACTAAATGCAAGATTTGAGTAAACCAGGAACGTCTAGAGCAAGTAAATGAAATCGTTTATTTAGGGAGAGTATGTTTAGCGCAGACGGAAGATGTGATTTGAACTTAGAACGGCGAGTAGCTGCCAGGAACAAAGTTAATGGTGCTTTGTCCCAATTAGAAAAGCGAAAAGCATCGTAAAAGAAGCACGACTCGCAATTACTAACGCAGTGCTAGTGCCAACGGTTCTTTACGGTAGCGAATCCTGGGTATGTTAGCAGATGCATGAAAGTAAACTAAATGCTGTGGAGATGCGATATGGCAGAAACTTCGAAAATTGTGCGGCGTAACTTTGGCCGACCGAATACGAAACGAAGTGATACGCAATATGGCAGGTTTGAATGAAAGTGTCAGCGTTAAGTTGGAAATGGGTGTGCTACGTTGTTTTGGACACGTCCAACGAATTAGTGAGAAACAATTGACGAATATTATATGTTGTACGACAGTGGAGTGTAGAAGGAGTCAGGGTAGGCCGAGACTTACATATGAAGACTGCTCAAAAACGGAAATGTCAATGTACTCGGTTACCCAGACGTGGAAGTAAGTAGCGATTGTTGAATCTGCAGAAAGCGAAAGAAGTATGCATGGATCGCGAAGCCTGGCGATCTGTTCTCTCTGACTACCCCGTTACAGATTCAGCGTGAAGATAGTTAAGAGTTGATGACATCAAATAAATAATGCATAAATGAAGATTGGAGGACACCAAGGAAGTTTCGAGAGATATCGGTTTTTCCTTCCTGACTGTGAACCGGTTCACGACTCAGGATCAAATACTTGAGTTGCGAGCTGATCTGCAGCTCATTTATTTTGGTTGAGTTACATGTCTATGTAAAAATCAAAATTTCTACATTCTCTTAAAACAAAGAAAAATGTTGATTTTGTATTGTACTATGAATTTTGTTGTATTTGTTTTTATGTTAATTAAATTTGTATGTTAATTTATTCACTATTTTAGGTACATGGTATTTGTGCTTGGTATTTGACTTTTGATGGGTACCTGAATGTAAACATCAACAATACGAACGGATTTTTAAGACACGGCAAAAATAACTTTTTTTTTTTGTTTTGAAGAAAATAAGAACCACTCGGTAACACTTAACATTTTGTCACAATAAAATATTGTATTTTTTTAATTTGTTACTGCAGTTAACGTGTGGTCTAAAATTGGCTATCTTATATATAAAAAAGAAAGTGGTGTTAGTTACACTATTTATAACTCAACAACGGGTGTACCGATTTGACTGAAAATTGGTGGGGAGGTAGCTTACAGCTAGGAGACGGATATATTCTACTTTTTATCCCGGGAACAAGATCCTGTGGGAAACGGGAACGGGAAAACTTCTCTACGCGGGCAAAGCCGCGGGCGTCAACTAGTTATTCTATAAATAGGTAGACATTTGTTTGCACTACCTCATATTATTTAATTGCTTTCACTAGAATTACCTAATTAAGAAGTAATTTGCTTTCATCGCATCGCATTTAAAGAACTAGATTTCGTTGATTAAATTATTATTATAATGTAAATCTCCTTATAAATAATGCACATTTACTAAAATTTACAATCCGTATCCAAATATTGCAGAACTACATTGACACATTTAAATTAAATTTGATGTCTTGAAGTGTACATACTTAGGTGGCGTGTCGAATACTTATTACAATGACACTAGGTGCACTTATACATATAAATAGCGGCTGTATATGTCATCAAAGCTAAGCGCACACGAGCAAGCTAGTCGTACTCACGAAGGGCATCGTCGCGTCACGTCCGCTGAAAACTATCGTGAAATGTAACGTACTGGGTACAACACGGTCGTCTCGGTGCTGAAGCCGCAGCACTCGCACACCGTTAAATACGAGTCGTCAACCGCCTCCTCGAAGGTCATGGCGCGCGCGCATCGAACGGAGGCCCTTCGATCACTGACTGACATTGACGGCAAAACGCGGCAGCGAACGCGCCACTCACCAACTCTCGCACACTCACCGTAGCGGCGTCGGGCCCGATGAGGTCCCCGTACGCCGGCATGGCTTCGGTGTACCCCTCCTCTTCGGTGTTGTCGTCGCGCGACTGCGCCGGCGAGGGCGGCGCGGGCACGGCGAGCCTCACGCGGGCCAGCGCCACCGCCTCCTCCAGCGACCCCACCCGGGCGCCGCCCCTCTCTCGCGCGCCGTCCTCGTGCTCCTCCGACTGGGCCGCTGAAGCCTGCGTCACAAACGCTATGCGCCGCCGTAGGGCATTCTGCGGACTCGGCTCCTCCACGGGCTTTTCCATTTCCAATTCACTATTACGTTTCCATGCGGCCTTTGTGAACAGACGTGTTGCAACCGGATGTTCCACCGCGATGGGACTTACCGGTTCGGATATCACAGGATCGGGAGTCGTCGGTTCGGGAGTCACCGTTGTGGGAGTTGTAGGCTCAGGTGACACCTGTTCCGGGGGCGGCGTCGGTGTAGGACCTGCGGTTGAGGAACTCGCACTCTCCGACTGCAGTGTTTGGGTGTGCTGTGAGGTTAAGGAGTATTCACGTTTCCTGCCGATACTGCCCATCCTGCGTATGAAACTACCACTCCCGTCCTTTTTCTTTTTATCGATGTTTGGGGAACTATCGGTGCTCCGAGACGCGTCACTAGCGGCGGTGGCGACGGTGGCCTCTCGTTGTTTCTTATTACGTTTACGCATCGTGCGTTCCTCTCGCGCGATCTCGCCGTCTGAGGCGACGGACTTGGAGGAGCCGCTGCGCTTGATCAAGCCGATGTGGAAGGGCGAACCGGAGC
Source organism: Thumatha senex (assembly GCA_948477245.1). Classification (NCBI taxonomy): domain Eukaryota; kingdom Metazoa; phylum Arthropoda; class Insecta; order Lepidoptera; family Erebidae; genus Thumatha; species Thumatha senex. Next base: position 5,791,282 of record OX419728.1, read on the forward strand.
GGAAAGACGTCCGCAGCGTGTGTAGAGTACGGCGGAGTCGCGAGGGCCCACTGCGTGCGGGCGAGGGCGACGCAGGCGGCAGGGGGGGTTCCTCGTCTAGCATGGTTGTGGAACGAGCGCGCCGCGCCGACTGCCGCGCGGCCCGAGACCGCCTGCCTTCCAAACTTTGTGGCCTTGCTCCTTTAGGCACTCACAAGTATGTACAAACATTGGGTAAGACTCAGCGACAGATCAACAACAGAACACCGATTAATTAAAGTAATTATGTGTTTTAATGTAATCGAAAATCTAAGCATTTTTTCTAAATTATATCTACTCTTATTTGAGCAGCAAGGGTTCAATATCAAATAGCATAGGGTCCTAAGTGATGAGTCTTTAATTATTTATTGAGTCCTATTATTGAATTATGTATTAATAATTTTATAACATTCAAATCAGTCAATCAAGGTTTACACTTTTACCGGGAACACTATAAATTCAAATGTGCTGACCACTGAATGTAGGATAAGAAGAATAACTGCTACTGTAAGTTGACATACAAATCAGTCAGCCCATTAGGTTCATAATGGTCTAATCCTATTATCACATTGCTATGGTGGTGAAATACACGAGTGCAACTATACAAAATCTTTTAAAAATATAAGGAATTTCTGAAAAAAACATCAATGTTTATCCTAGTCCTTGTATTTTTATATTGTTTGTCCAGTAGGTATAATACCTAACTGCTGTAGCTTAGAACTATCTATTTAGTAGGTATATACTTTCTGTATTTCATACAAGTAATGGCGCAGTGGTAGTGTATGCGACTGCCGCGCTGAGGTCCCGGGTTCGATTACCGGGATGAAAAAATCATTTGTGTGATCCACTAATGTTGGTTTCGGAGTTTGGTGTTTCTCATGTATAATATGTATATATTCAGAAATATATAAGTTGTCTAGATTCCATAGTACAAGCTTATAGCTTAGTTTGGTCTAGACGGCGCTGTGTGAAAATTGTCCCACAATATTTTTTTTATACCACTGAGGTGGCAGACAAGCATACGGCCCACCTGATGGAAAGTGGTCATATTTTTATTTAGAATCCTTGTTATATCACTTATACCTATAAGTTTTCAATGGAACGTGAGGACGTCTTATTGATGGTAGGAAAGTAAGAGTATTTAAGGAACCTTTTACGTATGGTTAAAATGAATGAATTTGAATTAAAAAGCTATAGGTATATATTGTTTTAATCTCTTTCAACAAAAGAATTGATTATTCAATATATTTTTTTATACTACTAAAGTGGCAGACAAGCATACGGCTTACCTGATCGAAAGTGGTTCCCCGTAGCTAATAGACCTTTCCATTACTAAAGGTGTTACATTCACTCTGCCGACCCTATTGCGGATATGAAGTTTGTGGCTACCCTGCTTTTAAATTTTCGAAGCCACTACGGCAAAACTTGGTCAAACAACCACTATGTAACAATACATGCCTTTTTAAGCACGGAAACGCCCATAAATGCCACAAACGATAACCTATCTCAGAGCTAACCGTAATGTTTAACGCAGAAATGGCTTACAGAACATTGATCTAGCGGCAACAAGCGTCAAACCATTACGAAACCAATGAAATCTACTTAATAACAATCGTCAAGAGTTTCCTGTCGTACGTCGATATCAAAGGTATATTTATAAGGTTTCGCTTTCGTTCACACACATTCACAACGATTCCGTACAACTGCAACACCACGGTTCATCAATTCTAGCCAGAGTGAAGGTATCGCCGTATAGCGGTAACTCGGGTAGATAATTTTGGAGATTAAACGTTGTCAACTGGAGATTAATTGTCAAACTATGGGTTCAGTTACGCTGTCATTCTCGGCTAGTTTAATGACAAAGTTTTGTTTTGTATTTAACTAACTAACTATCTTCACGCTGTATCCCTGACGGGATAGTCAGACAGGACAGATCGCCAGGCATCACGATCCATGTATACTTCTTTCGCTTCCTGTAGATTCATTAATCGCTTTATACATGCATGTCTGGCTGGGTATTCGAGTACCTACTTTAGACTTTTCTGTTTTTGAGCAAGCTGCTCACGTGGTCTTCGTATGTTTAGAAGAATTTCTAGGTTTAATAATGTTGATACATAAACACATTACTACCAATAAACAATTCGTAGTTTTAGATAAATAAATTACTTAAGGCGAAGAATTACTTGAGGTGTCTTGGATTTGGGTGATGTCAGAGTTAAGGTTTTGGTATAAATATTGAATTTGATAGTTATAGGACTTCAATGGAATAAACAATGTATGTTTATACATATCATACATAGGAAACACCGAATTCCGAAACAAACATAGTTAATGGATCACATAAATATTTGTACTGACCCGGGAATCAAACTTGGGACCTCAACGCGGAAGTCGCATAGTACAACCACTGCGGCACCGAGGCAGTCACGAATGTTGTCACAGTACTGGTGGGCGAATATCGCCATAAATAATACTAGGTATCTTACTTATCAATCAGTCACGCCTTATTCCCCGAAGGGTTTTATTTTTAACTAACTAACTAACTATCTTCACGCTGTATCCCTGACGGGGTAGTCAGAGAGGACAGATAGCCAGGCTTCGCTATCGATGCATACTTCTTTCGCTTCTTCGAGATTCATCAATCGCTTCATACACGCACGTCTGGGTATCCGAGTACTTTTGACCTTTCCGTTTTTTTTTAATCTGCTCACGTGGTCTTCATATGTAAGTCTCGGCCTACCCTGACTCGTTCTACCCTCTACTTTTGAACAATATATATTCTTCGTCAATCGTTCCTCACGTATTCGTTTATGCGCCGTCATACCTGCTGTAGATACAGCAGGGACGGTGTGTGGGACTCCCGGCCTTTGGGACTGACTTACCCACTAAACCCCGCGGTGTTCCGCCTTCTTCTCAACCGGGTCGCAGGATAGGCCTGAAAGCTATTCCCCGCGGCAAAGAGATTTCCGATACCGGCAATCGATCCAGAGCCTCCTAGGTAAGAGCCAGGTATTCTAGCCACTAGACCAGATCGGATGGTATCCCCGAAAGGGTGACAGAGGTATACTCAACGCAAATTTCACCATATACGAGTACATAGTTTAGATAGATACTTGGTACCTATTTATTGATGTTAAACAGAAAGTTGGAAATCTTTACTCGGGCAGGGCTTCTCTATACTTACAAACTGAGTTCTTAGAACCATCATCGACTAGGGCCACTGTTAATGATCGTTTCGGCCGTGACAAATCTACCAAATCAAAGATCATTTCATATATCATCATCATTCATCATTATATTCTACAATCGAGACAACTGTTCTCAAATTTGTGTTTCCACTAGCATACCTATACTCGCATAAATACCGCATTAGTTGAGGACGATGTTATATGTTATGACACATTATTTTACAAATACAATGTTCTTTAATGATATTTAAATTACATTAAAAAAGATTAAATGCAAAGTTTACCAATCAGTGACGCCTTTATACCTGAAGGGGTAGGCAGAGGCATACTATATTACGCACACATTTCAGCGTATGGATTTTTGTTTGCAAGTAACAGATTGTGAGTTCATTGCCGTGTTGAAAAGGTGAGGCGCAGGTTGTAGCAACGCGCTATTTTTTTTTAATACGGCCCACCTGATGAAAAGAGCGGTCACCGTAGCCTATGGACGTTTACAACACCAGAGGTGCAGCACTCGCGCTGCCGACTCTTTAAAAACCTTCTAAGACCCCTTTTGAAGAACCCCACACTGTAGAGGTAGACGTTCGGAAAAACCCAGACAGGAAGGTCGTTCCACAATCTAAGCGTTCGCGGCATAAAGCCTCTATCGGACCAAACCGTATGCGTCTGTGCGAGCGCTCCGGACGCAAAGTGTGGCAAATCTACCGTAAGCGTTTAATTAGATAGAATTAAGGAAGTCCCATGGGAATTGAGCAATGACATTTCTCAACTAACAGGCCGTGAAGTAACTTTTTAAATATTTTAATCTCTGCAACGACTTTGATATCTTCAGATATACCTACTATTATGCACATATTTAATACTAGTTGACGCCCGCGGCTTCGCCCACGTAGAGAAGTTTTCCCGTTCCCGTTTCCCACAGGAACTTGTTCCCGGGAAAAAAGTTGCCTATGTGTTATTCTGATGTATAAGCCATATTATTGTAAATTTTCATTAAAATCCATTCGGTAGTTTTTACATGAAAGAGTAACAAACATCCACACAAAATTTTGCATTTATAATAATAGGGGTTAAACATTGAGTTATAATACTATAGAGTCACAATCAAACAAATAAAATGTCCGCGCCGAAACTCGGCGCACGCTGCGAAGTGCGCAGAGTTTTTGTTTAGTTGTAAGGCGACCGCAATCCTCGTACAACGTCCGTGATGCCAAAGTGGTCGGTTGTTTCCTGCCCAAATAACAGCAGATACGTGACAAAAAAGGATGGTGTCTCATATTTTAGGTAAGTATCAAAACGAATTTACGTATTTATGTATCCACAGTGCGTGTTTACATTTAAATTAAAAAAAAAAATCATTTTCTTAGCAAAAATAAAATGCTGACCGCCCGACCGCGCATCGCGTCTTAAGTGTATCTCTTTCACACTTTAGATAAATGTGTAAGAGTAAAAGAGAAACAAATAGTGTCGCGTCCGAGAGTGACTTGCAAATTGTGTTCTAACGGAAAGCTATGGAGCGGATTGACACTAAATATTTTTTGAGTTTATGAACTAAATATTTATACTTATGTATTACCATGTTGCTGAATGTTTTATTTTTTAGTTTTTCGTACTAAAAATAGGTCGATTGCGTTTTACTATTTTAAGGTATAAATAATTAAGTATAATATTTTTGTTTTTAGTTTTCCTCGAAACCCCATCAAAAAGATGCTCAGAATGGACAGTTATTATAGCAAAAGCCCGAAATGAATTAAACTTCAAGTCATATAAAGGGACGGTTGTATGCTCCAATCACTTTCCTCTTTCAGACATTTATACAACAACGAAAGGTTTTAGCAGGCTTAACAAAAATGCAAAACCTACTTTACAAGTAAGAATTTATCCTTTTAAATGAATTTATTATATTTAACTGACGATTTCGATTCAATTTGAGTTTCTAAGTTCTAATACATAAAACCTTTATTCCTCATATTAAATTTGTTTTATTCTGCTCTCTGCTCTACGCATAACCACTACTTACTTAATTTACTAGTGCAATAATATGTTATGTAGATTAAATAAAAATACTAAAACCTTTTTTTGAAATCAGATGGTAGTTTCGGAGTTCTTCTAGGTATATTTTAACTCACTCTTTTATACAGTCTAATTTTGTTATATATTACTCTTTACATTTTACATTATACACTCCTTCTAGGCAAGTGCACTACATCTAGGAACACTGCATTGCTTACCATCAGGCAACTTGTGGTCAAGCGCTTGTCTAATTTGATATAAAAAAAATATATAATAATTTGAGTATCAATAACGTCTCCACTGCTGACTTGTTCCCTATTCGTACGCAAGCCCATAGTGAATGATGATGACAATGCATACGAGCGATTTTGAACATTATGCAATCGGCCTAACGCCTAAATTCGAGCAAATGTCATTTTGAACTTTGTTATATTAAATGTTTAGGTATGTAGAACGGCGCTCGGACATTTTTTGAGTGTTGTCTGTTTAAAAAAACAAAAATAAGAAAAACCGTTACCTTACCCACAATACTGACTCATTTGCGTCAAATCAATAAAATAAAAAAATACGAAAAATGGGTGCCTCATGATTTGACTGATCTACAGAAAGAAACGCGTGTTGATACTTGTGTTGCCTTGTTGAATCGGTACAGAAATGAAGGAACATTGGATCGAATTGTGACATGTGATGAAAAGTGGATTCTTTATGACAACGTTTCCCAAAGTGGGCGATAACGCCCCCTTGTGGGCGCTACAGGCCTAAAGGGGGGCGGTAAGAGACCCAGAAAAAAAATGGGGGCGTTGTGTGGACTTTGGGGGGCGATTTGAAATTTCATCTAGCTAGGAGGACTCTTAGACACCGACAGAGCTCTCGACTCTCAACTTGTAGACATCAACTAATATTAATTAAGAGATTGCTCAAACTCGGTTCGATGTTTCTCTCTGCGTAGTTCATGTATCTGTCCTGTTTTATTCAATAATTAGAAGAAAAATCATGACACAAACAAACAAATAAAAAGGCAATAGACACACTTTCGCATTTTAATAGTTATTAGGCAATCATGTTTTAACAAGTTTTTGTTAAATAACCCGATTTGTGCATTCGGCTGATTCATAGAATGCTTGTTCTTACTTGTTGAGTACAATTGAGCGTCGAATGAGCATCGATGACCGCGGGCAATCATGTTTTAACAAATTTTTGTTAAATAACCCGATTTGTGCATTCCTGTATCAATCGGCTGATTCATAGAATACTTGTTCTTACTTGTTGGGCAACTGGGGTTCGGCAAGAACTTCAAACATTGAGATTCTGCAGAAGTTTCAAAATTGCGTGCTAAAATCAATAATAAATGCTCCATGGTTCACAAAAATTTATGAGGTACACGAATATCTGAATATCCTCACAGTAAGGGAGGAAATGGTCAAAAGCATAAAGCTCTACAAGACTCGAGTAAAATTGAGCGTCGAATGAGATAAACGAGTTAATGCATGTTTGTCTTATTCCTGTCGGTGCGTGCTGCTTTGGAATACTATATAAACAACGGAATATTTATTTTATTTTCATTTGCGGTTTCGCGCGTAATAGATGAGCAGTACTTAAGTTCAGCACTTACTTACTTATTTCTTAAAACAAAACAATGTCGGAAGTAAAAAATAAGAGACGGCAATACTCTGTGGAATATTTAAATTCATATTCATTGAAAATCCCACAAACCCATCGTCGCCTCAGTGCCTTCTATGTCTAAAAACATTTTCGAATGAAGCAATGAAGCCTTCAAGACTGCAAGATCAATTGTATAAAATGCATTCAGATAAGAAAGACAAGAATGTAGCATATTTTCAAGACCTAGAGATGAAGCATAATACTCAGCCAAGTGTAGCAAAACTATTTTCTTCAGCTGCTAAGCAAGATGACGACGGACTTCGAGCTTCGTACAATATCTCTTTGTGAATTGCTCAAAAAGGCAAACCACACAACATCGGAGAAGAGTTAATTTTGCCAGCAATAAAGGAAGTAAAAATCACTGTGCTTAATAAACCGGCCGCAGATATTATCCGAAAAATTCCTTTGAGTAATAATTCTGTGCAAAGACGAATTGATGAAATGGCTGAAAACATTGAAGGATCATTGTGCAATCATCTGAAGACTAGTCAATTCTCAATTCAGCTCGATGAGTCCACTTTACCTACTAATGAAGCTTTGTTGCTGTCTTACGTGAGGTTTATATATAATGAAGTTTATAAATAATAATATGTGAAGAATTATTGTTTGCTAGAAATTTAGAGACCGATACAAAAGGCGAAACCATATACAATACATTGCAAAAGTTTTGTGATGAGAAAGAGATTCCCTTGAAAAATATTATATCAGTTGCTACGGATGGCGCTCCGGCTATGACAGGGTGCCATAAAGGCTTCATAGCGTACTTAAAAAATAAAATTCCCTATGTACATTGCGTTATTCATAGACAACATTTGGTTGCTAGAAACTTAAGTGAACGACTATTTCAATCACTGCAATATGTCATCAAAGCAGTCAATAAAATCCGTACCAGCTCTTTAAATGATAGATTATTTCATCAGCTTTGTGTTACTAATGACGAAGATTCCGTTTGTTGCTTCATACTGAGGTTCGTTGGCTATCAAGAGGCAATTTTCTGACCCGATTTTACAACCTGTTTGACTCTGTGATAGAGTTCTTGGAAACTAAAGATATAGAATTCAGCAAATATTCATACAAAAGAGCTCATTACATCAAAAAATGATATATCTTACATGACAGACCTGTATAAATTGTTCAACGACATGAATCTCCAACTGCAAAGCGATGAACTAAATTTAATTAAAACAAAAAATGCCGTTGCTGCTTTCGCAGCCAAACTGCTTCTACACAAAAAGAATATGGGCAGACGTGAGTTTCACAATTTCCGAATTTATCAGTATCCTGCAGTAGCGACGACTTATTTGCCTACTGCCAACATTTGGAAAACCTCCACATTGACTTCGCCGAACGATACCAGGACATTTTGAACTTGGAAATACCAGGCTGGGTGTTAGATCCGTTTTCAAATGTCAACACATCAATCACCTCAGCTGGAAGAAGAACTTATAGAATTGACAACAAACGAGGAAATAAAATCAAGTTCAAAAATGACTATCAAGAATTTAGGCTTCAAAAGCCGATCCCGCAATTGTACCCTGGATTGTGGTCAATCGTTCAACCATTCTTGATAGCATTCCCATCGTCATATTTGTGTGAACGTGGATTTAGTGCTGTGGCAACGCTGCTTACTAAAAAGAGAAATCGTTTGCATGTTACCGAACGTGGCGACTTGCGGCTGTTCTTGAGTAAATTGGAACCTGATATCAACAAACTTATTAAACAGCATCAGATTCATCCTTCCCATTAGTTTTTATATAAGAATCGATTATGTTTGTTTTATTTTGAATAAAAGATACTCTGTCTGAATACTATAAAGTTGCGTTTCAATAATCATTCTCATTGGCAGGTGTAGCCCGTAAGAGTTAACTTGAGACCTGAGCGATTTTATGTACTACCTACTGTGCTCAGAAGGCCAATTCTCGTAATAAAAGCACGGTTAAAGTTAAGTTCCGATCTAAGCTCAGACTCCTAAATCTTAAAAAAGGTATTCTCGTAACAAAGTTTTATGCATCTAACATTAACTGTAAGTTGATTAAATCGAATTGAGACTGAAAGTTGAAAATTACAAAATCAGTATTCTGCTAGTCTTATTCTTTGAGACTCAACTTTGAATGAAATGTATTTGGTATTCTCGTCATAATTTATGTGTCAAATTTGACATTTATATGAGTTTGAATGTATATCAACACTAGATCGACGGAATACTGCTGAGAACCTGTTTTTGTTCGGTTAAAACGCGATTCGTGTTAAATATGAGCGGATATTTACGACGGTGGCAATGAAATTCTATATTAATTGTCTCTGGGTGATGCTTAGCTGATGTATACAGGGAATTTGCGCAGGATGTTCTCGGATAGCAGCCGTTTGCAGTACCTATATTATTTTCAAAAACTAGTACATTAATCTTGTTTTATGTTTAAAAATGGTAGTTTTTTAGACATAAAAGTTGTGTAAACGTGCTATAGTGAAAGACAGTGATTTGCAGTGAAATGATATTTTTGATCTTGCCGCGCAAATTCCACTGAAGAAAGCCTCATTAACGCTCAACTACAATTTAAAAATCACAAAAAATACGGGTTGCACTCCGGGAGTGCCGACAGAAGTGAAAACTCAATTTATTAATAATTTATTTATCTAGACGCGTTGGTACATGCATATATGCACACACTATAGCTGCGTATCGTAACGGGGTGTAGCGAGTCCAGATTTATCTCATCTAAAAAATTGCGTACCGCGCTAAAAGAAGTTTTTCCTTCAAAAATTGACCGGGATCGACGTTAATGATGATGATGATGAAAAATAAATCTACACTGAAAGAGTCCTAATTGATTACACAGCATTATTTAATAAGACCTGTAGATGACCGGAATCAACGTTAGATGATGATGATGATTATGGTCGCGAGTCCAGAGATTTTATCTCTTCTAAAAATATGTGTACCAAGCTAAGAGGCGTATTCACTTAAAAAAAAAGTGTAGTTCATCTAGGGGTGATGGGTGCACTGTCTGTTTTATACTGTAACATGATGTTTTTATCGCGAGATTGACACGAGTCTTAACTGAAATCATACCTATCATTTAACTAAAACCTAACCAACATGCTATTGTAATTTTGGTTAGGAGAATACCGAATTTCATTCACTTCATAATTCAGTATAGATTCAATAACAGCTCATTATGTGATGTTTATTAATTAGGAGAATTGGCCTTCTGGTCTCAAGTTAACTCTTGCGGATTATAGTAAAAGTCTATTTTAGAATTAATGTTTAATCTCCGCTAATATAGCTCACAACAATTAATTAATTAAATTTGAAGCTATAGTGGTTTTTAAGTAGGTGCAAAAATGGGGGCGCTAAAAATTTATTTAGTCTCAAAGTGGAAAGTAGACTAAATAAGTTTGGGAACCTCTGTGCATGACCCTAATTGGCGTGGATCAGCTACTAATATATACAAACAATAGTTGAAATAATAGTCACCATAATATTGGGAAAGACACTCGTACCTGCAACAGTTTTTACTAGCGCAGGTGTAAGAGAATCCCATAATGTAATGAATCCAGTTTTTTTAACATGTTTTGATATTTATATGATCTATACTTCTAACCAGTAACATGGCAGTCGTTAAGTCAAGGTGAAGGCCATATGGGCGGCTTGAAAAATTTCAACAGCAGGTAGCCACAACCTGCGTCTGTCTATTTCAACACAACAATGGGCTCACCAAATATTACGTGGGACAGGAATCCGACTTATGTATTATCAGAACGTTGTAAACGTTGTGTGTAGGTATCAGTACCTACAACGTTTATGGACAATGAAAATTAATACACGCTCCTTATCCGTACAATTGCCCCAGAAAATTACTCCGTATCTGAGCGCTGAGCTAACTAACGTATTCGTTTCCGTGATGGTAAGCTGCTGGTAAAATTTTTGTATTTGTAACCTTACCAAATTTGTTCCGCCGATTTAGGTTACGGTAAGACAATTCGATTAAAACGGTTCAATCGAATTGTTGTTGTTGTTATTTGTCTTCGCCCATCGTGGGCAGGCAAAGGAAACGCTGTCCATATAGCCTTATCTTTAGTATATGTATTTTCTTAAATTTTAGTTTTAGTCATGTCCTCGACTTGACATCGACACAGTCCTCTGTCGATGTCAAGTCCTGTTCTGACTTCTGTGTCCGTGCCCCTATAAGGCAGTAGATCCCTTATTGCAGCGTTCTATAAAATTTAGCACTAACTCAAATAACACCGTTATTCATTGCAACACATCACTGTCCTTTCACTAATACATATTTCCGAACTCTTTATCTATAATATTCCACCATTATTAAACACAAAAACACTTCTGTCATAGAATACATTTTTAAAGCTATTATTATGCTAAATTTCTCGTAAATTTTTAATAAAGCGAAATAAGACAATTCGCCCTGGTTAGGTAAAGGTCACGGGTTCAATCCCTGTCTCGAATCGAATTGTCTTTTTTCTCTTTTGTTAAAAACTTCTGTCACTGTCAATGTTCGCTCCAAAATCCCACTCAGTGGTTCGCGGTTACTCATCACGATTATTTTTTAATTATTTATTTCAGGTGCCGTACTATACCCGTTCGTAATGTTATTATTCCATTTACAAATAACCGAACTTGAACTTACCTAATGTCATCCATATCTCATAATTAAACGTATCAGGTTGTTAAAACACGGATACAAAAATAATTACTACGTCCTTGGTAAAGGTTTGTTAATCAAAATAACATATTAGCAGATAATATTAAATCTATATAATTTTTATATTATTAATTTATATCTCCTCCCAAGGGCTTACCCGGGACTCCTGGCCATAGAAAAATGGAAGGGCACCGTGTGGTTTTAGTCGGTAAGAGTCGCAGTAGCATCCATGAGGATTTCCAGACGAAAAAAATATACATAAATACTCTGCCATATTTAAGACCATTTTATCAGGTTTTTCATTTTGGATTACAATAATATACTACAAAACTGTGACTACATTTCTTGAATCTCTTCCTAATTACGCTTGCTGTATATTATTTTCTAAAACTAGTGCATTTTTCTTGTTTTATGTGCAGAAGTGGTGGTTTCTTGGACATAAACGTTGTATTAACGTGCTATAGTGAAAGACAATGATATATATGTAGTGAAATGCTATTTACTCTCTTGCCGCGTAAAGTCCACTGAAAACCTCAGTATAAGAACTACCATTATACTGAGGGCAAGGACCAGGACCTAGGACTGAGGACTCGACATCGACAAAGACTGGACAGGACTATATTAGATATAGAGATTTTTATATCATATTTCTTCAATCTTATGAAACAATATGATATAAAAAATAAAATTTGGCTAAAAGGTCTTCGTAACCAGGTCATAAAATAATTAAAAAATGAGTGGTGTTTGATAATGTGAACGTCTTAAAAGTTTAAATGGTTGCATTGTAAAATGTCTATGTTCTATTATTCTGAGTAAGAAATCATCGACAATTTAAAAAAGAAACGTTCAAGCGGTTGCTAAAAGAAAAGCACAGTGGCGCCCTAAATTTTTTGCTTCTCTTTTTTGCCAATGAATTTATGAAAGGTTCATTCAATTGACACACGAAAGAAAAACAGCCCCACCACAAGCACTTGCAATAAGCAGTGAGGTTGTCTAAATTTCATTTATTGACTGAGGATGCGAGCGAAGCGAGCCGACGAAAGTCTCCGTTTTAACTCTACTGGTACGGGAAAAATGCTATTGATGTCCGACCGTCCGTCCGTCCGTCCATTCAGTCTACAGGTCGCATTTTTCATCGGAACTGCATGAAACTTGGCATGGACAATCCTTGATGTAGACAACAACTTTTAGGGAGAGGGATTTTCTATCGGGAGCCAGGGGAGGGGAAATGGTAGTGGTTGGCAAGAGCGCTCAAAACGAAAAAAATATTTAAATTTAAAAAATAATATTCCGAAGTCTACGTTCACAAAACCACTAGTTTATTTATATTTAGATAAATCAAACTCTACACTAAAAGGTTCACTTACTAGTCTTCCACTTATTTCCTCTTCATATGCTTCGTCAGCGTACATCATAACAAAGCCAAGATTTTATTAAAATAAAAAGTGAATTGTCCAGACTATAAAAAAATGTTAATGTTAAACCATTATAAATTTAAAAACAAAATGTCTACCACTGTGTGTTACATCACTCAAATATTATATAATTACGTAAGTAGCACTATTATTAATTAAATAATACTTTGTACTTGATGTGCCTATTTATTGTAAAACCAGGTTAATGCCCTCAATACAATAACATCTTAAGATATTAATGGCATTGAAATATCTACATATATTTATATCAAACAGTATTTCGCTTAGAACTGATATATTATGACACGAGAAATAACTTATACTGACACTCGATCAATATTTTACGTATACAGTCCTAAGTTTAACTCAACACTAATCGTACCTACTCGACACACGTGTATCAGAGATATCATAATCGTTATCAATATCGATAACGTGTTAGTAAGCATTTCATTTGATAAGAAAAGTAAGAAAGCAACTTGCAAAAAAAAAATAAGCCGACTGATAAATATCCAATACATGATCCTAAAAAAAAGTTGTAAGATGAATGTAACATCAAATAATAAAAAAGGTTTTACGTAAAACGCACCTGTGTAAGCCATCTTCCGTTCCTAGTTGACAACATGCTACCGCTGTACTTTGGTTTGGTTTTCGATTCAAGCAATTTCTCTTGTTGCAACAAATGTTCATGTACAGTGTTTTTATTCAAATGTTTTATCATTATAAAATTTTATTTCTTATCATACAACTCGAAACAATATTAAAAATGAAAGAAAAATACCTCCCACAAGCATTTCGGTATGCAATAATAGACGCACTAACTGAATATGACGCAATATCAGTTTATCATAACTTGCCAGCACTATTTACTACGTTTGCAATAAAAATGTCAAATATTGGCGCGAAATAAAAAAAAGAAATAATTACAAATCATAGAACGATGCGCGCACAAGTATCTTGATCTATTGGACACAATGAAATAAACTTGGTCGCACATAGGTCTGTCTTGCTGTAAGATAATAACCAAGAATAAATATAACTATTATTATGCCTATTTGCAATATTAATTTTAAGTAAAAATTGTTTATTGTGGATAGTAACGTCCCAGGTCAATGTGCAGTTAACAATAACAATATTGTTATTCAATTGTAATGATTTATCCATTCATTGAATTAAATTGTCTTAAACTCTTATAATGAGCTTGATACTGCTGAAATTATCTTAATAGTATGAGTATTTGAAGTACTTACTGATTAAGATTATAGCAATACTATCAGCCTTTGTTACGTTTAATTAATGAAAGAGATGTTTTAAACATAATGAACGTTTAAAATTAGTAAGTTTGGCAATCAACTTACAAATGAAACATGCAAAACTTGCCTAAGTAATGAAGATACGGTACGCTGTATTTGTTTATGCAAAAAAACTTCTTCTACACCGTAAAACCAAACATCTCACCTCTGTTTATCAGCGCGATGTACCTTTGCAGTGATTAAAGGGTTAGAATGGTTGAAAATGTGGATTTGTAACAAAACAATACCGGTACCGCCTGCAAAAGGGCACCTTACGAAGCATTTCCGCCGATTCTATTTTATAAGTAAGTAGACCATTTCCTCATAGAAGATGACGACAGAATTCCACATTCCGCCGATTCCAATATATATATATTTATATTTTTTTTCTCATCTGCAATCAGTAAAATACTATAAGCAGGTATGTTGTGTGTTTGATTTGACATGTAGAGGGCCTCCTCCAGTGAGGACGACAGCCACTCATCTTATTTATAGAGTCTGATTTCTCTATCTATATAATGCCTTTCCTTTTGAGGCGTTTTTGGTAGCTGCGCTTAGTTAGACTCGCCGCAAGTACGTTCGGGTGATATTCTAGCCACTTTTGATATTTCCGTGAAGAGATTTCAATTTGCTCCTTCACGGTGCTCATTCCCAGACATTTGTGGATTTCTATGTTTGTAATGAACCAAGGGGCATGCGCTATGGTTCTAAGTATAGTGTTCTGTGCTCTTTGTAATATTGTGATGTTAGAGTTACTTGCGCTGCCCCATAGTTGTACACCATACATCCAGGCAGGCTTTAATATTGAATTGTATATCAATAGTTTATTATCTATTGATAATTTACTGTTTCGACCCAGCATCCAGTACAGATTTCTGTGCCGTATGATAAGTTCTTCCCTTTAGCTGTCTCCATGTCAAACGACGGTCCAGGTGCATGCCCAGATATTAACTCTGTCCTGGTGTGGGAGTATAGTATTTTCCAGATGCACAGGAGGGCATTTTCATTTCGGAGTGTGAAAGTCACCTGTACCGATTTTGTTGTGCTGGCTTTAATCTTCCATTTTTTAAGCCACTTTGCAATACCGTCAAGTCCTTGTTGGAGTTGCTCTGCAGCCACCTCAGGGTGTCTGTTGCTGGTCATTAATGCTGTGTCGTCTGCGTAAGTGGCAATCGTGACTCCCTCCACCTTTGGCAGATCTGATGTGTACAGGGTGTACAGAATCGGCCCCAGCACCGAGCCCAGCGGCACCCCTGCCCTAACTTGGTGGAACTCAGATGTTGTTTCAGACTCCTTGACCTGAAAGATTCTATCTGTGAGATAAGATTTAAGCAGGATATAATAGCTGTGAGGGAGGCACATCTTTATCTTATAGAGAAGACCATCATGCCAGACTTTGTCAAAAGCCTGCTGGATATCTAAGAATGCAGACGAACAGTATTCTCTTTCCTCCAAGGATTTTCTGATCCTCTCTACAACTCTGTGTACCTGCTCTATGGTAGAGTGTCGCTGCCTGAAGCCGAATTGATAGTTGGGAATGACTTTGGTATTTTCCAGTATTGGCATGATGCGGCGTAGGACCAATTTTTCACAGACCTTTGACAGGATGGGCAGAAGACTGATGGGCCTATATGAGGTGGTTTGAGTTACTGGTTTTCCTGCTTTGTGTATCATCAGAATCTGTGACACCTTCCAAAGATCTGGGAATTTCTGGACTCTTAATATGACATTATAGAGCATTGTCAGAAAGACTAGCGCTTTTCTTGGTAGTTTTCTCAAGATTTCTTTTGTGATGAGGTCGAATCCTGATGCTTTTTTATCTTTGAGGCCATTAATAGTCCTCCAAACCTCTCGTACCGTAACCGGAGCTGGTGGCAACGACATTTGAAGGGGCTGAGCAAGAACAAACCCCACCTCTGTTTCAGCATCTGTGCCACTGACTCTATTTGGACTGAAAACATTTGATAGATGTTCTGCAAATAAGTGTGTCTTTTCCTGCGGCGTGCGAGCCCAGCCACTCTCAGTACGAAGCGGAGACTTTGCCACTTGTGGTCTATCGTACGATTTCGCGAATTTCCACAGTGAATAGTTAGTCGCTGCGGTGGGTGTAAGAGATGAAAGTTGAGCCTCAAGGGTCCTATTGTGCCAGGTCCTCAGCATTTCTCTTAAATATGACGCTTGCCTGTTGAAATTTGTCCTATCAGATGCGAGTCCACTCAGCTGCCAAACACGACGCAGCCTACGTCTCTCAAGTACCGCTTTTTTAATTTCTAAAGGGTAGTTCTGTATCCGTTCCCTATAGTCCAATGTGGGTGTACTTTTCCAGCAGGCCTCCTGGATGAGATTTGTAAGATGTTCAGTGGCACCCTCAATATCGTCAGGCGTCTTAAGAGCTACTTTTAACTTGATGTTCTCGTCAATGTAGTTTCTAAATGAATACCAGTCTGTTTTTTTGTTGTACAGCTTAACTGGGATATAGTGTTCTATAATCTTCGAACTTAGGGTAAACAATACTGGTGTGTGATCCGAGGAGCTGTCGTTACAAGACTCACATTTAACATAATGCGAAGAGAAACCTTTTATAACAAAAAAGTCAATTAGATCAGGCACCCTAGAGGCGTCCGTCGGCCCATGTGTGGGCTCACATGTGGAATTGTTGGTATCTAGGCTGAGTTTCAGCTGTCTGCCTCTGGTGTTGGTTAGCCTAGAACCCCAGTGTGTTTTTTGAGTTCCAGTCTCCACCTGCAAGAAATCGATTCCCAAGTTTCCGAAAGAATTCTGTAAACATTTGCTCGGACACTTTGTGTTTAGGTGAAAAGTACACTGAGGAAACATAGAAGAGACCATTTTCATCCTCTACTGCCACTGTGGTTGCCTGGATGTGACAGGTTCTGTATTCTGGCATTAAATGGTGTTTTAATGACTTTTTAATAATAATCGCAGTGCCAGCATGTCCAGTTCCATCCGGATGTGCAGTGACATAACATTCATAATTTCTATACTTCATGTTTGTGACCGCAGTACCGTGAGCTTCGGATACCAATAGCAAGTCCAAATTTTGTTGTATCATGAACATTTCTGCTTCGTTTTTGTTAGGGGTCAACCCGTTTATGTTCCAAGTTGCTATGCGAATTATAGTAATTTTGTAAGTTTGTCGACAAGTCGTGTTATGAGCATCATCAGGGTGCTCATCTGTTGTAGGATAATGTCAAACTTTTCATTCTGTTTTGCTAGAATCTGTACCACGTCCAATAGTGGCTTGGAGTTCATTGCTTCTTGCCTTGATTCTATTTTGTTCCGTGTGATATCTGAGTATAGTTTCGTTTTGGGTTCATAATTTTCAACAGCTGTGTTTGGCACAGGCCTATTCCTTGATTTTTCAGTTGAAAATATTTTCTTATTTGATTCTTCCCGTAAATGTTTCTATAAACTTCGTCACGTGACGTAAAATCTCTCTATAAACTTCACATCCTTTATAGTTTGCCGGGTGTGGACCGTTGCATAGTGCACATTGGGCGGGAGTATTGCGATCAAGTTTTTGGCATTCCGATGTTTTATGTGATTGTCCACACTTTACGCAGCGATAGGGCGCATACAATAGTTTTTCGAGTGCCCATATTGTTGGCATCTTTGGCATTGTACTATGGATGTTCGCTTCCTCGGATCTTCAATGATAACCGATTGGTGGTATATATATTTAAGCTCTTTAACAGCCCTGTTGTTTGGTCCTGGTGTAAGATTAACAAAAAATGTAGATGTTGGTTTTTTGTCTGGCCCGAACTTTGCATTTATAATTTCTCCAGAGACTGTGTTCCCCGTCGATTCAATGTCTTCTTTGATCGCGGATATTGGTGTAGTTGGGCGGAGGTTTCGGATTACCACTCTGAAACACCTCTGGTCCTTTCGGTTAAAAGTGTGACCAATCAGTCCTTTCTCCCGAACTACTTTTATTATTTGTTTATAAGCCTCAATATTTAGACTGCTTATTCTTAGTTGATTTCTATTCACAATTTTAAAAGTGAACTGATTATTTTCTGATACTGTTTTGAGTAGTTCAGTAAGCTTATTGACATCTTCTACGCCATATAAAACTATTGGTGGTGGTTTAGAGGGTCGTTTATCTTTGGTTATGCAACCCGTTTCAGTGAGATCAATTGTTAGACCTGTGAAGCTATTAGAGGTCTTCACTGTTTCAGGAGAGGAGCTGTTTGACATCTTCCTTCTTTTAGGGTTTCTGCTTACAGGAACTCTCTGCCTGAACTTTCTGTTGACTCAACGTCGGTATCGACAGTTTGGGGTTGATCTCCAGAAGTGGTTAGACTCCCGGTGAGAGTCTTACTTCCCAAGGAAGATGACCTTTGCCTTGTAAACTGGCTTGGATGGAAGGCCTGCTGAACAAGCTTCTTACCGCTACTGCTGCTGCTACTACCGCCGCTACTGCTGCCAGGCACATTTACCAACACAGAGGCCAGGTCGCCCACCACTGTGCGGTCTTCGGTAACAGATTTCACACTTGCCGGCCCGGGTACCTGCAAGCGCCGGGGGTTAGCCGGATCGCATGACATCGCATTCTCATTTTTTAACATTTTCATAAATAGAAGGGGTTTGGGAGAGTAAACATGATGCTTTCCCAAGGCACCACGACCACACTTTTCGAGGGGATTTAATTCCTCGGGGCTAGTGGCAGCCCGGTAACAGGTTACTTAACCGCCGCCTGTGGCTCGGCGTTGCTGCTCGTTTAGCGTCACCCGGGGGGCACGTGTAGGGTGGGTCTTATTGAGGAGAAGATGGTAAATCCTACGGACGCGAGCAGCCTCCACCCCCCATAAATATATAAGTAAGTAGATCGTCTCCTCGTAGAAGATGACGACGGAATTCCACATTCCGCCGATTCCATTATATATTTAGGTAAGTAGATCATCTCCTCGTAGAAGATGACGACGAAATTCCACATTCCGCCGATTCCATTATATAAAAGTATATAGATCATCTCCTCGTAGAAGACGACAAGGGAATTCCACATAAAAACACTGAATACCGTGACGTGATCTAATTGCTGTTGTGCTTTGATCACGCTGTGCAATAAAATGGATCTGAATGTGGAGCCTGGAGTCAACTTTTGATCGTTTAGCTTTTAATTTTTGCCATTGTTGGCAGTGACTGCCCTCTGGCCTTTGACCTCGTTGTTTCGTTCGTTAGTCAACAGGTGTACCGCTAGCAGGCGCAATCACTTGGTCCTCGGAAATCTTGATGAGGCCAGTTACATGGTATACCCTATATATTACCTACTACATAGCAAAAGTATGTACTACGTATTTTACGCAACATATTGAACTTTAACACTTTAAAAATATTAAGTAAGTACTTGATAAAATTAGGGTAGACGCATCTGACTGATACTGTGTGGCAGATAGTCGGTGGTGTTACGTTAGGATTTACAAATGAATTTGCAAGCTTTTTAAGTACTCAAAATGATGTCGCCAGCTTGATACGTCCAGAATCACAGCCGACGACAAGTTTGATAAATAGACAAGTTTAAGACAAACATAGAATTTTTACGCCCTTCTTATCCCCAAGTATAAACTTAGGGTTGTTGGATGAAGGCAGCGAATGTACCTACCTTACGTTACAAAACCGTTCAAGATTTGTAGTGATTTCAGGACTATTTACGTATTTTTCTTTAAGCTATCGAGGTTTATACAATTTATTTTGTACTCATTTTTAATAGGTACTCTTTTCGAGAAATATCGAGAGTAACTCGGTATTTAGGTATCTGTTGGTTAGCAGGTGCTTTTTTTTTGCAGTTGAACCTGGCTTGGGCTACGAAAACATTGGCAGAGACTTCCAATAGCAATTTTCGTCAGATCTGCATCAAACCTAAGTCCGCTATCAATTTACTAATTATATTGTTCTAGTGTTACATAAATCATATGTTCTTTGATATAATTAAGTCAAATGTATTGCGTACATGCATAAAATTGGTGTAATGGTCGTGTTTCGACAATTAAATGATAAATGATATCGTTGACCCGAGTCTACATGCTGATTGTACCTACAGTGATAACGGAGATGCGGCTTGTCACAATACCTACCTATGAGAACAATATATTTGACTAACTAGAAACTACTACGATAAACGTTATAGTCGACTACTACGACGCGACGTTATAGTCTTGTTGGTTTCGGGGATTACGTATTTAGGAATATGTTAGTATATAATGTACATATATTATGTGTTGTTTATGTATATATATACCGCAAGCTTATATTAGCTTACTTTGGTTACTTAGTCGAGCTGAAGAATGATTATATACACAATAGTCAAACATCAACAGTTGGGCCGCGGCCGTGATCACGTTGCCCTGGTCGGAGGATCCTTCCTTTGTGTCGGAGAAACATCCATTCCTCCACAAAAGTAACAAGTAAATAAATATTGAGGGACACTTTTTAGACAGCGCCGTCTAACCTCAGCTAGGTAAGTTATTAGCTTTTACTATGGGATCTAGATAGCTGATATTATACATAGGAAACACCCAAACTCCGAAACCAACATTTGTGGATCACACAAATATTTGTTCCAACCCGAGAATCGGAATCGCGCGACCTCAGAGCGTCAGTCGCATACACTACCACTGTGCCACCAAGGCAGTCATATAGCTGGACATAGGTGGTAAAGACCAAATTACTCGTTGAGTAAGTAAGTTGGGTGTAAAGGGACCACAGACATATAAGACAGTAAACAGACCAAACGTTAGCGAAAAATAGCTTAGCCTATTACACAACATAGATAGGTAGCGTAGCTTAGTTATTTCTGGTGATGTCTTGATAATGAAACTTCATTACTCTATGCATAACACCTTTATGTATATTTTTGGCTACCTTTTTTACATGTACATTCTACATAAAATTTATGTAATAATTTCACTTTGACACATAAATCTTTGATTTAAAAATGACCGCAGTGGTTGTCATTACAGGTTTGTAGCTTAGTTGTAGTAGAAACATTGGCTTCGCGATGTTCGCTGAGAAAGTGTGAGTTACATGTAGCCAGGAATAACAAAGATAGCTTTATACAACAAATGACAAGAGTGAAAAGGATGAAATATTGCTCCATAAGCAATGGAATATGTTTGGTCTGCTTACTGTTGTACGGCTGTGAAAGGGACCAATATGGAAATTATAGAATCTTCTTGGATCCATCAATGGAACTATTTAGTGGAACCTAGAGTCCAGAACCAGTATCTCCGAAGCCAAGCAACCTCACCAGCTAGCAGCGCATCTGCTGATCTACGGATGAGGCAATGGGGTTAGAAGGTCTGACGGCAGCAAGAAAAAGTTTATATTCCTCACTCTCTTTCAATATCTATACTAATAATATAAAGCTAAAGACTTTGTTTGAACGCGCTAATCTCAGGAACTAATGGTTGGATTTGAAATTTTTTTTTTGTGTTAGATAGTCTATTTACCGAGGAAGGCTATAGGCTATAAATCATTGCGCTACTACCACGGACAGCGGAGCAGTAGTCATAAATGTCGACAAATCGGTCAAATTTTAATGCATTATTGTAGAATTTATACCTAAGCGATGAGATTAAATAGGTGCGACGGGAGTTCGAAGTATGTTACGGGCGAAGCCGGGGGTGTCACCTAGTACAGTATATATGATTTCCTCGGTGGCGTAAGTGGTAGTGTATGCGACTGCTGCGCTGAGGTTGCGGGTTGAATTGAAACAAATATTTGTGTAATACGCTAATGTTTTTTTCGGAGTTTGGGTGTTTCCTATGTATAAAAATAATATGTATAATGTATTTAGAAATGTATAAGTATGTCTAGGTTCTAAACTACAAGCTTATATTTGAATACTTTAAGCTCGATGGCGTAGTGTAAAAAAAATGTCTCACAATATCGTATAATAGTGAACATTATTCTATTAGGCAAGCTCTTTTATTTGATACCCGTAATGGGAGAGTTCTGAAAAAATATAATTTGCCATTTAGTAATAGCGACCATATTAAACTTTAATTTTGTCTGCCAGTAACACGGCAGATTTTTAGTTGAAGGCCTTATAGGTGGCTTGAAAAATTTCAACATCAGGTAGTCACAACCTGCGTCTGTCTATTTCAACACGGCAATGGATCACCACCTGTTACGTGGGACTGGAATAGACATAGTGAAAAGTGGGCATATAATATGCACCCTCCACCCTTTCGGGGATAAGGCGTAAGAGATAAATTTTGTCACAGTGTATTGAATTGTATTAGTCAAGTCATTTCATTTTATATCCTTATTGAGGGTGTTGTGAAAAATGTGTTATATTGGATAATTAGACCGATTTTAACATACTTAGCTAAAAAAAGACCACTGCCGACTAATTCACCTTTCAAACAAAACAATAACAAAATCAAAATAAGTTAACATCGACGTGAAACTTATTTAGTTTTTGAGTTCATAGTTAAAAAATAAAAACAATTTTGAAAATAAAAGTTTTCTAAATAATTATTCTAAAATGGATTTTTTTCTATCTCGAGTTTAGCTCGAACTAGCGTCTTCTGGTTCAACGCACCAGACGCGTTTACCAACTACACCACCGAGACCTACTCGAAACTGACGAATTAATCCACTTCTTTACGTCTTAAGGCGACGTAAGGCGCCATTGACAAGCTCTTAGCAAAGTTAAAAAAATAAAATTCCACTTTAAGATTTAAAGTTAAAAATTAAGTTAATTTAATGTGAATATTTCTTACACATAACACAGGAATACACATACAATATGTATGCCTCCGCCACCCCTTCGGGGATAAGGCGTGATAGAAAAATTCATTAAATTAATATTTCTTTAGGCTCAGACTGATAATAGTGGTCACGAGTAGCTATATAGCCGAAACGTCGAAAGGTTAATAAAAATTAAAATCTAAATTACACGCAAAATACTGGAATACCATAATTTATTTATTTATTATTACTACACAGCAACACCTACACGCCCTTTAACTAGAATAAATGTAAAGATATAACAATATCGAGTATATATCTCTGCCTCTGATAAAATATAAGATAGCAGTTTACGTACAAACTTCGTCAACATAATAATCTTGTATAAAAAAAAACTGGGTTATTATAAGATCCTAATGGCATCATTGAAATTGCATCATGTATCCTTGACACGGTCGTGAAAACGTAGAATTAAGTTTAGAAAAATAAAACAAAACAATTTTTTGCCGCCATTTTTGACAGCTAAATTAACTACAGATAACTAATGTACTTTTTTTACTCACCATATTGTGGTGTTCGTGTCGTTGACTGCTCGGTCGGTGTTTATGATGATGGGATAGCGAATGTTTTCTCGTTTGAACAGGAGGCTCTGTTGGACGTACACATGTCTCGGTACCTCGCGACACTACCGCTATGCGGGCAACTGCGGTACACATTATATTTGATTATAGAATTTATAGATAACGTAAGGTTTGATTCTAATACAGGTTTAGGGAACGCGTCACTTTTGATTAAAATTATCGTAATCTTTTATCATTACGCGAGGCGATAGCTACTGTTTCATGTGTCTTTATATCTAAAATTAAATTTTTAATTTTTTATTACTTCCTTTATTAATAATTAACAATTAGGTTGTATACGGTACATACCTACATGTGATAACAATAATTATGTCAAACATTTGTCAAATGACTGCCTCAGTGGCGCAGTGCTAGTGTATGAGACTGCCGCGTTGAAATCCTAGGCCCGATTCCCAGGCCGGAAAAAAAAACTGTGTTCCACAAATATTTGATTCGGAATTTGGGTGTTTCATATGTATGTATTTAGAAAAATATAAGTAGTTAGATCAGTTGTCTAAACCCCATAGCACAAGCTTAAACCTTAGTTTGGGTTAGATGGCGCTCTGTGTTAAATGTATCCCTCAATATTTTTTATTTCAAACAGAACTCACTTTTACAAGTAGACAAGACCGTCTAAATTTAATTTGCGTACAAAAAGGACATGACAACTATGTGTATCAATCAATTTATTGGCGATAATAGTCGTTATGTCGTTCCAGTAAGATTTACAATGAAACATCTAAGTAGCAAGATAATTGTAACAATACAATGTCTGTAGGTACGTACTTACCCGCTATATTAGCTATTCAATGACAATTATGTAAGGCTTATTGAATTTAGTACATTGTAGTCTGCTAGTTTGTTGTTAGATGGACTATATTACATTAACGACTACAGCAGAATTGGTTAATGATGATAATCAAGTTGTAGAATACGGCATATCCAACTTCATTACATAAATACAAAGATCTTTTGAACCTTTTGAAGCGCTCGTGGTCCCGCGGACTCAGTGTTCTGTAAACGATTACTGCGTTAACCAACTTTCGCTATGGCTGGTCAAGGATGGGTGACCAATTTGTGGCATTTACATTTGCGAGCGTTACCATGTTTCGGAAGGCATGTTAATGCTAGACGTTAAGTCAAGTTGATGGCCTGAAAAATTTGGCTTGATAAATTTCAACTGTAGGTAGCCACAAGCTGCGTGTGTCTATTTCAACACGGCATTGGGTTCACCACCTATTACGTGGGTTAATATGATATTAATATGATTCTGCCACCCCTTCGGGGATAAGGCGTGATAGATAAATAATAATTAAAGAAATTGAAACTAAGTACTTACTATTCCACCTTCCACCCAAAGCATCTTGTCTTTAAGTTGTTAACTAACGTGAAGGAATCGTATTTTCTTGTTCTTTCTTTTAGTGATTGATATGAGTCTCAACCATAGATTAACTAAAGAGATATGAAACAAGCGCGCGGTGCTGTCTTCTTTTCCCTAGGACGATTTAACCAGGGACGCGTAATGTACTCAATAAAGTATGAAATCACGTTCAACCAACTTTCGTGCGGGGGGGTAAACTACACACATATTGTTTTCTTATTCTTGCATGAAGTGTTGTCACTGTCTAACAACCAATAAAAATACAACTGCAAATAGAAAAATGCGAACTTGACACAATATTATTCGGCTAATTTGAGATGGTAACTCTTTGTATAATGTTTATAGAGAACGAAAGTATATTGAATATAGGCCGATTAAGTTGTTGGTATGTTTCAATAATTAATGGATTTTGTTAAAAATAGTTATGTGAATGAAATAAAATTTTACTTACGAGTGAAAAGAAACATTAATTGTTCGACCGCTATAACTTTTACACCATTTTGTCATTTTTTTCTTTATAAATTACCCTCCAAACGTGTACGATAGACAGAGTCCGCGGAACAGCAACTTAGCTAAAAATGCTTAGCAAAAGGAAGCGGGGTATAGGCGCAAACGGTAAGGCCCATTGGTTAAATAGTCCTAGCCTTTTCCAGAATAAGCGTTCTTAATTTCAATTACAATGTAACATATTTCACTCAGTCACACAACACTGTAAACAACATCACTTACTTGTTTTGTATGCTTTCAAGATATCGTTTGCCAATCAAACGAGCAATGGAATGCAAAGCATGCGATAAATAGATATTTTAATGCGATGTCTAGGTGCGTCCACACATCGCGGAAGGCCGATAAACCCTGGTAGCAAAGGTTCGCATAGTAAAGCTTTGCATCACATTGCGAGGAATAAGAAACTTTTATTTATTTATTTTATTTTTTGTTCATGTACACACTAATAATAAAGAAAATAAAAAATTATAAATTAGTTAAAAAAAAATTATAAAATTAAAAAATTAGTTAGTTATTATAAATTAGTTTCAATTTCTTTAATAAACCTGGCAACACTACATAGCAAATGTCGTTTATATAATCTTACAATATTTAAAATAATATTACCATAGCCGGAAAGCTTATAAACCGTATTTCCAGTAAAGGAAAAATGAATATAAAATATGATAATCAAGAAATAACAAATAAAACCTTATATACGGAAATATACAAGATACTATAATTATGGATATGCGTGACATTAGATGTCATGTGACATATCAGAATTAATTTCACAAACATGAAATGAACAATTATCAATTACATTTTTAAATATACATTTAAATATACATATCAATTACATTTTTAAATATATCTATAAAATAAAAAATACATTTAAAAATATAAAAAATAGTGACCCACCGGTATCGGGTACAGGGACCAAGCTACCGGTGGTTAGGGCTCCAGAGAAAGGAATTTCCTCACAATACGTGCCGCGTCGAGAAGAACTGCTTTCTGTATCAGGCCCTTGATCCAGCTGTTTAACGCGAGCCTTTGTAGGTGTTGGTCAAGGCTCTTGGCTATAAGTCCATGGACAGATATGACTATCGGTACAATGATCGCTGAATCCACACCCCATACGTCGACAACCTCATGAGCCAAGTCTAAATATTTCTTTTGTTTGTCTACCTCGGCTTTCATGAGGTTTTCGTCGTGAGGTATGGTGATGTCAACAATAATTGCACGGCGTTCTAATCGATCTATTACCACTATGTCAGGCTTATTGGCGACAATAGTCCTGTCCGTGATAATAGATCGATCCCAGTATAATGTGACATGACCATTTTCGAGAACTGGGTCGGGCACATATCTATAGTATGGTACCTCTAAATCAACAAGATT
The DNA here is from genome assembly GCA_948477245.1 of Thumatha senex. Classification (NCBI taxonomy): domain Eukaryota; kingdom Metazoa; phylum Arthropoda; class Insecta; order Lepidoptera; family Erebidae; genus Thumatha; species Thumatha senex. The sequence goes on from OX419728.1 coordinate 5,818,131, forward strand.
GTACTTAAGAGCAAGTTGCTGGTGAATGATCTTGGCTACTTGGTTGTGTCGATGCAAATACTCACCGTTTGCAAGACTCGAACAACCAGAAATAATATGCCTAAGGGATTCTCCGGGACGATGACATGCCCGACAGATGTCCACCGTACCATCCTTCAGGATATACTTCCTGTAGTTCTTTGTCATTACAACTTCGTCAGTAATTGCAAAAACAAACCCTTCAGTCTCTCCAAAGAGATCACCAAATCGTAGCCAAGATACTGATGCATTGAAGTCTATATCAGGCCTGTGTAAGGCCTGATAAAAACGACCATGCAGCTCCTTACTCTTCCATACCTCCTTGCGATCAGTAACACCAAGTACTATAGGTTTATGCCAATTCTCTTTAGCCAACGTGAGCGGGGTATGTCCATTATCCACTGCAACCACATCGCAATGCAACCTCGTGTCAGCATTGAGAAAATATTCTCTGAGGTTGCATATCTCACGGTTATGGAGGGTCTTGACATTTAAAAAGCCTCGACCTCCACACTTCCGAGGGATATACAACCTCATTACTGATGAACGAGGATGATGCATTCGAAATGTGGTCAACAAGGACCGCACTTTCCTATCCAGGGCATCTAATTCAGTCTGAGTCCATCTAAGTATACCGAAGGAATACATTAGGACCGGTATGACCCACCCATTGAAGGCACGCACCTTATTACCGCCTGATAAAAGACTTCTCAGTACTTTTTTCAGACGGCCAAAGAATCGCTCCTTCAATGTTTGTTTCACACCAGATTCGTTAATTCCTAATGCCTGCGATATACCCAGATACTTATAGGTCTCAGTGGCGGAGAGAGATCTGAGTATTATGGAATCTGAAAGCTCAACACCTTCAGACTCCACAATCCCACCCTTCTTTACATGCATGACTGCACATTTGTCAACGCCAAGAACTACTAAAGGATTTTGTTAACTTCAATAGTTCTATCAGTTCCAATTTGGTGGTTGCAAATAGCTTAAGGTCGTCCATGTAAAGCAAGTGGGATATAACTCGACCTTCTCTTCGCAACCGAAAGCCTAGCCCTGAACTCTCTAGTATAGTACTAAGAGGGTTCAGTGCTAGACAAAACCATAAAGGACTGAGACTGTCGCCCTGGAATATGCCCCGCTCAATAGGCAAGCCATTTGTTACAGTCTGACGACATCCTGGATAGCAAAGGTCTGTTCTCCATTGCCTCATACATGACTGCAGGAAAGTACAAAGAGTTGCATCCACTTTGTACAGCTCCAGCACCCTCAGAAGCCACGTATGAGGCACAGAGTCAAAAGCTTTTTTATAATCAATCCAACATGTCGTCAGACTGCGACGATTACGGCGTACCTGTTGGTTAATGATCATGTCAATAATAAGGAGCTCTTTGGTGCCTCGGGTCCCACTTCTACATCCATTTTGAGACAAAGACAAGACTGAATTTTTATCTAAATGTGAAGTAATTTTGATTCTCAAAATGGATGTTAGAAGTTTATAGACTGTTGGTAAACATGTGATAGGTCTATAATTTTTGGGATCCAAGGCATCGCCAGATTTATAGAGAAGGTGGGTTATTCCAGTTGTTATAAAATCGGGCATAGAGCCCGACTCTACACATGACTGGAATTGAGCTGCTAAACGAGAATGTGAACTACGGAGCCACTTAAGCCAGAAATTATGCAGTCCGTCCGGTCCCGCTGATTTCCAGTTGGGCAAAGAACGGACTGCATTTGCTACATCCTGTTCTGATATATTAATTGACTCCGTTGCCTGTATAGATTCACATTCCCGTGGGGCATATTCCAGGGCGACAGTCTCAGTCCTTTATGGTTTTGTCTAGCACTGAACCCTCTTAGTACTATACTAGAGAGTTCAGGGCTAGGCTTTCGGTTGCGAAGAGAAGGTCGAGTTATATCCCACTTGCTTTACATGGACGACCTTAAGCTATTTGCAACCACCAAATTGGAACTGATAGAACTATTGAAGTTAACAAAATCCTTTAGTAGTTCTATTAGAATGGAATTTGGCGTTGACAAATGTGCAGTCATGCATGTAAAGAAGGGTGGGATTGTGGAGTCTGAAGGTGTTGAGCTTTCAGATTCCATAATACTCAGATCTCTCTCCGCCACTGAGACCTATAAGTATCTGGGTATATCGCAGGCATTAGGAATTAACGAATCTGGTATGAAACAAACATTGAAGGAGCGATTCTTTGGCCGTCTGAAAAAAGTACTGAGAAGTCTTTTATCAGGCGGTAATAAGGTGCGTGCCTTCAATGGGTGGGTCATACCGGTCCTAATGTATTCCTTCGGTATACTTAGATGGACTCAGACTGAATTAGATGCCCTGGATAGGAAAGTGCGGTCCTTGTTGACCACATTTCGAATGCATCATCCTCGTTCATCAGTAATGAGGTTGTATATCCCTCGGAAGTGTGGAGGTCGAGGCTTTTTAAATGTCAAGACCCTCCATAACCGTGAGATATGCAACCTCAGAGAATATTTTCTCAATGCTGACACGAGGTTGCATTGCGATGTGGTTGCAGTGGATAATGGACATACCCCGCTCACGTTGGCTAAAGAGAATTGGCATAAACCTATAGTACTTGGTGTTACTGATCGCAAGGAGGTATGGAAGAGTAAGGAGCTGCATGGTCGTTTTTATCAGGCCTTACACAGGCCTGATATAGACTTCAATGCATCAGTATCTTGGCTACGATTTGGTGATCTCTTTGGAGAGACTGAAGGGTTTGTTTTTGCAATTACTGACGAAGTTGTAATGACAAAGAACTACAGGAAGTATATCCTGAAGGATGGTACGGTGGACATCTGTCGGGCATGTCATCGTCCCGGAGAATCCCTTAGGCATATTATTTCTGGTTGTTCGAGTCTTGCAAACGGTGAGTATTTGCATCGACACAACCAAGTAGCCAAGATCATTCACCAGCAACTTGCTCTTAAGTACAATCTTGTTGATTTAGAGGTACCATACTATAGATATGTGCCCGACCCAGTTCTCGAAAATGGTCATGTCACATTATACTGGGATCGATCTATTATCACGGACAGGACTATTGTCGCCAATAAGCCTGACATAGTGGTAATAGATCGATTAGAACGCCGTGCAATTATTGTTGACATCACCATACCTCACGACGAAAACCTCATGAAAGCCGAGGTAGACAAACAAAAGAAATATTTAGACTTGGCTCATGAGGTTGTCGACGTATGGGGTGTGGATTCAGCGATCATTGTACCGATAGTCATATCTGTCCATGGACTTATAGCCAAGAGCCTTGACCAACACCTACAAAGGCTCGCGTTAAACAGCTGGATCAAGGGCCTGATACAGAAAGCAGTTCTTCTCGACGCGGCACGTATTGTGAGGAAATTCCTTTCTCTGGAGCCCTAACCACCGGTAGCTTGGTCCCTGTACCCGATACCGGTGGGTCACTATTTTTTATATTTTTAAATGTATTTTTTATTTTATAGATATATTTAAAAATGTAATTGATATGTTGTATAAATAAATAAAGAAAATAATAGTATGAGGAAACATAGGTACTGGTACTGCTTAGTTCTTTAAGAAATATCTCCCAGCAGACCGGCGAGAGGAGAACGTGAAGATATAAAAAATCAAGTACTCGTAATATAAAAGTGTGTAAATAGAAGAGTAGGATAGGATTTAATTAACCTAAGAGAGTAGTATAAATTAATAATTTAGGTACACACTTTTTAAGGACGCTCTTCGCCAATCGAGGGTCGGGATTTCCGTAGAATTATATAGTAAGTGATGCTCCACAAACTTGAAAAAAATCACACAGCTAGCCAATGAATGTTACTTGGTCTTCCAACATTCGAATTGAAGATAATGTATATGGATAAGTGTAAAAAAAAAAACAGAAAATCACTAAACGTGTTAATCGCTCTCCCGTATTTCCATAACTGAGTCGTAAGTATCAAGAATTATTTAATGAATTTTATCGAATAATAAAGTTAAAACTATAAACAAGATCTTGAAATCTTCATTTCTAAATAAATATGGCGGCGCGATTTCTTCAAATACGAGTGCGGACGTTTCCAGTCTTCAGTCGGCCGAGCGCCTTCAAAGAGAGAGCACGCCGCCAGGCTTCGCGATCCATGCATACTTCTTTCGCTTCTTCAAGCGAATTTCTTCTTCATCAATCGCTTCATACACGCACGTCTGGGTATCCGAGTAGTTTTGACCTTTCCGTTTTTGAGCAATCTGCTCACGTGGTCTTCATATGTAAGTCTTGGCCTACCCTGACCTCTTCTACCCTCTGCTTTCGCACAATATATATAATAATAATAATATTATTTAATAATATTGTTATATAATTGTCTTTTAGCGCTAAGAGTTTCTTGCCTTTACTAATATTATAAACGCGAAAGTTTGTATTTATGGATGTTTTTTACTCTTTCACGCCTAAATGGGTGAACGGATTTGGGTGAAATTTAGCACACAGATAGTTCATAGCCTGGAATAACACATAGGTTACTTTTTACCGCGGGAAAATATCTCATTCCCACGGGAAAATCATTATAAGATGTGCTGCTGACTGTACAGTCGACATCCCATCAAGTGTTACCTGTTCGACCTTGAGCTCGCCTGTATTGCATTCGTAATAGTGGCAGTTTTCGTAGTGTAACTGTTACACTTGATGTGCTGCTGACTGTACAGTTGACAGCCCATCAAGTGTCTGCAAACTGTACAGTTGACTTATTTTAATTTTATTTAATAATTATTTAATGGCCTGGTTTCTAAGACCTTTTAGCCAAATCTTATTTTTTATATCATATTTCCTTAATCTTATCTTCTAATTAGTACTGTCCTGTCGATGTCATGTCCTTATTGTCCGTCCTGGTCCTTGCCTCAGTATAATGGTGATTCTTATACTTAGGTTGTCAGTGGACGTTTCGCGGCAAGAGAGAAAATAGCATTTCACTGCATATATATCATTGTCTTTCACTATAGCACGTTAACACAACTTTTATATCCAAGTAATCACCACTTCCGCACATAAAACAAGATAAATGCACTAGTTTTTGAAAATAATATAAAGCAAGCGTCCGCACTTGTCACTCTTCCCGCCAAATGTCCGTACAGTTGACTGCTTATCAAGTGTTACCAGTTCGATCTTGACGGAATTCCCAGAAAATCATATTGCACATCATTATAATAGACTCAGCCGACTATTACAAGATGTTACAAATCACCTAATAATAATATTAATAATGCAATATAATATGATAGACTATACCGATTATTCCGGAGTACCGGGTGTTACAAAATTCCCCAATAGTACTTAATACGATATTGTAAAATTGAGGTAATATTTTTTTAAGGTCAAAGTCATATTAAGGTCACTCTATGTGGTCTGGCATATAAGCTGAGGGCTTTCTAAAAGGGGATAAAAATTTGGTTACTTTTTCGCTCCGTCTCACCGTTTCCGAGATAAATGATTTTATTTATCTTACCAGATATTTCACGATAAATGAAACATTACTATAGACGTAAGCGACTTTACAATACAGGATATTACAAAATAAAATAATAACAATGCATTATTATGGTTATAGACTCAACTGACTATACAGGCTGTAACAAAATTCCCACAAAATAATAATACACCTTATTGTGATAGGCTAAACTGACTATACAGGGTGTAATGGGCACCGTAACTACTTATTTATCTCCGCAGGTCGAGCCAAAATGAGTACTACGAGTAACAAGCACGGAGGTAAATTCGTGTCTAAAAAAAGCGTACATTAGAGAAAAAAACGCAAACGGTAAGTAAACTTCATCATCCAAATCCGACGAATATTATAATTATAGCCTGACATGATTGTTGTTGGTCAGGTTGGTGAGGTTAAAATAAAAAAAAATTGGTAGGTACTTGATTCTAAATTCCATGCGTACGAAGTCGCGGGCAAAAGTCGCGAATAAATATTATTATGATCATACGAATATCATGCTTATTTTTTTTGTTTCAGGGTGGTTCTTGGCGCAATTGAAAATATCAGTTGTGGTCAGGAAGTAAGTATACCGTGTGTGTGTGTGTGTGTGTGTGTGTGTGTGTGTGTGTGAGTGTGTGTGCGTGCGTGTGTGTGCGTGTCTGTCTTAATTTTATTTCACTAGCTTATATTTATTGCAGAATCGAGAATCTCCGGCACTAGTCATCGAACCGGAGCTGCAGCCTGATGAAAATGAACTGGTTGTCGGCCGCAGATTTGTCGACGTTGACTTTTTTTTTAAACAGCTGCAAGATATAAGTGATCACGGTCCTCTTGGATGTAATCTCAAGTGTTTGAAGATTGCATCTGAGTTTCGAAAGGGTCTGGACTCAAACCTTACATTTAAATGCAGTATGTGAGCAACGAAATTTTATGTAAGTCTGGTTGAAGAAAAGAAGACTGAAATGAATGTGAATCACCAAATAGTTTCAGGCGTTATGTCGTCTGGTAGTGGTCATTCTCATTTGCAGACCATTACTGCTTCCGTAGCTTTACCCAGCATTTCACCCGAGTTCTATTCCTCGGTTCATGATCAAGTTTGTGTTTGGTGGGAAACAGCAGCGGCACATTGCATGTCTGAGGCCGTCAAGGCAGAAGCGGAATATGCAATATCTGTAGGTAACGTAAATAAAGATGCAGTCCCATTAATTCCAGTGGCTATTGATGGCTGTTGGAGCAAACGCTCATACGGAAAAGGCTATTCTGCATTATCTGGAGCAGCTGCAATTATTGGCCTACAATTTGGAAAAGTTTTATATTTAGGCATTAAAAACAAATGTTGCATAGTCTGTGCACGAGCTGCAAAGAAAACCGAGCCTCAAGAGCATCAATGCTTTAAGAATTATTCAGGCCCATCTACCGGGATGGAATCGACCATTTTAGTTGAGGGGTTTAAACGTTCATTGCCGGATCATGGGGTAATTTATAATCAATTTGTAGCTAACGGCGATTCCAGCACATACAAAAAAAAATTAGATTCTCGACCATACGGTGACTTGATTGTTGAAAAGAATGAATGCAAAAATCATCTTTTAAGAAATTTCTGCAACGCAATGGTAAAGTTGTTACAGGACACCAAATTTCCACCAGAACTGCGCAAAATTCCAAAGGATAGGTATTTGCGTTTGCGGACCGGAGTAAATTATGCCATTAAATACTGGGGTTCTCAAAATTTACCGATAGAGCAGAAAATTAGTAATCTCAGCACAGATATCCTGAATGGTCCACAACACGTATTTGGCAACCACGAAAATTGTAAAGAATACTTTTGTGTTCCCGGAAAACGCAGAGCTGAGCCTATTGGTCTAATGGCACAACTTGTTGCTAGCGGGCTAATGAAGGCAATCGAAAATATAAGTAAAAAACTTTCTTACCAATCGCGCAGCTTAATTCATGATAGTACAAGTAATTCAGTTGAAAGTTATAATGCTCAGGTTGCCAAATACGTAGGGGGCAAGCGAGTAAATTATTCACTTCGGCGTTCTTATGCAGGCCGTTGCGCTGCAGCTGTTGTGTCCTTCAATACAGGAACACTTCACACAACAACTCATAAAGTTGTTTTTGGAACTGAGCCCAACCATTTGATTGCAAAATTAGAAAAAAATAGAAAACTTAAAGTAGAAAAATCTAGACAAAACCCACCCACTTTTAAGAAACGAGGGGTTCCAGTATCGAAGGACGCTCACTACGGTGAAAACTGCCAACAGCCCGATATGAGCCCAGACGAGTATGAGGTCGGAAGACTTCCTATTTGAATGAACTGAGGTTGTCTTCTGATGAGCGAAAGGAGCTTGAAAGGTCGACAGTTTTACAGAGACATAGCGCAGAGTGGATGAGCAGGAGGAGAAAATTACTTACCTCTTCAGTATTTGGCGAAGTTTGCAAAAAATGAGAAAGTACAAGCTGTGCTGCTCTCGTAAAAAAAATTGTCTATGGTGGTAATCTCTCCACCGTTCCTGCAATACGGTATGGCATTGACAACGAAGAAACCGCAATAAGACAGCTTGAAAAACAGGAGAACATTCAGATCGAAAGTTGCGGGTTGTTCGTTGATCATGAATATGAGTTTTTGGGAACCACACCTGATGGCAAATATGCAGACGGCTTAGTAGAAATAAAATGCCCAGTTCTTTAGCAAAACTCTCATTAGAAAATGCTATGAAAAAGCATCCTTTTTGGAAGTTAGATTCAAATTCAAACACTTATTTAGTCAACAAACAGCATCACTGGCATTACCAAATTCAAGGCCAATTACATATTACCCAAAAAGACGTCTGCATGCTTGGCATTTGGTTTGGTGAAGCTGTACCTATGAAAGTGTATTTGATTCAGCGCGATGACGAATTTTGGAAGACAAAAATGGAAGCCAATTTAGTCAAATTTTATTACGATTGCATGCTTCCAGAATTGGTCGACCAACGGCATTATCGGTGCATGCAAATACGAGATCCGCCTTATATTATTAAATCAATGGAAGAGAGGAAATCAAGGGAGCAAAGCGCATCGAAACATTTGCAACCATAAAGCTTGATTGTTATTAATTGTGTGTATTGTAATATTATTGACGTGGATACGTCATTCTGTGAGCTGGTGCATAATCACTAGCGCCATCTGATGGTACATAAATGAACTAAGCTTCACGACGCGAGTTTACTTTGTTCACCAACAGTAGGCCTAGCTCACTAATGCGCGAGTAAATTATACAGTGATTAATTTTAATTATTAATTAATTATTTAGCTCAGTGAGAAAATTGAGTTAAAGAGATTTGTTTGTATGGTTTTAATTCGTATTGGGGTAAGGCCGTAGATTTTGCCACTTTTTGAAACCAAAAAGTGTCTCACATTTTGACTGCATATAAAAAAAAAGTTGCTTGTAATTTGTAATTATAGCACTCTTTTTATGTTTAGTAGCTCTCTAAAGCATACAATTTCATTTCAAAGTTACAAAACTCTGTATAGTTTATTAACTAGAGTGAGTTTAATTTGGCAAGGTACCCAAATTTCGCAAAAAAAAAAACTCGTCTTTTTAATGCATCCAAACAATAGGAACTAAATTTTTTGTAGTTTTTTCTATTGAAAGTCAAATTAACAAGAACTGACATAAATAACACAAAAATAAGCCGCTAAATCATTGTTTTGATCTTTGAAATAAGCTGATTTCATGAATTTATCGCAATTTAAATGTTTGTCTCCGTATTTTCGCTTCTATGTTACAATTTCGTATGTTACAGCTATTTCACCTCTAAACAATGTTAAACTTTTATGGTATAGGTTTCAATAAGAGATGAATAATAATATAAAAGAAGCCATATTGTTTACTCTGTGGAGTCGAACAAAAGTGCAGACGTGTGTCGTCAGATTATTTTTTTGGGAATTCATACGATTTCAAAGGTAAATAACAGTTTTTATTACACCTATTTTATATAAAAATATGCATAAGTGAATAAGGAATGTGCGAAGTGGTTTTTTGTTTCAAATTTAGCTCGAGTTATCGATTTATGATCAAAAATAACAAAAAATCTCGCTTCTACGTTACTTCTATGTAACCGGTAACATTAATTGTATGTTACGTAACGTTTAAGTGTTGTAAAGATTCGTACATACAATGTATTTGCGATTTTTTTTATATTAGTACGTACTTATAACAATCAAGTTTCTGATAAACAGTCCTATTTTACACATTTTTATTAGGTTGCTTTCTTGTTTAGTTGTTTGTGCATAAAATTTAGTAAACGTTCTTATACTATTTTCCCGATGTGCTAGAGACTTGAAACTTATAATATATATATGTTTTTTTTTTAATTATCAATTTAAAAATATCTACAATGTCACAGATGCCGATGACTGCAGCTGAAAAGCAAAAAAAATATCGGGAAAAGCTGAAAAACTAAAAACCCCGAGAAGTTTGAAGAAATAAAAAGGAAGAACAATAACAATTTTGTTGTTAGTTTGATAAAAGAATTGGTTTTATTTTATTTGTTTTTGTTGCTGCTATCACTAACAAGACTGTTACCCAATATATGTTATCCAATATCTATGTACATTATAAGACAAAGATTAACGCCAAAAGGGGGTAGTATGAAATCGGCCTTACACACTTTACGTTACGTACGTTACCATAACATAGAAGCATCTATGTTACTCTATGTTACTAAGTGGCAAAATCTACGGCCTTACCCATTGTTCTTTCAATTACCCGAATATCTGCTTATACATAGACGTATCCACGTAAAACTTACGGCTGTATATCAGGGATACAGCCAACCAGGGTTTTTTTATTATATAATTGTCTTTTTAAAAAAGAGCTAATTTAGCTCTTTTCTTTAGCTCTTCTTCTCTGGGAAGTATGACTGCATATTTGGAACGTGCACCTAGTTTTAAAAGAATTACGTGTCTAAATGATATGTAAATATCTTACAGAAATAAATACTTTGACTTTATGGTTTCTGTTTTTTTTAGCATTCGAATACCTACTTTTATCACGTAACTCTGGTCAGGAATGTACGTCATTATGGTGTCAAATAGATATTGTATAATATTTGCAACTGTCATGTTCACAGGTTAATTAAATCTTGTTTGTAATTTGAATTATCTTATTTAGAAAGATGCGATTGAGATTCCTTTGGAGTTTCTTTGACTGATATCAAATGTGCAAAAACAGTACCACATTTAACCACTTAACCGAGGAAAATATTCCCACCTGATTCTTACGGAAAAACGTGTCCACTCAAACAAAGTCGTGGGCAGCAGTTAGTATGTATTGTTAACATAACAATTTTTATATTTGGTAACAATATATATTGTTCAAAAGTAGAGGGTAGAAGGAGTCAGGGAAGGCCGAGACTTACATATGAAGACCACGTGAGCAGATTGCTCATAAACGGAAAGGTCAAAAGTACTCGGATACCCAGACGTGCGTGTATGAAGCGATTGATGAATCTCGAAGAAGAGAAAGAAGTATGCATGGATCGCGAAGCCTGGCGATCTGTCCTTTCTGACTACCCCGTCAGGGATACAGCGTGAAGATAGTTAGTTGGTTTTTTTAGTTTGGTAACAAAATCCAAAACACGAGTTTTTAATTTATTTACGCACAGATCTCACAGCTATAATTTTCCATAATTCACAGTAAATCTAAAAAACTAAGTAATTAATTAATAATCAGATATCAAACACGGCGCTAAAGTCACTCGACAGCTCTTTGTGTTTGTTTGAAACAATATTTTAATTACAAATGGCGTATTCATATTTTACTATCTAAAAAATAGATCTACCTAGTCAGATCATAAGTATTGTCACACAGTAAAAACTTTTCTTTTAGAAAGCTGGCCACAAAAAAAAATATTGAATTCGAATTTCGAATTGTTCATGAAAATAAAAATGTATACTTTTTAGAATTTTACTCATTTTTAAATATCGAGTGGACGCTTAAAGAAGACCGTGTTGCAGTTATTGCGTTGCATCGTTGCGGTTACGCGCCAATTCAAATTTTTGACATACTGAAAAAAATGAATATAACCAAAAGATTCGTTTATCGTACCATCAAACGTCATCTTCACTAGAGTCTTCATTGTATGAAGACTCTAGTGTAGATGACAGGTCAAGAAGTGGTCGCCCTCGGTCTGTTAGGACTCCAGCAGTGATAAAAGCTGTGAAGGCGCGAATTTAAAGAAATCCCAAACGTAAGCAGAAACTGTTGGCCCTTCCGATGGGGTTAAGCAGAACCACGGTGAAAAGGGTATTAAATAAAGACTTAGGGCTTCGGTCATATCGAAGAAAAACAGGACATCGTTTAAATGCTCGTCTAATGGACCTGAGACTGAAGAGATGCCGCGCTTTGTTGAAGCGGTACGCGGGAAAAAAATATCGGGAAATTCTTTTTTCGGATGAAAAAAATATTACCGTAGAAGAGAGCTACAACAAACAAAATGATAAGGTGTACGCACACAGTAGTGAAGAAGCGAGCAACCGTATTCCGCGTGTCCAACGAGGTCATTTTCCACCCTCGTTCATGGTATGGTTGGGAGTTTCTTATTGGGGCTTAACAGAGGTACATTTTTGTGAGAAAGGTGTAAAAACGAATGCAGTTGTGTATCAAAATACAGTCCTGACGAACCTTGTGGAACCTGTTTCTCATACCATGTTCAATAACAGGCACTGGGTATTCCAACAAGATTCGGCGCCAGCTCACAGAGTGAAGAGCACACAAGACTGGCTGGCGGCGCGTGAAATCGACTTAATCCGGAACGAAGACTGGCCCTCCTCCAGTCCAGATTTGAGTCCGTTAGATTACAAGATATGGCAACACTTGGAGGAAAAGGCGTGCTCAAAGCCTCATCCCAATTTGGAGTCACTCAAGACATCCTTGATTAAGGCAGCCGCCGATATTGACATGGACCTCGTTCGTGCTGCGATAGACGACTGGCCGCGCAGATTGAAGGCCTGTATTCAAAATCACGGAGGTCATTTTGAATAAACTTTATTGTTATAAGAATCTATGTTTTGTAAAGTTCATTTTAGTATATAAATGTTTACATAATGAATAAACTTGTTTCAATTATTTTATATTAAACATGTGACACAATTTATGACCTGACTAGGTATATTCGGAACAACTATTCTATTTTTGACAACTACTTAAATATGTGTAGTTGTCTATTTATGTATCAATTATGATATTCATATTTATGTATATATCATAATTTCGCATACAATCGTACAAGTTACTCACACTAGCAAATGATTTGCCCTATAAAAATATGATTACAAAAAGCAAACATCAGCTTTGCATTAATCTGAGCGCAGCGCTGTAGTCGCGCGCAATACGAAGGCACTGACCTCCATACATACTGCTAGGTGTTAGGTAATTAGTTCCCTTAAATACTATTAGATGGCACTATTGCACAAATTTCATTGTATAGGGAATTAATTATTTATACATCTTGTAGTATTGGGATTGGGCTAGGGTATGCAGTGCTTATTTGCTTCTATGGACCGCACGCGCCTGACTATGACTGGTCCTCGAATGGGTGACCACTTTGTGACACACATGGTGAAAAGTGGGCATAAAATATGCCTCTGCCACCACTTTGGGGGATAAGGCGTGATAAATAAATAATAAATAAATAAAAATGTTTGTAAAATATTTATAACATTTTTTGTAAAGTCCAATCGTACTCGTAGCAATTTTCGTAATTTTAGCTAATCCATTTTCCAACCCACTTTCTTATTTGTTTCTCTTTTTCTGTAAGCATGACTTATTACTGGATGACTCATTACTAGTCACGAATCGACAAAGAATATTATAATAAATACGCATATTTATAGTTTACAAGTCATTTATTTCAACAATTAACAAGTTATTGTAATTAAATCTCAATGTTACGCAGACAATCACTTACGAAATACAGTATGATATTGTATTGACAAACATTCTACAAAATAAGAATCGTTAAATCTACCCTTATTTTTATTATTACCCAATTTTTTACTTATTTTAATTTTTAACCGAAATCACTAATAATGCAACCTTTCTAGCCTAAACTTCAAACACCTCCAATAAAATAGGAGTGGGTTCAAATCAGTAGTATATCGGTGCTGGAACAGAAACTCCTTTCACTAAACTAAGGATGCTCCAACTTACCATTAAAACAAACTTTATTATAATTAAAAGGAACCGTGAACACAGCCTATTATACCTATAATAAAACCACACGATTACAAGAAATCTACAAAATTTATAAGTATATCTACGAGTACCTATAAGTATGGCTATAAAAGGGGAAGAGCCTTGTAAAAAAAAACAGTTTCTAATTACTAAATGCATTTGATTTTTGACACCAGCGTGTATTGTGTAAACACACACATTATCTTTAATAACACCGTCCGATTCCATAGCCCTTTATTAATCACTAGATTTAAATAAAGTGCGGTACGCAGGACCACGTGTTATGTAAAATTTTGGGAGTACAATAAATTTAACATACAATAAAATAATTTGACTATAAAACCTTATATTCATACATATTTTGAAATAAATCTTAAATCTGTCAATAACGTGTTATCATAACAAACAGTCAAAAATTATTATCATACAAGATTTACATACCTAAGACACTTAGACAAAACACTCAAAAAAAAATTACGAAATATAAGACCAAAAGTTTCAATACAGAAATTTTAATAACTGTAATGCTATTATTGTAAAAACAATTCCATCAAACCATCGACAGCTGAATCGGTTTGGAGAGAACTCATCGCAGTTACAGTTATAATAATATTAAAATGTTTACAATAACATTGTTGATCCATTTCGGAAATTGGAACTCCTCAAATAGTGGATATTTCCCAGAACTTTGCCGAAAATTTAATCGAATTCAAATAGAATTTTCAAAATTGATTCTTTAACAATCAAAAATATTTAACTAAAATTACCCAATAATAAAATTAAGGAATATTCTTGTACTATACTACTTAAATGAATAAAGGAGATTTACCGACAGGCAATAATATACAGTAAGTGGTGCCCTCTGGCCCTTTTGTCTTGAATGAATATTCATTTTCTTACATACGAAGACTACGTGAGCAAATTGATCAAAAGCGGAATGGTAAAAAATACTGGGATATCCAGACGTGCATGTATGAATTTTTTGATGATAACGCAGGTAAAAAGCATACAAGGATAGCGTAGCCTAACTATAGTGGCTATCTGTTCTCTCTGACAACACTATCAGAGATAAGGCGTTAGATTGTTACTATTTTCGGGATACATTTTTAAAGCAATTAGTACGCTAACTAGACATATTTTTTTTATTAAAGTGAAAAAAGCCAACTTGGTTCGAGACGGGGATTGAACCCATGACCTTTGCCTAACCAGAGCAATGTTCTAGTTTAAGTAGCTCGATAGATGGCTCTGATGATTAAAATATAGTGAAGAATTTCAACTTGTTTCGGTACGGTTCGGCTAGTTCAATCCCCGTCTCGAACCAAGTTGTCTTTTTCACTTTAATAAACGCAATATTTTCGGGATGTTGAATAAAATAATAGAAACTGCTCAATCAATTTAGCTGCTGCTTCTGCTTGACATGTCTCGAGTCTATATCTTGAATTCCCCCATGTTATAGATTGGAAAACGAAGAGTCTATAGATTTGCTTGAAGACGGCCAATTTGTTTAGTAGTCTTACGTAGTCATCACGAGCCAGGTGGCCAGGCGTACTGTCTTTTATTATTATTGTAGTATGGAAAGCACTGTGTCAAATTTAACCAACCTTCCTAGGATTAGGTGATTGGTACAGAAAGTTTTCTCAAAATAGATTTATACACTATAGCATTAAGTAAGGCATTTAATCCGCCAATGTGCCCTTTTTGCATAGTTTAAATAAATAAATTTATGGTAGATATCTAATGCAAAACGCAATTTCAAGATAAATTCAAAAATTTCGTGAATAAAATGTATGTTCACTTTTATGTGCACATCTTCAAGTCGTTTATAATTTTTTTAATATAGCTTGATCCCTTTAAAACTAGATATGGCAATATATAATAAAATCGCGAATACGAGTTCGATTTCCTAATAGTAATAAACAAAAAGACCAATTATAATATGCTGTAATAGATATTGATAAAGAAATCCAACCATTATGTTGATAGTTTCAATTCGCGACTCCTATTCAACATATAATGCGATACATTTTCGTAAGTCAAGAATGTGACCATTGTAGCAGGCACCACTCGAACGAGGTTCGGTTTGAGACCTTTGTAGAAGCCCCGCCAGCCTTCATGCCTGTAAACGCAAATTTCCTTTTAAAATGTATTTTTTACTCTACATATATTATTTAGTACCTACATATTTACTTACCTGTAACACTTGTATAGCATATTAATATCAAGTATTAATAATCAGTCATAACTATGACACAAATTCTCTATGGATCAGGGCATTACAATGGCTGGTTACTTCTGATATTGTACATTGAAATCATTATAGAGAGTTGCTTCCTAGTTGCTCCGAATCATTAGATATTGCTGTCTACGATCTTTAAGAAATAAACTACTTATTCTAACTTTTAAACATATTTCATACTATAAATATTTTTTTTGACGCTCTGACCATTTTGACTACCTCACTCAGCCTGTGTAAGTAAATAAATAAAGTAAAAATTCGCGAAGTTGACCAAACTACATTCTTGGGATTCACTCTGGACAGGTATGTGGACGGGAAAGCTCATATCAATAGTGTGTGGCAGGCTGAATAGATTCGTATACGTGCTGTACAAACTGCGAAAAACTTCTGTTCTGGATACAGTACTAACTGCGTACCACGGATGTCTCTTCAGTTCTAAGCTATGGTTTAATTTTGTGGGGCAATTCAGCAGACGTCCGCAGAGCGTTCCTAGTGCAAAAGAGGTGCCTAAGAGCAATTACTGGGGTGCCGCCTTGGGAGTCGTGTAAACTTCTTTTCAAAAAGTTTAAAATTCTCACGTTACCCTCAATGTACATTTTCGAGGCAGCCAAATTCGTGTAATTATATCCCAATATATTCAAAACAGCTAAAGAAGTGTATCCTAGAAATACGAGAGATCCAGACTGACATCAATGTTTTTAAAATCGTCATTTGTTATGTGTTATGTTTTTTAACTCAATCCCTAGAAGCATTAGACACTTGCCACCAAACAAATTTTGCTCGAAGTTAAAAGTGTGGCTAATACAGAAATGTTGTTACTCGGTGTCAGACATTGTAAAATAGTTGTAAGAAATGCATGTTTATTTGTGAATGTATCTTAGTGAGCGACATCTTTTGCTGTGTTAGATTGTTATTGTGTTTCGTTGAAAATGTTAACATAAAATTAATTCTACATATTGTTTAAGAGTATTGACATAATAACCATTTGGTTATGACGACTACTTTACGTGGGTGTTGTGTGAAAATTTAATAGTAACTAGAATTTAATTTTTTGTGCTTAATTTTTGATAGTTGTAGATAATAAAAATTAATTTTAAATTTAAGGAAATTTCTTGCATGCTACCCTGGTGGCGAAATAGGCTAGAACTAAGAAATATTATCTAAGACCATAATATGTACCCTATTTAAAGAAAATAAAGAATTTGAATTTGTGATCACGTCCTGTGGTCGCAGACTGAGTCAAGTGGTCAAAAGGTAGTAAGCTGTATTACAGTACAGTACAGCAAACAGTATTTGAAATAACCGCGTTTAGCCCCGTTAGTAACAAATACAATAAACTACTTGTTTGTCGGAATGACCGGTCTAAGGCGACCGGTCACTTATTTAGTGAGACAAACAAACTGTAACCAATACTTGTTTAGTACAACCTTCGTGTAATAGGTATCGTTTTGTATTCCGTGAGTCTCATTAAAATGGAATTTATTTCTTTCTCTATTAAAATCGAGGGTACCAATTTTCTAATGATTAACTAGGAAGCAACTCTAATGATTTCAATGTAAAGATTGGTAGTGAATGGTCATTCTGATGATCTCAAGGGGGAGTATACTATCAAATCGAAAACTATGAGTAGCGAAAAGACCTCAAATTAATCTCGGAAACGATTTATATGAAAACTACACTGCACATTAAATATAAAGAATATTCTTAACCAAAAATAAAATCTTAAGGTTGAATCGCAGAGGACAAAGAATTTCGTACATTGACCCCTTATTATTTCTTTCTGTCGCTGTCCGCAAATACGTAAATGGACATTTTTATTTACGGTGAGTTTTATTTTCTATGAAAAAAAAAACATTAATAAATAACAAACTCGATCAATTTGCCATCATTTATTGATTACACAAATTGAATAGGTAGGCGATTTGAAACAGTTGACCATTGAGTGATTATATAAAAATATAATAATAACTGATTATATTATATGTAAACGTATTACAAATCGTTATCGTGGCCAGCCACGGAATAAGACAATTTTATTATATCAATACAATTGCAATCGCATCGCTAGAGGTACGCTGGACACAGGTTACATACGCATCGCTAGAGGTACGCTGGACACAGGTTACATAGACATTTCAGTACATGGCTTAAATGTTATTTAACTAGGTACTACTTAAAAATATTGGATGAAAATAAAAGTAATTATATGAACAGTAGGATATACAAGAAGGTATTCTAAAGATAATGATTTTAGTGATATGTGAATTAGAATACGCAACTTTCGAATCAGCTTATCGCAGTCCACTGTAAGCCTCTTGCAATGATATTGGGAAGGTAGTAGGCTTTACTGTACCGCTGACTTTTACGCGCTGCCAACACTACTGCGGGGGAAACTGGAACGGTGTGTCCAGGCCCTTTTAGGGAACGGCTTACTCACCAAAACTCAAGGTGTTTCGAATCTTCACAACCAGGACGCAGGGTAGGCCAGATGGTGATTCGCGGTGACCCGGCTAAGGGAATGCCCCAGGATGGGGTTCGTAACGGTGGGCTAACCGAGATACCTAGTTTGTTCAAAATACGCAACAATATTTAACGAATGCCCTCAAAATCATAAAAAATTGTTGAAACCACCAAAAAATATTCTGATCGTTCCATGGATTTGAAGCCTGTATCGTTCGTTGCTTGTCCCAGAGATCTTGGTAATAATATTATTTCATCAATGGTCTCAAAATTGTCTTGAAACATAACCAAAAATATTTTTCAAGATGTCTACAATTAATCCTCTATGTGATCTGTCAATATCGTATCTCTAGCGACGGGAACTTACCTCAAATAGATGCAATCAGATTAAGAATTAATATTTTTTTTTGTGTATTTTGTATTTTTTTTAATTATATTTATTTTTCCTATTCTATGATAATTCAAAATGTGGAGCATTTAAGTAATTATTGTAAAAGATAGTGAACGCTGAGTAATTATTGTAATAAATAGAATATTTATATTTTTTTTCTACTTACGTTAAACTTCGACAAAGTAATGTTGTGCATGATTGTACTACATGTCAGATGAAGGGTATAGAGTAAAATATTTTTTTTACTATATTTTAAATATATTTTGTGCGTGGTTGTACTACCCAGAGCAAGGAATTAATGTCACTCGTGCACTAGTTTGACCAGTACCGCTGTACCGCTCACTGCGTACAAAATTGTACGCAGTGAGCGGTACTGGTCAAACTATACTAGTGACGCCTTTCTCTATATATTTCATACAAGCGTGTCAGGGACGTTGCCGTTTACTCATATCATTACACTAAATATAGACGAACAGCAGGCAACTGGCCGCGTATGCTACTTTCGCATACAGCCTGACGTAACACGCGGTATCATTATTCCTTACATCTCTACTAGAGCGCGAGCGAAGTAGCGGGCAATATTCCTTGCTCTGCGCACCTAAACGACGAAAAAGGATGGAGGGAGAAAAAAAATTTTTTTTTACTTTTTTATTTCAATGGATAGTAATGGGCTATAAAAGGCGGCAAATATATTTAACAGATGATAATAATAAATAAGACAGAATAGCTTCATGCTTGCGTCATATTAGTATTTTTTTTAAGAATTATTTAAAACGTATTAATGAAATACATATATTACGATTTTTTTTTTTATTTAAATAGCAAGATGAAACAATACTATCTTAGAGGTTAAAGATCCTAACGTCGTCTCACCACACATGTAACGTTCTTTTCAAATCAAAAATGTCTTTTACTTGTTTTTTTTAACAATTAAATACTTCAAAAATCGCAATAGATTTAAGTACATATCCTATTATCACAAAAAATATAAATAAAAACTAAATTGTGCTACGCATGGCAACATTCCTTAACAAGATGTTGCCAGCTTTAAAATTACCGTTAGTCAGAATCTGATGGGAAAGAGTACTACTACTATTTACAAGAGATTACTAAATAATTCAAATAAATAATAAAACACAACATATGTCGTGAGACTGATTATAACATTTTTTATTAAAAATATTATAGATTACAAATATGGCCGATGACATAAACCTTTGCAATTATAAACATTACCTAACTACGTTGTCAATTTTCCCAGCAAAATTTTACTCGTGCTTGAATAAAATTCAAGAGTTACTAATACGTAAATTAATTCATAATTTCTAAAGATAATTTTACATATTTTTTAAACACTAGCAAATATTTTAATATCGAGCAACTCGAATTGATATGGTGCCAATACTATATCCATTTACTGGCGAGATTGCCAACTATCAATAAACTCATCTTCTACTACAATTTGTCAGGTAACACAATTCCGATTCGTACAATCGCGTCAAACTTCGAATATATTATACAAAACAAGAAAATGCGTAATCCATACGAATACCTATTTACTAAACAATAAATAATCCCGCTTATAAACTACAAATCTTACCTTAAAAACTCCATAGACAAAAAACAAAATCAAAATTATAAACACCGGAGTGTTGCCCTGTGCGAGAACTGTCAAAATAAAAATAAGAATACAAATAGTTGTGTACATAATTTCCCATCAGATGACAATATATATATTATGTTTTATTCAATCATTATTGGTAAATTTTTCCCAAATGAGCATAACTAAGCATATATTTGGCGTTACATGTAGGAGGTACGGTGTTAGGCCTTTGTAGAAGCCCCTGAGGCGTTCGTACCTCCATGTCTCGTTGACGCAGTGCCAGGCGCCGTTGTAGCTGCGATGATGGTCTTGTAGCCGAGCTCTGATCACTTGGTAAGGGTACGTAGCGCCAGCGGCGATTAGTTTCGATATGGCGGCAAATGTGAGGTATTCCACAGACGTCTGAAATTTTAATTAAAAGAGTTTTAGTATAACATGCCTCTTTATATCATCGACTGTGAGGTGGCACGGGACTACTTCTGGACCGTCTGTGGTCCATATATGTCCTAAATTTTGAATAAGAGAAGCAACGTCTTATAGCTCGAGTAAAGAGAAAGTTCCGAAAGATAAATAAAGTTGAAAGTTAAGTTAGATTTTGGTAAAAAAAATGGAATAGGAAATTGTAAATAATTGTTAATGGAACTAGGGTCTAATATTCAATCGGTTAACTGAAAAATATTGAAACGTTCAATTGGTCAAACGTTCACAAGCCTATTATATTCCGTGACATCCATGAAAGTAAAAACAAAAATAATGGTATCTATCAATTGGAAAACGGATTTCGGTTAACTGTACGGGACTCGTTTTTCTGATATCGAATTACTTCTATCTTCTATCGTGGTAAAACATTATTTATGTCAACGCTGAATATTTAAATTAACCACTTAGTCGGGTCATCAGGTCAAAATTCATTAACCATTCAACATTCATGTTTTATTTAAACTTTCAATTTAAAATCGTTTATAAACAAACTGCTGTTTATCACATTGTAACGAGCATGATTTAGAGTACTGCCAGATACAGGTCGATTAAAAAAAAATTTGTTCTTGGAAATAATAAAGACATGTACTACATAGGTATAAAGTTGAAATTTGAGTGCGTTACGATTGTTTCCGATGTTCCACGAGTGATGTTTAAACTTTATTTGTTAGTTTAGTACAGTGCGACATAAAAGAGTAGAAATTAATTATTTAAGAACTAACTAGTCACTCTTACAGGCAACACCAAAAAAAAGTATGTGAACTGTCAATTACTGTATTTATAGCGCGACTACTGCATTTGATACTTGTTTTCACTCAATGAATAATGCAAGTAAGAAATAAGTATATAAATAAATAAAGAAGAATTTGTATAGAAGTAATATATGCATACAAATTGCATATTTTAGAAATGAAATATAGTAGGTAAAATAATGAGTAAAAGAACAATATTTTGGACGACGGACATTTTGTATGGATCACCAGCTTTTTTTCGCGATTTTAAGGTTGATGCTATTGTAAAAGTTGCGCTCACGATCAAACGTCGACTTAGGAAAACGTCTAAAGAGCAGGAAGGTTAGCATAATGTTCAATTAGCAAAGTAGTCGTATTGATGGGTACACTGACCTCTTTTCGGATTTCTATGCCCTTTCTGAATTGCCCTTTACATACTATATTTATATCATTTATAGATACTTATTTCATTCTGTTTAAATGAGAATTCGTGTCTTGCAAATATTATACTTGCAAAAATAATACAAGTATCAAAAACGTTTGTTTCTTACTAACTGTGTTGCTACATGCAAGATACAAAAGCGATAGTTACGCCCTCATTTATTGTCAACTCTTTTATGTCGCACTGTACTGATGTAGAAGCAATGCATTCTAATCAAATTAGTCTCGTAAAACATTTGATAGAAGATTTGTTTTAATATTAACCCTCCAAAATGACGCCGCCCGCCTCTTCGAAAGCCTTGGCGACAGCTGGCGAATCGAGGGCCACTCTTATAGTACATATGACTCAGTAGTCATATGTACTATAAGAGTGGCCCTCGATTCGCCACGCGAGGGACGCTGTCAGTACAGCGTCCCTCAAGTTGGTGGCTTAATGATATGCCCCTTAACGCTCCTCTAGAAAACCCGGTGTTTTAAGAGGAAGGCAACACGTGAGAGTATTCTAGGTTTTATTAGTTTAACAGTAAAACGATATTTTGATTTCCTCCATTTTAGTGAAAATGCAAAACCGATACCAAATTAGCACCATAATGGTGAGTACATTCCAGTTTAAGTATAAAAGTATTTAAATTAAATGTTTGAATTCCTAGAGATTTTTGTGTAACTGAATAAGTCTTCTGAAGAAGTCATAAAATTGACTAAGAAATTTCTGGCATCCGGTGGAAAAACTATAACAGCCAGGCTCTGGAGCGTGAATGTAATACCTCTGCTGATCTGGCTAACAATGGCATCGATCGGGTGGACGGTATACAGTCAGTACATTCGCCCGTGTAATATTTCGAGTTCCCGTCGCACCTATTTAATCCCGTCGCTTATAAATTCTATAATGATGCATGAAAATTTGCCCGATTTGAATTTGTTGACATTTATAACTACTGCTCTGCTCTCCAGTGTAGTAGCGTAATGATATATAGCCTATAGCCTTCCTCGATAAATGGGCTAACTAACACAAAAAGAATTTTTCAAATCCGACCAGTTGTTCCTGAGATTAGCGCGTTCAATCGAACGAACAAACAAACTCTTTAGCTTTATAATATTATGTAAAGATAAGGTACAGGTTACTAGGTTTGACAACAGCTGATTGAGCATAACGTAATGTTGCCTGAACACTTGACAGGTTTAAGTCAGCAGATTTTAACTAGCTTAATGTCGCTCTTGGTTACATTCCTGTATGCATGGCATGCCAATTGAGAATAATATAGATTTTGCTTTTTGATAAAATTTATACCTAGTTGCATTCCATCCTTGGCATATGATTTCTAAATCCCTCTACCTTTCCCTACCTATTTATCTTCTGAATCATTGCGATGTAAGTGCGGGTGAGACACGACAGAAGGAAATGATAGGTAGACACTGGGAAAAAGACATTATAGTTGAGTCATTATAATAGGCCACATTTGACAACTGTCAGTTTTTGATTTATAGTGAGATGACATGATTCAAAATATCGATTAATACGAATGAACCGATACGGACTTCAAACATATATGAAACGAATCAGTTTAAAAAAAAACTATCAAGAAGAAAGTGGTATAGTATATCAGTCGAATCCTAGTCTAGACTTTTTCTATCGTAAATTTTTAGAACAATATCTGACAACTATTAAAATTACAACTAGAATATTGTCATTATCATCAGTGCACTCAGATATTATTAATTTATATCCAAAAATGGAGTCTATATTTGCATCGCGTTGCATTCTTTTTCCGTAGGACTTCATAAGTGGCGCTTAATCACAGATAAAACGGATAAAAATAATAATATATAATTACTAAATCAATATATTGATGTTAAATGTTATTATCATTGTTATTTTCTTCAAGTACTCTATGCCGTGAAGACTAGCAATGTGGGCTGGCAAATTCATTTATATAAAATATTCCTCCACAAAAACATAAAGAGAATAACAGCCAGTCAATTCATTTTTCTTGTAATGAAATAAATAAATAGGATGCGACAGTAGCAGTATTACTTTTAGAAATAATGAAAAAAACAATAAGCAGTCTTGAGTATGTATTTAGAGAAGAAATTGATTGTTTTGCACACCGGACCTCCATACGTCGGAGCCCTACAGCTCTAGATCTTGGAAAACTGTATCACTAAGCGCTGGACGTGGAGAATAATCTTGCATGTGAATAACGAGCTGATTTTTTAGACGGCTAAAAAAGCACTTCCTAAATTATGTTGAAAGAACTGTGTTATTATCATATTTTAAGTAGTCAGGAAAAATTGTGTTGAAGGGGCGATGTTGCAAGCAGATTAGACATTAAAAATGTTAAGAAAACAAATTTCGAAATAAAATCAGTAAACCAGTCAAAATTAAAAAAAAATTCAAGTCAAAGAAAATTATGTTAAAGAAACGCGAAAATAATGAATATATACTACATAAGAATGACGAAATGATGTAGATTAAAACAAAACTTTAAAGTAGTGGAATATTACAAATAAGTTTCAATACATTCGATTCTGCTGAAACACTTTCGATTTTCTGGGTAACCTCCCTAGTGTTTAAAAAGAAAAGGGTCCACTGCCGCAACATTGTAACGATGTTCAGTTCTTTAGAACAGACATTGTTTATTTTCTTTACAATGGATTATTAGTGAAAGTAAATAGTAAAATAAATAGTCTATTTTGGGCATTTTGACAATAAAACATTTATACTATGTAACTGAGAAAAGTTTAGCAATTGTGTAGTTCAAACTTCGAAAAATTTAATATTTTTTTTATACCCGCAGTGACAAGGTTACGTTAGGGATTTTAAATAAAGTGTCAGATGTGGCTTCTTAAAATGACTCGACTATAAGTAGGTATATGAACGAAGCATTTCATAAGTTTGAGAAATACTGGACAAATATTCTTTTTTTTTGGCGATAATATTAAAGTGTATTTGATTAAATATCAATCACCTTTGAAATTTTAACTGTTTGACGGTGCAGTCCACATTTTGGTATGCTATACTTAAAAATAAAGAAAAAAAAAGTGATAAAAGAAAATACAAACTTACCAATTTGATATCAATCGGTAGATTCCTGTATTGGTTGTACCGGTTCTTCATCTCTTCATACGTCATGAACTGCAGAGCCCCGTGGGAGACGCCAAACATGCCAGGCACGAAACCCTGGAACGTACATCACAACTTGTTAGCATGTTTCACTATCTGTACGATTATACTATCGACATTAAAATGTACTGTATGCTTCTTGGCTTAGTAACTATTTATTTCTTAATTCTATCTAAAACGGGTGCAATGAGATCATTCAGGATCTTCGGGGCCCAAGCAGGCTTCCCTTAATTATATTCTGTTTGCCCAGAGCGAAAGAATCACAGAATATAGTAGAAAAGTATGGGTGACCGCTTTCTGGTATATCCATGTACGAGCATTTCCATGTTTCGGAAGGCACGTTAAGTCATTGGTCCCGGCGGTTGCCAGTAACATGGCAGTCGTAACTTTAAAGCCTTATGGGCGGCTTAAAAAATTTCAACAGCAAGTAGCCACAACGTGCGTCTGCCTATTTCAATACGACAATAAGCTTCACCGCCTTATACGTGGGACAAAAATGCACACGATGAAATTTGGGCGTATAATATGATGCCTCTGCCACCCCTTTAGTGATAAAGCCGTGATTGATAAACAATGTAAACAATTCTAAAGCAATTGACATAATGTAAATAAGCATCTTACAGGTGGCTTACATTTAAAAAACTCACGGCGTTGACTAGTACTGCGTCTTAAAAAAAATCTCCGGATGTCAGTGTTTTGGTAATTACTGTCCACCGTAAAATTTAGAACTCATCATTAAATAAACAGTAATTTAAAATCGTCACTGGGTAGGAAAATACAGTATTTTTGTCGACACTCTTCAGTCATCGAAGCCACATGAGGTGGCAGATTTTGCTGTAATATTGTTGGCGTCTTATCATATCTATGGCTACCGTCAAGGCCTTTTATTGATTTTGAAACAAGACAAGTAAATACCATAAATTGACTAGCCTTAGTTGCGCGACTACTACGTACCTCTGTCGCTCTCGGAGATACGAAACAAAAGTATCTGTTCCTTTTTTTTTTGTTTGAACTAACTATCTTCACCGTGTGTTCTTGTCGAGGACAAGTCAAGTCAAAGAGGACAGATCGCCAGACTTCGCATTCATGCATACTTCTTTCTTACACTTTCTGCCGATTAATCGTTTCAGACATGCTCGTCCAAGTACTTTTGACCTTTCCGTTTTTGAGTAATCTGCTCATGTGGTGTTCGTAGGTAAGTCTCGGTCTACCGTGACTCCTTCTAGCCTCAACTTTCACACAATTATTATTCTTTTAAAATCTGCCATGTGTAACGTACGGCCAAAGTTGCGCCGCACAATTTTCAAAGTGATCGCTTATCTCCGCAATATTCAATTGAAGAACAATCCATTTCGTGCCATTTTAAGTTCTATTAGGCAAAGAACATTTTATAACGTGTGTGAGGCCGACGATCCTACTACGCATTTCTATATACGCACCGATTGATAAGCTGCAATCGTGAATCAGATCGCACTTTTTAAGCCTGTGTTTTCCAATAGTTATTTATTTATCTATCACGCCCGTATTATCCCCAAGTCATGTGTATTTCTGTCCCACGTGATAGGTGGTGAGCCTATTGCCGTGTTGAAATATACAGACGCAGGTTGTAGTTACCTGCTGTTGAAATTTTTCAAGCCGCCCGAATTGAACTTGTCTTAACGACTACCATGTTACTGACAACCGGGACCAACGGCTTAACGTGCCTTCCCAGGCACGAAAACGCTCGCAAATGTAAATGCCACAAGTGGTTATCCATCCGTGACCAGTCATAGCGAAAGTTGCTTAACGCAGTGATCGTTTAAAGAACACTGATTCTAACAGACCACGAGCGCTTCAATTGTTATTATTTACAAAAATGAATTTGTAAGTAAGTGATTACGTAGACAAAAATGCACACGGTGAAATGTGGGCGTATGATATGTCTCTGCCGCCCTCTTCGGGGATAACCCGTGATTGATATTTCATATAAAGGAAATGAAAAACGAGTTGTTAATAAATATCATTCATTGTCATTGTCTCGTTTCTCAGTAGATATTGTTGACATACGTGCAGCTTATGACAGACAGATCATTTATATTGTCTGTGTGATCATTTGTTGCTAGTTAGTCTCTCTTCACCTTAGTGTATTACCAGTAGCATTCAATCCGTACCTGGATTTAGAGCTTGGCGTCTTATACAGTAACCTGCTAGGAGTGGATAGCCACGGTCATAACCAACAACGTTTGTTCTACCACTTTTGGCTATACGTTACAAAACGGGCAGTATAATGCATTGAACCTTCAAGCTGCGTCATAGGTTTTCGCTCTTGGATTCGCTTAAGAGAATTTCTGGGTATCTTTTTCATCACATACTACATGCCTCGATGAACGCGTTGGCGCATTGCGGTTGACAAAGGTCAAGGGCAAAGGAGCTATCACCGGCCCATCCTCATCCCCTGTGATTTTCACGAGTTGCGTAGTACTGTAAGTCAATCAGTACATAAAAGTGAAATATGAAAAAAAAATATTTTTCAATAATTTCAAAAAGATATTTATTATTTAAAAAAGAATTCATAGAACCTATTTTTATAATGTTAGGTTGCTGGTGTTTTACTAGTGACCTTGTTTACGCTCCTAACAATGCCAAAACCCAAAAGCCAAACGTATGGCTTTTGGGTATGGCATTGTTAGGAGCGACTGCCGTCTGATCTCCCAGCCCCGTAAGCAGCAGATGAGGCTCCCTAAACCTATCATTCATTCAAGTCATTAGGTTCGGTTCACATTGGTCAATGCTCAGTACATTGGAAGGAATATCGATTGGATTGAATATATTGACTGCCTCTGTGGCGCGGTGGGAGTGCATCCGGCTGCTAGGCGAGAGGTCGTGGGTTCGATTCCCACCCAGGATAAAACTTTGTGTGATGAGCACGATGGTTTATTCTGTGTCTGGGTGTTATTTATCTATAATATGTATGTATTTAGAAATATATAAGTATGTTTATCAGCTATCTAGATCCCATAACACAAGCTAATATTAGCTTACTTTAGGCTAGATGGCGCTGTGTGAAAAGTGTCCCACAATAAATAGTGTCCTACAATATTCTCAGTCTGGTACTAGTCTGATTCAAGGTTTAACAAAAAACGAGGAAATTAACTTTAATTACCAAACAACATATGCTAGGTGGAGGAAGTGACTCGAGTGAGGAAATGATTCATACACTATTACATGCATAAGCATAGGAAAATACTTAGAGCTAATCTCCTTTATCGCAAAACTGTAAACGGAACAAGTCTCACCCCTACTAGGCTAGCCCATTATAGTAGTATAAAATGATATTGGTATGTGACTCGACTAAAAAATTTAAATTTAGAAAAGTTAGCATACTAATTGCTTTTCAAAATTGTTTCTAATGTTTAGGCAGGTGTCATCACAAATCGAATGATTATAGATGCAATTCTGTACATTCGTACCGTGCAACTTTGCTAAGTGCCGGTAGATGGCGCCTTACGTCGCCTTAAGACGTAAAGAGGTGGATCAGTTACGGGCAGGTCACGGTGGTGTAGTTGGTAACGCGTCTGGTGCGTTGAACCAGAAGACGCTGGTTCGAGTCCAGCTCGTGACTGAAAAATTTTTACACTTTAAAAAATTTTAATATAGAAAAAGTTAGCATACTAATTGCTTTTCAAAATTGTTTCTGATATTGGTATGGTTATCTATAAATCTAACTTCATTTTTTTTGCGGCTCGTGCCTTGCATACCTGCCACAAGCTCGGTTACATAACCACGAAGTTATATTATAGATCTTTTTAACCGACTTCCAAATAGAAGGAAGATTATAATTATTATATCTTAAATTTTATGATCCGATTTACGTGATTTTTCTTTAGTTAGATGCAAAATAGTTGCCAGTTGGTCTCATAAAAAATTAACATAGTAGTTTACATTTTATGAACTTTTTCTTTATATATTGTAGTATGCAGGGTACTTCTTCTGCAATTCGTATATTCCTTTTCTTATTTCCCAATTCTTCTTACTAAATAGCAACATTTACACGTGAATTGTATCTATTGAACTATGAACGTGATCAATTTAACTGTGTCACCGATCAAATACGTATTCTGATTATATTTAGTTCAAGCTAGATAAATGTACGCGATACGAACTTATGCTTTTTCTGCATTAATTTTTTGTTTCCGAGTTTGGGTGGGTGCAATAGAAAGAGTTTTGGTATAATTTGGACTTCGATTCTGCCTACCTCGTCGAGGTGTAAATAAGCGTGATTGTATTAAAATATGTTTACAGTTGGTGATCGCGGCTTCATGTCAGTTTCCCACAGGAACATGTACCGGTAAAAAAGTAACCTATGTCCTGTTCTGTTTCTGAGTATAAGCTATATTAATGTAAAGATTCATTAAAATCCTTTCAGGAGTTTTGGGTGAAAGAGTAACATATCTCCAAACAAACTTTTGCATATATAATATTAAGGTGGCATAGGGTGGTATAAGAAGCGCTCGTGGCCCCGCGGTCTCAGTGTTCTGTAAACGATCACTGAGTTACGCAACTTTCACTATGGCTGGTCCTAGGATGGGTGACCACTTTGTGGTATTTACATTTGCGAGCGTTTCCGTGCTTCGGAAGGCACGTTAAGCCGTTGGTCCCGGTTGCCAGTAAAATGGCAGTCGTTAAGCCTGGTTGAAGGCGGCTTGAAAATTTCAACAGCAGGTAGCCACAACCTGCGTCTGTCTATTTCAACACGACAATGGGCTCACCACCTATTACGTGGGACAGGAATCCACACGGTGAAAAGTGGGCATATAATATGCCTCTGCCACCCCTTCGGGGATAAGGCGTGATGGATATTTTTTAATATTAAGGTAGGATTTATGTATGTATAATATCACCATTATGAAATGAAAAGAAAGAAAAAACAACAAACTAAAGGCCCGTGAGTACGTATTATTATGAGCGACTTTGTAGGTAACACCTTCCGCCTCCATATAATGACAGGAGCAGCTTAATGAGTACTCGTCACTAGATAAACGCCGCATATTAATCGAGCAAGTAATTTAGAACAAACTAATTGAATGACCTCCATAAACTCGTGACGTCAGCCTGGTATAAAACCCCTCAGGTCAAGGTCTAATGAACCTTATATATGTAAATAGTTAACACCCGCAGCTTCGCCCGCGTAGAGAAGTTTTCCCGTTTCCCACAGGAATTTGTTCGCGGGATAAAAAGAAGCCTATGTGTTATTCTAATGTATAAGCTATATTATTGTAAAGTGTCATTAAAATCTATTCAGTACTTTTTACGTGAAAGAGTAACAAACATCCACACAAACTTTTGCATTTATAATATTATATTAAGATAATATGCTGGTCCCTGAGACCGGTACCTTATCTTATCAGAGATTATTTTGTTGCTATTTATGATGGTCAAATTAATAAAAATATAGTACAAAAAGAATATAGATGAACAACAGTAACTGTCCTCAAGATATAATTTTCTCACAGCGATAAAAACTGATAACTTCATTTTTTTTTCCAATCAATCGCTTCATCTTTGTCCAATCGCGATTATTGCTGCTTTATAGACATTTTTGATATCTTATGGAATAATTTTACAGATTTAAAGATTTCAGAAGTATAGAACAAAAAAGAAACGCTCGTGGCCCCGCGGACTCAGTGTTCTGTAAACGATCACTGAGTTACGCAACTTTCACTATGGCTGGTCCTCGGATTGGTGACCACTTTGTGGCATTTACATTTCCGAGCGTTTCCGTGCTTTGGAAGGCACGTTATACCATTGGTCCCGGTTGCCAGTAACATGGCAGTCGTTAAGTCAAGTTGGCCTTACGGTCGGCTTGAAAAATTTGAACAGCAGGTAGCCACAACCTGCGTCTGTCTATTTCAACACGGCAATGGGCTCACCACCTATTACGTGGGACAGGAATACACATAGTGAAAAGTGGGGATAAGGCGTAATAGATAAATAAAACAAAAATGAGAAGAACAGCTTGATCTTCACGCTGTACCCATAGAGGACAGATCGCCAAGCTTCGCGATCCATGCACACATTTTTTCGCTTCCTGCAGATTCAATAATCGTTTCATACATGCACGTCTGGGTACTTTTGACCTTTCCGTATTTGAGCAATCTGCTCACGTGGTCCTCGTTCGTGATAAAAGAATACGAAAAATGTGTAGACCTAATTTATAGAGAGGATAAATAAATGGAGATTGACGAATAAGAATCTATAGGAGAGTGCAAGTTGTAAGTTAGAGGGACCTTACTAACTTGCCCAAGTTAGTAAGGTCGACTGTAGATTACCCACATTGATCAGGTCGACATTGTGTTAAGTAAGGGTCAGGCCATGACGCGTACAGCTAGTTACAAAAGGGGAAAGATGTGTTACTTTTAATTTTCGCAGTGCATACTCGTACTTTATATAAGTACTACTCGGGACTTCTGCTTGAGTTGAGCTGCAATTACACGTGCTGCAAAGCGTCAGAAAAGTCGGTGAATGTGGGTAAATAATATTAGAAAAATAAAGTGCCGAGTACATTATAAAGTAAAAAGGGGAATATCCATAATCGTAGTTAGTAGAGAGGCGTAACATGTACATAAAAAAGAGGTTGAAAATACTAGAGGTTCGATTAGAAGATTTAGACCGTTCTATGCCGCATGATTTACATAAATATGTTTAACTTGCTGACCCGCGCAACGTCGTTAGCGCCAACAAAATTGTGATAAATGAAGAACCGCTCGACCGATTTTGCGCAAACTTAACATAAACCATCTACTAAATAATCTGAACAAAGCCTAAACATTTGGTTTGGATAGGTGACCCCGTTCTTGAGTTATAAAATTACAACGAAATGTGGCATTTATTTTTATTTATATTGATGATAGGCATATAAAGCTTAATTTGACATAACACTAAGTCAACCTTTGATCGTGACTCAGTGGTTCAGACAACTTTAATAAATTGGAGCACATTAGCCCCCGACCTTGCTCGTCCTTACTTTCTCTATTTGCTCTACCGTCGGCCTTTTAACCTTGGATAAGCGAGGGTATATTGATATCTCGAAAATGTTTGTGGGAAATTTATAGGAATACTAGCTGAACCGGCAATTTTTATCTTTTGCCATAGGAAAGACCACACTTATCATCGAATACGATTATTCATTTTTTTTTTTAGTATGTAATAATCTTTGTTTCATCAAACCTAGTTTTAATACATCCATTTCAATGAAATTTCCATTTAAACTATGGAACGCTTTTTATTCAACTTAAATCAATTAATGTTAAGATTGATTAATTTAAAACTGGCAACGGGGACCAACGGCTTAACATGCCTTCCGAAGCACAAAAACGCCTGTAAATGAAAATGCTACAGGCTATGACCCATCCGTAACCAGCCATAGCCATGACTGGTGGGTGGCTTGAAAATTTTCAACAGCAGGTATCCACAACCTGCGCTTGTCCGTTTAAAAACGGTAATAGGCTCACCACCTATAACGTGGGACAAAAATGCACACGGTGAAATGTGGGCTTATATGCCTCTGTCACTCCTTTGGGGATAAAGACGTGATTGATAAACAAACAAACGTTAATTACCTTTAACCGACACGCAATTTCTTTTTACCATACTACGACAGTATTAATTAATTAATAACCATGTGAGCAGATTGCTCAAAAACGGAAAAGTCAAAATTACTCAGATACCCAGACGTGCGTGTATGAAGCGAAGTATACATGGATCATGAAGCCTGGCGATCTGTCCAATCCGACTACCCCATCAGAGATACAGTGTGAAGATAGTTAGTTAGTTAATGACAATTTCAACTTTATCCATGCCATTAAAGTTGCACATGAGTGCAGAAACAGTCGTTTAGGCTTTCCTTGTAGAGTGACTCATGTAGCACATGTGCTGGTGGGATTCCACGAACACATTTAGGGACAATCGTGTCAAATAATGTATGTAGCGCGGTTAGACGTTATATATAATTTCGAACCATCATGGTATTTTTGTATCCTATCATCTCCACGCCGTATCCCTAACGGGGTCAGAGAGGACAGATCGCCAGGCTTCACGATCCATGCATACTTCTTTCGCTTCCTAGAGATTTATTAAGTGTCAGCGTGTAAGCTGGAAAAAGGCGTACTCCGTTGGTTTGGACACATCCAACGAATGAGTGAGGAACGATTGACGAAGAATATATTTTGTGCGAAAGTAGAGGGTAGACGAAGTCAGGCCTACCCTGACTCCGTCTTCCCTCTACTTTACAGAGACTTACACATGAAGACCACGTGAGCAGATTGCTCAAAAACAGTCAAAATTACTCGAATGCCCAGGCGTGTATATTTGAAGCGATTAATGAATTGCGCGTATTTATGTGCAGCTCAGAAATAAAATAACGGCTTCGCCACCCTTCGACCGACCTTGTAATCTTTTGCCCTTTAACCGATTGGGCTTTCAGACTTTTTTAACCTTGCAAATTGAAACCAGCTATTGTATTCACTGCGTATTGCGAGTAGCGATCAATAACTAATGTTGTTTTATTTTGTTCTATTGTACCTAAGTTGCTTTTTAAATAATAATACATAAACAAGACAATGACGGAAACTCGTTTACGTAACAAAAACACGTGATGAAAATACGTTTGTCCTAGCAGGTGTTAAAAGAGTACACCTCCCTATTTACAAACCTCGTATTTAAATATCGTTAACAGTTTCATAAATTCTGTCGAAAAAGGCCTGATGAAAATCTAATCCATTTTATTAATAAAGGGGGCTTCAGCAAGATTTTTAGTACCCATGTCAAGATGCGTTCCCTTCAAAAATTGGGAGGCATGACGCTTTGGCCGACCGATTACCTAACGAAGTGATACGCAATATGGTAGGTTTGAATGAAAGTGTCAGCATTAAGTTGGAAAAGAGGACACTACGTTGTTTTGGACACGTTCAACGAATTAGTGAGGAACGATTAACGAAGAATATTTAGGAGTCAGAAAGACCACGTGAGCAAATTATTAAAAAACGGAGAGGTCAAAAGTACTCGGATACCTGCATCTCGGATACGTGCATGGATGAAACAATTAATGAATCCGTAGGTAACGAAAGAAGAATGTATATACGTCCTGTATGACTAACTCGTCAGAGATATGCCGTGAAGATAGTTAGTTAGTTAAATCATCTAGAAAATCTAGCGCTTGCAAAGATAACTGAGCAACGACAGTAGTCCAGCATTTCCCTCTTAAGGTCAAGGTTTTCCTTTTTAAGGTCAAATGACAGTCGCTCCAAGTAGAACTTTACACGTAGGTTACAATTAGTTACAGACCAAGGGAATCAGATGAATTCTTAACCGAAACCAGTCTCAAAACCAGAAGTGGTAGAAACTACAAACTCGTCTATTCATGTATTCATGGTGTCTTAAATCGAATGCCGCAAACCGTTTGTCTTTAACTCTTATGATTCCTGAGAAATAGATGCCTACATATGAACGGACAAACAGACTGAGCCTAAAGAGACGCTTTACTTCATGGTTTAGAAGTCAAAAAATCACTAAAACTCATTCCTTATCAAGTGTTTCAAAATCATAACGTATGATCAAGTTATCTTTTGTTTGCGATATTATATCTTTTGTTACGTAACAATCTACATAATAAAGAATAAGATAAAGCTTATACCTTAAAATAGACGCCTATATACGGCTTTTCCATGTTTACATTTTACTTAGCATTAGCATCTTGTTAAAAGCATAGTTTGTGTAAATAGCATGGAAGTATAAACATAAATATAGTTTAATCAGGATATATATTGTTTACTAGCTGACCTGTAAAACATTGTTCCACCATATTTTGCACACGCTTTGTTGTGAAACATATCAAGAGCAAAATGTAAGTGACGTAATGCGATACTTCACGCCAATGAACATGGTCGTTCAAAATATATGGACATAGCATAGGAAAAAGTACTAAAAGAGACATTTAAAAATGGGGGTGGGACCTATTATAATTCTCATTCCTACTAATATAAACGAAGAAAATAATTAACCATGAACTAAACCAAGGCTGTCGGAAAACCTAGTAGTTTTAGGACCTACGAGTATACATGAGATATTAATATTTTATAAAATTGGTTCAAATTCTACATGTCCTTTTTATATTCGACTAGATGACCCCCAGAGCTTCGCCCGTGGCATAATTCGAACTCCCGTCGCACCTATTTAATCCCGTCACTTATAAATTCTACAATAATGCATAACAATTTGCCCGATTTATCTACATTTATGACTACTGCTCCGCTGCCCAGTGTAGTAGCCTGATGATATATAGCCTATAGCCTTCCTCGATAAATGGGCTATCTAACACAAAAAGAATTTTTCAAATCCGACCTGTAGTTCCTGAGATTAGCGCGTTCAACCAAACAAACGAACAAACTCTTCAGCTTTATAATATTATCTTATAGTCGATTACGACAAATGTCATTTTGGGGTTCCCAACGAAAAAAGTATGGAGCCCTTATAGGAACGTACCTCGTTCATAAGAGCAAGAAATAGCATAATTCCTTTTATGAAATTCTAGTTGTGAACAAGAAGTTGTGAATAATTTGGTTGAAACGTGAAGAAGTGTGTTAGTAAAGTTGTAGTTTGAGAGTGTAGTACATGTCTCTGACATATCTATGAATACATTATGAAGGTACGTGTCATGGAGTTTCTAATTTTATGTAAATGGAATAATTTGGGAAATATTACTTGAGGAAGGCTGCTCTATTATTCATAATTTCTAAGTACAAACTACCTTTGGGTTGGGATAGTTGAGTTTAATCCTACTAATATTATAAACGCGAAAGTTTGTTATTACGGATGTTTGTTACTCTTTCACGCAAAAACTATTGAATGGATTTTGATGAAACTTGATAGCTTACACAACAATCTAGGTAGTGTTTTGTAGCAATTGGGAATACATTAAGATCAAAGAAAAAAAATTACCTGGTAACCATTTTGGATCCACGGTATCCACCATTTTAGAAATTGTCAACTGTATGTTAACGGTTTGTATGTGTGACGTAACGCGTTATATGTTATCTTGTTGTATTCTTCATAATACAATTGATGACGCCACATTACAATAGATACTATATTTTTGCTCTAAATGATAAGTCATGTGATGAGATATTTGGTGATATCACCCTGTGTAGGGTCTTATTATTATTATTATTTTCTTGTTGGGGACGCCGGCACCGCCGAGCGAGCGATCCGACCCGACCGCATCTCTTGCCACCCACTTCGCTCATTTCCCCGAAATCTCCTCTGTGTAAGGTCTTCATCAAAGGTACATTTTTGGTGATGTCAATTATTGCTTACTAGTTGATGGCCGCGGCTCCGCACGCGTAATGAAGCTTTCCCGTTCCCGTTTCTCACAGGAATTTGTTACCGTGATAAAAAGTAGCCCATGTGTTATTCTGATGTATAAGCTATATTATTGTAAAGTTTTATTAAAATCCATTCAGTAGTTTTTATGTGAAAGTGTAACAAACATACATTATTACAAACGTTCGCGTTATAATAAATATTATTAGGATTATCAGGCAGGCAGTTGAAATAACTGATAATGCCTGTATCCTGTACTAAGTGATTCATTGCGGTTTACTAGATGTTCATCTAGTTAGTTTTTAAATTAGTTTATATTTTGTGCTGATATCACAGCTACCTGTTGCCTACACAGTAGCCTATTCTAAGCTCTGACAACCCGATTGTAAAAGAATTGCCTGTGGGGGTTATTATGAGAAAAACTTTATTTTCTGCATTGTAGAGAGCGACTTTGACCTCCCAATTTCATAAAGGCACCTGCGTTGTGTTCTGTTAATCAGCAGACTATGTCGGTTGGGCTCCGAAGATCTAGGTGGGGGAGTTTGGCAAACTAATTTCAATAAAAACGAATATTAGATAATGATTCAAAGTGCCTCGTGCTATTTACAAATAAGTAAATAGGACTACGGATATGACTATTAACCAGTAACCACGTGTTCGTATCCGCAGATAGCGTTCCCAACCCATCATAAATACCTATAGTAACCATTTTTATATTTTCTTTTAATATTTGGCACGTTAAATGGCGTCGCCCGCCTGATGGTAAGCAAAGACCACGACTTGAGATAGCCGCTATCTCAACCCGTAGGTAACATAACATAGGTAACAGGGCATTGCCTATTACAGGGCGGTTGTTGAAAAATCAAAGGGTAATTTGCTACGTAAACTAGTGCATGGGCTGGAAGCTGAGGGTCCGTGGTCGCCTATATACCATGAGTTTAGGGCTAACCGTTCTGTTGATCTTGCCTATGTACGTAATATCAACATTAACAACTCGCATACTATAAGGTCTGAAGGAAACCGCGGATTACCTCTTAGATTCTCTTATACCCGACGACTGCTCGGAGAACGATAGTGATTATCACCGACAGATAAGACAGTGGGCTCTTGAGCCACCATACTCACCCCAGTCAGGCCTACCAACTTCTGATGAGTTCCTCGAAATTATAAGGTCGTTGTCCATGGGTAAGGCGTCGGGTGACGATAAAATATCTAACAAAATGATAAATGAGGCTTGCAAGCTGTCGGGTGAAGTAATATTAAATGTTTTTAACCGGTGTATTTACGAGGGAGTGCTCCCCCGTATTTGGCGATGTGGCTATATTCGGATTATTCCTAAAAAAGGCGACAAGCCGCCAGATGACCCTAAGTAGTACCGACCGATCACATTGTTGCCCTCCTTGGGAAAGCTTTTAGAGCGTCTCATAGTACCCCGGCTCCTGCCGGGCGGTATTAAATTTCACGAAAATCAATTTGGATTTACAGTAGGAAAATCTACTATTGACGCAGCTATATCAGTGCGAAAGACTGTCACTTCATCGGTTTCTCAATATGTGCTGGCCATCTTCCTAGATATTTCCGGGGCTTTCGATAACGCTTGGTGGTCAATGCTATTCATGAAGTCTCGCGGTTGCTATAGAAATATTTACTCTCTTAAATAATAAAATAAATAAACATCCAAATAAATAGCCTTATCCCCGAAGGGGTGGCAGAGGCATATTATATGCCCACTTTTCACCGTGTGGATTCCTGTCCCACGTAATAGGTGGTGAGCCCATTGACGTGTTGAAATAGACAAACGTAGGTTGTGGCTCCCTGCTGTTGAAATTTTTCATGCCGCCCATAAGGCATTCAACCAGGCTTAACGACTGCCATTTTACTGGTAACCGGGACCAACGGCTTAACGTGCCTTCCGAAGCACGGAAACGCTCGCAAATGTAAATGCCACAAAGTGGTCACCCATCCGAGGACCAGCCATAGTGAAAGTTGCGTAACTCAGTGATCGTTTACAGAACACTGAGACCGCGGGGCCACGAGCGCTTCAACTCTCTTATTTATTAATATTTTTCACAAGGTACAACAACTTTAAAATTAGGTCATTATACTGCTACCAAAACGTTAACAATAGGCTGTCCTCAGGGGTCTGTGCTAGGCCCACACATGTGGAACTTAGGATTCGATTACTTTTTCAGTTTACCATTACCGGAGGGCTGTTCAATGACAGGATACGCCGATGACGGTATGTTGCTCGTTCAGTCGAATACTCGTGCGGGACTCGAGAGCTTGGCCGTACACGTATTTGCGCGTCGTTGCGGAGTGGGGCGTACGAAACAGGTTATTTTTTGCACCCAACAAAATATTTCAGTTGCTTTTGAAAGGAAGTTTGAAAGTACCACCGCGCATTAAATTCAATAACGTTTACATTAAAAATAAAACTTCGGTTTGCTATTTAAGATTGATTTTAGAGAGAAATTTTGCATTCGTTGAGCACATTAAAACTGTAGGTGAAAAGGCTAAAACTAGCTTTTATGCGTTGTCAAGAATATCTACTGCTACATGGGGACTTTCCTTCAAAACACTGAAGGTCGTTTACGGGGCCACTTATCTAGGCTGTATGTGTTACGGGGCGCCGGTATGGGCAGATAAGGCTACTATTGGTGCTGCACGTTTAAAGTTACTGCAAAGTCAACGCCTTGCATTGATATTTTTATGCAAGGCCTACAGGACGGTTAGCACGGAGGCTCTGCCGGTGATGGCAGGTGTCCTCCCGGTTGATCTCGAAATTCAGAGACGCGCGGCTTTATACTATTCGGATAAGGATGGCATGGATGATAGGTTTTTGTTAGAAAGAGATCGTCATAGAATTGCCAGACTGTATCGTGATAATGTACGTGAAGAACTTTTAGACGATTGGCAGCTGCGTTGGAACACTTCCATCAAAGGGCGCCACCTCTACCAGTTTTTCCCAGACGTTCGTGAACGCCTGGGAATGTCCTGGCTGGAGGTTGATCACTGTGTTGCACAATTTCTTACGGGACATAGTAACTTTAGGAGCAAATTACATTCGTTTAAGCTGGTTGAGTCACCGTTCTGTCAATGTTCAACTGCTGACGCCAAATATGATCAGACCGCCCATCATATACTTTGGGAATGTAGCATTTGGCAAAATGAGCGATATAATATGCTTAATTGTTTACAAGTAACGTCGGGAGTAGTTTACTATGCGGATCTCGTGGCATCGAGGGTAAATTTTTGTGCTTTTAAACGTTTCTGCCATACATATTACTGGAATCAAACATAGCTCACATAGGACCCGTAATATACTATTACCGTGGTGCTTCCCCATTTCTATAGGATTTAC
The DNA here is from genome assembly GCA_948477245.1 of Thumatha senex. Classification (NCBI taxonomy): domain Eukaryota; kingdom Metazoa; phylum Arthropoda; class Insecta; order Lepidoptera; family Erebidae; genus Thumatha; species Thumatha senex. The sequence goes on from OX419728.1 coordinate 5,858,030, forward strand.
ACCTAGTTGCTTTCCAGGTCTCCCGCTTTGCAAAGGAGGGAACCTCTTCCCTCTTACGTTCTTTTCTTACTTCCTCACATTATCTTCTGATTAATTTCGTTGCGGATTCCAAGACATGCTAACTTCTCCTGGGACATCACCGAGATCGAGCTCGGTGTAACTTTTCTGGTGTTTTGGTCATTGCTGTAGACCCTGGATTACAGGAGTCACAGTAATGGGAATGTGGGTGGGATTAGTCCCAAAAAAAAGGTAACAGATGGCAGACAGATCAATATAACAATGGAGAACACAAAAGGGTCAAAATATTACTATCAAATACAGGTAAAATTGGAGGGTAGTTCATGTACATTACATTTGTTTTTATTTCACTTCAATACATGCAGTATTTCCGAAGTTATAACGACGAGAGTTATAGCCCTTTTTTGAATTTCCGAGATTAGGCGCGCTCATTATGACGTCACAACACTGACTGCGAAAATGCGCGGCGCGGCGTTCGGGTGCGAACGAGAGCGCGACTGTTGAATGCGTGGTGTTGTGACGTATGCGGTCAACTGCGTTATACGCACTTTGATCGTAAATATTTCAGCCATTATTTAAAATATAAAAAAAGTAAAAACACAGTTTTTCTCGTATTTTTTTGTAGATTTATTGGGCATTTAAAGTAAAAAACGTTTGTCAGACCCATTCGGTACATTTCGATTAAATTAATTATGCCTTACTTAAAAGCCAGCATATTATCTGCAATGATTTGTTTGCACGACGCGGCGACGGCTCACGTGATGTCTGCATATCCAACATCAAATACCGATTAGCAGCTTATCTTATATCACAATCACTCTTATTACAAGTGCATTGCTTGTGATATTAAACGACTCGAGAACTTTTACAAGATATTAAAGTATAATTTTTTATTATAGTGAAAAAATACAACTTGGTTCGAGACGGGGATTGAACCCGGTGTTAATACACTTTAATAAAAAAAAAAAGAAAGTTAGCATACTGATTGCTTTAAAATAAATCTATTAAAGTATAGTTATAATAAATATTGTGGGAATCTTTTATACAGCGCCATTTAGCTTAAACTAAATAATACAAGCTTAAATCGAAGACCTTTTGGAAAAAGGTTATGTCAAGAGTAGCAGCTCTAAATATAATTTCACATGCATTTTGTGAAAAGCTTAAATTCCAGCCTGTTTATTTTTGAATCATTAAAATTAATAAATTTTACATTACAGTATGGGATTCTTTAAAGGGGTCTTGGAAAATTAATGCAAAAAAAAAATTTCCGATTTGTCGACATTTATGATTACTGCTCCGCTCTCCAAGGTAGTAGCATGATGGTATATAGCCTGTAACCTTCCTCGATAAATGGGCTATCCAACACATAATTTTTCTAATTCGACCAGTAGTTCCTGAGATTAGCTCGTTTAACCAAAACAAACACGCTATTCAGCTTTATATATTAGTATATAGATAAATGAAAACCGAAAGCTTACCCTGTATAGACCCCGAACACCTTCAGTCTTGTAAATTTTGATTAGACCATCGACCATGCCCTTGTATCTCTTGTTGTCAGTCAGTTGTTCTTCGCTGTACTGCAAACAGAGGCGAGTCTTCACTACCCAAATGGGGTTCGTCATCACGAGAGACAGGACTCCAGCTTCGGCCGCTGCTAGCATGTGGAGGCCTGGGCCAAGGGGTGTTCGCGCGTTCCCACCTTGGATCCATGTTTTTATTGCGTTGTAACTGTTGAGAAAATAGATATCATTGTATTTTTAAATAAAGAATCGGTGCAAGGATATCCGGTGCCCAACGACCTTACCTGCTAGCGGTGCACCAGCTGATTAAAGGACGAGGCAACGAAGCAAGCGGGGTCAGACCGCAGTCGCTCATAACAATGCCTAATCTTAATCTTAATAATATTATAAATGCGAAAATTTGTGTGGATGTTTGTTACTCTTTCACGTAAAAACTACTGAATGGATTTTAATGAAACTTTACAATAATATAGCTTATACATCAGAATAACACATAGGCTATTTTTTATCTCGGGAACAAGTTCCTGTGGGAACGGGAAAACTTATCTATGCGGGCGAAGCCGCAGGCGTCAACTAGTATAACATACATACATATTGTCACGCCTTTATCCCCGAAGGGGTAGGCAGAGGCATACTATACGCCCACATTTCACCGTATGCATTTTTGTCCCACGTAACAGGTGGTGAACCCATTGCCGTGTTGAAATGGACTGCAAAAAATGCCTAATTTAAAGTCAAACGATAGCAGCTCCTAGCAGCCAATAGAAAGTAGTTTTTGGAGTATTTGAAGCCTGAAGCGCTCGTAGCACCGCTAACTTAGTATTCTGTAAACGACCACTGCGTTAAGCAACTTTCGCTATGGCTGGTTACGGATGGTTGACCACTTTGTGGCATCTTGTGACTTTTGCGAGCGTTTCCGTGCTTCGAAAGACACGTTAAGCGGCTGGTCCCGGTTGCCAGTAACATGGCAGTCGTTTAGCCAAGTTTCAACAGCAGGCCGACCTCCCGTCGCACCTATATAATCCCGTCGCTTATAAATTCTACAATGATGCATAAAAAATTGCCCGATTTGTCGACATTTATGACTACTGCTCTGCTCCCCAGTGGAGTAGCGTAATGATATATAGCCTATAGCCTTCCTCGATAAATGGGATATCTAACACAAAAATATTTTTTCAAATCCGACTGAGATTAGCGCGTTCAACCGAACAAACAAACAAACAAACTATTCAGCTTTATAATATTAGTATAGATACTCTTCGCTGTCATAGCTTTGCTTTTAAACAATTAAAATAGCAGAAAACACGTTATGTTAGGTATATTTGAATTAATCATTTGCATCTATGATGGGCTTCAGGGCAAAAGGCCATCTGCATAATGCCTATGCATTTTACTGCAAATACTATGAACAAATAAGTTTTGGTACGGATAGCTACCATTAGAGCACTATCATCTGATGTAGATCAATAATAAATTAGACAATATCTCGACTGAATCTCGCTCCATGCCACAAATTTTACGATAGTACAAATCAGCCACAATGTGACAGATATTTTCATTTTCGCGCCATTATGAACACAGTAAAGATAACGTGATTCAACTGTCACGTTTGTCGTACCTTAAGTACAGTGTCCAGTAAATTTATTGTACAATGGCATTGTTTTAACTAATTAAAATGCAGGAAGATGTTTTATGTCCTTTTCGCTAGCGTGTAAAGAGTAGCGTGTTAGTTAGTTAACGTGTTAAAGCGATGTAAGAACTCAAAATAACCAATCACTTTTTTGACATTGTTTTTTTTTTTAATATGTTACAATCATAAAGCATTTCTATGAATAGGGTTACTGATCACTGCTTATAACTTAGACATGGAAAATACTCAAGTCATTCAAGCAAAACGTGAACAAACTTTAGTTAACCATCAAATGAGGTCATCATTAGCATTACGGCAGTAAAGCCTTAGCCTAAGAACGGGAATAATACCCAAATTTATTTGTGGGTATTGTGGGTTATATCAACAACTCTATCAAATACTATTTTAGAGTATTTTCAAGGCTTTGATCCATCGATTTCGAGCCACTGATGACGTAATTGTGAATGAACTATTTGACATTTTAAATATAATATAAAATACTATGAATATACGAGGGCTGTACTAAAAGTATCGGGAATGGAACATTACCACTGTTCCTGTCATATTAAAATCTTTTTACATTTCTCATATTCGGTAAGTAGGTCCTTATTACCCCCAAATGGGGCTTGTAGGTGACCAATTAGCGCTCTAGGGCAATAGTGTAGCTAGAAAAGCCCTAGGGCGGTAAGTAATTAAAAAAAAACTTCACTTGTTCGCTTCAACGTTCGCGTACATCTAACCATCATACTGGCAATAGACATCATGCATTCAGCCCAATGACAAAAGAGGTCGTCGCTTCGCTATTTAGCAGTATAATAGCAGGGGGGTACCAATGCAAACAAAATATTTTTAATAACATTAAATTATTCCTAGATGGCAGTAATGGTATCAAATTTAAGATTACATAAAATTAAAATCTTATTTAGCTGTTTGAAGTCCGGTAATTGATTTCTAAAATAAAAACTATATTATAATCTGTGTATTAACATACTAAAACTCGTTAATAATACAATTAATGTAGATTGCGTGAATAATTGGTTCTCGATACTGTTCATTTATAATAATAGATGGCGACGTAATAAGTTGAACAGTTCTCCACCAACATTCGTCTCTCTATGCCAATAGTACCTGTAAAGATAAAAAGAGCATTCTATCTCTTTCGGTCGCGCACGTCACAGCGATGCACGCTAGAATAATAAACTTTTTTTGTAAAAATATTGTGATATCGACGACGAGGATTGCTCCGCAATAATCAAGCAGTAGATAAATTCATAACATTTCGTAACCATGTTTGTGGTCTGGTGGTTAATGGCAAGAAATAGAAGTGTTGTTTGTTTTAGTATTTTTCCCAAGTATAGAGTCCCAAGATCGAATCCTCATTGTTTCGATTTTTGTTTTTGCATTTTAAAATAAATATTAACAAATGTGAATACAAAACACCGAAAACGTAATACTTTTTTTTGGTTTTATAGAAATTTACTAAATATAGTATTTATTAGGTACCAGATTGTGTAGTTTCATTAAAAAAAAAATGACTATCACTGCCTTTCTGGCCCACATTTTTTTTTGATCGTTTTTTTTTATATTAAACGCGATGTGGCATCTAAATTGTAATCAAAACAAATCCAGTGATCCGATCCGCCAAAGTAAACGATGTTTCACTTACAATAAAGTTCAAAATAGAAGCGCGTAATAACTGTCGGTCTCTGTCAACCTACTAATAAGGTTCAAAGTGGTCTGACCGCCGCGCCGGCACTAGTCTTACGTCAAAATATCGCTGCATCGTATACGATACATTGCGCTTTGACAAGTTAAAAATATAAACATTAAAATCCGTTCAGTAATTTTTACGTGAAAGAGTAACAAACATCCATACAAACTTTCACATTTATAATAATATTAACATTAATATAATCATAATCTATCTAGGTACTTTCTTTTATTTTGCTTTCATTAATTATAAATTTTACGTTCGGAGGCCTGATACAATAGATTATCTACTTATATTATAGAACTTAAGGGTTTATTTGACCCCTGGTTTCGGTCTCTGTAGCCTGCACTGTAGACAATAGGTATATCTCATAACCTAACCCCGAGATCTCGACCATAGACTTAGCTACCCCGGAGCCAGGGGCTATAGACATCCATTTTACTCATTTTACTCCTACTTAAATGATCGGATACAACATGTTGATGTTAATGAAATTCGCTCCTCTGGAGCATCTGTAGCTATGGGCGTACCGCAGGGATCAATTCTAGGTCCGTTTCTATTTTTAATTTATATTAACGATCTGCCATTCTATATACAGAACTTGTGCGACATTGTTCTATTTGCTGATGATACGTCACTTATTTTTAAAGTAGATCGTACGCTTACTGATTTTAACAGCGTTAATAGTTCACTTGCCCAAGTTGTAGATTGGTTTACGACTAATAATTTGCTACTAAACGCTAAGAAGACAAAATGTATCAGATTTAGCATGCCTAATGTCAGGAATTGCGGTACAAATATAACATTGAACGGTGATACCCTTAATATTGTAGAATCAACTGTATTTTTGGGGATCACTTTAGATAGCAAACTGCAGTGGAACGCGCAAATAACGTGTCTTGCAGGTAAACTCAGCTCGGCAGCCTTTGCCGTTAGTAAAGTCAGGCAGCTCACTGATGTAGAAACTGCCAGGCTAGTATACTTTAGTTATTTTCATAGTGTCATGTCTTACGGCATTTTGCTGTGGGGTAAAGCAGCTGATCTACAAGTAATTTTTGTACTCCAGAAGAGAGCTATACGTGCAATATATAAATTGAGTGCTAGAGTGTCTCTTAGAGAGAAATTTAAAGAAATTGGCATTTTAACGGTTGCATCACAGTATATATTTGCAAATATCATGTTAGTTAAACAGAACATACATTTATACAATCGACACAGTGACATACATTCGATAAATACTAGAAATAAGCATAAATTAATTGGAACGCATCATCGTTTACAAAAGGTTCACGACTCTTTTGCAGGAATTGGCGTACGCCTATATAATAAAATTCCTTTAGACATTATGAACCTGCCGTTACATAAATTTAAGGCGGAAATTAAGACGCACCTTTTGAAAAGGGCTTATTACACAATTAATGATTATTTGAATGATAAAAATAAATGGAAATGAGTTGCTTGCTCTTCGCTCGAGCTATTTAGGATTCGAATGAATCTTGTGTTATATTATCTACTTGTCTTGAACCTGCATATATATGTTGTATTTTTTTTTACCTTATTTTTGTTTACATTCTCCAGTATAAATAATTTGAAACGCCAGGCAACTAAAGGTATGGCTGCGTTTAGTCCCGGTAATAACTAATATACATAATTATATGTAATTTGACTTTGTTATTGTGTGAGCACTATGTAGACTTATTTATTATTTTGAAATTGACATGATAGTTGCTGTGTGTAGTTTTTGGGTATGTCATGCTCGCCTAAGTGTCCTGGTAGTGGTGGCGTATGTATCGGGTCGCCTTGTTCCCTACAATACGGTTGAATAGGGCGATGGCTGATATATGCGTCATACCCGTGAACGGGTGCCGTCTGTTGGGACTGGTCAGCTCATAGCTGTTATAGCAATTGTTACAAATAATATTATTTAAATTTAAGGCAAACTAAGTTTAGTCGACTGTTCTCACATAAATTCAAAGGAACTATGTAAGTGTAATTTTAATGAACTCAACATTTATTTTGTTTTTTTTTTGTATAATTTCTTTACTGTATAATTGGTCAAATATCATGTTAATCAAACTGTGTCAAATGGCGGTTAGAAAAGAGTGGCCATGAGTTTTATTGCCAGGTTCTTCCTCTGGCTCTACCTATTGCTTTGCGAATCTGGCAGTAAATGTAAATGTAGAAGCAGTAATCTTGACGTTCATAAGTGTTACTTTGTGACCTACATGAATAAAGATTTTTGATTTTGATTTTTGATTTTGATTGACTCTAGACAGTTGACCTTGACCTCAGGATCTAAGGTCTCGGGGCCCTACCGGCTCTAAGCCCAAAAACTCAGATTCTAGCCCAGAAGCCTGGACTTCGGATCTAAGACCCTGGAATCTTGACTCAGGACCCTGGACCCCCGATCTCGGGAACAGGATCATGAACCCTAGGCCCTTAACCTTGGATCCTAGCCCCTGTACTGTGAGGTCTCTAGAGCCTCTACTGCATACCCTCGGTGGAGAACCCAACCCTTGACTCTAAACAGAGGATCTGGAGTAGCTGACCTTGGACTGTGTCTTAGATCGACCCCGGGTCGGGAATATGGGCTCTACGTCCTCGAACTTGGATCCTGGCCCCTGAACATTCGTGAACCCTGGAATGGGTTTATAATGTTTATTTTAGAAGTTCCTATGGCCACCTTCCATTGTCCTCTACAAACAATCTCCATGCATGGAAATTACAAATGGTCACTTACAAGTACCTACGTAACTAAAAAACACAGAATGAACGAACTCTAGTTTTATAATATTAGTACCTAAAGATAAAATATCCAAATAAGTAAAACCCTTATTTGTTGCTTTATAACAAGACCTTTATCATGCCTGTACAGAAAATTGATAACGTCAATTAGCTAGAAAAGTATATAAAGCTATTTCTGTTTATAGTGACATCTAGTGTAGTGTAGTAAATAATAAGAATAGTTTGCCAAAACATTGTCGCCATCTATATACAAACTCCCGTACTGCCTGCCTGCTTGGAAAGTTAAGGCCGTGACCATTTTTTGTTCCTGTTCGTGCATCTGTATAAGAATTATATTATATTATCTGTGATAATAGTCATCAATTTTAAATATCGAACGGCGAAGCTCAATTTCGATCTTGGAAAAAATAATTTTAAAAAAAGATGAAAAAAGATGAAAACTTTTACTTAATATTGTTTGTTTTTGTGATTTTTTTATAATTACGTGCTAATTAGGAAAAAAAACCTGTCCCTAAAATTTTAAAATTCTCTCACTATAAATTTTACTATAATTCATATTATAAATTTTAACTAATAAATGTTTTTTTTTTTTCGTAATGCCTGTTTTTTTCTACTTACCTCACAATCGAGATGTAAAGCAGAGTAATTAGCTCGGGTGTAAGCATCAATTGCACCCTCGAACTATAGGCGCCCTCGCTGCGCTCGTGCGCCTAAATATCTCGGGCTGCGATTGATGCCTTACAGCCCTTGGCTACTAATCTACTATTAATTGAAAACTCCTTGGTTTTAAAAATCGAATACCATTTATATATTTAAAAAAAAAGATTCTCGGTCTTGTCACAAGGTTTTGTCAAACTTGTTTAGTCGTTGAGAAAATGGAATTGATTCGAGAAAATTCAAGAGCAATTATTTATTATGACTTTCGAAGTGGTTTAACACAAAAACAGTGTGTTGACCGGATGGTTTCTGCATTTGGTGATGAAGCCCCATCCAAAACCACAATTTATCGCTGGTTTGCTGAATTTCGACGTGGACGTGTCAAGCTCAGTGATGATCCCCGTCAAGGTCGTCCAAAAACTGCAGTCACCCAAGAAAACGTTGATGCTGTGCGTAAGCTGATTGAGGAAGATCGACATGTGACATACCGCGAAATTCAGGCAACTTTAGACATTGGCATGAGTCAAATACAAATAATCTTGCATGAACAATTGGGTGTAAAAAAGTTGTTTCCCGATGGATACCACATTCGCTCTGTGAAGAGCAAAAAGCTGCTCGCGTTACTTGGTGCGTCAGAACTCTCGAAAGATTCCACGCAGGATCCTCAAATGCTGTATACAACATCGTATAAGGTGACGAATCCTGGATATACGCGTACGAACCCGAAACAAAAAACCAGTCACGAGTTTGGGTGTTCGAAAATGAGTTAAAGCCAACAAAAATTGTTCGTCCACGGAGTGTTGCAAAAAAAATAGTGGCCACGTTTGTCTCCAAAACCGGCCATGTTGCGACTATTCCTCTTGAGGGACAAAGAACGGTTAATGCAGAATGGTATGCTAGCATTTGTTTGCCACAGGTCGTTTCTGAACTCCGTAAAGAGAACTGCAACCGCCGCATCATCCTCCATCACGGCAATGTGAGTTCTCACACCGCGCACAGAACAAAAATGTTTTTAGAGCAAGAAAACATAGAATTATTAGACCATCCGCCGTACAGCCCCGACCTAAGCCCTAATGATTTCTATACTTTCCCTAAAATAAAGAATAAATTGCGTGGTCAGAGATTTTCATCACCTGAAGAAGCTGTGGACGCCCACAAAACGGCCATATTGGATACCCCAACTTCCGAATGAAATGGTTGCTTCAATGATTGGTTCCATCGTATGGAAAAATGTGTCAAATTTCGCGGAGAATACTTCAAAAAGCAATAAATACATTTTTGAATAGTAATGTTGTGTCACTTCCTTGATTTTCGAAATTTGCAATGCCGCCGTCGTATAACAAAAAAAAAATTAATTCTCATAGAATATTTAAATACAGACAAAATATGAAATAAAAAGGAGGGTAAAAATTTTGATCAATACCCATTCTATTGACGGCTTCTAATAATGCTACATAAATTTATTATGGCATACATATTTCTTTTGTTAGCCATACATTTTTAATACATTCTTTATATTTGCAACAATTTATTCATACATAATGTACGATTGACTTACAGGATTGGTGAATGAAGTCGGTCAAGGCAGCAGAGTTGCGCTTCTTCTGTCAAACATAGCCATTTTGCCGTTTGCACTAGTTTTAGTCATTGCAGCAAGAAATGCGTCTCCTGGGTCGATTACAACCAGAGCCATAGTATAGTACCACTAACACGATTGCCAGCAGGAAAAAAAACGCAGTCAATTTCACTTTAGTACTCTTGAAACCGAGTTTTATGCTAAACGTTTTAAGCCATTATAACTCATGAACCAAATAATGGAACATGTTTTGAACAGTATATTGGTGTCGTTTCTGATCGTTATTACGCGTAGCTTATGAGCTGACGCGCTGTCTGCGACTTCGAAAATATGAATGAAACTAATGACGCTAAAGGTAGCTTGCCAAAATATTTGCAACAACTTAACGTGCAGATAAGTAAGTGTCAATAGTAATTAGTAAGTAATAAGTGTATACGTATATAAGTATCTTGGTCTCGTGATATAGATATTCCTTGAAACGATTTTTTTCCATTTTCAAAACAAAGAATCTCTATTACTCGAAACAAGAATGATTAAAACCAGTCAGATTCCTACATAATACACTGTTTAGTATTATGGTTCAAAATTTTATTTGTTCTTTCTATTTTTCTCCTAGTGGTGTTCAGAATGACTATTCTGAGATTTCATATATATTCTGATGGCTCTCGGTAATAAATTTTACCAGAGCGCGTTTATTTAAAATTGCTTTAAGCAATAAGGCCGCCCATTGTACTGCTATTTTATATCTTTTTTTATTATTGTTATAGTATCTCGGCGTACAATAAAGTATATTTAATAAATAAACAGTTTTTTTTTTTTAAATTAGTAATTTAACACTAGACGAGCACTTTACAATAAATTTACATTTTATCAAAATATTTAAATTCATTGTATAGTGCTTGTGCCAAAGTTGTAAAAGCATTATTACACCATCTTGAACTATAAATGAAAACGACAAAAGGTAGAAACCATCCTATCCTATGGTATCCAATTATCCATAGTCGGCTGGCTTTGCTCCAAAGAAAACAGTCAGTGTGCTGCCAAATAACGAGCTTTTAAAACTTTTAACATGAGTAAATCTCTAGTTATTATTAGTTACGTCTATTCACGTACGTATCACGCTTTTTCAATTAGACATAACTGCTGTTACAAAATTAAATGCTTATTCAATATTTCTAATTGCAGTGCGTGATGATTGCTGTTTTAGGAAATTTGGGCAATACAAGGTACGTATATTTACGCATCAACACAGTTTGCTAGATTATGTCACCCAATTTAAAGGAAGTACCTGAAAATGGACAGAGTATAAATATTATTATTCCTTTGGGGATAAGGCGTGATGGATATTTATTTATTTTTTTAAATATTAATAGCCTGTATCCTTTAAATGTCAAAGTCACAAGGCTGAAACAGCTAGGGTGAAAGACTTCACATGATTTATATGATAGTAATAAGAAAATAAATAACATTAAGCTTATAATTCACGCCTGAAATGAAACAAATAATAAATTTTCACCTGCCACGGGAAATTCAGGGAACTTGCCAAATATATCACAAATCTTCATTGAATTTCAACACTGTGAATGATTTTCCACAAAAAATCCTTAGTTCCCATACTGGTGAATAAAATGGTGAGACAGTATTTCGGGATCCAAATCATCCAATATGTCCTGTATCGAGCCGCCTAGACATGATACACTAAAATCATAAGGTCAAGAAGTCTTAAGAGCTGAGGGCAGCCATACCAGGCCTTCCTGGCAGGCCTAACCAGGCCTTTGTATGATATTTAGGTAGATCATATGGCCTGTACAGCAACCGTATACAACGGATCTCTTTCGATGGATATGGCGCAGTAAAATAACCCGATGGTTGCAGACGGCGAAGTGCCATCTGCAACCATTTGCTTGTATCTGGATGGGAGACACCCGCAATTATCAAAGCTGCTAGTAACATCATAATATATTATCTATCAAAATAAAAACAGCTAACTGTCATCACAGGAGAGATTCCTAAAACTTAAACCATAACTGATAATGTAGAACCAACGCCTAACGTAAGATATTATAATAATATATAACTTTATATAGAAACGAAGATGCTTATGCCTTCTTAATTTTGTTAGTCGTGGGACAAAATCACAATAGACACTTTTTTATGTTTAATCAACAGTTTATAATATTATTCTTAAGAGCATTACAAGAATACTTATGCAATGTAGGTGAGAGATAAAAGACAGGTAAGTATGACAAAACGAGACAAAAATATGGCATTTGTGTTAGTGTTGTTTGTTATTTAGATACTACTACAATACAGAAACTCTTAAGTGGCTGCTGCATGGTCGTAATCTCGTTTATTAAGACAACTTAGGCGGCGTAAGTGGTAGTAAATGCGGCTACCGCGCTGATGTCCCGGGTTGTATTCTCAGGTCGGAACAAATATTTGTGTGATTCGCAAAAGTTTTCTCCGGAGTTTGGGTGTATCCTTATGTATATGTATGTTTTTAAAAATGTTAAGTGAGTTGTCTAGATCCCATACATAAAGCTATTGCTTACTTGGTGAAGCTAGGGCTAGACGGTGTTGTGAAAAATATGTGTAACAACATTTTTTTTTAAATTCAAATATGATTATGAAGTTCATAGTCTTTGGTTGGCCCAATCATAGGTCAACTCTGTTCTAAGCTGGATTACAACCGTGTCCGCTCCATTCTCAATTTCTTAACGTTTTCCATACAAAGAAGTATTAATAATCTGCCGGGAATAAAGTGCGTAAGCCAAATTACGCCTTACTCGATGCTTGTCGCACTCAAGACCCAATACGTCATTCCATTTTTTAAAATATGTCTTTGTGTACTCTTTTGCCTGCAGAATTTTATTTTTAGAATTTGTGGTTGTGGTTATTTTTATGTACAACCATACCAAATTAAAGCTTTGTTGTAAGTATTAATAGTCATAATTACTCGTGCGTTAGTACTTGAGAGTAAGCTTTACACTTAAGTCCTTGAGCTAGTCTGCCAACTATTTTCTTAGTCTCGGCGTCCATGGTAATAAGATCATTGTTTGCTATCAAGACAGGGACGTAATTCTCGTTTTCTTCGAAATAATCTCTATTTCGAGTTTACTCTTCGAATCTTTTTTATACCATAAAGTCTCGTAAATCTAGATTGTTTTTTCGAATGTCTTATTCTCACCACTAATCGAACTAAAGTTCGAGATATTTGGGCAAAATGTTGCCATTTAAGAACACACAAGAACACTTTACGATGCGTTCCGTTCGACACGTTTCATCCGGTTTGAAAACGGTTACAACAACATTACTCCAACAAAATGTTCTAAAAGTTTTTTAAGCCAATTTTACACGTAATGTAGTAAAACTAAGGTTCTAGTATTTGAAAGAGGTGACGTAAAAACTAAATGCGAGATTAGGGTAAACCAGGAGCGTCTAGAGCAAGTGAATGAAATTGTGTATTTAGGAAGTATGTTTAGCGCGGATGGAAGATGTGATTCGGATGTAGAACGGCGAGTAGCTGCCGGAAACAAAGTTAACGGTGCTTTGTCCCAGTTAGTAAAGCGACAAAGCATCGTAAAAGAAGCACGAATGGCGATTCATAACGCAGTGCTAGTGCCAACTTTGCTTTACGGTAGTGAAACCTGGGTATGTCAGCAGATACATGAAAGTAAATTGAATGCTGTGGAGATGCGATCACTTCGAAAATTGTGCGGCGTTACCTTGGCCGACCGAATACGTAACGAAGTGATACGCAATATGGCAGGTTTGAATGAAAGTGTCAGCGTTAAGCTGGAAAAGGGCGTGCTCCGTTGGTTTGGACATGCCCAACGAATGAGTGAGGAACGATTGACGAAGAATATATATTGTTCAAAAGTAGAGGGTAGAAGGAGTCAGGGTAGGCCGAGACTTACATATGAAGACCACGTGAGCAGATTGCTCAAAAACGGAAAGGTCAAAAGTACTCGGATACCCAGACGTGCGTGTATGAAGCGATTGATGAATCTCGACGAAGCGAAAGAAGTATGCATGGATCGCGAAGCCTGGCGATCTGTCCTCTCTGACTACCCCGTCAGGGATACAGCGTGAAGATAGTTAGTTAGTTATGTAATGTTAATTTAGTGACGGTCACTGAAGAAATGTCCAAAGATTATATATTTATTCAACTTAGAAATCTGCGTCTCGACTGCTGCCAACCATTCGAAGCAACTCGAGTGATTTCCCTTCGAGAAAAGTCGAGTTCGAGATTTGCAGAATCTAGCTATACGTCATTAAAACTCAAATAAAGATCGAATTCGAGACTTCTCTCGAAATCGAAACTGTTTCGAAGGCATGAGAATTGCGGCCCAGGGAGCCAAGTCTACTATTTCAATCGCGTCAGAATAGAATTGAAATCGTCGCTCAATAGAAAGCCACCGGTACAATATTGACAGTTTTTCGTAGTCTACTATTACAATCGTACTCCAATAGACTTCTATCGGTCGGCCGATAGAACTCTACTAACACGTACCGCGCCAGTGGCCGCTAGTCGGTTGCATTTTTGATAGTCTACTAACATTTTGACTGCAAAAAACAGTGATTCTGGTTCTATTCTACGGTACCTCAGTGGTATAAAAAAATATCACATTACTTAAATATCATTACTGAATGTTGGTCCACTATATGTTGATATTGAATTGGTATATTGGAATAAAGTTAACTGAAATGTAAAGATTTGTTTTTAAATAGCAACTAAGGTCACGACATAAGATAACTAAGTATCAGTTTGTATTATTAATATAACCCATACTTTGCGATTACAATTGTCAACTTATTTTATTTAAAATTGTAGTTAATAAATATTAAAACAATGTTTAGACACGTTGTTCGTTAAACTAATGCATGTAAGGGCTAGCGCATATATACAACTTGTAGTTGTACAATTATCTAGATGTGTATCATATGTCTATAGGACTATATTGAAGCGCGCATACTGTCAACTCGATAGTTGTTCGTCAAAAAACTGTTTACTTTTGATTAAAAAGTTGGACAACTATCATAAAACGCTTATTTTGTATTGCATTGTATTGATGTGCACATGCCATCGACTAAACAGTCGATCCGCGACAAAAAAGTTTAGTCGAAGCAAAAGTTGTATATATGCGGTAGCCCAAATGCATCAGTTTGAAACAAAAGATACGAGTGGCTTTTTTGTTACTGTTTCTCATTGGAACCAAATTCCAGAATAAAAAGTAGGCTGTGTTATTACCTTAAATTGAAAAAAATCACTATAGAAACCATGTTACTCCATACAAACTTTGCAACCCCTTTTCACACCCTTAGGGATAGATATTTCAAAAATCCTTTCTTAGTGCACACTTACTTCACTTAAGAAATAGCTGTGCCCAATTTCATGGTTCTAAACCTACCGGGCTGTCAGTCTACTACTACTAGTTGAGTTTTCCCGTTCCCGTTTCCCACAGGAACTTGTTCCCGGGATAAAAGTAGCCCATGTGTTATTCTAATGTGTAAGCTATACTAATGTAAAGTTTTATCAAAATGCATCCAATGGATTTTTCGTGAAAGAGAAACAAACATCCATTCTTACAAACTTTCGCGTTTTATGATAGACGTTAGATGACGCCTATTGGTTAAAATGTTTAGCGCTAAGTGAGTCAATACCTAACCATAAGATACGTGATATAATAATATTGATGCGGAGCAGGTATATGTGATAACTATGACAGAAAGCAGCTGATTGATGACGTTATCAATTGATAACCAAACCCAAAACTAGATTTGTCATAACATAGCTGTTTTAACTAAAATCTTTTAGCATAATATTATTTTATTTTTGGTTATTCGAATGGACGGTTCAATCTAATTTAACTTTTGTATAGTAAATATTATGATCTTAAAATAATAAGTTAACCGCTAAAACCACTTGACACATGAATAAAATTGTGAACAGACAAAAGTACATACTAAGTTGTCTTATAATAATAGCATACATTTTAAAGTAATAGCAAAAAACAGAACTCATGTATAATCTGAAGTATTTCTGATCTGGATAGTTGCAAACCAATACTTTGAGGTCATCTGCTTGATTAGTTAAATGAAAGGTATACTCACAATAAAAAGTAGAAGCCCCACGCCGAACCCGATCCCCACACGTTGGGTGTGACACCTCTATATAGACCCTTGACGCCTTCCTTCTTCACAATAGTAACAAAAGCACTGCCGAGTCCATCATATCTGGGAACTGTAGCGGTCCTGCCGTCATTCACTGCAAAAAAAAAAGAATAAAGGTTGTTTTCTGCAAAAGTTATGGTGGCTTGTGGCAACCGCCAGGCTATGGGGGAAACAGATGATTGGTCATATTGGCCTGCCCCGTAAGAAGTGAAGACCCAAGAAATGCTGGTCAGACCTCGTAAAGGATGACATTCATGCCAATAGTCTTACTACAGGGGATGCCGACGACTGTGCGAAGTGATGATGAAGGGGAAAATGTATATACATTACTGTTAAATTAATAAAGAATGGTATTAGATGGGTGCCGTGGGGGTTCAAAGTCATGGGCGAAGCCACGGGGCTCATTTGTGAATATATACAAAAACATAGTCAAAGTTTTTTCCCCATATAAATAAGCAGAGGCATACACAGACATTTCTCTAATCTATTTGTAACAACATTAAAATAATGTAAGTACACAAACACAATAAAAATGGTACATAAATTAGATCATTGTATAGACTAAAATAATATTTATATATGAATTTTGTATAATAGTTCACCAATATTGATGGTTCACAAGTTTGTCTGAGTCATTTATCACAGCTGTCACATAGGCATATCATGACTAAGAGACATGTCATTGTTAAACTACTGATTGAATTTATATAGAGCAGATGACTTCCAGAGCACTACACCAAAGGTACCATGTCCACAAATCAGGAGAACCAACTATGAAAAGCAGGTTTTGGGGTATTCCCCTATATGAGGTGAAGGTAAGTAAAGGTGAAGGAAATACTTGGCTTGTGTTCAGCAATTGACTGCAAGAGGTTGATTTGATTGGTGATTGAGTGCTAACAGAGACTATTATGTTAATGTGGCTCATTATATCAATTAAATATACAGGCAGTGATCCTTTATATATACATAAACTAGACAACCCCTACAGCTTTGCCCGTGGAATATTTCAACCTCCCGTCGCACCTATTTAATCCTGTCGCTTATACATTCTACAATGATACATAAAAATTTGCCCGATTTGTCGACATTTACGACTACTGCTCTGCTCCCCAGTGTAGGGGCTTGATGATATTTAGCCTATAGCCTTCCTCGATAAATGGGCTATGAAACACAAAGAGAATTTTTCAAATCCGACCAGTAGTTCCTGAGATTAGCGTGTTCAACAGAACAAACAAACAAACAAACTCTTCAGCTTTATAATATTAGTATAGATATACTTATGAAATATACATTTTTCTCCATAGACTTGGGATGCAATATTTCGTATTATGTCTCATACAAACCATGCACACACACAGATATATATAAAATTCCTTAAACCCGAAAACAACTCACAACTTCCTTACACATCATCTACCCATAATAACACAAACCTAACCCATTGAAGGTACATTGTCCGACATAAAATAAGTAGTATTAACCTATACTTGTGTTGTCCCATTGAACTAATTTCTAACACAGTACATTACAAGTGTTAGGGGCCTCCTTGTAGTACCGTACCGGCAAGTAGGTACCTTATGGGGGTCTGAAGGCCATTGCTCCCAACAATGCCGAAAATCAAGAGCCACATGATTGCTACCCTGGCACTCAAATAAAAGTGGGCCCCGGGTTTCGAATCCAAGTAGAGTTTGAAAGCAACTGGGAGTACACCAAGTGTAGAAGTACAATACAGCTCAATGTCGTTAGATTCTGCCTGAACTGACTTCACACTCAAATTTATTGGTTAAATCTCGAAACACTTATGAGCTCTAGTAACTGTTATTTGGTAAGTTGATTTTTTGTTTTGATAAAAGAATTTAATTGAATATACAGGCATAACCTAACCTAACCATATTATATCATGTAGAATAATGATGTCTTATTTTAATGTCAACTCTCATTATGTACTTTTAACTTTGGCGAGCATAAATTAATACATCCACAGATATATCATGCTCAACAATGTTTAAAATTTCACTGCAATGAGCTAATTAAATGAAAATCAGAAAATTGTATTTAATTGTGTTAATGTTGGTAATTCTGCCAATAAAACTTTTAAATATTGTCTGCATAATTTTTAAATATATATGAGTATGTGTGATGCAATGTAACAACCTGCTATTATAAAAAGTAAGGTGATAATTGTGAACATGAATACAACATTATTGTAGACTGGTTACAAATCTAACATTGAATAAAATTGCATCATTGTGACACTTGTCTACTGAATGTAAACAATGCAAAAAGATTTAAACTTTCACTCCATGAAGTTCAAGGTTACTTGTCAATAAGTGTGCATATCAGGATACATATTAATAGTACTATGGGCTACCAGTTCCGAAGCGTATATTAAAAAAGATAATTACTTTAACCTCCTGGTTTCACATGGTACATAACAGAAAAATCACACTGCTTACCTGCAAATCTGATTTTTATTAAATCCAATGGGTGCAAAATGAGCGTAGAAGTGACGCCACCTGATATACCAGCTACCAGGTGCTCATACTTGATGTGGCTGAACAATGGGGCCTTAGAAGACGACGAATTAGGATTCTTCATGGTAGACATCACGAATTTATTAGATCACAGATAAAACTATTGATAGCATCTTGCGGGGACTCTATTTACACACCTATGTCTACCGGGAAACACTATCCCAAAAATCTTTAACGAAACTGAATTTCTTGCAATCTTCACTACACATCGTTGCTCTCGTAATAATCCCACGATGAATTATGTGCGACAAAAAATGAAAGATTTCTGAAGTAATTTGGCATAGCGTTCCTTTCCGCGGAACATATACTACTTGATGATTTCAGGTTTGAAGATAGGAAAAAAATTATATTGATGACTTAACATTTCTGTAAAAGTATAACGTTCTAAGCATCAAGAGTAATATATGAAAATCAAATGATGGACAGTTTGATTGACATTTTAAAATTTTATTTTTAGATAAGTAATAACTATATTGCCAGTTCTACAGTTCTAAAATACCAGCAGTTGCTTTTGTTGACGAAAGCGTCATATTTTTATTCGCGCAGCGAGCGTACTACGGAATGCAAAATTTTGTTTTTATTTATATCAGGATATGCCAAGACCATAAATCCATAAATTTATGAAGACACCGATCGATTGTTCAACACTATTATAGTAACACTACCAACATTCATGGAGAAGTCTACATGTGGCCACGAACTAGTCGCTCCAGTGACGGGCGACTTGCGACGGGAACAAAAGTATAGAGCTTGGAGTTCTGTCTACGATTGGAGTACGATTGTAATCGCTTGTAATAGAAGACCTAGAAAAGCTGTCAAAATCGGTGGCTATCTATTGAGCGACGATTTCAACACGATTGAAATAGCAGACTCGGCTAGCATATTGCCGAAATATAAATGAAAGCGAATTTATTTAATTTAAAATTGAAAAATGGAAAACGGATGGATAGATTTCTGACGTTTTGACAGCTTGAAACGAATTTTAAATTATACATATTTCTTTAAATATTAAAGGTGATGAATATTATGAAAATATTCAAATCAAATTTTTGCCTGTTACAATATAAACAAGTACATTTTATTGCCAATGTCTTTCTCATATAATACTATAATCATCTCGCAGCTAGCACAGAACATTATCAGATGTTGGCAGTTTGGTCATTGACAATGTGACTTTCTGGGTTTGGCGTGTAATTTTGTTCAAACTGTACGGAAATACCCTACAGCTGGACTTATACCAGCCTACAGCTGGGCCATAAACTGGCCCATATTGAGTTTATGGGAATTCCGAAGAAAGGGGGAGTACACACTAACACTTTCGTCCAGTGACCTTTCTACTTTGGGAAAATAATAGGAGGCATTCCTCCCAGGGCGGTATCGGTTTTATGATGATGACCTTGTTAGCAGTGTTGTGGATGTAGCAGTATGTCGGCTCGGGAAGCATACTTAATACTGAAGCTCTCCGTTACACCTCCAGTGTATTCCAGCGCCCTGACCTCAAGAAGCACTGACGAGGCAATTGAGGCCGTGCACGAGGACATAGACAGCATTATACGGTAGTGCCGTATCAGTGCCACAGCCGTATAATGCTAGGGCTCACTATAACGTTGTTATATGGGTACATTACCGCCAAAGTGGGACCACAACAATACGATGAAATCGGTCTTTAAACTTTTTCGAGTCGCATAGGCTCTTCTTAATGATATTTTACTTTAATAAAAAGCCCTACAGAAAATGGACTTGGCGAAGTCCCGACAAGATAACAAGGAACGATGTTTGTGTGATTAACAGGTTTATTATCGGAAAGGATTTTTTTTATTGGGACTAATCCCACCCACATTCCCATTACTGTGACCCTGTAAACCAGGATCTACAGCAATGACCAAAACACCAGAAAAGTTACACCGAGCTCGATCTCGGTGATGTCCCAGGAGAAGTTAGCATGTCTTGGCACCCGCAACGAAATTTATCAATAGATAATGTGAGGAAGTAAGAAAAGAACGTAATGCCTCTTCCCTCCTTTGCAAAGCGGGAGACCTGGAAATCAACTAGGTGTAAATCCTATAGAAATGGGGAAGCACCACGGTAATAGTAGATTACGGGTCCTATGTGAGCTATGTTTGGTTCCAGTAATATGTATGGCAGAAACGTTTAAAAGCACGAAAATTTACTCTCGATGCCCCGAGATCCGCATAGTAAACTACTCCCGACGTTACTTGTAAACAATTAAGCATATTATATCGCTCATTTTGCCAAATGCTACACTCCCAAAGTATTTGATGGGCGGTCTGATCATATTTGGCGTCAGCAGTTGAACACTGACAGAACGGTGACTCAACCAGCTTAAACGAATGTAATTTGCTCCTAAAGTTACCATGTCCCGTAAGAAATTGAGCAACACAGTGATCAACCTCCAGCCAGGACATTCCCAGGCGTTCACGAACGTCTGGGAAAAACTGGTAGAGGTGGCGACCTTTGATGGAAGTGTTCCAACGCAGCTGCCATTCGTCTAAAAGTTCTTCACGTACATTATCACGATACAGTCTGGCAATTCTATGGCGATCTCTTTCTAACAAAAACCTATCATCCATGCCATCCTTAGCCGAATAGTATAAAGCCGCGCGTCTCTGAATTTCGAGATCAACCGGGAGGACCCCTGCCATCACCGGCAGAGCCTCCGTGCTAACCGTCCTGTAGGCCTTGCATAAAAATATCAATATAAAATATCATCCGGGAGGACACGCCATTCGGATATAGAGACGTCGCCGCGTGAAAGCGTCACGTCAATAGAAGACTCACCCATAGGGCCGCAAAAAGTAGGTGGTGCGTTGGTACAATTGTGTATAACTAAATTCATTTCTGCAATGAATTCTTCGACGGCACAGCGCCGGTCCCTATCGAATACACGTAGTTTGCCATACCATAATGTAGAAAAGGCATTGACATCAGCGCCTATGATTATTCTTAGACCCGCAAGAGACTGCAGGACGTGACGAAGATGGTGTTGTTGAGGATCAATGCCCACCCATCTAAATCTATGGTTGTTGTTTTTTAATATGTGGCAACTCTTTTTGTCTATTGTATTGTTTGTTAAAAAGAAATGAAAGAGGATGTACGCTCGTGATTTAGAGAAACAAATAAAAGACAAATTACATTATAATAAAGTTTTATTTAAATATTAAAAATAACAGTGGTAGCAGAGCGTAGTTGGTTTCGACGTTGTAGAAGCGCTTTACATTGTGCGATCGTAACAAGAGAAAGTGTTTCGAAGTAAATATGGCGGAAGCAAATTTTCAAACAATTAGAATAAAACAGTTTGCAGGCGAAGATTTCGCAATTTGGAAATTTCGCATAACAAGTATCCTGCGAGAAAATGATTGCGCAAAAGCAATAGAAAGCATGTCTTTCGCGAGTGTTCCTGAAAATAAAAAATTGGAAGCTCGTGCACAAAGTATCATTATAAATGGAGTCGCTGACAGCCATATTGATTATATTCAAGACGAAAATACGGCGTACACCATGATGTCAAAACTGGAACAACAATTTATGAAAAAAGGTACTAGAAGCAAGCTATTTATCCGACGCCAACTCGATGAAATTAAGTATAGGGAAGGAACCCCACTGGCAGATCATTTTGTAACACTATCGAAACTCTTCGGACAACTCAGAGACGCCGGAAGCGCATTATCTGAAGAAGAAATAGTTAATATATTGTTGTTATCCATGCCGCAGTCATATGAAATTGTTTTGACATCAATAGAGTCACTGCCTAACTTGACAGTTGATATGGTGAAAGATCGGCTTCAAGGAGAAGAAGAAAAAAGAATGAAAAATCCACATACAATGGAACAGCACAAAACTTCTTTTTTATGTTTTTCATGTGGCAAGGGAGCCCACAAAAGTTATGAATGTGGAGCAAGAAGCCAGGGCTATGGTAAAAAGGAACAAACATATCAGGCAGCTCATGGAAGAAGTCAGAATCATTCAAGAGGTCAAGGCAGAGGTGTGCAAGTGCCACAAAGAGCAGGATTTTCTCGAAGAGGAGGTCGAGGTTCCTCTAATAACGGAAGAGGTTTTAGAGGAAATTGGAGAGGACAGCAGGGACATGGACATAAATATTCTGGGAGAGATTCTTATTCATATGCTGCATCTTCACATAAAGATCATGCCTTTTTGACTGGAAGTGAATATAATAGTGAACTCTATAATCCAAATTGTAGGGAAATAGTATGGTGTGTTGATTCTGGGTCGTCGGATCATCTTACTAATAATAAAAATGCTTTTTACAGAGTATATTGCACTTAGTGAACCAAAGGTTATTGCAGCAGCCAAAAATGGAGTCCATTTGTTGGCTGTTGGTGTTGGCAACATAAAGGCAAGATGTTATGTTGGTAAAAGGTATGTTGACTGTACTATCAAAAATGTTTATTATGTGCCAGAACTGAGAAAAAACTTGCTGTCTGTGTCTAAAATTGAACGTCATGGTTATAGGGTTGAATTTTTAAATGGAAAAGTAAGAGTTTAAAAATATAATTTGTTAACAATTATTGGAAATAGTGAAGGATCCTTGTACACAATGCAAATGCAAATATTAGCTGATGAATGTAATCTTAGTGACAGTAATGACTATCAAATGAAGCTGTTGTGGCATAGACGGTTTCCTCACCTAGGTTTAAAGAATTTAACTTTGCTTTCACAGAATCAAATGGTAAATGGTATTGATGATTTGACTAAATGTAAAAGTAATGACCATCATGTATGTGAGCCATGTTTACTAGGGAAAATGACAAGACAACCTTTTAACAGACAAGGGCGTAGGGCAACTAGACCAATTGAATTAGTACATACTGATGTTTGCCGCCCTATTACACCACTGACTGAGGACGGACACAAATACTTCTTAACATTTATCGACGACTATACTCATTTTGTTTTAGTATACCTCATTTCCAATAAAAGTGAAGTGTTTCAAAGATTTAAGCAGTACTATTATTTTGCAACAAACCATTTTAATGCTAATATGTTAAAGTTAAAATCAGACAATGGAGGAGAATATATATCTAGGGAATTTCAGGATTTTCATTACACAGTTCCATACAGTCCTCAAATGAATGGAACAGCGGAACGCATGAACCGCACATTAATAGAAAAAGCAAAAACGATTTTAATAGACTCTAAATTAGGTAAAGAATTTTGGGGACATGCAGTGTTATTTTCAGCATATGTGACTAATAGAAGCCCAACTGAAGGAAAACGCCAAACGCCATCTGAGCTATGGGAAGGCAGGAAACCTGATGTTTCTAATATGAGAGTGTTTGGATGCACCACATATCGGCTGCGCCAGATGAAAACCTAGCATGTGCTCAAACCAAAATTTTACAGGAGAGCGCGAAAACGTAAATCAACTAGCCGTTGAAGAATTATTACATAAACTATTTAAAAACGTATTTTATTATATAAAATAAATATGAACGATGATTATGTATTAAAAATATTATAATATTTGTGTGTATTGCATAATTTATACTCCTTACTAACTCATTAAATCAATCGACAGTCGGTTCGCCCTTGTAGAAACCAGTAATTAACCTAGTATGAGCACTTGCTATGTTTGAAAGTGGTTTACTGAATATTGTAGATAGTAGATATAATGAAATTGAACCCTAGTAAGTCGATAGGTGTATTTTAAAGCAACAACTTAATGAAAATAATTTTATTATAACAAGAAATTTAAAAACAATCTAATTATACATCACTTGTTAAGTCGGCAGATAAGTCATAAACTGGTAAATCGTTCCAGAAGGTCTTTCTTGACTCTGGCATAAGACTCACAAGCTTGGTAATTATTTCTTGTTTTTTTTTCATGTTTTATGCCCCTTTCGCTGTCGTTGCTAGCAGGAGGAAGCTGGCAGTTAATTTTTTTCATTAGATAATCTAATTCCACCAGGCCAGGTTCACTGAAACTGAAAAATAATTATTAATTTTTCATTGAAATAAAAGTCGTTTTTATATTACATACATAATATTACATTACTACACATGGTATTTTGCGCAAAAAGCATATTATCAACTAAAATTGAAAAAATCATCAATATTAAAATAAATCAGGTTTCAACCTTGTTTTATAAAATAAATTTCTTGATCCAGCTATAAATTTAACTTGTACAACTGAGTTTAAATTAAATTCTTTTAGTGGTTCATTCTGACGTGCAGCTCTTTTTTTCTTTGGCCATTCAAATTTTTTGTTACTTCTATAATTTTAACATTCTTTCGCGATTTCATCACAATATCTTTAAAATCTTGAAAATCGTATATATTTTTTTTTGTCTCTTCATTTTCATTTCAATATTGCCATGTACAGCATCCGCAGACATATGAGTATGTCCTTTGGTCAAATAATTAATGGTTACCGATTCAAGGCTATTTGATGGGTTATTTACTATCATTATCATTGCGGTGTATATGGTCCAATTTTTATTCTGCGCTGTGCAGTTATCTGCCCATAGGTGCAAGTGCTGCATATCCCTATTGTACTGTATAAAAGCATATATGGCATTTACAATGTCACTCGCCTCTCGTCCCGCTATTGCTTCGTGCCAGAGCACACAAATGGAACTATCTTCAGATTTTTTTTCAATAGGAGCAAATGTTAAATTAAAAGTAATCAACCGGCTCATGAAAAATGCATCCTTGATGTCAGGCATTTCTGGTAAAATAATAATCTTTTGCAAGTCCATTGACACAAATTTAACTAAATTTGAATTCTTATTATTTCCGTCCAATCTGTATCTTTGAATAGATGTTTCAACTTTAGCCTTATGATTTTCGGATTTCATTTTCATTTCTTCTGGCAATAAAGTGACATCATCGTACTTCTTTAATTCTTCTTCATACAATGCACAATCTACACATCTATCACCCTTAGGCATTTGAAAAGATATTTTTAATTCTTTTATTTTTTGCCTGTACAATTCTCTGCCACAAGTGAAGTTAGGATTGTGTTGTTTAAAGTCTGTGTACATTTGCCGTAACGTTAAGTGCCTTGGTAAATATTTTGTAAAAGGCGCATTGTGTCGGCGATAATGGCTAACCGCTGGATGAAAACTCATAATGTGATTAATTATTACGCTGCTATCAATCTTTTTTCTTCCACTTCTCTTATCTTTCGAAACTGACCCATACAATTTTCCTTTTTTTACAGCTTTACTCAGCTCTGTTATTACTCCATCTGTTTTATGTCCCAAAGTAGCCAATAAAAACTTTTTACAGACTGAAATTAGTACACACCATCATAGTGTCGTGACTTGCTGCCCCCGCCGCGCGCGATCCCCTCCATTCATTATATTTGTTGACCACTTCATAAACCTAGCAAGACGCATCGACCTTTAGAAAACCTGGCAAGTCTCAGACACTTGCTAGGTTTAATAATGGTCAAAGCGACATACTAGGTTTGTAAATGGTTCTGGAATGATACACAGTGCACTTACTAGGTTTTGAACTTTTAAAACTCTGTTTATTTGTAAGATTTTCGCGCGGGTGTTTTTTTAATTTGTAGGGACTTACTAGTTTATAACGATTCTGCAATAAAAACATTTTTGACAAAAATGTCCCTTGCTAGGTTTTCATCTGGCGCAGCCGATATAACCATGTGCCAAAAGAATTACGTCAGAAATTAGATAATTCTGGAAAGAAAATGATTTTTATTGGATATTTCACCTCAGGATATAAATTGTATGATATGGAAACATGAAAAGTTATATAGGCTCGAAATGTAATCTTTGACGAGACAAAACCAGAAAGCGACAATTCTATGAGATACATACTTGACAGGACAGAAAAGGAGAAAGATGATAGAAGTCAAGAAGAACAAGAAAGTGAAGAAGAAGATAATGATGAAAATGTATCAATAGACAGAACAGAGAGAAAATCAGAGAGAAGTAATACAGGAAATGAAAAAAGAAAAGAAGGAGAGACACAAGAAACAAAAATTGTAACTGAGAAGACAGAAGGTTTAGAAAGAGGGAGAGAAAAAAGGAAACTAAGAAAGCCAGTTTGGCAAAAAGACTACGAAATTAATTTAGATGAGAGTGATACAGCATTATATGCATTATTATCAAATTATCAAGATGTTCCAACAAATTTTGATGACATCAAAGGAAGAAAAGATGAAAAGGAATGGAATAAGGCAATACATGAAGAATTAATGGTTTTAAAGGAAAATGAAACATGGAAGTTTGTGCCTGTACCAAAGAATGAAAAATTACTGGATAGTAGATGGGTTTTCACAAAGAAAAACATAGGAGAGCAAGAAATAGCTAAAGCAAGACTAGTGGTAAAAGGTTACAAACAGAAAGATAAATTGGAAAATATATACTCACCTGTTTTGAAATTACAAACCTTGAGAGTTCTGCTATCAGTAGCCGCACAGATGGATTATGAAATTCACCAAATGGATGTCTAAGGTGCATTTTTGTATGGCAGGATTGATGAGGCAGTATATTTGAAACCCCCACAGGGACTAATAGTTCCAAAATGTCATGTTTTAAAATTACAGAAATCTTTGTATGGTTTAAAGAAGAGCCCAAAGCATTGGTATGAAAAATTTACAGAAGTTATTACTGAATATGGTTTTATACGTTCTCAGAATGACTATTGTCTTTATAATAAAGGCAATTTGTATCTGATTCTATATGTTGATGATTTACTGATTGTAGGGCCTAGTAGGACTGACACAGAAATTACCAAGAATTTCTTAAAAACAAAATTTAAAATGAAAGATTTAGGTGACAATAATTTAATGTATCTCGGTATCAGTATTCAGAAGAAATATGATGGCATTTATCTTAATCGATCAAAATATTTACAAAAAGTTATTGAATCATACAACATGGATAATTGTAGAGGGACTCATTCACCTATGGACCTTAATTTTAAACTGGACTTTGACTTGAGTGAAGTAGACATGACTTTGGAACGTCAGTGTAGGTCCCTTATTGGATCCTTAATGTATGCTATGGTAAGCACAAGACCAGATTTAGCAACAGCTGTATCGTACTTGAGTAGATATCAATCACAACCAACTTTGAAGTTATGGCAAGCATTAAAACGTGTACTTAGATATGTCAAACAAACAATTGATTGTAAGTCATTATTTTTTAACACTAATTATACAGCACAAAAAAAAAAAGTGTCTTAATAAAGTGTAAACAATAAAATTATCGGCGCAACTTAATTCACTGATACCCACACTTTAGAATGAAAATCAAAAAAACTTACCGATTGATAAATAGCAATATTAACGACAATAAAACCAAGTTTCACTTACGTGTTACCGAAACACAATCACTGAAATATCACATAAACCAATTCACGAGCTGGGAATACAAAGTTAAACCAAAGAAAAATTATTAAAATTACGGAGCGATCGCACAGACCCGCTTGTTCAACAAGAGCGAGAGGGAAGAGTGATATGATCAGAAATGATTAACGACTTGACCGAGCATATCTTATTTTTTATTTCCTCGCCGAAAGGGCCCGAAAGATGAAGCATACTTTCTGACCTATTGTGCTCCAAATAGATTAGGAATCCGAAATGATTTAATCGGACTTCAAAATCGTTTTTCCCCAATTAGTCCTTAATCCGTTTTTGTTCAGTTCAGTATCAGGTACTCACATTAGCAGCTTCCATGGTTACTTATTGTGGCCAAGACCGAGTAGGTACCTATTTAGCACTTAACTCTACAGGTCCCACACCCGTCGGCATAGGCGATGATTTAGCCAAGGATCGCTTGGATGATAATGATTATTAATATCGTTGACATTTGAGAGGGGGGGGGGGGGTTTCAACCACAAGCACCCCACTCCCTTGGCTACGCCCGTGATTTAGGTAAATTTACCACCACCAGAACCGTACAGATCGAAACAACAAGGATACAGCTTTCAGAAGTCCTCCACCCTCCACACCTCCACTTCGCACGGTCGTCGGCATCCCCTGTAGTGAGACCATTGGCACGCATGTCATCCCTTACGACGTCAAGCCAGAACTTCTTGGGTCTTCCCCTCTTACCGGGACCCGGCGGGGCTGACTTGGCCAGACATTTGTTACCTACGTAGCCCGGCGGTTGCCGCAAGACGTGACCATACCAACGAAGGCGACACTCTTGCAACTTGTCTGCAATGTCACGGACGTAAAGGCTGCTGCGGATGCGAGAGTGCCTCACGCGGTCCACCCGCGTGACTCCACACATCCACCACAGCATCTTCATTGCCGTGACACGCAGCTCCTGCTTGTGTCGCTCCAATATCGGCCACGTCTCACTGCCATGTAAAAGGACAGGTCTAATAATGGTTTTGTAGACCTGTCCCTTCAACCGGATCGGCATTTTAGGATCACAAATGACACCGGTCATCTCCCACCATTTGGCCCACGCGGCAGCAATGCGTGACTTGACATCGCAATCGATGTCACTGGACGTGTGAAAAACAGATCCCAGGTATTTAACCTGGTCCGTGCGCTCGACCAAATCACCGCCTATGTGGACGGATGTGGGATCTGTCGAGTTTAGTGCCAAGTACTCGGTCTTCGCCACATTTAGTTTCAGACCGCCGTTCCACGCCTTTACACGTCGCACCAATCTGCCCCTGTCCGCGTCTGCCAGCGCAATATCGTCAGCATACATGAGCAACCATGGAGGCTGCTCATGCGGGTTTCTGATGCTGTCCGACAATTCGTCAAATATTACACTGAACAGAAGCCGACTAAGGACAGAACCCTGGTGTACCCCGACGGTGATGGGGAAGGGTTTCGTGTCGCCAACAGCAGTCCGAACCATTGAATCGGAGTCACAGTACATGTCCCGGATAGTGTCAATATAGACCTCTGGAACCCCTTTGGACCGCAGTGCCCACCAGATCATCGCACGAGGAACACAGTCGAAGGCCTTCTGCATGTGTAGAAACAAACAGTGCAGAGGCGTGTTCTTCGACCTGTATTTCTCTGCGACAACCTTCAGGGCAAAAACAGGGTCCGTGGTCCCATGACCAGGGCGAAACCCATATTGACACTCTGAGAGAGTACACCGCGGTAGCTCCCGCACTCCTGCACTGACCCCTTACCTTTGAAGACTGGAGTAATAATACTCAGTCTCCATTGGTTTGGGATCTGCCCGCTGAGGAGTATGCGGTTTAAAAGGTTCACTAAGATGCCCATACCGCGAGGACCCATCGCCTTCCAGGCTTCTATGGGGACTCCATCGGGTCCGACAGCTTTCCGATTCTTCATGCGGCGAAGCGCAGTCAGGACTTCTCCAGGCATTACCGGTGGCACTAGTCCCTGATTCGGAGGGAGGTCCGGAGGCTGCACCTCTTTATGCTGTTTATTAAACAGCTCGTGGAAGTACGAGCGCCATCTCTCCTTAACCGCGGGGTCTTCGCTTAACAGGTTGCCCTCAGGGTCTTTTACACAGCGACACTTGGATATATCCTGTGCCGCTTTGACCCTGGAGCGCGCCAGCTTATAGATGAGCTTCTGCCCCTCAGACGACTCCAGCTTATCATACAAAGGTTGTAAGTGGTCTCGTCTGGCTCTGGCTACAGCTCTCTTTGTGCCGCACTTGGCAGCCCCGTACGCGTCGCGGTCTTCGGGAGATCCGGTCGCTTGCCACTTTTTAAAGAGGGCTTTCTTCTCCCTGGTCTCCCTCAGGACTGCGTCGTACCAAGTTTCTTTGTCACATTTGCGTCCACCCTTAGACTCACCGAGCACCACCTTCGCCGCTCCAAGGATGGCCGCCTGAACTTTGTCCCAGTAATCTTGAACTGGTTCGCCTTCAGTGTCGGTGCACTTGTCACCGACAGCTGAGACGAACTCCTGGCACCTAGTTTCATCAAGCAGCCACCATCTGATGCGGCGCTGGCACCGCTCGATGCGTTTGCCTTTAGGCTTCACGCAGAGGTCCATGACAAGGAGACGGTGTTGTGCAGTAAGACTCTCACCGGGTATGACCTTGCAGTTGGCCACCTTGCCGATGCTGTGTCGCCTAGTGAGTAGGAAATCGATCTGAGTTGTACGCCTCCCGCTCTTGTAGGTGATGAGATGTTCGGATTTCTTTTTTCACAATGTTCTTTGTTCACAATGGCCAGATCGGCAGCCGCACACGTTCTGAGGATAGTTTCTCCTTCAGCGTTGCGGGTGCCGTATCCAAAACCACCATGAACACGCTCTAACTCCTCACACCTCTCACCCACATGACCGTTCAGGTCGCCGCCCAAAACGATTCCCTGTGACAACGGAATGCTCCGAAGCACTCCCTCGAGTTGGCCCCAAAACGACATCTTATCGGCGTCGCTACAACCGGCCTGTGGCGCGTAGGCACTTATCAGGTGGGTAATAATCCCATCGATAAGTACCCTCACGATCATAAGACGGTCGCTACAGCGTTTCACCTCCAAGATGCCGCTCTGCAGCCCTTCGAAGAGCACCACTTCCACCGAGTCTCCTGCAGGAATGCCACGTCCACCCTCCGCCTGGAGAGTACTTCGGCCAACTCTACCGCACGCCCAGTCAGCGTGCCAATGTTCCAAGATGCGAAGCGGATTCGGGTTGGGGCTAACTTCTTTAGCCGTGATGGCCCGACACACGGCAGCCCTAGCCCACTTGCCACAGGAGTCGGGCGGGGCTCCTGCGCGCCGTTTTGCGGCGGCGCCCTATCCCTAGCAGCTTTCCTATTGTACTTTACCATTTTGTTTTGGCGGGTGGCTCTTATGGGAGCGGCGCCCTCAGACCTCCCAACCCCAGAGGGGAAAGCCAGCACCAGAGCGTCGTCCGTTAATCAGCAGGTGCACGCACTAGCACGGGAGGTTGACTTGGGCCCCGAAGATCTTGGTGGGGCCCCTTACCACCTCGAAGAACATCGCGACACGGTGACCACAAGTAACACTAACGTTCTGGTTATTCAGCGATTTTCCTGCAGTACGATTTGAAGTAACACAGTCTTACATGTAGTATCATACTTACTTTTACAAACTGGAGTACGCCACATCTCCCTCTTTGAATAGATGGTATAAAAAAACTGCCGCGAAAAAATTTTTACGCTAACTTTTAAGCTATTGCATAGTTTTTAACGCGGGCTTTGAGCGGGCTTTAATCAAGAATTTCCTTAACGCAAAAAACCTAAGACCTGAGGTCACACGAAGTTCACCGAGCACGGCCGAGCGTTGGCTTAACGTGTATGTACATATATTATATGGTACGATTGTACGAAGCTCGCACAGATCGAGACGTGATGATAGTGAGTGTGAGGGTGAGGATGAGGGTGACTGTGAGAGTGAGGGTGGGGTGAGGGTGATAGTGAGGGTGCGAGTGAGGGGTTAGGATGAGGAGTGAGGGTGGGGGTGTTTTTTTTTTTTAACCGTCGAAAATACTTGGTACAATTGGTAATAAATTTCCACTTATCATGGCTGGCGAATTTCAACATCAACTTCGCTGATAAAAAATCAGAGCGGTTGACAACTTTTCTTTCAAAAATATTAAATTTGAAAATGAATAATGATCCACAAGAATCCACAACAATATATGGGAACACCATTGACTCGGTATTTTCCAGATATTTAGAAGATATCAAGTCTCAAACTTATGTTTCTTTCAGTTACCATAAACCTATAGTTTCAATGATAAATATTCCTGAATAACCTACATGTATTGTAAGATAATAAAAATATTTTGAACAATATTAACATCTCATTTATTTCATAACAAAAAAAATGTTTTCTTATCGGTCACCACGCTCAAAAAGTGTAACTTGAATTAATATCAAAGAAAAACAAAGGTATGCTATGCAATAGCTTTACCGCGGCAGTCTCCGAGTGCCACACGTCTTTTTTATACTATTATCTTTTTTATACAGGGTAATTTGTAAAACACCAGCGACCTGCTAGGACTAGGTAGCTAACATCATAAAAACATATTCTAAGATTTTTTTTTTTAGTATTTTTTATTTAATGATTTTTTTTTTAATTTTTCATATTTAACTTTCATAATGTACTGTTTGAATAACAGTACTACACAACTCGTGAAAATCACAGGGGATGGGGGTGGACCGGTCATAACTCCTTTGACCTAGACCTTTTTCAACCACATTGCTGCGCGCACATCCGTCGTTCATTGAAGCATGCACACGTGACGAAAAAGAGACCCAGGAGTTCTTTTAAGCGAATCCAAGAGCGAAAACCTATGACGAAACTCGACGTTTCAATGTACGGTAGTAGGTACTCGCTGTGTAACAAATTGCCAAAAGTGGTAGAACAATCGTTATTGGTTATGACCTTGGCTATTTACTCCTAGCAGGTTGCTGGTGTTTTACAAATGACCCTGTATTATTATTTTATATTATCGTTCACAATACAACTTCTGATGATTACAAAATTATTACGGAGTTCTTCGCTGACTCGCTGTCCCCTTGAGCACAGGGAGCTCCTGTGCTCAAGCGGACAGTGAGTCTTTTATATTCTTCCACCGAGAATGAAGAATTACCTAAAGCGTGGAGTGGGTATGAGGATGATGATTTTTGACATTTGTTTGGTCTAGCTAATTTCGGTTAAAATAAATTAGTTTTTTAACTATACATCTATAGAGATAAAAATAATTAAAGTGTCTGTTTGTAATTCCATATTAACAATTTTTACTAAATGTATTTGGAAGAATATACGGCACTATTTTCTCTGTCTATCTTTCTGTTTGTTTTGGCTATTTTCTGCAACGGCTGGACCGATGTTAAAGGGACTTTCATGGACACATAGCTGTATCTATAATCAGTATCGTAAAAAAGTTAGGCTACATTGTATTCCCGTATTCACATAGAAACAGTAATTATGCCGGTGAAACCACGAGGCGTCCGGCGTTCAATAATAAAATTATTTTAGAGCATGGACGCGAACTTGGAGATTGATGCACAGTTTCCGTTTATTTTATTGCAAACGTAATATATAATTTTTGTTTAAAAATGATAGATTGTTAGACGAAAGAGAAATAACTAATAATAGACTAAAATTTATATCCGTGGAGAAAACTGATATATTGCAGTTAAACGCAGTTTTTCCCTTTTACTTTTGAAACTCCCTAGAAGGCTCCACAGTAAAGTTTCCACCACTGAGACTGCGACACAAGCCTTGGACATGACGAAGACAGAAAATAATACTAACTAGGCAGCATGATCTCAGACTTTAGCCTATTCCATGTAGAACAAAATAACGAATAATATAATTAAGTGGCAACATTGAAAATCTTAACTTCAACTCTTTTTGACATTCTCGTATTGCTCATCTATGTGGTTTATTACGTAAATCTGCGAGCAAAAAATATATTAATATTTGTAAGGTTCGAAATTACGAAAAAAAATGTTAAAGGTGGCGACTACTTTGAGATTTATCTCAAAACAAGGCAACCAGGTGCGTTGTTTGTCGACAGCCGTTGGTTACAAGCAGGCATTAGTAAATGTTCCGCCGACAAAACTATCCGTGTTAGATAATGGACTCCGCGTTGCTACTGAAGATAGCGGTGCGGCCACTGCCACCGTCGGACTATGGATCGATGCTGGTTCCAGGTATGAAAACTCCAAGAACAACGGCGTTGCTCATTTCCTTGAACATATGGCTTTCAAAGGCACCAGTAAGAGGTCACAAACTGACTTAGAACTCCTTGTAGAAAATATGGGCGCCCATCTGAACGCTTACACCTCTAGAGAACAGACTGTATTTTATGCTAAATGCTTGGCTAACGATGTACCCATGGCCGTCGAGATTCTTGCCGACATTATTCAAAATTCATCACTCGCAGAACCCGAAATCGAACGAGAACGAGGCGTTATTCTACGCGAAATGCAAGATGTGGAAAGTAACCTTCAGGAAGTAGTTTTCGATCATCTTCACGCTACTGCCTTCCAGGGTACACCCTTAGGTCAGACAATTCTTGGACCTACAAAGAATATCAAGAAGATATCTAAGGCTGATCTTCAGAATTATATCAAGACCCACTATCAACCAGCTCGTATTGTTCTTGCTGGTGCTGGTGGAGTCGAACATGAGAAACTGGTTGAACTGGCAAACAAGAATTTCAGCGGCTTAAAGAATACTGTTACTGACGTTGAGCTCTCTCACTGTCGTTATACTGGCTCTGAGATCAGAGTTCGTGATGACTCAATGCCACTTGCTCATGTTGCAATTGCTGTCGAGGGTGCAGGGTGGACCGATGCTGACAATATTCCCTTAATGGTTGCCAATACTCTTATTGGAGCATGGGATCGCTCACAAGGTGGTGGCATGAACAATGCTTCATTCCTGGCTCGTGCAGCTTCTGCAGGTAATTTGTGCCATAGCTTCCAGTCGTTCAATACATGTTATAAGGACACAGGTCTCTGGGGCATTTACTTTGTTGGTGAGCCATTGCAGTTAGATGATATGGTCCATAATATTCAGGGTGAATGGATGAAGCTTTGCACATCTGTGACTGAAGGTGAAGTGCAACGAGCGAAGAACTTATTAAAGACAAACATGTTACTTCAGCTGGATGGTACCACTCCTGTGTGTGAAGACATCGGCCGTCAGATGCTGTGTTACAATCGCCGAATCCCTATCCATGAGCTGGATGCTCGAATTGAAGCAGTATCAGTACAGAATGTTCGTGATGTATGTTACAAATACCTATATGATCGCTGTCCTGTTGTTGCCGCAGTTGGCCCTACAGAAGGTCTCACAGATTACTCTAGAATCCGTGCTGGAATGTATTGGCTCAGGGTGTAAACAAGTTTAGTAATTATTTAGTATCATTATTTAAATCAGTTAAGACGAGAACAATTAAACATGTCTCACTCAATGTCTGCTGTTTTATTGGAATAAAACACATGTCTTGCTTGGTGAATCTGTATTTATTTTATGAGAATACATAACGTGTAAATATACAATATGTATTTTTATTTTCAATTAATTAAAAAATAAAATAAACTATCTTCACGCTGTATCCCAACGGGGTAGTCAGAGATGACAGATCGCCAGGATTTGCGATCCATGCATACTTCTATTGCTTCTACAAGATTCATTAATCGCTTCATACACGCACGTCTGGGTATCCTAGTACTTTTGACTTTTCCGTATTTGAGCAATCTGCTCACGTGGTCTTCATATGTAAGTCTCGGCCTACCCTGACTCCTTCTACCCTCTACTTTTGCACAATATATATTCTTCGTCAATCGTTCCTCACTCATTTCTTGGACGGCCCTTTTCCAGCTTAACGCTGACACTTTCATTTAAACCTGCCGTATTACGTATCACTTCGTTACGTATTCGGTCGGCCAAAGTAACGTTAAGTTAGTTATGCAATTAATTCATCTATTATTTTTGTCATAATTTACTAACAATACGAACTTATAAGAATACACCAACAAATACGTTTGCCAAGAAAAATGGCTCAATATTCCCTTTTAAATTAAAAGTGAACATAATAATGTACCCTAATGTGTGTGACCAATGTGTGGTATGCTTATAGAGCACTATGATCTCAAGCCACTATTTTTTGGGTCTTCCTTTTAAGGGGTATCTTTCGGAGGTACCACAGATTGTCATTCTGAAATAACAATCTGAGATGGTACTCTTGCCAGAAGAGTCAATAAGCCTCTCGAAGAGTTTCATGGTGCTGGATTTAACCTTTATTCCCTGCAAGCCTGGTAAGTGCTTTATTAATTAATTATTGCACAATCCCTTACCTTTAAAATCTTGGTTGGGGATTTTTAATATATTACTTTATAGCTCAATGTCTTTTTCGCAAAATATCCACTAGTCTTGTAGA
Source organism: Thumatha senex (assembly GCA_948477245.1). Taxonomy (NCBI): domain Eukaryota; kingdom Metazoa; phylum Arthropoda; class Insecta; order Lepidoptera; family Erebidae; genus Thumatha; species Thumatha senex. Next base: position 5,894,428 of record OX419728.1, read on the forward strand.
AATGTAGGTGTTTCAGTACACTTGTATACCGTTTAGGGTAATACAGGCAAGATACATGCAATTATAAAGCCGAACATCGGCTTTGTTGCAGGACGTTTATTTAAGAAAAAGTCCCTTATTAGAAATGTTTGTGGATCAGTACACCTCTGTCTACCCTTCGGGAAAATACGGGCAAGAGACATTTTGCAAAACAGACATTCAGCTACAAAGCCCTACCTACATTGGATTCGTTGCAGAATGTCTATTTTATTAGATGTCTTTTTCGTAATCGTCCCCTAGTCTATTAGAAATATGGATGTATCAGTACACCTTCGGGGGAAATACAAGTAAGGGACATTTAACGACAGGGGCATTCAGCTACAAAGCTAGTACATTTATTAATACAGTATGAACATTTTTTACTATACATTAATTTCATCAATTTCATCCATGATTAGTTTCTCATCTTGTCATAAATCATCATCATCCGAGCGTTTGTACCAGTTGCGTCTCGCGAGACCTGGGTACTGATCTTGTCATAAATATGCTTAATAAATCTGAATAATGGAAATAATAAATAAATATTGTGCGACACTTTTCACACAGCGCCATCTAGCCCAAAGTAAGCTAATATTAGCTTGTGTTATGCGATCTAGATAACTGATAAACATACTTATATATTTCTAAATAGGTAGTGATCAAATAGAAAAAATACAATATTTAGTTCAATCAATCTCATAATCAAACAATATTCAAATGCATACAGGACTTACATTAAATATAATTTACCAAGTACTTTTTATATATACAACATATTGTCACGCCTTTATCCCCGAAGGGGTAGGCAGAGGCATATTTAACACCCACGTTTCACCGTATGCATTTCTGTCCCACGTAACAGGTTGTGAGCCCATTGCCATGTTGAAATGGACAGGCGCAGGCTGCATCGACTTGCTGTTGAAATTTTTTAAGCCGCCCATAGGGCCTCCAACTTGGCTTGACGACTGCCATTTTATTGGCAACCGGGACCAATGGCTTAACGTGCCTTCCGAAGAACGGAACTGGGGTGGGTCTAAAGAACCGAATAAATTAAATAATAAAATGTGTCTATTTTAGATGTTAAATTTGGAAGAAATTTTGAACCCGTTGCCTTTTTAGTGAAGTGGTAACAAAAAGGCTAAAGGTCTTATGTGCTAGACACTTATTAGGACGACCAATTAAAGTCCTGGTAGTCTCGGATTGACTTTTTATATAATTATAATAAAAGTGTTCCTCTATAATTAAATACAATTTTATTCTATACAGTAACGGGTGCATCTCCGGCCTCTATTTCTTCATTTTTTTCCTGTAGTTTGGTAACACTGGGCTTTCTAACGACCCCTGGTTTGGCTTTACTACCGTACGGTAGTACAGGCTCGTTGTGGCTGATCAAGCTAGCCGAAGATATAAACACGGAAACTTGTTCAGGGGTCGGGCAGGCTACTATCAACATGTCTTCGTAAGAATACCCCGCGCTTGACATCAGCTGTTCAATTTGTACGAAGTATCCGACCACGTTGTTCTGTAATATCAAATATAAGAAAAAAAAAATGTAGTGAAAGAATTTCACGTTATCTTATCTTAATAGTGTCTTGTCGATTGTGTCGATGACTTGTCCATGTTCATCAATCACGCCTTTTTTCCATGGGATGGTACAGGCATATTATACGCCTAAATTTCTCCGTAAGTATTTTTGTCCCACGTAATAGGTGGTGAGTTGAATTGCCGTGTGAAATAGACAGACGCAGGTCGTGGCTACCTGCTGTTAAAATTTCCAAGTCAGGCCCATAAGGCCTTCAACTTGACTTAAAGACTGCCATGTTACTGGCACCTCGGACCAACAGCTTGACAGTTTAGCGTGACTTCCGAAGCATGGACACGCTTGCAAATATAAATACCACAAGTAGTCACCCATCCGTATCCAGCTATAGCAAAAGTTGCTTAACACAGTGATCGTTTACAGAAAACTTGAGGAGCGCTGTTCAAATTAGTATATTTTCAGCTGCTTACAAACCCTACCTTGGATTTGGAGTTAGAAGCCACTTATTTTTTCCACACCTCCGTCTAGTCGAAAGTAAGCTAATATAAGCTTGTGGTATGGGATCTACACAACTGATAAACATACTTATATATTTCTAAATACATGTACATATTTACATAGGAAATAAAGAAATCTCTGAAACAAATATTTAAGAGTCACACAAATAATAGGTCTTTACCTATGAAATTGCCGTTCTGCAGTACTGGCCATTTCAAATCAAAATAATTTTTGTTTGGCTAAGAATTCTAATTATAAATAAATTTTATTTTTAAAACACGGAATTCTTTTTCCAAAAGAAGTCATTTGTTTATTGATTATGGTCGAGTCATTATACGATAGGCCACATTTGAAGTCCGTATCGGTTCGTTTTAATACTAATTCGAATCATATGTGTTTGAAGTTCAAACACATGATTCGAATTAGTTATTTTGAAAATATAAACTTTCAAGAAGAAAGTACTATAGTATTTCAGTTGAATCCCAGTCCAATTATTGTTATACTTTTTTTATCGTAAATTAAGGAACAATATCTGAAAACTAAATGAATAAAAAAAAAAAATATATATTTATCAAGTCAATATATTGATGTTAAAAGTTTATAATTGTTATTTTGTTCGAGTACCTACTCTAAAACGTGAAGGCTGGTAATGTGGGTATTTATTTATAGTGACATATTCTTGCACAAAAACAAAAAAGGATTAATTACAGGTAATTTATTTTTCTAGAAATGATATAAATAAAGAAATAAGATGCGACAGTATCAATATTACGTTTAGTTGCACAGAAATAATAAAAAATACAAAAAGAAGTCTTAGAGTAGGTATGTATTTAGAGAAAAAAATGATTATTTTGTACGCCGGACCGTCATACTTCGTAGCTCTAAAGCACTAGAACTGGGGCAACTAGATGTGAATATCTAGCTGATTTTCTAGATGGCTAAGAAACATTACCTAAATTATGTTGATAGAACTGTGTTAGGATCATATTTAAAGTTATCAGAAAATTTTGTGTTGAAGCATGGGCATTGTTGCAAGCACATTTATTAGACCTTAACATGTTAAGAAGCCAAATATCGAAATAAAATCAGCAAACATACGTACATATTGTCACGCCTTTATCCCCAAAGGGGTAGGCACAGGCATACTATACGCCCACATTTCACTGTATGCATTTATGTCCCACGTAACAGGTGGTGAGCCCATTGCCGTGTTTAAATGGACGCAGGTTGTGGCGACCTGCTGTTTCAATTTTCGCCATAAGGCCTTCAACTGAGCTAAACGAGTTTAACGATTGCCATGTAACTGGCAAAAATCAGTAAACCTGTCAAAATAAAAGAAATATTTATGTCAAAGAAAAGTATTGTTACGCCGGCGGACTAGTGAACAATTTTAAACGTCATTTTCTGGACCTTGGGAACGTTTTCAGCAGGCTGAAAAACGGTTTCAGGCCGTTTCCGAGGAGGCTCTATCACATATCAAATTATTCAAATTTCACCCCAGTTGCAGTTGTTTTCAGGCGCCTGAAACATGTTTTCAGTTCGTTTCAGGCTACCCCCTATCACATGTCATCATAACCTGAAAACCCTTTTTCAGGCGTTTTCAGCGCCCCTTATGGGCCTTTGAAGTCCACTTCAGTATATATCGTAATTTCATGAAAGAGTGACAAGGATAGCAGTATTAGAAAGAGAGAGCTACATTCAGAATATTCCAGAGCTATTAGACATGGATAGCACTATTAAAAAGAGATAGCTACACTAAGAACATTCTAGAACTATGTGATAGAGATAGCACCAGAAGGGACAACAATAGGTCGAGAACCTTCCGGCACATACCGAATGAGCAACTAGTATCGTGTGGAACATTCTAGAGATGTACCCGATTGTAGGTACCGAACGAATTCTCCCGAATATTCCAGAACATTACTAGGCGTATATAAAGGGCCGAGCTCGCGGCTACAGGACAGTCTCCTTTGAGGAAGCGAACAGTGCGAATCAAAGCGAATCGAAGTGATCGAAGCTAGTGCAATACTGTTACAGTGCGATTATCTTAGAGAAGAATTTGTGTTTAGTGTGTTTAGTGGCAATTATTAGTTGTGGTTTTATTGTTTTTATTTTGAGTAATTAAAGTGTTTCTTTTAAATTTGTGGTATCAGTGCAACTCCTATTAGTACCCACCCTACGAACGTAACATTTGGTGTCATAAGTGGGATAGGAAATGCCGATTATGCCACGTAAAACCAAGCCCAAGGGGGTTCAAACCGAAGTCAAACGGGAGCCAGTGGGGAATCTACGCCTGTTGCTGGAACATCGGAGCCGCGGACCACACCCAAGCAAGAAGTGGACTTGAGCAGCATGCTAGTCCTATTAAAGGAGCTGGCTAGAAAACAGGACGAGCAGGCTAGAAAACAGGACGAGCAGGCTAGAAAACATGATGAACAGGCCAGAGAACAATCCGGAGTTCTCCGTGAAGTTCTAGAAAATAGTGCAGCGTGGAAAAAAGACATGCAAGTGGTCCAGGAGAAACTTACCGACATGGACGTCAAATTTGAGACTAGATTTCACCACGTCAATGAAAAGATGGGGACGCACGAGAACCGCCTGCAGAAGTTGAAGACCAAGGCAACAAAAGTTAACAGCTCCTGTCTGCATGAGACTACCACGTCGGGAGGCGGAAGATTTAAAGCACTTCCCTTTGATGGTTCGTCGTCATGGACTGCATATAAGCTGCAGTTCGAGTCCGTTTCCCAGGCTAACGGCTGGAGTAAGAAGCAAGCTAAGGCGGCGTTAACGTTAGCCCTACGTGATGAGGCCCTCACCATCTTGGAGGCCCTGGGAGACAACAGGACATATGACCGTCTTCTTGAAACTTTGGAAGCACGTCACGGCGATAGTCACCTAGAGCATGTGTTTCGAGCACAACTGAAGGACCGAAGCCAGGGGCGTAATGAGTCCTTACAACAGTGGGCCTTAGAAATAGAGAAATTGATCAGGATGGCTTATCAACGAGCTTCAGCGTCTCTGGTGGACAGCATGCCTTTATTGACGGGATACGAGACAAGAAAGAAGCAGTTGAAGTAAGAGCCGCAGTGCGATTGGGGCACCACGGAAATCTGAAAGATGCAGTTGCCCATGCACTGGAAGTGGAGGCTGTACGGTAGGATTCTTCCAGGCCTTACAGGGTGCGGGAAGTATCTGCTCGGGAGCCAATTGCACCTCGCCGTGAGTTTGGACCACGATGCTACAATTGTGGCGAACGAGGGCACATACAGTCCGGTTGCCCCAAGAAGAAGATAGATGGTCGCGACCCAGCTCCGATGACAAGGACGTCATGCTCAGCCCCTGCGCCGCAGCAGGGAAACGAATAAAAGCCAGGACTACGGGACGAGTGCTGGCTGGTGGTCGAAATGTCCCAGTCATGATCTCACAGGCGAACGACGGGAATAGTCTGGTTGTTACAGGAGACATTGGTAGAATACCATGTCACCTTACCATCGACACCGAAACTTCGCGGACAGTGATCAGTTCTCGGCTACTGAAGTACCTGCACAGAGATCATCTAGTCCGACCTAAGCAACTCCAGCTGCTAACAGCTACCGGCCAGCATATTTCCATTCAAGGTGAGCGGAATTGGTGAAAAGAACTACCGGCATAAAGTCATCGTAGCTGACATCGTGGACGACTGCATCGTTGGCCTAGATTTCATAAGAGGATACGGCTGCAAGATCGACTTGAAAGTTGGAGTTCTGAAATTCGGATCCGACAAGGTACCTATGGAAGGTGGAATTAATGGGAATGTGTACTGTGTACGAAGGACCATTCTCCATCCGAGGTTTCAAGGGCTGGTTCCGATAAGTTTGCCCTATCATGCAGAGCGCGGGGCCCACCGTTGTGTGTTGGTGGAGAAGAGAGACGACGGAAGACCCTGGATCGTCGCTCGTACGATGGTAACGACATCACCTACCGCATTCGTAACGGTTCTAAATCCAAGCAGTACTAAATGTGTCCTGGGAAAAGGAACTCTTATTGGGTCGTGTGAGGAGATCTCTTGGATAAGGAGCTGTCAAGGAGCGGACGAATTCGAGAAACCTGGTGGTGTTGTACCTTCAGTGGATGTCGAGAGACTATTGGACTATGCCAAGAACGATTTCACCCTGGAAGAACTTTCTAAGGCACACAAGTTACTACTGCGATATAAAGATGTCTTTCGACACATGACAGTGATATTGGCAGAACTAGAGTAGTACAGCATGAAATCAATACTGGTGAAAAAATGCCCATCCGACAGCGACCCCGGCGAGTTAGAATAGCTCGGGAGAAAGATGTAGAAGATATAGTCGAAGAGATGAGAAGCAGTGGCGTTATTGAGCCATCAACTACCCCATGGTGTTCTCCCGTAGTATTAGTTAAGAAGAAGGACGGAACCATGAGATTCTGCGTTGATTATCGTCGACTTAATGATGTGACCAAGAAGGACTGTTACCCTTTGCCACGAATTGACGATACTTTGGACACTTTAAATGGAATGAAGTGGTTTTCTACTTTGGATTTAAAAAGTGGGTATTGGCAAGTGGAAATCAAGGATGAAGATAAGGAGAAAACGGCTTTTTCAACCGGAAAGTGATTCTGGCAGTTTAATGTGATGCCGTTTGGTTTATGTAATGCACCGGCCACATTCGAGAGACTATTGGAACAAATACTTACTGGTCTACTTGGCGACACTTGCTTGGTCTATTTGGATGACATCATTATCGTTGGAAGAGACTTTGACGACCACCTCAGAAAACTGGAACAGGTGTTATCTAAGTTGCGAGATGCAAATCTTAAATTGAGTCCGAAAAAATGCTCGCTATTCAAACGCAAAGTGAATTATCTAGGTCACGTGATCTCGGAGAACAGTATACAGACAGACCCTGAGAAAATAAGTGCGTTAAGGATTGGCCAATACCGAGAGACAAGACTGCAGTACGTGCCTTTTTAGGACTTTGCTCATACTACAGACGGTTTGTGAAGAATTACTCCGATATAGCAAAGCCCTTGCATCAGCTGACGGAAGAAAAACGAAAATTCGATTGGAATGAACAGTGTGCTGCAGCGTTTGAAGATCTTAAAAGAAGTCTCTGCGAAACACCCATCTTGGGTTATCCAGTCCCGGAACTTGATTTTGTTGTGGACACGGATGCCAGCAATATTAGTATAGGTGGAGTCTTGTCACAAAAGAAGTCGTGATCGCATACTTTAGTAAGTCACTATTAAAACCAGAAATAAATTATTGCGTCACTCGAAGAGAATTATTGGCAGTTGTCAAGACGTTGCAGCACTGCAGATAATATCTGCTCGGGCGAAAATTCCGTATCAGAACGGACCATGATGCCTTGAAGTGGTTGTTGGAGTTTAAGAACCCCGAAGGACAGGTGGCACGGTGGATCGAACAGCTGCAGGAGTATGACTTCGTCATCGAACACCGTAGCGGGAAGTCACATAGAAATGCAGACGCTCTCTCTCGAAGACCTTGTCCTGACGACTGCAAACATTGCCTAAGGCAAAAAGACAAGGAATGTGTGAGAATGTTAAGGACCGACACCGTGAGTGAAGAGTGGAGTGATGAAGTCATGAAACAAGCGCAGCAAGAGGACCTAGATATCCAACCCATTTTCAATTGGATTAAAGCAGGAATACCCAAACCGAGATGGTGTAAAGTAGCCCCCGATGAGCACAGTAACAAAGAGCTATTGGGCACAATGGGATAGTTTGGTCATGCATAATGGCGTACTGTGCAGGAAATGGGAGTCTACGAATGGGAATGATGCTCACCTGCAGGTTGTTGTTCCAAAGATAAGAGTGAGAGATATTTTGAAGAGTTTTCATGACGGAACTTCCGGCGGACATCTTGGAATGAAAAGGACGCTTATGAAAATTCGCCAACGACTTTACTGGATTCACAGCCGTGAAGACGTTGAAGACTAGTGTAAAAAGTGTACTAGCTGTTCATCAGTCAAGGGTCCACATACCCGCAGCAGAGGAACATTGAAGTTGTACAACGTTGGAGTACCTTGGGAAAGAATTGCTTTGGATGTTGCGGGCCCGTTTTCAACATCAGACTTCGGGAATAAGTACATTTTGTTGGTGATGGATTACTTCACCAAATGGCCGGAGGTATTTGCTATTCCCAACCAGGAAGCGACCACCATAGCAAAAAAAATTAGTAAATGAGGTATTCTGTCGGATTGAAGTGCCACTTGAAATTCATAGCGACCAGGGCAGGAACTTTGAGTCTATGGTCTTTCAAGAAACTTGCCGGATAATGGGTTTGCATAAAACGAGAACTACGGCATATCACCCACAGTCGGATGGAATGGTCGAAAGATTCAACCAGACACTGGAAAGACACTTGGCCAAAGTTGTCGAGAGTCACCAGAAAGATTGGGACCGACACATTCCGCTCTTTTTGTTGTCGTATAGGTCCGCCACTCATGAAAGCACAGCTGTTACCCCGGTTACCCGTTACATACGTGAATTTTGGGAGAGAACTTCGTCTACCAGCAGATGTTCTAACTGGGCGTCCTCCAGACTCACCTCGATCCATCACCGAGTACGCGAGCGAGTTACGGGATCAGATCGACGATGTTCACAAACTTGTTCGTGAACACGGGCTTCAAGCTAGTGAAAGGATGAAAACTCGATATGATCGGAGATCAAACCAAGTTGGGTTTGATGAAGGCTCATTGGTGTGGTTACATAATCCTATGCGGCGGAAAGGGAAGTCCCCAAAGCTATCCCCTAACTGGGAAGGACCGTATAGAGTGGTTACTAGAATCAATGACGTCACGTATCAAATACAGCGGAGTCCTCGTAGCCCCTGCAAGATAGTTCACGTTGACCGACTTGTCAGATATCATAGAGACAACGATGCTCGGGACGTGGTCTTAGGAGGGGGTAATGTTACGCCGGCAGACTAGTGAACAACTTTAAACGTCATTTTCTGGACCTTGGGAACGTTTTCAGCAGGCTGAAAAACGGTTTCAGGCTGTTTCCAAGGAGGCTCTATCACTTATCACATTATTCAAATTTCACCCCAGTTGCCGTTGTTTTCAGGCGCCTGAAACATGTTTTCAGTTCGTTTCAGGCCACCCCCTATCACATGCCATCATAACCTGAAAACCCCTTTTCAGGCGTTTTCAGAACCCCTTATGGGCCTTTGAAGTCCACTTCAGTATATAGCGTAATTTCATGAAAGAGTGACAAGGATAGCAGTATTAGAAAGAGAGAGCTACATTCAGAATATTCCAGAGCTATTAGACAGGGATAGCACTATTAAAAAGAGATAGCTACACTAAGAACATTCTAGAACTATGTGATAGAGATAGCACCAGAAGGGACAGCAATAGGTCCGAGAACCTTCCGGCACACACCGAAGGAGCTACTAGTATCGTGTAGAACATTCTAGAGATGTACCCGATTGTAGGTACCGAACGAATTCTCCCGAATATTCCAGAACATTACTAAGCGTATATAAAGGGCCGAGCTCGCGGCTACAGGAAGGTCTCCTTTGAGGAAGCGAACAGTGCGAATCAAAGCGAATCGAAGTGATCGAAGCTAGTGCGATACTGTTACAGTGCGATTATCTTAGAGAAGAATTTGTGTTTAGTGTGTTTAGTGGCGATTATTAGTTGTGGTTTTATTGTTTTTATTTTGAGTAATTAAAGTGTTTCTTTTAAATTTGTGGTATCAGTGCAACTCCTATTAGTACCCACCCTACGAACGTAACAGTATGGTAAGAAAACATGAAAATAATTAATATAACCTACTAATATTATAAACGCGAAAGTTTATAAGTATGGATTTTTGTTACTCTTTCACGTAAAAACTACTGAATGGATTTTAATGAAACTTTACAATAATATAGCTTATACATCAAAATAACACATAGGCCTCTTTTTATTCCAGGAACAAATTCCTGTGGAAAACGGGAACGGGAAAACTTCTCTAAGCAGGCGAAGCCGCGGGCGTCAACTAGTACTAAATAAGAATGACGAAAAATGAGTACATATTATTAAAACAAAACTTTAAATAAATAAATATTGTGGGACGCTTTTCACACAGCGCTATCTAGCCCAAGGTAAGCTAATATTAGCTTGTGTTATGGGATCTAGATAACTGATAAATATACTTATATATTTCTAAATACATACATATTATACATAGGAAACACCCAAACTCCGAAACACATATTTGTGGATCACACAAATATTTGTTCCGACCCGGGAATCGAACCCGGGACCTATTGCGTAGCAGTCGGATACACTCCCACCGCGCCACTGAGGCAGACAAAAGTGGTTGACTATTTCAATTTTTAGTAACCTCCCTGGTGTTTAAAAAGGAAAAGGGTCCACTGCGGCAACGTTGTAGCGACGTTCAGTTCTTTGGAACATAAATTATTTTTTTCTTTTCAATGGTTTATTAGTGGAAATAGATAGTAAAAGAGGCTTCTTTGGGCATTTAGACAATAAAATATGTAGGTATGTAACTGAGAAAAGTTCAGCAATTATGTAGTTCTAAATTTGAAAAATTTAATTATATTTAATACCCGCCGTTACAAGGATACATTGGGGACTTTTGATGAATTGTCAAATGTGGCTTCCTAAAATGACTCAACTATAGTGTTACATTTTCATCGCATTTCAATCTTTTTCGTCATCATGGATACGTAAAAAATTTGAGTAATTATGTAATATGAGTACCGTCGTGGTAGCAACGCGGCACAAGCGGCACGCAACATCAACGACGTTTAAGGAGCTAACAATACAAACCAACGCAACACCTGTTGGTTTGATCTCTTCCGTTCTGGAAATTTCTACCTGAAAAATGAACCTCGCGGTCGTCCGAAGGCTTTGGTCGACAATGAAGAATTAAAGGCGATTGTGGAAGCTGATGATACACAATCTACGGCTGAATTAGCAGCAGCTTTCGACGTTAGCGTAAAAACAATATTGGTCCATTTGCGTCAAATTGGCAAGGTAAAAATGCTCGACAAATGGGTGCCCCACGAACTCAATGATCGCCAGCGCGAAGTACGCGTCGAAACGTGCCTTGCATTGCTCAACAGACACAAAAATGAAAGAATTTTGAACCGCATTGTTACCTACGATGAAAAATGGATTCTGTTTGATAACCGCAAGCCCTCAGCAAGTTGGTTGGAGCCTGGTTCAGCACCTAAACAATGCACTAAACGAAAACTTACCCCTAGAAAAGTGATGGTCACTGTTTGGTGGTCTAGCGCCGGTGTGATTCATCACAGCTTCTTCCCTAACGGGGTGAGCATTACTGCAGATGTGTCCTGTGAAGAACTGAACACAATGGTGGAGAATCTGGCACATCTCCAACCAGCATTGGTCAATCGCTCGTCTCCGCTGCTCCTGCACGAAAACGCGCGACCTCATACTGCACAGCAGACGGTCTCTAAGTTGCAAGAACTGGGGTTGGAAGCTCTCCGTCATCCGCCCTACTCACCAGACCTTGCGCCTACAGACTACAACATTTTTCAAAAATTTTGATAACTTTTTGGCGGGAAAAAAATTCAATACCCGAGAGGCAGTACAAAATGCCTTTGAAGAATTTGTTGCCTCCTGTTCAGCTGATTTCTTCAGTTCCTGTTCAGCTGATCAATAAACTGCCACTGCGTTGGCAAACATGCATTGATTGCATGAGGTGATTACTTCGATTAATACAAATAAAAAACGCATGAAAAAAATCTGTTAATTTTTTTCATACAAAACGGCAATTTCATAGGTAAACATAACATAACATACCTTCACGCCTTTATCTCCGAAGAGGGTAGGCAGAGGCGTACTATACGCCCACGTTTTACCGTACGCTTTGCTTTTTGTCCCACGTAACAGGTGGTGAGCCTATTGCCGTGTTGTATAATAATATATCAATTCATACTTTTGACATGAAAACAAAATTGACATACCAAGAAAGCAGTGTACCAAGAAAGATTCAAATTACTTGATTTTGTCATTGCTCGAGCCAATAAAGTCCAAAAAGCAGAAGTAATAATTATTAGCTATGTTAGGTCCTAAGCGCTCGTGGCTCAGCTGACTCAGTGTTCTGTAAACGACCACTGCGTTAAGCAACATTCGCTATTGGTGGTCCTTGGATGGGTGACCACTTTTTTCTTTTTCTCGTTTCTGTGCTTCGGAAGGCACGTTAAGCCGTTGGTCCCGGTGTACTCTAAACAATCTCTTTGTTATGCAACTTTCTTAATGGCTGGTTACGGATGACCGCTTAGTGGTTCACGAGCGTTTCCGTGATTCGGAAAGCACGTTAAGCCGTTGGTCCCGGTTGCCAGTAACATGACAGTCGTTTAGCGTCGTCGTTAGTCGTTTTACTATTTCACCTAAACTTGGCACGCGGTATTATTATCTATTACTTTCGTCTTTATTAAGCACGAGCGAGAGGGAGCGAGCAACATTCCTCTTGTTCTGTTTTTACTATGCTTTTGGATATTAATTTGACATTAGCATTTTTTGTTAAATAAGTAATTCAGAAATAATAATAACTGGTGGGGAGTTAAACTTTTTTTTTTTAAAGTTAAAATCCCCACTGGTGGGAAATCGTCGTTGGGGATTTCGGGAATAAACCAAATTAGCTAGGTAGTTAATACCAACCCTGATAGGCCTGAACAGTATGAACTCCGTCTCTTTATTAGCCAGGTAGAGTTGCATGGACCGTTGTAACGGAGCGAGGCTGGCACGGATTCTCCTCTGAGCCTCCTTCACGACTACTGCTAACTGTTCCGGAGTTGCCCATAGCTGAGACTTTAGTTGTTCTATCGGAGTGAAGGATTGAGCCTGTAAGTGATAAGATATTTTTATGAGTAAATTATATAGGAGAACTACTAATCATCGGTTAAACACCGGTTATACAATGTTATACAACTTTGTGGCATTTACATTTGCGAGCGTTTGACATCGATTGCGTTGTCAAGTCACACATTGCTGCCGCGTGGGTCAAACGGCGGGCGATGATCGGTGTCATTTGTGACCCAAAAATGCCGATCCGGTTGAAGGGACAGGTCTACAAAACCATCATTAGACCTGTCCTTTTACATGGCAGTGAGACGTGGCCAATATTGAAACGACACAAGCAGGAGCTGCGTGTCACGGAAATGAAGATGCTGAGGTGTATGTGTGGAGACACGCTGATGGACCGCGTGAGGAACTCTCGCGTCCGCGGTCACGTCACGTCTTGCTGCAACCGCCGGGTCCCGGTAAGAGGGGAAAACCCAAGAGTTGCTGGCTTGACGTCGTAAGGGATGACATGCGTGCCAATGGTCTCACTAGAGGGGATGCTGACAACTGTGCGAAGTGGTGGAGAAAATATAGGAAAGCGGACCTCGGATGATGATGACATTTGCGAGCGTTTCCGTGCTTCGGAAGGCACGTAAAGCCGTCGGTCCAGGTTGCTAGTAACATGGCAGTCGTTAAGCCAAGGTTAAGGTGTTATGGGCGGCTTCAAAAATTTCAACAGCAGATCGCTATAGCCTGCGCCTGTCCATTTCAACACGGCAATGGGCTCACCACCTGTTACGTGGGACAAAAATGCATACGGTGAAATGTGGGCGTTTAATACGTCTCTGCCTACACCTTCGGGAATAAAGGCGTGACAATAGGTGTGTATGCAATGGTAGCTTTCGCTAAAGGTTAGGTCGATAACCGGGTCGTGTGTCTCATTTATTTATACAAAGAAATTTATTTAAATCGGTCCCAGTTGTTTAGATGGGAAAGAGGTTAAGATTAATTAGGATATCTGTACATGAAACAAGTCCTTTTGGGAAACGTGAACCTTACTAGTTAAAGACCGCGGCTCCGCACGCGTGGTGAAGTTTACCCGTTCCCGTATCCCGCAAGAACTTGTTCCCGGGATAAAAAGTAGCCTATGTGTTATTCTGATGTGTAAGCTATATTATTGCGAAGTTTCATCAAAATCCATTCAGAAGATTTTGCGTGAAAGAGTTACAAACATCCATCCATACTTACAAACTTTCGCGTTTATAATATTAGTAGGATTGTGAGAAAAGTTAACTTACTTTTTCAATAAACGCAATCATGGGTCCAGTGAGTATCTCCGTGGCATTCTTTATGAAAGACTCACAACAGCTCTTGAGCTGTCTATCCACTTCCTTTCTTGAATCCAAGAGGTGCTCCCTTACCGTAGGGGTGCCTTCCAACAAAAACTCTAAAAGTGCATTATTACTATTCAAAGAAAATATTTGTCTCGGTTTTTGTATTAGACCATAAGCTGCGTTCTTCATATTACTGAAATCGAGGGTAGTTTCTTTTATAATAAAATCTACTTGAAACGGCGCGATTTGCTCTCGAAGTATCAAAAGATGTTTTATTTGGAAGAGTTCTCCGTCAATACTGGTTGTGTTTAATGTGATTTGCTTAGAAGCGCTGTCGACAGATTGAATGCATAGCGAAATAGCCTCCTGGGCTAAGCCTTGGAACACTTTTTTTTCTAAACAACGGTATAATCTTGACAGTGCAGCTAATGTTCGTCTGACTCCAGGATACCACATGCCGTGAAGGTCCGCAGGTGATGGTTGAGGTCGCCTTTGTGCTTCTACGTTTATATTGGCTACCTCTTGTGATGTGGCCGAGATGTCCGACACCATGGAATTGCGTGAATCACTCCGTTTAAGGGATTGCTCCAAGGCAATTTGCTGAAAAAAGTAGATTTTTTCATTATTAAATAAATCTATACTAATACTAAGTGACCCCCCACGGCTTCGCCTGTGGCATATTTCGAACACCCGTCCCACCTATTTATTCGCTTATAAAATCTAAAATAATGCATAAAAAATTGCTCGATTTGTCGACATTTATGACGACTGCTCCGCTCTCCAGGGTAGTAGCGTGATGATATATAGCCTATCTTTCAAGTTGGATCAAACTACACACGGTGTGCAAATTTGATTAAAATCGGTTAAGTAGTTTAGGAGTACATTGCGAACAAACAACGCGACACGTAATTTATACATATATAGCTGAAGAGTTTGTTTGTTTGGTTGAAGCGCTAATCTTAGGAACCACTGGGTCGAATGCTTTTTGTGTTGGATAGCCCATTAATCGAGGAAGGCTATAGGCTATATTTCATCATGCTACTAGATAGATAGATAGATATATACTTTATTGTACAGCATAAAACAGAAAACAGTGAAATTTGGTAAAAAGTAAAAATTGTTATTAAAACTTAAATACAATGTTGTACAAATGGCGGCCTTATCACTATTTGTGATCTCTTCCAGGCAACCATTGGATGGCTATACGTTAAATATATGTGAAATTTATTGTTGGGGCTACTACCCAGGAGAGCAGAGCAGTAATCATAAATGTCAACAAATAGGTCAAATTTTAATACATTACTGTAAAATTTATAATCGACAAGATTAAATAGGTGGACGGGAGTTCGAGGTATGCCACGGGCGAAGTTGTAAGGGTCAGCTAGTAAATAATTAATAAATATTATCATTATTGAAGGGATTAATAATAATATTAATATAACCCCTTTATTTATTTAACTTATTATATTATTATATTAATTATATTTATATAACCCCTCGAGGACAGTCGTTATCTTTTATAGGATTAACGCAACCCTATGAGGGCATAGTAGATTCGCTTTTTGAGTCATCCACTTTCTGATATCAACAAAAAAATGTATCAGAAAGTTATTGAAAAGCTCACATCCGCAGGGCAGCTTGTGGCGAGCTGAATGTGCGTGGCTACACATCGGTCCCGATTCCTCAGAGTTTTGTTGCCCTTCTGCACCGGTTAGGATTTAATGGCCTAACGGGAGAGCAGTGAGAGTGCTACTCCCGGGAGTGCAGCAAATCTTAACTCTGGCTTGCCTTAATTGGCCGGTCAGAGGGAGGGAGCCAGAGCTATATGCTCGGGGGTGGAAGTGTCATTTTCAAGGGCATAACTACGGGGAAGCCCGCTCCGGGTCTGACCCGCGATGGTGAAACCGGCGCCGCACCGCTCGACACCCCAAGCCGCTCACACCGGTGTTGCCTCCTGTCGCCTTACAGGCTTATCATGCCTATGGCGATTGTATAGGGATCTAGTGAGTTGGCGAGTCACCGTCTGCCAAAATTTTGATAATCTGATATTAAAATGGCAGACGCCGCCTTCATCCCTAATTATAATCACCTAGTTCATCAAACCCCCAACCCAATAGCCCATTTTTAGTTAGCATATTTTACAATAGATTAACTCCCATTGGAGGTGGTCCATTATCGTTCTTCTACATAAGACGGGAGTGGACTGTCTGCAGTGGGGGTCCCATTTCCTTTTAGATTAAAATTCTCAAAAGGCCTCTGCGTGTTGGACCAGTATGTCCCCATGTACGCCTACCAAAAGCCCGGGACTCTTCATAAAAAAAAAAGAAGATACCCGTGAAAAGAAGAAATATAATAATATTGTAATATACAAAAAACAGTGAAAAGTGGGCATACAATGTGTATGCCTCTGCCACCCCTTCGGGGATAAGGCGTGATAGATAAATAAATAAATATAATAATATTATGGGACTCTTTTCACACAGCGCCATCTAGCCCAAAGTAAGCTAATATAAGCTTGTGGTATGAGATCTAGACGACTGATAAACATACCTATTTATGTTGCTCGCAGCTCTGCAAGCGTGGAAACGTTTTTTATTACCCGTAAATTCGTAAAAAAAGAATTTACCATTGTCATTTAGTATTTTTTGAATTAATCGTTGATGCTGTCCACGACTTGGGTTAACGCTTTGATTTTTGAGATTTCTTTAAGTACTGGTTGTATATAGCATGGGATACAAGTGTTTCCTAATTAACTGCGATGCTTCTCAGTACCGTTTATTACATGAACATTAAATTGACCATGTATTAATAAGTCTCGAGGTACCAACACGCATCAGAGGGGGCTCTATACACTTATAGCTGACCGTGTGAAAATGCAGCTAACACTTACGCTGCACCTTTTAATTTTCATCGCCTTTCAGCTGAGGGCCTAGACTTTAATAATCTAGACTCGCTTCAAAATAAATGTTCGTCCTACGGCTGTGGGCGGAGAAGGCGCATGGAAAACAAACATACACCTCACACTACTTTTCATAGAGCCTCATTGCCAAACACGAAGAAGTCTACGCTTGAGAGTGCGTGGCGTGGGACTGGTGTGTGAACCAGGGCTGGACACCCCTGGTTCACACAGCTAGCGCTTAGTGGCCCGTTCTCTACCTCTCTGATCTCAGCGATCCCTATCGATCTCATCGAGAGCGGGACGTGAGCGGAAATGCTATTTTATTTTATAATTTGTAGCTTGGGGCGGGAGATGAGAGGGTCGTTCATCAAGTCTCCGAAGAGACCCCTTATCCCAGTTTGTCCTTTTGCTGTATCACGGTAAATAAACCTCTGGCCTATAAAAATCCATTAAAGGCGAACCGAAAATGGGGCATATTTTATATACTACTCGGGACTTCACGCGAAACAATTTTGCGCTGGACAGTCCAGCCGCGACCACGGGCGATGCATCGCACTCGAAACGTCGGTGAATGTTAGTACAAAATTGTTTCGCGTGAAGTCCCGAGTAGTTTATAAAATATGAGTATAAACCGCGAAATTTTAAAAATAACATTCGAAAATGGGGCGCCCCGGACGCAGTTAAATACCTTGTCGGCTTAATGTAGGCTGCTCTCTCTCTTTAGGGCTAGGAGTCCGACACATAGAAGCGTTGATACTCCCGTGCAGCAGGGTAGAGAAATGCCCATAATACATTCACATGCGAAAAGAAAAACTGATAGTCGGATTTTACGGTCTAAGTTAACTTTCCAGCTCCCTACACTGCAAAGTCGAGGTCTTTGAGAGCGCAAGCGAATAAGGCCTCAAACTCACGCGACAGTGTATGAGTCTTGTGGTCGATAGTTGGTCATGCTTTGTATTCTGATGATGTCTCCTAAGACTTAGCACTTTTTAGAATAGAATTTTACTGTTAGTAAAGTTCTCAGACTTTCACGATCATGCATGGGTCTCGGGGACACCAGTAAACCTTGGTTCGCATTCTATACATGTCTCCTACGACCTAGCAAATACATTCCTAACTACCTATATTTAGCAAATATGACCATCAGTAAAGATCTCGGACTCACTTGATAGTGAATGAACCTGATAAACGAAATTGAATGTGTCTCGAGCTGTTCGCTGTTTTCTCTAATTGTGATTGAGACATAGTGAAATATTACGATACTCGATGCGCCAAAATTTCTGTAGCACCTAGTTGGGACTAACGTTCCTGAGATCCTCATTTTTCCAAGTTTTGAAAAAGTTTATCATCATATCATTTTCTAACTTTATTCATTTCATTTGCCGTAGCCAACAAACGCTTAAAATGTTACATTAAAGCCCACTTGCATGGATGCTGGGGTTACACTTGCATGGTTGCGCGGCGTGTCATTTTTAGGAGTCCGTGTCACGCATGTGTCACGTGCCACTTCATTGGCTGTCAGCTGCTAACCCAAAGTTTGACGAATTAACCCTCAGAAGTCGGTAAGTTTAAATTTTAGTGATTTAACCCTAGGTATACCCATAACTCGGGGTCATGCGAGACAAATTAATGATTTAACTCGGAGTTAGTCCATACCTCCGAGTTATGCACGTTAACCCAAGATCGCGCAAGTGGGCCTTAGAAGTCGGTGAGTTAAAATTTTAGTGATTTAACCCTAGGTATACCCTTAACTCGGGGTCATGCTAGACAAATTAATGATTTAACTCGGGGTTAGTCCATACCTCTGAGTTATACACATTTTGAACAAAAACACTTTTGTGCAAGATGTGTAGCAAGTTCCACCAAGTGCCATCAATCAACAGTGTAAACAGTTATACACATTAACCCAAGATCGCGCAAGTGGGCCTAAGTTATTAATATGTACATTCTGCAACATTTAATACCTTGAATTACAATCGCTCAACCCCATCTATTACTGTAAAAAGGAAATATAATAATGCAATATAAGCATTGAAATAAAGCTAATAAAAAATAATATGTAAATTGTATAAGATCCAGCCCATACAGGACAGTTATTTTATCTTGTGGAGATCCCCACGGATGGTATGCCGGACTCGACCACGCGTTTTCTACCTATTTGTGTAGCGCCGGGCACTCCGATTAGCTCCTCTAAGGGATTCTCAGATCTCCTGACAGAATTTTGCTCCCACGGCCTAGCCTTTTGGTTCGGGTTTAATCTTATCCGGCTTTTTTACGGAATATGATTGCTCGTCCGGGACAGAACAGGTTTGCCTAGTGAGCTGCCAGATACAGTGTGAAAAAGATTATACGTTTGCTTTTTTTATATCCGAACGTCGAAATGGCGCGTACGGCTTGATGGGAAGCAGAGACGACTATTGAGGGCCGCTATCATAGCCAGCGGGGCTTCGTTAGCGGCACTCAGGTTGATGACTAAGATTAATTGCATTTTCAATAAAGCTCGGCACGCAGTCGCTAAACCGAGAACATGGTTTCCGTGGCTATGATATGCTTTCCATGGTTGTATGGTTGTACCTCATGATCAAAAAAAATTTGTTTTACATTATGAGGAAATGACACAGCAAAATGTGTTATTTGAGTGCATGCGCTATTGCCTCGTCTGTTGATCAACCGGTACACCACATGCAGTTGTGATCGAATCGGCCCCCTGACATGTTGATGGGGCCCCTTACATCAATAAAGAGTTATTTTTTATTTAGATAGAAGCAACGGACATTGATGAATCTAAAAAAACAAAGACAATATTTGGTTTTGAAAATGTCAAATGATTTAATTAATACTGGTACCTACCTACGTACTATATAATGATATTAGTTTTAGTTTTTAGATTACATGAGTATTTTCATGTCAGAGTTCCACACAAAGAAGTACATAGGTATGGAAGGATCAGAAGCCTGGTGATCTGTCCTCTCTAATTATGCTGCTGTTAAGGATACCGCATGAAGATATTTACTTAATATACTTTGTCAATCTTCTGTTATTATTGTTATTCTTAGAAGCTTTGTGACACCTACACATGAACCTCATTCATAATATAGCCGTTGAAGTTTACTGAAGATTGATCAGAAGGCCAATTCTCGTAATAAAAGCACGGTTAAAGTTAAGTTCCGATCTAAGCTCAGACTCCTAAATCTTAAAAAAGGTATTCTCGTAACAAAGTTTTATGCATCTAACATTAACTGTAAGTTGATTAAATCGAATTGAGACTGAAAGTTGAAAATTACAAAATCAGTATTCTGCTAGTCTTATTCTTTGAGACTCAATTTTGAATGAAATGTATTTGGTATTCTCGTCATAATTTATGTGTCAAATTTGACATTTATATGAGTTTGAATGTATATTAACACTAGATCGACGGAATACTGCTGAGAACCTGTTTTTGTTCGGTTAAAACGCGATTCGTGTTAAATATGAGCGATATTTACGACGGTGGCAATGAAATTCTATATTAATTGTCTCTGGGTGATGCTAAGCTGAAGTATACAGGGAATTTGCGCAGGATGTTCTCGGATAGCAGCCGTATATTATTTTCAGAAACTAGTACATTAACCTTGTTTTATGTTTAAAAATTGTATTTTTTTTAGACATGAAAGTTGTGTAAACGTGCTATAGTGAGAGACAGTGATTTGCAGTGAAATGACATTTTTGATCTTGCCGCGCAAATTCCACTGAAAAAGCCTCATTAACGCTCAACTATAATTTAAAATATTACAAAAAAATTCGGGTTGCACTCCGGGAGTGCCGACAGAAGTGAAAACTCAATTTATTAATAATTTATTTATCTAGACGCGTTGGTACATGCATATATGCACACACTATAGCTGCGTATAGTAACGGGGTGTAGCGAGTCCAGAGATTTATCTCATCTAAAAAATTGCGTACCGCGCTAAAAGAAGTTTTTCATAAAAAAATTGACCGGGATCGACGTTAATGATGATGATGAAAAATAAATCTACACTGAAAGAGTCCTAATTGATTACACAGCATCATTTAATAAGACCTGTAGATGACCGGAATCAACGTTAGATGATGATGATGATTATGGTCACGAGTCCAGAGATTTTATCTCATCTAAAAGTATGCGTACCGCGCTAAAAGAATATTCACTTCAAAAATTGACCGGGATGGACGTTAATGATGATGATGAAAAAATATTCTACTCTGAAAGTCTTAATTGATTACACAATATTATTTAATAAGACCTGTAGATGACCGGGATCAACATTAGATGATGATGATGATTATAGTCGCAAATCCAGAGATTTTATCTCCTCTAAAAATATGTGTACCACGCTAAGAGGCGTTTTCACTTAAAAAAAAAGTGTAGTTCATCTAGGGGTGATGGGTGCACTGTCTGTTTTATACTGTAACATGATGTTTTTATCGCGAGATTGACACGAGTCTGAACTGAAATCATACCTATCATTTAACTAAAACCTAACCAACATGCTATTGTAATTTTGGTTAGGAGAATACCGAATTTCACTCACTTCATAATTCAGTATAGATTCAATAACAGCTCATTCTGTGATGTTTATTAATTAGGAGAATTGGCCTTTAGATATCTTAAATAAAAATTAGTACGTAATCACAGAAGTAGTTGGATTACTACTGTCTGTGTACATCCCATTTCACAAAAAAAATCCCCCATCCAAAATGTGATTAGAATGCTTAACCTCACTTACCATTACTGTAAGTATCACATAACGTTGGTAGTGGTGTTAAAATAAAGTCTAGTCTAAGTTTCATTTAATGCAACTGAACATTTTTATTATATTTTATTTAACACGTATAACTCGTTCGCTCGTGGCCCCGCGGTCTCAGTGTTCTGTAAACGATCACTGAGTTACGCAACTTTCACTATGGCTGGTACTCGGATGGGTGACCACTTTGTGGCATTTACATTTGCGAGCGTTTCCGTGCTTCGGAAGGCACGTTAAGCCGTTGGTCCCGGTTGCCAGAAAATGGCAGTCGTTAAGCCTGGTTGAAGGCCTTATGGGCGGCTTAAAAATTTCAACCGCAGGTAGCCACAACCTGCGTTTGTCTATTTCAACACGGCATTGGGCTCACCACCTATTACGTGGGACAGGAATCCACACGGTGAAAAGTGGGCATATAATATGCCTCTGCCACCCCTTCGGGGATAAGGCGTGATGGATATTTATTTATTTATTTATAACAAAATAATGGACGCATCTTCTTTAGATGGACATAACTTTTTTGTTTATGAACCGATTGAAATAAAATAAACACTAAATGTTATGGGAAGAGTTGCACAACATTTTAGTAAAAACCGTACATCGAATGGTTAAGCCGTTTCAGAAATGAGCGTGCATAAACGGACAGACAAACAGAAAAGAATTTAAAAAATGATTGATTTGACGTCTATTGCCTTAATAAAGACCCCCTATCGTATTTTTTCTCATTTATCTTCGATGTACAGACAGCGACCACTTACAGATTTATTATAGTATAGATAGGAAACACCCAAACTCCGAAACAAACATTTGTGGATCACACAAATATTTTTTCCGACCCGGGAATCGAACCCTGTACCTCAGTGGCGGCAGTCGCATACACTACCACTGCGCCACCAAGACAGTCAAAGGATTATTTAGAGTACTTTAATGTTGCCAAGTATATTAAATAATATTACCTCCATCATAAGCAGTTTGTCGGGGTAGGCGAGGTCACCATGCGCGGGTCGGTACAGAAGCACGTCTGCCCGCAGGTGCACGTGCGCGCGGAATACCAGTCGTTCCTGCGCATCCTGAAGCAATGCCGCTGCACACTGGCCCAGAGCTGCCAGACGAACCCCTGTCCAAATAACCCACTACTAGATTAAAAACAAACGGGATTTAGACTTAAAAACACGTGTTGTCGATATCGATCGACAATTGGTTCGGCTTCATCCGGTAGCCTTCATCAGGATAAAAAAAAACTAAACTATCTTTACGCTGTATCCCTGACGGGGTATTCAGAGAGGACAGATGGCCAGGCTTTGCGATCCATGCATACTTCTTTCGCTTCTTCAAGATTCATCAATCGCTTCATACACGCACGTCTGGGTATCCGAGTACATATGACATTTCCGTTTTTGAGCAATCTGCTCACGTGGTCTTCATATGTAAGTCTCGGCCTACCCTGACTCCTTCTACCCTCTACTTTCGCACAATATATATTCTTCGTCAATCGTTCCTCACTCATTCGTTGGACGTGTCCAAACCAACGGAGCACGCCCTTTTCCAGCTTATCGCTGACACTTTCACTCAAACCTGCCATATTGCCACTGCTAACTTTGTTTCCGGCAGTTACTCGCCGTTCTACATCCGAATCACATCTTCCATCCGCGCTGAACATACTCCCAAAATACACAATTTGATTCACTTGCTCTTGACATTCCTGATTTACCCAAATCTCGCACTTAGTTCTTACGTCTTCTCTTTCAAATACCAGAACCTTAGTTTTACTTGCATTCAAGCGAAGACCTTTTCTTTCACACTCCTCTTACATATTAGTGACTAATGCCTGAAGGTCGGCTTCTGATGAGGCCATGAGCACCGCATCATCAGCGTGCAACAGACAATTTACAAATTTTAGTCACCCAAATTCACACCCATATCACAATCTTTCAGCAACTGTCCAGATACACTATGAACAACCAGGCAGACATGACCCAACCCTGTTTGACGCCTGTACAGACTGTAACACTTTTGAGTGTCGGTTACATATTCCTAAGATTTGATTTACTAACCTTAATTCTGTATACATCCCTTTTGTGGAAACAAACTCTATTTTCACAATACTTTAGTTATAACTCTAAACTTATTTGACTAATTATTTAATATGTTCAATTCAATTCTTGTTATGGCTTTCTGTGCTCTTTGCAGCAACTTGCCAGTGTCCCGTAGCTAGAACTGGTAACTAAGGAGACATACAGTGGCTCGGGAATGAGCCGTGGCCTTGGATTTGTAATTAGCCAAGTCAGAATTACCTGGACAAAAAGACAACACAAATACAACTTAATTTAAATTAAATATAAATATATAAGGCTGTACATTAGATATCATAAATAAGTAATAGACATCACAGTTGTATATTTATATATGATTAAATTTTTAGTTGGTTAATTTCAATAACTTTACTCAGGGGTTTTACAAAGGGTGTGAAAACTAAGGAAAGGAGGGATTCAATAGTGGAGGGGCGAGGAATATGGTCCGGAAGAAAATCATACAGTGAGATTCGATAAAGGGGACAACTGAAGACGATGTGATTGGCAGAACCGTCATCTAAACCACACTCGCAGAGAGAGTGATCCCTTACCCTAATCTTCGCCAAATGGACTGGAGTACAGGCGTGACCTAAGCGGAGGCGACAAATTACGGAAATGGCATGCTTGTTTATATCGCGATATTTAAAGAACCAAGGTTTATTAGGTATGGTGGGTTGGATTGCTCCGTAATATTTCCCTTTTAATTTTTTGGATTTTCGCCATTCGTCATTCCAAGCAAGATTAAGGCTGGTTTTCAGAACTTGCATTAGGTCATGCGGTAGAAGGTACGAGTGCTCAGTTGTTCCTATCCTAATGGCACTTCTTGCGCAGGAGTCTGCAGTCTCATTACCTGGTATGTTTAAATGACCTGGTATCCACGCTAGTACCACTAGCAAACCCCGTTCATGACAATGCAGTAGTGCCTCTCTTATTTTAAAAATGATGGGGAATTTAGTTTTGGAGCGGTAAGGGTTTGCAAGTATAGCTTGTAGGCAGCTTTTGGAGTCAGATAAGATCAGGGATTTGTTAAGATTATGGGATTTAATATACTGAATGGCTTCAAGAATTGCTATCGACTCTCCAGTGTAAATAGAAGTCATAGGAGGGCATTGGTAGCTCAATATAATTTTGTATGCCGGGATCCATACTGCTGAACCAACAGGCTCATTTTTATTTACTTTGGAAGAATCAGTAAAGATTTTCAGCCATCCATCAAAATTGTTAAATATGACATTATTGAATATCTCATTCGCATCCATAGAACCCTTTTCAATGCCCAAATCAATCAGTACATTAGGATGGAAAGTAACAGCCTTGAACGGTAGAGAGTAGAGTGGATTCAGCTGGCTCTGGGTTACCGGGTGAGGAAGACGGGTGTATTTTATGAAACTATTTACTAGGCAAGGGAAATTATTTTGATTAGTCCTAGTATTAGAGTTGTAGTAATCGAAAAGGAATTTCAGTTTATCAAGGAGTGAGTGCTGAGAATTTTGTATAAGTTTAAAGAGGAATCTGTCGCATAGGTACTGTCTGAATAGGAACAGTGGGGGATCTACAGCTTTAACTTGTAAAGCGTTGGTAGGAGATTATTTCATTGCCCCGAGGATAATGCGCAGACACTTGTACTGAATCTTGTCCAGTTTTTCAAGAGATCTTTTATAACATGGTTCAAGAAGAAAGGTGCCATAGTCCATGTGACTTCTTATGATAGAGTAATATAAGAGTTTTTGAGTGAAAGGGTGGCAACCCCACCATGCTCCAGATAAAGAGCGAAGGATATTGACGTTTTTCCCGCATTTAGAAGCTATATAGTCAATATGAGTGGCTCCTGTCATTTTAGAGTCAAGCCAGACTCCAAGGAATTTAGCACTAGAGCACTGGGGGATGGATTGATCTTCTATCCTTAAGTCTATAGAGGGGATGTTCCTCTTGTGAGTAAATAGCACCGCCTTGCTTTTCGATGGAGACAAGGATAAACCATGCTCCAGAAGCCAAGTGTTTAAAAGGTTAAGGGTGATGTTCAAATTAGCAGATATATCATCTATTGAGCTAGACGTCATATAAAGAGCCAAATCATCTGCGTACTGGAGAATTTAGCAAGGTGGAATGACAACTGACTCCTAGTCATAGGTGTAGAGACTATAGAGCAGTGGGCTTAATACTGAGCCTTGAGGGAGACCCTTCCAAATAGTCCTGGGGGGTGAACGAAATTCAGATTTTTTATCACAATAGTTCTCTCCGTCAAAAGACCAATACAGAATTGTACGAGCCTCTCAGGGATACTCAGCTGCTGGAGTTTCTTCCTGAGTACCGAAAGTAAGACATTGTCATATGCAGACTGTATATCCAGAAACACAGCCACAAGGTACCGCTTTTGAAGGAGAGATATACGTACCTCAGTGGTAAGAATGCCAAGGCTATCCAGGGTGCTAAAGTTTTTCCTAAATCCAAACTGTGACTTGGGTAGAATCTCCCGCCTCTCTACACACCACTCAAGCCTATGCTTAATAAGGTGCTCTGCCACCTTACATAGCACAGAGGAGAGGGCTATAGGGCGTCTGCTATTAGAGGAGGATGGGTTTGCTCCAGGTTTAAGGATAGGGATGATGATTTGGGTCTTCCAATCATGGGGGATTGTACCGTTATCAAAAATTTGATTGACAATATCTAGGAAAAACATTTTAGTCTTATCTGTAGCTCTGGTTAAAAAAGAGAATGATTTCTTCTTCGTCTTGACCTGGGGTTGAATCTTTCAATCCATCCAATACCAGTTTGAGTTCATTAAAAGTGAAAATTTCATTTAGGGCATTTTGGCCAGGCAAAGGAAGAGGATGGTGATTAGGAACGGAGTCCTCTGTGGGAACCCATGGTGGGGCCAGCTTGTCAGCAAAGGCATCAACCCATGATGTCAGGTCATTACAGTCAACATCCTCAATGGAACAGGCACCTCTAAATTTTTTGATTTGCTTCCACACCACTGTTGATGGTAATCTGGGTGAGCAGTTTTCGCAGAAGTTCAACCAACCATACTTTTTTTTTTTGAGGCATGTATCTTTTTTGCCCTAGCAGCCTTCTGCTTATATGATAGAAGGTTGTCCTCTGTCATAGCTGAATTATAAATAGTTTCCGCTTTCCGTCTAAGCCTAACGGCCTCTGTGCACTCAGCATCCCACCAGGGGGTGGATAAGGTGTAATTGGAAGAGTTTTTGACTGGAATATGCTCATTGGCAGAGGATATAATGGAGTCCCGCAAATCTGAGTAGGAATTTAAAACATTGTTAGGGAGAGGGGAGGGAATGGCATTAATTTTATTTTCCAAGGATACTGCATATGCATTCCAGACTGCCCCTGACAACCTATACTTGCACGAGGGGGAAGGGTTAATAGGAGGGGAAGTGGTAGTAGTAAGTGTTATTATTATAGGAAAGTGATCACCACCATATGAGTGGGGGAGGATGTTCCAGGAGATTAGGGAAGCAAGGCCCGGCGACGATATGGTAAGATCAACAGCACTTGGGTTTGGGAGGACTCTACGAGTCTGGGATACATCATTTAATACACACAGATTAGCCTCATCAAAGATCTCTATTAGTGCATGTCCAAATGAGTTACAGTCACTTGACCCCCAAGAGGTGTGATGACCATTAAAGTCGCCCATGATGATCACCGGAGGGGGGACAGAATTGAATAATAATAAGAGGTCTGGAATAAGTGAGGTGCAAGGGTGAGGAATATAAAGTGAAATGAGGGACATATTATGTATTCCTGCTGCTACTATGTTGAAAAGAGGGGAGTGTGTGGGGAGGGTGATTCGGGAAAAGGATAGCTTATGGCTAAGTAAAAGGCAGCAACCATTATATCCATTATCCATATCGTCCCGGAGGCATGAGTACCCGGTCATACGAAAACGATGTACAGGTTTTAGCCATGTCTCCGAGACTGCAATGGCCAATGGTTTATACTTGTTTATGAGATGCGTTAAATCAGATTTTTTAGAGCGGATGCTCTGGGTGTTCCATTGAATTATTGTTGGGGAATCTATTGGAATGAATAGGTAAAGACATTTGGGAAAGTGATGAGGCAACGTTGGGCGGTAATGTAATGTTATATTGGGAGATTATGGAGAGTAAAGTTTGTAGTAGGGTTAGGAGGAGATTTTGGGGCATTGAATGATCTGAAAGCATGGCTAGATTACTTAGCCTCGCGGAATGATTTTAATATGAAAGAGAGATACAAGCTGCAGAAAGTTAACACGAAGGCACTTATAGAAGAAGCTCGTGAAAGGTGCAGAATGAAAGCGGATGAAAGGTTGTCGTCCAATTTCCGGGATAATGCCAAGCTCTTCTGGAAAGAGGTAGGCAAGACCCGGAGTTGTTCGGCAATCTGCAGTATGAATAAAGTGCTTAGTGTTAACAATGACGTCCTAACAGACCAAAGTGACGTCCTGCAGAGATCCTGATCCCGATGTCATTGAAGTCATTAGTATGAAAGAAATAGAACAAGCGATAAGAAGTATGAAATGTGGTAAGGCTGCGGGAAAAGACAGAGTCACTGCTGAGATGATCAAGTACGGCGGGTCGCGTGTCTGGGACACACTATGTCTGTTATGCAACTTGTGCTGGCGGACGGGTGAGGTCCCAGATGACTGGCGAGTAGCAGTTGTAGTACCTATTTACAAAGGGAAAGGCTCGCGCCTAAACTGCTCCAGCTACAGGGCGATCAGCTTGGTCAGCTTAGCTAGTAAGGTGTATGCAAAGGTTATAACGGCACGAATGCAAGAAAAGTCTGAAAGGTATTTATGGGAGGCTCAATGCGGATTCCGACGTGGAAGAGGTTGCATGGATCAAGTGTTTTCTCTCCGCATGATCGCGGAAAAGTTTCTGGCTCTTAGCCAGAAGGTTTTCTGCGCTTTTGTGGATCTACAGAAAGCATTTGATAACGTTGTGAGAGAAACGCTGTGGGACTTGCTGCCAGGATATGGTGTGGACGGCTCGCTACTGCGGGCAATACAGTCGCTTTATAGGGACTGTAAGGCTTGCGTGCGAGTAGGGGGGGATGTGTCACCTCTTTTTGATGTCTGTACAGGCGTCAAACAGGGATGTGTCATGTCCGCCTGGCTGTTCATAGTGTATCTGGACAGTTGCCTGCAGAAGTTGAAAGATTTTAATATGGGTGTGAATTTGGGTGACTTTACAGTAAACTGTCTGCTGTACGCTGATGATGCGGTGCTCATGGCCTCATCAGAAGCCGACCTTCAGGCATTAGTCACTAATATAAAAGAGGGATGTGAAAGTAAGGGTCTCCGCTTGAATGCAAGTAAAACTAATGTTCTAGTATTTGAAAGAGGTGACGTAAAAACTAAATGCGAGATTAGGGTAAACCAGGAACGTCTAGAGCAAGTGAATGAAATTGTGTATTTAGGAAGTATGTTTAGCGCGGATGGAAGATGTGATTCGGATGTGGAACGGCGAGTAGCTGCCGGAAACAAAGTTAACGGTGCTTTGTCCCAGTTAATAAAGCGACAAAGCATCGTAAAAGAAGCACGACTGGCGATTCATAACGCAGTGCTAGTGCCAACTTTGCTTTACGGTAGTGAAACCTGGGTATGTCAGCAGATGCATGAAAGTAAATTGAATGCTGTGGAGATGCGATCACTTCGAAAGTTGTGCGGCGTTACCTTGGCTGGCCGAATACGTAACGAAGTGATACGCAATTTGGCAGGTTTGAATGAAAGTGTCAGCGTTAAGCTGGAAAATGGCGTGCTCCGTTGGTTTGGACACGTCCAACGAATGAGTGAGGAACGATTGACGAAGAATATATATTGTTCAAAAGTAGAGGGTAGAAGGAGTCAGGGTAGGCCGAGACTTACATATGAAGACCACGTGAGCAGATTGCTCAAAAACGGAAAGGTCAAAAGTACTCGGATACCCAGACGTGCGTGTATGAAGCGATTGATGAATCTCGAAGAAGCGAAAGAAGTATGCATGGATCGCGAAGCCTGGCGATCTGTCCTCTCTGACTACCCCGTCAGGGATACAGCGTGAAGATAGTTAGTTAGTTAGTTTTAGAATGATCTTGAGTGGATTCAGTATAGGATTGGGAGGGTTGAGCTGAACTTTGGGGGTTTGTAAGGGCACAACCATTAGTGAAAGAGGTTCTGGGATCAGAAACTATTGCCTGGTGAGCAATCCTATCATAAGATTTAGCCGGTGGGGCTCTGGCTCGAAGAGTAGTGAAGGTTGTTTTTTTGTAGGATGTTCTTAATATAGAAGGTTCAGGGGTAATAGGGGATTGAGTGGCCCGTGATGCAGCTGACTTGGTGGCTACCGCAAAGGATTTTTGTCTCTTGGGAACCGAGTCTGAAGACTCCAAGTAAGATAAACCCTCCTGGGACATAATAAATTTAATTTCCTTTTGTCGATCCTGTTCAGGACATACCTTGCTAATTGAAAAGTGGGCTTCTAAGCAAAAAAGACAGGTAGACATAGCTTCCTCAATAGTGCAAGCTCGACCCACATTAGGTTGAGTGCACCTGTAGCATCTTGGCTTAGAGCGACATTGGGAAGCAATGTGGACGAACCTACCGCAACTAAGGCATTGTATAGTGGGAAATTGGTAGGGTTCAACAGACAGAGAGGTATAGTAAGAGTATATATGAGTGGGAAGAACTTGTCCTTTAAAAGTGATGACAACTGTTTGGGTAGGGACCCAGGTTACAATATTGTTTTCATCTATAGTCTTCCTATTAAGCCGGCGTGCTTTCAGTATAATACTGCAACTAGGTGGGAGGACTATGGACTCTACGAATTCATCCATGGATAGGTTTACGGGTACTGATCGAACAACACCCATTCTTGAGATATTGTAGGTGGGTATAAAAGCCTCATATTTATTGATATCCAAAATAGGATTGCCTAGGAAAAAGTTAGCATCGCGAGCTGATTTAAACTGTACTGACATTTTATTTCTACCTACCCGATTTATACCATCTTGACAGATATTTTGCACCTTATGTTGTACTAGAAATTGCCCAAATTTAATGGGTTTAATATTATAACCTGCAGGAAGGTCTTCATCTTTTTTGGAAACAATGATTACAAACGGTCCCTTATCCAACTCACTATACGATTTTATTCCCAAGACAACTGGGAAGGGTAGGGTGGGAGTAACTAGTTTGATATGATGCCGCGGCTGATTCTGCGTCTGTAATAATTTTCTTCGCTATCCTATTATCTGGTTATATATGGCCTATGGTCTATATGATGCTTTTGCCGGGAACTTTTATTAGAAAGCTCCATAGGCTGATGGGGATCTGGAGGATCAGGGGGCTCCGGCGGAGAGTCCGCCATGCTTACCTGTTACACCACTGTGAACACACACAAAACACTATTTAGTATTTGTTAGTACCATTAACCAATTAAAACGTAATTCTGACAGTAAAATATATAAACAAGTAGCAGAATAATTAGATTTTCCACTGAAAACTCGCTAACACGTTACACGGGTCCTAACGTTAGAAGGCAAGTCCATTTAATATGTTATAACATTTCATTCTGTTTGTTTTTGTTTTGAACGACATGAGTTTGACGTTGTCAAAACTGTCACGGTCGTTTCGAGTCTTTTGGCGCGTTCTAAAATTAACGCGTGCTGTCTATGGTGTCTTTCAGTTTGGTGCTGGACATTGAACTTAGATAGATTAGCTGTCCTGACTTGCATCCACACATAAAAACGTGCGGTGTGACAAACAGGAATAGTAATAGTAATTTTTTTTTATTCTGCCAATGTTTTGTCAAGGCTGTATCTGCCGTAATCGAGTGAAGGAAAAGAAAGGAGCTCGTTCTCTTTCTACGACATGGCGTCATGAGTAAATGCCTGGTCATGGTGATTTAATTCGGATTAATATCCGAAGCGTCTTTATATCAAATATGTATACACAATAATTGTTGTTATGAGGTGAGAATATTTGTTTTGATTTGTTTTCTTCGTAATCGGTAAGATTACTTGGCCTTTGCGAATAATATGTTCTTACAATGGTTGTACTTTGTATTTCAGTGTGCTTATCAAGAGACTTAGCAAATAACATGAAAAAGATTGATGGTAGAATGATCTAGTTAAAACCCCACTGAAATAAGTGATAAGTTAAAACTATATAATCTTTTAGACGCTATTCCTTAACAGAATGTTGAGGGTGAAATGATTTTTACAAATAACTAATATCTGTAACTTTTCTGTTGTTACAGGGGTTTTTCGTTTTTCTTCTTGGTTTTTTTTAGTTCTTTATTTTAGATTTACATGATATTTTATAGTGTAACGTGTTTCACGTTCTCTGTATTCTACGTTTTTTTACTCCGTGTGAATGTCCGTAAGAAGACACTTCTATTAAACTGATATGATGTTCAGAGAAGAGGATATTTTTCCCTACACTGGTTACTTACTACCTGGACTTTCCAAAATATGAAAAGATGTGAAGGATTTGGACGTTCCTCAACCTTATATCCAGATAAGTAGTAATCCTTAATTAGTTTTTATGTATAATAACTCGGTAAAGGCCGACTGATGTTGATAGTTTAAAAGTAATAACTTTTAACTTTAAATATTCAATTCTCATGTATAGTGGGATCCATATACATATATGGATCCCACTATACATGACTAAGCCATTTCTTTTCACTTTCATATATAAATACGTATGTCTACCTATGGATATAGTTTAAATAAATGTAATTAATAATTGGTACTTGTGTTTTTAATTGCATCATTCGTTTGATGGAGAGATACCTGGCGCCATCTCTTTATAAATTCTGGTATTTCTCTGCTCCAGGTTGGTCCATACTCACTCCCTATCTTCATACTCTGCTAGCTGGTGCACCGGTGATTCTTTGAGATAGTGTTCCTTACACATCTCCAGGGATTACCAACCGTACCGGATGGGTGTATGGAGGTGTGTTGTTGCTACCTAGTGCGCACCACCCCTACCAAGCCTGTCCACTGTTATAATGTGGCTACAAAGTGCGGCAACCGTTAGATGTTACATTGTGGCTACCGTTAACCGTTATAACAGACGTCGAAAAGAGGTATCACATTCCCCCCCTACTCGCACGCAAGCCTTACAGCCCCTATAAAGCGACTGTATTGCCCGCAGTAGCGAGCGGTCCACACCATATCCGGGCAGCGAGTCCCACAGCGTTTCTCTCACAACGTTATCAAATGCTTTCTCTAGATCTACAAAAGCGCAGAAAACCTTCTTCATTGTTTACAGCGTCATAGTTATCTAATTGTCTTTAATTTTAAAAATCAACGAGTCAATAATTGGTACATTTTTACAATACATACATACATACATACTGTCACGCCGTTATCCCTGAAGGGGTAGGCAGAGGTATACTATGCGCCCACATTTCACCGTCTGCATTTTTATCCCACGTAACAGGTGGTGAACCCATTGCCGTGTCGAAATGGACAGGCGCAGGCAGTGGCGACCTGCTTATGACCAAAGGTTGAGAAACTAGAAGCATTCCACTTGCTTCTAGCTTATCAATATTGGAGCTCAAGGTCATTCTGATTACAGTTTCTTCATCTCTGCCATTTTTCTTCTATTAGTTCTTCGCCTATTTGTAGGTTGTAGTCATAAAGGCACGTTCTATAGACTAGACCACGCATGCTATAGAATCTATAGCATGCGTGGTCTATGCCTAATCTATACTAAGGTGTTACGCTATGAATGAACCAAAATTCCCCTTAAAATAAATGATTAAAAGCACAGATACAAGATGTTTTTCTCAAGTTCCCATGTCAGCTCAAAAACAGCATTATACTTTGCAGTTTTTTAAAAACAAAATAATTACTCACGGTCATTGTTGACTTGTTCCTCGATAACTTCCACTCGAAGTATCACGCAGAGCTCTGCCAGAGTCTCCAAATGATTGATGTGTATTATATGAGGACGCAGGGTCTCGTACAAACCGTTGCATAACGATTGGAGATATTCGCTGCAGAAGAATGTATAGGGCAAAATTTATTTACTATATCTATCTGTCTTCACACTATATTCCTCACGAGATCAGAGAACACATAGCGCCAGACTTTACGAGTCATGCATACTTCTTTGGCTTCCTGCAGATACATTAATTGTTTCAAACATGCACATCTGGGTATTAAGAAAAAATATTTCTAAACCACCGTAGTTTTTTTTGTCATTGGTTTATATATTCTATGTATCATTTTCGATGCGGTGTTTTTAATAGATAGAGTGATTCATAAGGAAGGTTTTTTTATGTATAATTTGTTAAGTTTTTATATACATTAACTAAATTATAACGATATTTGTTGGGGGTGTCGGAAAAAATAAGCCATCTGGGAGCTTTCAACGAAAACGCTATCTAAACCATTTGAGATATAACAAAATAATGTATGGTGGAATTGTGTATCTAATATAGGTCTACAAAAAAAGTCCGCGACAGTATATGTCTATCTCTTAAGGATAACATACTATATCTATTATAATACTTGAAAAAAAAAACGCAATTATAAAGGGGTAATTTTTAAGGCTATTTACACAAATACGTTTTTAATCGTTTTTAATGTGTTAGTTGGCTTCAGCATTTCATGAAGATTATTTTGTTCCTTTACACTTTCCAAATTAAAGGAGTATCTTAGGAGATATGGCAAAATCACTAAAAAAAAGGAGCAAAGAAATAAATTTCGGGTAACCATTATTCGACCCGGCTGAATCAACTAATTTGGAAAATGTTTATACACTATTGTGAAATTAATGAACGACGGGATTAAATGGGTGCCACGGTGTTCGAAGTATGTCACGGGTGAAGCCTGGGGGTCATCTAGTAATAAGTATATGTTTATAAGTAGTCTAGATCCCATCATCATCATCCGAGAGTCTGTCCCAGTTGCGTCTCGCGACGCCCGGGGTCCGCTTTCCTACTATTTCTTCTCCACTTCGACACAACATTACACAAGGTTATGGTTTACTACTATACTTTGGGCTAAATGTTGCTATGTAAAAAGAAAATATCACAAAATATTAATCAAAAGAAAAACAGGTACTCACTCAAGCGCAGGCGATGGTTCTGAGAAGAAGTGATCGTATAGCGCGCATTCATCGCGCGCCGCGTGTGCTAACAGAGAACAAGCGGCCCGCGCCAGCGAGCAATGGTCACGTGCACGTCCGTCCACTGCGCCGCGTAACGCACCACCTGTTGCAGCGCCTGCTACACGGGCACGGGCCGCTGCGTACTCGCGTTGCATCTCACCAAGAAGTCGCGCATAGCTGTAATTCATAATAAAACGTTATGTGTTACAGCATCATAAAACAAAGTTGTGTTGTTATCTATACTAATATTGAACGCGCTAATCTCAGGAACTACTGGTCGGATTTGAAAAAATATTTTTGTTTTAGATAGCCCATTTATCGTGGAAGGCTTAGGCTATATATCATTACGCTACTAGACTTGGGAGCAGAGCAGTAGTCATAAATGTCGACAAATTAATTTTTATGCATCATTGTAGAATTTATTAGCGACGGGATTATAGGTGCGAAATATTCCACTGGCTGGTCTTTTGTACCACATAAAACTCAAGGAACCGAGCCGATTTTTATGAACCTTGATTTGGCTAAGTACGAGTCGAAGTCGCACACAAACGTTTCGGTACAATTATCTATAAAAACGGCAAAAAAAATCATGTATATTGAATGGGAGCGCTTTAAATATTGATTTATTTTTTTCTTTTCAATATTTGTTAATATAGCGGCAACAGTAATGCATCATGTGTGAAAATTTCAACTGTCTAGCTATCACAGTTCATGAGATACAGCCTGGTGACAGGCAGACCATTAGGTACAGAACCCTAACAACAGAAAAAGTCTGAAAATAAATGTGACACTTTCTATGGATTTTTTTTTATACGATTAGTATGCCGCTTACAGACCACCCACTATTGGCTAGCAATGGGCTTAAATGAGGGGCGCCCATCACCTGATCGTGGTGGCTCTGGGCATACCCACTAAAAGTCCTCGGCTACCACTCTGCCCTAATAGAGGTGTTTTGGGACCAGTGAAACTCACCAAAACACATGAACCTGATTCCAAGCTAAAGCAAAGCTATTATCTAACTAAGGTATATTAAACGGAAAAGTCAAAAGTACTCGAATACCCAGACATGCATGTATGAAGCGATTGATGAATCTGCAAAAAGCGAAAGAAGTATACATGGATCGTGAAGCCTGGCGATCTGTCCTCTCTGACTACCCCGTCAGGGATATAGCGTGAAGATAAGTTAGTTAGTTAGTATATTAATCACTTTCGGATAGGTGATATGCCTACAGTTAAAAATGAAATCATTTAAATGTGTCAGTTGACAAAAGCTGCTTTCATTTCATGATTGATGATGCGTTTGGAATTATCAAATCTATAAAAACCGCTCGACTTAACTGGTGTGAAAGGTTTACGGATTCTCTATTAATTACACAGAGTAAAAACACTAGAGTTGCATAAAACATCAGCTGCGGATCTTGCAAAGCGGCCACAGTAATAAAAAAAAGTAACTATGTTTTTTCAATAATTTTTGTTCTTGAAATATTTGTTTTGAACTTCGTTCCCGTATGTTTA
Organism: Thumatha senex; assembly: GCA_948477245.1. Classification (NCBI taxonomy): domain Eukaryota; kingdom Metazoa; phylum Arthropoda; class Insecta; order Lepidoptera; family Erebidae; genus Thumatha; species Thumatha senex. Next base: position 5,930,961 of record OX419728.1, read on the forward strand.
ATAGGTCAGTTACAAAAAAATATATAGCTATCATAGAGTAAACTCTTTTTTGCTACAGGTAGATGTCGTTGTGTATATTATGTGCTGTAACGTTGTAAAACGTCACATTGGAACGTTATTGTTAGTCTTGGGATTTAGAGAAAGAAAAGAGTAGATAGTTTACTCTTTCTCCCTACTTGTCATCGAATTTATATAATTTATGTTTTGAGTAGGCAGAATGTTTTTGAATGTCTTAGCCTGTTCTTAGAACGAATGAAATAAAATGGTCTTGTCCACTGGCCAATGTCTTGGCAACCATGCCAACGAAAAAGTATTTTCAAAATAAGGAACGTCATTCGCCTAGCTACAGATCGACAGAAAAGATGTCGTCGTAAATATATTTTTTAAACTTCGCTAAAAAGAAGTAGTCTTTTACAAATTGTATATGGAAGTTCACGTCTGTGACTTCTTATCAATGTTTATACCAAAATAACTATGTATTTCGGTAAGATCTTTGGATTTTTGGAAGCACATTTCTAGTCTTGGTGATCTGTAGTATTTTGACGAAAGATTATGCGTTGTTTGCAGCTAATTTCGCAAATTACGAAGCTTGGAGAGGCGTTAATGGAATATTTGCCTGCTCTTCAAGATTTATGGGTTTCCTTTAAAAAAAGTGGTAAGTTCTCTTTATGTGTTCAAATCACGAACAAATCTCCAATTGTTTTTCCAAATCTAATGGAACTAATTTCTTTTCTTTGCAGCTGAAAATGCACTTTTTTTATCCATATTAATTCTATTGTTGGATAAAATTTGCCATGGATGCTAACTATGTGGTTACGGGCTCGTCTTTCTAGTGGAGACGACTCTTGTCGCGGTCTGCAGATGTGATTTCGAATCCCGTGGTAAAGTAACCGCCTTCAGGTACTTATTTCAAATTGTTTTTGTGTAGATTAATCTAATAATGATGCACGACTCATGATTAGGCCACAAGTAACGACTTAATGATTTGGCTCATGTTTTGAATCATGTTATAATATATTTTTTTTGGACTTATAAGCTGGCATTATGCTAGGTATTCTAAATTTCACGCCTCATCCCTGAGAATAGTTAATCTTTAGCTTGCTAAAACACTGGAATAAATTATACCAATAGTGATAATGATTATGATGTATATTCAATCAATTCGCCTATAGAAATATAGAAACTTTCTTCTAGAGATGTATTCTATTATTTTTGGTTCCTGCTCTTATGATTAGAGGCTCAATCTCTATCGCTGATATCCGTGTGCATAAAGTTGGTAGGACTTATCCTCCTGGCGCCTGAAACGAGTTATATATTTTGTTTGTTAGTTTGTTTGTTAGTTCATGTCTCCATAATAAGACAATTGTAACATTTTTTAATTATTACAGTGCACCATTACTATGTAATGAGCCCGGTAAGGAGCTAAAGAAAGCTTGGTGGGACCAGAGCCATGCCTGCCGATTGCTCACAAGATCACCAAGGGAGTCATTAGCAGAAGCATTCTGGTAGAAACCAACCTTAGATGGAGGACTTCGACAGGCATGAGACAGTCCAAGATTTTTATCAAAGGAATGGATGCAAAAAGAACTAGCCATTTGTCAAACTAACCAGAGGAAACATTAGGCTGGTTATAGAGATGATCACAGGACACTGTCGCCTGAACAGGCACTTAACAGTGATAGGAGTAATGGACGACCCAAAATGCCCAGAATGCATGGAGGAAGAGGAGACCAGCTTCCACCTACTAGCTGAGTGTCCTATGTATTTCTTAAGCAGATGAAAAATTATGGGAACGGACAAACTCAAAGAAGAGGACCTGGAGTATTTATATATACTGCAAAGAAACAAAAAGGTTCAACGGGGCGCCGTAAAACGTGCTGGGATACCCAAACCAATCCGGCAGGAGGAAATCTGGGGAAATGAGCGGAGCAGGCGGCAGAATATGCGGTCGGATCGATCCCTCGGCAGTGCCGGCGTCCCCTACAAGAAAATAATAATACTATGTAATCAAAATATGTAATGGAAATTTGTTACTTTTATAAATATAAAAATTAAAACTAAAATTAAGAACCATAAAATTAAAACAAGTCATGTTTGTTTCGCATCGCAGTCCTCACGTGGGAACGTTCCCTAAAGACTGCCATAAATAAATATCCATCACGCCTTATCCCCGAAGGGGTGGCAGAGGCATATTATATGCCCACTTTTCACCGTGTGGATTCCTGTCCCACGTAATAGGTGGTGAGCCCATTGCCGTGTTGAAATAGACAGACGCAGGTTGTGGCTACCTGCTGTTGAAATTTTTTAAGCCGCGTATAAGGCGTTCAACCAGGCTTAACGACTGCCATTTTACTGGCAACCGGGACCAACGGCTTAACGTGCCTTCCGAAGCACGGAAACGCTCGTAAATGTAAATGCCACAAAGTGGTCACCCATCCGAGGACCAGCCATAGTGAAAGTTGCGTAACTCAGTGATCGTTTACAGAACACTGAGACCGCGAGGCCACGAGCGCTTTTAAAGACTGCCAGCACTGCCAAATTCCCAATAGACAGCAAAAATAAATAAATATACAAAAAAACTGAAAACAAAATTAGTAAAACGATGACCCACCTTTGAGTTTGGTTACATACATATCGTCACGCCTGTCTCCAATCGGGGTAGGCAGAGACTATGGCTTTTCACTTGCTACGATCCTGGCATACAACTTTCGCTTCTTCAACTTTCATAATTGTTTTCATACACGCTCGCCGATTAAGGGTACTCTTGGCATGGCCTTTAGTCAATAGATCTTCAATATGATTGGTATACGTACATCGAGGTCGACTCTTACCAGTTTGCCCATTTACTCTCACCGCATAAATTTTCTTCGTCAGTCTATTTTCATCCATCCTCTCCACATGTCCGAACCATCTAAGCATCCCTTTTTCTATCTTAGTCACTATGTCTTCTCTCATATCGCAATGTTCCTTTATCACGCTGTTCCTTTCTTTATCTATCAATTTCACTCCAGCTGTACTTCGCAGACTCTTCATTTCTACTGCATTAATTTTACTTCTATGCTTCTTCTGCCATACCCAACTTTCACTGCCATAGGTTAGTGTAGGGACAAGCACTCCTCTATGCACAGCCAGTCTTGCCTTTTTAGACATGTTTTGGGTGCTCATAAAGATGTACATTGCTCCATTCACTTGATTGCCAGCCAAAACTCAATTTCATTACTTTCAATGTCATCATCACACTTTCCATCTCTCGCAAATTTTGAGCCTAAGTATATAAATTCTTTCACTTGTTCCACTCTTTTTCCTTCCACAAAAATCTAGCAATCTGTCATGTTTTTCTCTCTTTCAAAAACCATTACTTTCGTGTTATTTACATTTACTTTCATTCCTTTGCCTTTCAGCGCATCATGCATAATATTATCCATCAACTCGTCCACTGATGATGTAAGTATTACCTGATCATCAGCGTAAAGAGACATTTGATAGTCAGATTAGTCATTTTTAAACCATACGCACTTTCTTGCAGTTCTTTCAAGCAACTATCAATGTATAGGTTACACAACCCTGTCTCACACCTTTTTCGATGTGAAAAAAGTCTGTGCAAGCTCCGTTGATTCTGACACAAGCACTGGGTCCCTCATATAGAGATTTCAGTGCTCGTATATCAATAAAATAGTGTCATCCACTTACTCTGAATTCTTCGCAGCTCTTTTTTCTATTTCACTTATCACCATTTTCAATTTAGGGGCCGCCGCTTGAAACTTGCCAAAATAGACCGCATATGCCGTATCAATAGTCTCCTGGTCGCTTTGATCCTCGTCGTTAGGTGCCAGCACTTGGTGAGTGGCGTGGTTCAATACATACGTAACGTAGGAACGAATCAGAGATATAGCACGGTTTTGTAGATGTCGATATTTGACAAGATATGTGTGGGACTCTTTGAAGGTATTCTGTAAAATTGATATTATAATTAAAATGGTAGAAAGATACTGTAGAATATACATAGATAGATGTGACTGTAATGAAGCGTAACATTTAGACAGGCATGTATTTGGGTAACTCTTTTAGGATGGGGTTGTTTCAAAATCTCTTTCATATCAATATGCAGCCCAATGTAGAATACAGACGGTAATGGTACTGCTTAAGTAATCAAAAAATCACTGATAGCGCTCTGATACTTACATTATTCCTCATATAGTCCAAGCATTCATCAATCTTGGCTAGAACATTGAAAAATGTCTCGCTGTTTACAGACATAGTTGGACTGTTGAGCCTCTGTGATAGGTGCTCCACTTGTGTAAAATAGTGAAGTTTCTGCTTTATATCATCACCTGAAATACAGCAAGTTACGATTGCTTGAGGTAGAGAAGCTGAGGTGAGGGTGGGTGGCTTAAACTACTGCAACTGTGCTAACTCAGGAATGAGAAAAAAATACTAAGTTAGTCGTAGAATCCAAGTGAGGGATATTCTTGTTGGGCTACATATAATAGTCATGTCCTGGCATTAGCCCCGCGTTAGCCAGCCAGGGTGTGTGACTTTTATATCGAACACAATTATATGGACACTGGTATCCCAGGTGTCAATCAAGCAGAATGGTAATCAAGCTCTAGCACTAAGGTGGCCTAACACATGTATACAAATTTTAATCAAACATCTGTTTAGTTGCATGTTAAAAGTGTATAACAACTTGACAATGCTTTTAGATATGCTCATTAGATAGTCACCAAAAATCTAAATGTGATATAATTTTGATATACAAATATGCAGTGTGTTTTTTTTAACTGGGACAGTATAGGAAATCCAAAACCATAGAAGTACTAAAACATGCTTGTATCTGTATTCAGCAAGAGGGAGGTCATATTTAACATGTTGCCTTTTTAGTTTTATTAAAGTTGGTAAAAATTAGTGTTAAGTACGAAAATGGTATGAGAAACATTTTATTAAATTTGACTAACTTTTGCTGCTCAGATTTTTTTCTTCAAAAACAATGTAATATTCCCTATATGAAATTGAGTCGATTGGTAAAATTTTTTTTTCTCGAAATTACCTGCCTTGCTCTACCACTGGACCGAGACCCAGTTACTTCTATTCCCCAATACTCTTCCATAGGCAAGACAGCAGGATATTAATGACCTGGGTTTAGATCTGCTCCCTATTGCGTGGGATCAAACACAACCAGTAAAGTGTAAAAGTATATTTGCCTAACTCTACTGCAAAATGCAGTGATTATATGTTTGAATTTGTATTACAAATTATTTAGAAAGCCTTAGATAAATATGTGGATTTTCTATTACTGAATCTAATATCCTTACCTATACTGGATAGCTTGTTCTGGTCAGCTAATAATTGTTCACTCATAGTATGTAGTGCATTTGTTTTGTTTGAGACAAAGTTGTACTGCTCTGATAATTTTTCTAAGTCAGACATTGTAGCCTCTATCTGCAAAGAAAAATGTTTTGTATGAGCAGGATGCTTGCCAGTATTTAAAAAAAATTTCATGCTGTATCCCTGACAGGGCAGTTAGAATCATGGTCTGTACAAGTGCTTGTGGAGTTCTCTTATGAAAGTATCTGTCTCAAGAAAATTGAAGTGTCTACTTGGAGAAGTGACACACATAACATTTATAGACAATCCAAAATCAGTTTGAAAATTGAGATGTGAATAATAAATATTTAGCTAATTGGTAGGGAGTTTATCATAGCTGTAATACCAGATGTCAATAATACTCTGTAGCCCAGGATAATAAGATTATAGTGGGGAGATGATGGCCTGATACCGCAGATGTTGTACTACAAGAGATCCAAAATTATATGTCAGTACAAAGTTACATTTCATATAAATTATGCAATAAATGATTGTTTTGTACTCTCATTGTTTGTAAGACCTTTACAATTAATGGTCCTATTTTATTTCAGTCAATTAATTTACCTACATCCTACATTAGTTTATGAGCGAAGTAGGCGGCAGAATATGCGGTCGGCTACTGGAAAATAATAATACATTAGGTTATAATTACCTGATTCGTTAGTGAGATACATTCATTTTTCCTTTCATCAAGTTGTTTATAATAGGCCTCATAAGGAGTATTGTCTGCCTTCAAGTTAGTGTCATATAGGGTCTCATACCAATCCAAGAAGTCATATGTAGTGTCCACTGGGGGAATTGTATTTGATTGATCTTCTTCAACATCATTGTGGGATTTTTCCTACAAAATATATCATAATATAAAATGCAATTAAAAAGATAAATATTTCTACTTAATTAGCATTATTTTTCCTTGGTAATGTGCTCTGCATTATTATGATAATATAAACAGTATTTTAGGTCAGTATTTATGGAAAGAATTGGGTATTAGAGGCAAAATAAAAATACTAACATCTTCCACGTCAGTCGGAACACGGAGTATTAGCGCTTCGAGGTCAAGTATAGCTTCTCTTTGGTCAGACGTAAGAGGTGCCAGCGGATTCTCTGCTGCCTCCCACAGTAACAATTTACTTTGAATTTCTTTTAGGCTCATATTTTAACCATTTGCAAAAGTAATTGCAAGTCGGTTTGATATATTACAGATGACTGGTTGACAGTGGCAACTTGATTTGACATTAATTGACATTGATAGATGCTTTTTTATACACCTATTTCTAAACACAGCATTTACTCCATAACGCCTAAAAATCTATTCCCCGATCAAAAAGTGCCTTCCAAACGTTGAGTAATAAAAATGGTCTAAGAATAAGCACTAGAGATGTTATGCCAAATATTGTATTCGATATATGTCACTAGCGTTACCGTATTTTCTTTCGCTAAAACATTTGGGCGCGAACTATTTTCTTTAATTTACTACATCATTGAGATATAATATAGAGTGAGCATGTTGTTCCATATGAACTAACAGTTAAACAAATATGATCTAAATCGACATTGTACTCATAAAATTATAGCCATCTTGCTTTAACTTAGTTGTAATACCCCATGTAAAAAGAGACAACAATACATTCATAGCAATGCATTATCGTGGCCGGTCGCCATATTAGTTACTCACCGTAAACTGTCAAAGCGAGTCTGTTGCCCTTTAAATATCGTTTTTCATATCGATTTTTCAAGTGTGAATTGTAGTGTAATAATTTTAGGTTAAGGTTGCTTAAAAATTACAGTAAAAGAAAAATCTGACTGTATACAATAGAATGAATACAGATAAAATCAGCTGGAATTGTATTATTTTTACTTATTTAAATTCTTTACGGATTAAGTCATAAATATTCCTTAATTAAAAGTGTAATCCAGTCTTCTATGAATTTAAGATTTCAATATTTTGGCAAGAAAAGTACTGAAAAAATAATATACCACTATTATTTAAAATAAAATTATTTTATTTCGTAATACGATTTAATTCGTGGGAAGCGCTCGTGGCCCCGCGGACTTAAGCAACTTTCACTATGGCTGGTCCTCGGATGGGTGACCACTTTCTGGCATTTATATTTGCGAGCGTTTCCGTGCTTCGGAAGGCACGTTAAGCCGTTGGTCCCGGTTGCCAGTAACATGGCAGTTGTTAAGCCAGTTGAATGCCTTATGGGCGGATTGAAAAATTTCAACAGCAGGTCGCCACAACCTGCACCTGTCCATTTCAACACGGCAACGGGCTCACCACCTGTTCCGTGGGACAAAAAGCAAAGCATACGGTGAAACTAATATAGTGCCTACCCCTTCGGGGATAAAGGCGTGAAAGTATGTTATGTTTTATGTTACGATTTAATTGTAAAACCAAAAATGTAAGTGGCTGGGTTATCTTTGTGATTTATATTGTAAATGAATAAGACTGATTGCATTGTTTGTGAATCGAAAATGTAGGTGTTAGTGTTTCTGTGATTTATATTGTAAACAAAATCGCATTGCTTATAAAATCGAAAATGTAGGTGTCTGGTGATTTACATCTATCTGTCTATTTTAATAAAATTACTTGTGACTCACACATCTATCAACACCCAGCCGAACCCTTGCACTGTGCACCTAGGAATTCGAATTTTAGGGTAAACTACCTTATAATGTAGGCACCCACTAAGAAAGGTTTTTAAAAATTCCTCCCAAAGGAGGTAAAATAAGGCACAAACAGTTGTATGAAAGTTCGTCATTTTCAAAGTTAGAGACATGAAATTACCAATACTTATTACTCATTATAAATGAATAGACACGTGTATCGCGGTTTTGATATTTTTTATCTTTAGAGGTAAAATGGAGGTTGTCTTTTAGACATATTAAAATTAGCGGGTGAGTCATTCTTATAATCAACATCCAGACGAAGCCCTTGGACCAATAAACTTATTTTTTTAGGGTAAGCTATAGACTAGGCGCCCACTAAGAATGGATCTTTTGAAATTCTAACCCTACGGGACAAACTTTCGTATAAAAATCATCATTTTCAAAGTGAGAAACATAAAATTACGTACACATGTTTTTGGTTCTAAATAAATAGGTACGTGTTTCGCGGTTTAGCCAATTTTACTTATAAAGGGGTAAAGTCGGGGTTCTAAGTTTATATGGGAGAGTCTTCATTTTCAAAGATAGCAACACCAAATTTTGCATATTTACTTTTGAGATCAAGTTTAAAATATGAAAGATTTTGAATATTTATTAGTGACATGGGTCAAATGTATGAGGTACAAAGAGTGTTCAAAGAATTTCACGAGCGAAGCCGGGGGCACACCTAGTTGTAAAAATGTGACTTTTATCTGTCTAGAAGAAAGCTCAATAAAACCAGATCTCGACCCAAACTGTTTATTATTTATTACTAAATAATCTTTAGTGAGACATTTCTTGTTTATCGATTATTTATTATATAATTATTATTTGTCATAAAGGTATTTCGGCATTTTTAAGCGTTTTATTTTACCTTTTATTTTCCGTGCTTCGGAAGGCACGTTAAGCCGTTGGTCCCGGTTGCCACTAAAATGGCAGTCGTTATGTCTGGTTGAAGGCCTTATGGGCGGCTTGAAAAATTTAAACAGTAGGTAGCCACAACCTGCGTCTGTCTATTTCAACACGACAATGGGCTCACCACCTATTACGTGGGACAGGAAGCCCCACGGTGAAATGTTGGCATATAATATGCCTCTGCCACCACTTCGGGGATAAGGCGTGACGGTTTTTTTTTCTTAATACATTCACTACTGGCTCCCGCGCAGTATGTGTAGTCTTTATTTTTGGCTTATGCGTGTCTACTCATACGACGTCTGACTTTGACATTTACGCATGCCTGCCATTTCAAGAAAGGGAGAGATTTACAACTGGATGAATTAAAAGCCTGAAATTATCTCCGGTCGAAACCCGGACACTATATGCTAACTTCATCTTTAAATATATCGATATGATATAGGGCAGCAATACGCAAAGACGCCATTTTTGTTTCTCAGTATGAGTAGTAGGTATACACGCATTTTTCGTAGGTATGCCATCTCTAGTTACTCTAAGGGTTATATTATATGCTCGATGCTTCTTATGTACAGAAACGCTGTCATACTTCCTGATTTCTTAGATTAAATAAAATTATTAAGACTCTAAAGGGACCAATTTTTACAATGCCTAATGATTTTTTAAATAGATCAACATCTAGTTTATTTTATTCTTGTGGCGATACTATCTGCAACAGCAGCGCATGATGCGCTCGTGTTATGTAAACAATCACTGCGTTAAGCAATTTTCGCTATAGCTGATCCTTGGATGGGTGACCACTTTGTGGCATTTAGATTTGCGAGCGTTTCCGGTTTGGAAAGGCACCCGGTTGCCAATAAAAGGCAGTCGGTAAGGTAGTCGAAAAACTGTAGGGCGTCTTGAAAAATTTCAACAGCAGGTCGCCACAGCCTGCGCCTGTCCATTTCAACACGCCAATGGGCTCACTACCTATTATGTGGGACAAACATGCATACAGTTTAATATGCCTCTACCTACCCCTTCGGGGATAAAGGCGTGACAATATATTTTTTTAAATGTTTCACACTAAATTCATATAGATGGCGACAGTAGAACTTTAAGGGGCCATCTACTGGAAGCCTCGTTAGACTACATTGTTCCGTTAGATGGCATGTGTTGTAGTTGTAGTAATTCATTTATTCCGTCAATCGGAATTTCCTAACGCCTGGATTGTGGAATGAGTTCCCTGCAAAGGTTTTTCAGAATGGCTAGTCAGGGGTTCTTATTTTACAGGGTCGGTAACGCAAGTGACAACACCTCTGGTATTACACGCGTCTAAGCTACCCACGGTTACTTCTTTCCATCGGGTGGGCCCCTATACTTGCCACCTTGGTAGCACCAGTAGAAAATCTACTTAAGAACATTCTAAGATCTGACCAGTTGGTGGACCCATAGTCAAGCTTGAACTATCTCACAGTAGGTTTTTAAAGTAGCCCATATAAATACATAGTCAGCCCTTTTCGTTTTAGGTAAAATTTTCTACTTACCTTTTTATTTGATATTTGTTATGTTGTAATCATCATACGTAGATAATTCCCAGCTTCCGAAGTTTGCCGGTGAAAATAACTTATTTCGTTTAAACTTTTCTCGGGTCAGGAGATATGCTGCACTTCGACGTCTGTCTGGCGCGTTGTAAAGCGGAATATTGCACATTACTAGCAAGTATTGTAAGGGGCCTAAGCGACTTCACCTGTTGACTAACGGACGAAACATTGCAGGCCTCCTCATGGTGTTAGGAGGTAAGGCGGCAGTTGTTACGAACAATGAAAAATTTAAAAGCCATATAGCTGTTTCTCCTCGCTAATAAAAATTGAAGTCATGCTCCAAATTCAGGCAGGGTTTTACCCCAAAAAAACTTAATCTATCAAAACCATAGAACTTTATTTCGGGTCGTATTTAAACCGTAGTATTTTGAAAATTCCAAACTACAAAGTTGAATATTTAACAGCTACGCCGCGTAGCTTCGCGTAAGAGCGCAGTCTTTATCTCATTTCCTTGTAGTAATCGTAGAACTGAACAAACGTAGAAGTATTGTAGCAGTATGTTCGTAGCGATTAGAAATTGTCATTCGCTGAAGTGATAGCTGCAATTACACATTTGAATGGATCTCACACATCACATTACTCATTAGATCTTCGCTGATTGCTATAAAGTGTTCTCCATAGGATATTAGGGAGTAAGGCTTAAATGAGAAATAAGACGATATTATTGAGTAGTTTTGCATTTTATTGGGTATGAGGAACCTTTGTGGTCAACATAAGCTACAATGGACTTTTGTTTACAGTATATGTACAAAATTTCTGTATCGTATAATATAGTTCATATTATCATATCTAAAGGTCTAGATTAATGTTCTAGAAGTAAATTACTGTATATTCACAATAATTATGAAGACCTAACAAAATCGTCTATACAAATATGTATGTAGTAGCGTTGTACAAAATACTACTCTATCGGTAAAATAGTCACTCATCAGTCGCTGGGACACGCCTTCCAAACTTTGGCTTTTAAACAAACATCGGAGCCTGACTTATACGAGTTCCCACTTCAGTCCAAACAGTCACCAGCCACTTTGTTCGCTTGTCTAACGTTAAACGATCAAGCTATGTAAATACAGCGAATATTTAAATTATAACTTTAGATATATCTCTTGCGATAACATCTGCTTCAATCGTTCGAAGGTCTGCGGAATCGGTTCCTTTCATCACACACTTTCCTTATATACATCGTTCGTTCCGACTCACAATTCTATTACAACTTGTACTATATACAAACAATTTTTAATTATTAAAAAAATACATAGTTACATTACTTTATACCTCCATTATCATAGATTGGAATAAAAATAGTATGTTTTTTTTATAGTTTCAGCGTGCAAAATTTACTAAGGCCAGCAATCGCACGAGGACATTCTCGCAACGATCTAATCTAAACGTTACATAAATTATCAACTGTGGTTATCATACATCCAAACATTTATATTTAATCGTAAACATGTCATTAATAACGATACCAACTAAAACGAACGTCACACAACTCACTCAGTACTTTGCTATCGACAGATCATTATTCTCGGCCTCAACAGGAACATTTGCGACTCACCTGCTACGCGGTACACATACAGGGATACGTGATAAATAACTTAACATTACAATTAAAAGAGAATATATAGACAATAAATTAACACACAGTCCTTGTTCAATGCATAGGAATATCCAACTATTTCATTACATTTTCATAATATTAACACACGTCTTACAGTTATCTTAAAATGGAATACATTACGTGGATTGCGCCATTTAACGTTTAAATCAAATAAAACTATATCCGACGTACATCGTAACACTAAAGACTCGTTGCTGAGATGCGCAGCAAAAGCATGGCAGTTAGCACGAAATTCTGCACCCTAAGAATCAATAACAGAAATATTATATCTATGAACGTGAAGCATAATGTCGAAGGCGTTACAGCCCGGAGCCCGGCGTCCTCCAGAGGGAGCGGCGGCCGGCTCGTGATAGCAACTAGACACTTGTGTGATACAGGAAGGCGCACGCGCCGGCGCGGACCGGGCGCGTTGCTTCCCTCGGCGCTCGACCGGTGTACTTAACACTCATTCCTTGTTATCCTACGAATTAACATAGCACAGCCATAGAGACGTCCGTGAGGCGATGGCGGGTCGCGCGCCGAGGGCGAGGCCGAAGGGCCGGGGCCGGCGGTGGCCGGCGGACGAAATCAACGGCGCCGCGCCGCCGGCCTACGACACCGGCGGCTGAGGGCCCTGCGGTGCCGCCGGGGGCTTGGTGCCCGCTGCCGCTGGCAGTTGCGCCAGCGTGTCCTGACTTGCGTGCGCCCGCAAGTAAGTGTTCTCCACCTCCAACTGGTTGATCCTCTCCATCAGTTCTGCGATGCGCTCTTTCAGTACCTCGACTTCTTCGCGCACCGCAAACATCAAGTGGCTCTTAACCAGATCCTGAAACAATACAGAAAATATAAATTACTCAGTTGCTAAATGTGCATCTATCTCTTACACTGGTATTAAAAATAGAAAAGTCTTGATGTGGGTCAGCGATAAAAATTGTAAAAGAGATGCTTGAGTTAGGCGTACACTACATTCACGTACACTCACTAAAGTAAAACGTAAAGAAAGAATAAATAAATACTAGCGGCTCATAGTAAGCCATTCACCTCGCAAACATCGAGATATTTACCCTGTAATTATTTTTTAAGAAAATCAAGGTCTATTTCAGATATTAGGCCATGCCAGCAGAGGGAGTATTCAAACATTAGTTGATATTAAAATAATTATAATTGAAGATTATGTTGAAACGAATTCTTTATACGACAATTTGTGAAAAACTGTGTGTGGTTTTTAAAAAATCTTTTAAAGACAGCTTGTGTAGAATAAAATTTGATTCAAATCGTTTGATAAACGACACTACAGTAAACTTCCCTCCCGTTTTCAATTCAATCAAAAATCGACGACGACAATATCAGTATAATCAATCAAGTTTCATGTAAATCGGTTGAGAAATCCGACCTGTAGATAGACGAGAAAAAACAGACATCCACAATATAACTTAGGCATCTGGAAATGGAGACACTCACTCACTACGTTACGGTAATTACATAAAACAAACCGAATATGTCTGTAGGAAACAACACAGAAACAATTTATTAATTAAAGCAGTAGCAAAAATAATATTATCGATGAAAACATACTTTTGGATTAGGCACGACCACGTAACAGGCGTCCTTATGTCCTTTCTGTCTGATTTCGTACAGGCAGCCATCTTTGGGTTTTTGTAAAATGTCAATCATAATTAAAATATTTATTTTTATGCAAAATCGTATGACTATATATATTGTCGATAGCGGTGTTTGAAGCACAACTGGCGATAACGATATCACAAAGTACTCGTGCGACTTGCGCTCGCACGTCCTACCGGGCGACTGATGGTCTGCGCAAGCGCTCGCCCTATTTAATATGGCGGTGAACACGTCATCACGCCACGCGATCCGACCGTGCACCATGAACTCAACGACTCACACAACCAACATTGCTATCAACAAAGCCCTTTATTTTTCAAAAAAAATTGACAAACAACGAACACGATCACACTAGCCCGTAGCCATACCTTTTGACGATATGTAGAATACTGACAGAGCAAACTAGTGAAAAGCTTTTGACAAGGAAAAGAGAAGAGATTGAGCAAAGTTCGTTTATGTACAGTAAGGTGGATAATGTAGCCATACCTTTTGACGATATGTAGAATACTGACAGAGCAAACTAGTGAAAAGCTTTTGACAAGGAAAAGAGAAGAGATTGAGCAAAGTTCGTTTATGTACAGTAAGGTGGATAATGTGGTATGTATATAGACGGATGTGACTTTAAAGTAATTAAGCCTTTAAATTGCAAATATAAAATAAGATTCATGCCCATCGAAAACCCAAAGTGATTGAGGAGATATAAGCAAAATTCATCATCAACCGTCTTGTCAATAATAACTTGCGAAATATCTCAACACAGGAGCGGTTCAGGAGGTAAATTTACACAAGCTAAAAATATGTCTTGTTTGAACAAAGAGAAATATGGGCACATACTTAGATATTTATGATGTTTACAGTCATATGTTGTTTATACGGATCAATTAAGCTTCATTGGAAAATTTTAGCCTTAATATTTTGCCTGGCAGACGACATAAATAAATCATTATGAACGTTGGCTCACAACTCGTTTAAAATTTAGCTACATCGACACTTACATAATGTTTCAGAAGGGCTGATGAAAACAAGTAAATATATACTAGGTAGCCGCAGTCGCAAAGGTGTAACCTATGCTAGCAGCATAAATTTGGGCGAAGCGTTAAATCAAACTAAGTATTTTCCCATAGACAACATGATTTTTGCGGATAACTTTTTTATTAGATTAAATTTTGAAATTCGGGCTTCGTCACGACCTGCATAATTTGAATAGATTTCCGTAGCAGGAAAAAAATCCGAAAACGGTTAAGAAATGGCGAAGTTCTGCCCGGTGTTACAAACGCCATTGAAGTCGCTCCATGGGAGCTTCGCTTCGCTTCGCTCAATTATTGGCATACAGATGAAGAAAATAATGGTGCTACCGATAAAGTCCCGTAGAAAACCTGACCAAAAGATCAATGTACTACTTATTGTGAGACATTAAGACTAAAATACGTTAACACTACCGCCTGCTGGTAAGAACATAAACAGGATATAAATAAAATGTTTTATTTGTAAATCTCATTCGGTGCATGCTGTCGCGTGGGTGTTGCGACCTTCAATTCGAAGAATCTGCGAGTTGAAATTACACCAGTCTGTGCCGGATCTCGTTAGACAACATTGATTAGACGAGGCGCCAATATACCTCGTACTCATCGATATATTGTATTAATAAATAATTGGAAACATGAAATTTGCGGATTAAATTCAAACGAAATAAGTGACTTATCTTTTTTGCTTGATCTTTATGTCAGTAGGTGAACTAAACGAAAAATGTTTTAATCAGAAAATTGTCTTATAACCGGCTAATTGTGCTGAAAAGGTTACCGCAGTCGAAGAGCGCAGTCGTAAGGAGTGCAGTGAACTTTTTGCGCAGAGGCGCACCGAATACAACGGCCGATGATATAACCAGTCCAAGGGCAAACGCTAAAACCTGTCGTATTGTTTTTAATTATAACCGGCCGAAACCAGCCATACCAGTCATAAGGCCACTTGTAATATAGACTTCCGATAGCAGTTTTTATGATCCAGGCTAATCCATCTGTTTAGGCTTTTAACTACATTAAACCGACGAACGTCACTATAATAACAAACTATTTTCGTTCTAAAGATTATAACCATTATCAGTACCAATGATATCGATGAAATTAATATTTTGTATCGGTACGGTATCGCTACATAATTGTACCTTACGTAAAAGCACAGCCGAAAGACATACAGTCGGTCGACGAAGCTGTCTAGACAGAGCAATCGTGCGGGGGACAAGGGACGAGACGCGGGAGGGTTTGTCCCGAGCTGCGAACAAAATGTTGTTAGTAGCTCGGGACAGTCTTTCAGGGCTGACGCATTCACGACCGCTTGTTATGATTTTTGAATTTTTTATAGATTTCTTTAATTCATAGGGTTTTTAATATTCTAAATACAAATTTCGTATTCATTTTGCAATCCAATATGGCCGCCGCGCCGTGGATATAAAATTTCATGTTGGGTATCGTATAAGGGGTTTTTTAGTATGCTAAGTATGAATTTCGTGTTAATTTTGCAATCCAATATGGCCGCCGCGCCGTGGTTATAAAATTTCATATTGGGTATCATATAAAAGGTTTTTTGGTATGCTGAGTACGAATTTCGTGTAAATATTGCAATCCAATATGGCTGCTGCGCCGTGGTTATAAAATTTGGTGTTGGGTATCGTATAAGGGGTTTTTTGGTATGCTGAGTACGAATTTCGTGTTAATTTTGCAATCCAATATGACCGCCGCGCCAACTGTTATAAATTTCATGTTGGGTATCGCATAAGAGTATTATGGTGTTCGGAGCCACACATGTGGGATTATAACTATACTCTATACTATGTTATCCTGTGTTCAAGTTTTTCGTCATAATTCATATTTAAACTTGTTCAAAGCGTAGCCAATTTTTTTTTTGTTGAAAACTACAGTAGCATTAAGTCCAGTTAGTCAAAAATCGAAAATATTTATCATTAACTCATTTACTACCAATAATATACCTAATATACCCGGCGAACTTTGTATCTCCATAGAATTTGGTTTTTTTTCTTAGAGTGCTCAACGGGGCGGAGACAAATTGAACAAATTAATAATTATAATAATAATGATATACACCTCGAGAACAGTCGTAACCTTTTATAGGATTAACGCAACCCTATGAGGGTATAGTAGATTCGCTTTTTGAGTTATCCACTTTCTGATATCAACTAAAAAATGTATCAGAAAGTTATTGAAAAGCTCACATCCGCAGGGCAGCTTGTGGCGAGCTGAATGTGCGTGGCTACACATCGGTCCCGATTTCTCAGAGTTTTGTTGCCCTTCTGCACCGGTTAGCATTTAATGGGCTAACGGGAGAGCAGTGAGAGTGCTACTCCCGGGAGTGCAGCAAATCTCAACTCTGGCTTGCCTTAATTGGCCGGTCAGAGGGAGGGAGCCAGAGCTATATGCTTGGGGGTGGAAGTGTCATTTTCAAGGGCATAATTACGGGGAAGCCCGCTCCGGGTCTGACGCGCGATGGTGAAACCGGCGCCGCACCGCTCAACACCCCAAGCCGCTCACACCGATGTTGCCTACTGTCGCATTACAGGCTCATCATGCCTATGGCGATTGTATAGGGGGCCCATCTAGTGAGTTTGCGAGTCACCGTCTGCCAAAATTAGGATAATCAGATATAAAATAGCAGACGCCGCCTTTATCCATAGTTATAATCACCTAGTTCATCAAACCCCCAACCCAATAGCCCATTTCTTAGTTAGCATATTTTACAATAGTTTAACTCCCATTGGAGGTGGTCCATTATCGTTCTTCTACATAAGGCGGGCATGGACTGCCTGCAGTGGGGGTCCCATTTCCTTTTAGATTAAAATTATCAAAGCTCCTCTGCGTGTTGGACCAGTATGTCCCCATGTACGCCTACCAAAAGCCCGGGTAACTTCATAAAAAAAAAGAAGATACCCGTGAAAAGAAGAAACATAATAATATGAGATTACATATGTCAGCTCACCCTTGCTTGAATTCCCAGTTCCCATCCCCTGCTTCCAGTTCCCATTCATTTCTCATCCCTAGTTCTCATCGTCAATTCTCGTTCCTGGTTCATGCTCCCATTCCCTTGATTTTTTTTATAACGACATGGTGGCCATTATGGATTGCGAAATTAACACGAAATTCGTGCTCAGCATACCAAAAAGCGCCTTATACGATACCCAACATTAAATTTTATAACCACGGCGCGACGGCCATATTGGATTGCAAAATTAACACTAAATTCATACTCAGCATACCTAAAAACCCCTTATACGATACCCAACGTGAAATTTGAAAACCACGACGCGGCAGCCATATTGGATTGCAACATTAACACGAAATTCGTACTTAGCATACCAAAAAACCCTTTATACGATACCCAACATGAAATTTTATAAGAATAGTTAGGCGGCCATATTGATTGCTAGAAACCCCATAATTTTATATCTACTACGCGGCAGCCATTTCGTAAACATTTCTCATAAAAAAAACTATCGATTCGACATGAAATGAACCTTATTTACTTCCGTGTGGCAATTGGTGAAATCTCAGATCCTTTTTTTAAAACCGCTTTTTATATTATTGATTTATTATATATACATACTAGTTGACGCCCGCGACTTTGCCCGCGTAGAGAAGTTTTCCTGTTCCCGTTTCCCATAAGAACTTGTTCCCGGGATAAAAAGTATATGTGTTATTCCGATGTATAAGCTATATTATTGTAAAGTTTCATTAAAATCTATTCAGTAGTTTTTACGTGAAAGAGTAACAAACATCTCTACAAACTTTCACATTTATAATATTATTAAGATTAAGATATTATATTATAATGTTGATAGTTGATTGCGAGTACGAGTTAATAAATCACTACATATTAAAAAACAAAGTCGCTTTTCGCTGTCTGTCCCTATGTATGCTTAGATCTTTAAAACTACGCAACGGATTACGATACGCTTTTTTTAATAGTTAGAGTGATTCTCATAGAATGTTTTAATGTATAATTTGTTAAGTTTTTGTATATATTGACCAAATTATAACGATATTTGTTGGGGATGTCGGAAAAATAAGCCGTCTGGGAGCTTTCAACAAAAACGCTGCCTAAACGTTTTGAGATATAACAAAATAATGTCTGGTGCAATTGTGTATCTAATAAAGGTCTACAAAAAAGTTCGCGTCGACATATGTCTATCTCTTAAGAATAACATACTATATCCATTTTAATACTTTAAAAAACAGCAATTATTAAGCGGAAATATTAAATAATTTGAAGGCTATTTACACAAATATGCTATTAATCCTTATCATTTTTACTACGTTAATTGGCTTCAGCATTTCATGAAGATTATTTTGTCCCTTTACACCTTGCAAATTAAATGAATATCCTACGAGTTATCGCAAATTCAAAATTAGGCGCAAAGAAATTAATTTAATTCGACCGGGCCGTGCGGGTAGATAGGTACCTAAGTACTGGAGAGCGGAGAAGTAATCAATGAATTTGGAAAATGTTCATACATTATTGTGAAATTATTATACAACGGGATTAAATGGGTGCCACGGGGTTCGAAGTATGTCACGGGCGAAGACGGGCGGGACAGCTAGTACATTATAAATAACATCAGCCTTGTATACTTGTGACAACCCTACGAGCATCACTGTCTAGACGTTGTCGGCATTTTTGTCAACTTCAAAGGCGTAACGCTACTGATAGGTTTACTCTTTATACTGTGGTAAAAGTTTAAATTTATTATACAACAAACAATAAGCTTATCAAAATAAAAATAACAAAATGATCAAAGGCAAAGGTGAGTAAAACAGGTTTGTGTAGAAGTTGTAAACAGTCGAAACAGGCGGCGAGTTTAATTTGTATCAGTGACATCATCGCTAAAACCAGGCTGTTTATTTTAGTATAAATTTATTTAAAACAGCGTGAGACTATGACAACTACTGCCTATCTGCAAAGTTGGCTACATTTTGTGATTATATAAAATAAATGCCTTTATAATCCAACTACAAAAACGTCTCTTAGCAGTCGTAAAAAAATTAGGAATGAAAAGTAATTTAGAAATGAAATATAAGCAACAAGAAGGGTAATGTTGAGAGATATTCAGCACATTCAACAGCTTCTGATCACAACGCAAATGACTAAAGTGAGGTGTATAAAATTACTACTCGATGCGGTCGGAAATTCATCAATATGTATGAACTTGCAAAACAGGTTACCGATTTTCCAAAGAACATCCGTAAAACTGGTCGTACAAGCAAAGTTCCCTCACATAATATATTTTACTAAGGTTTTCACCTCTCGCTACTAATGTATTCAAGAGCTTTCCTAATGAAACGAAGGAAAAATCAAGCTTTTGTTTGAGAATATCTCTTTTTGATGTAATTGTCTTAAAATAGTAAAACGTCAAATGGTTCCGCGAATAATATTAGGTTTGACGATATGCTAATTATAGCTACATTGAACAATAATGAAAATACACTCGTATTTTTGTTAAAGTTTAATTTAGAATGATAATAGCGATGCAAATAACTGTGAAATTAAACGTGTCAAACAGAAAATAGCGAATAAACCAACACAAGTATTTCGAGACCATGTGTTTAAATATTCTTAAAATAGTGTGTTATGTGCTATTGTTTAGTTGATACAACCGTGTTATAAACTTATATTAATATAATATATTACCACGGTTGTAGACAATGGTATAGTAATGATCGTGACACAATTCAAACAAATTATATAGCTGTTGACTTTATGCATATTTGTTATATTATTGTCCTTGATGTTTTATTCATCTGTGTTGAATGTTGACAACTCTCTATATTTACCATTTCTGAGATAAAGTTAATAATTATACTAGTTAGATCCTTCAAATTACCCACTATCGAACTACACCCATCATTATTCATTACAATCAAGATTTTTTTTATTAATGTCTCTTCTTTTCTCGGGCATCTTCTTTTTTTTTTGTTGAAGATACCCGGGCTTTTGGTAGGCTTACATGGAGACATAGGTCCAACACGCAGAGGCCCTTTGAGAATTTTAATCTAATAGGGAATGGGACCCTCACTGCAGATAGTCCACGCCCGCCTTATGTAGAAGAACGGTAATGGATCACCTCCAATGGGAGTTAAACTATTGTGAAATGTGCTAACTATGAAATGGGCTATTGGGTTGGGTGTTAAATGGATTGGGTGATTTAAGCTATTGATGAAAACGGCGTCTGCCTTTTTAATATATTATTATAATATTATAATATATTATTAATGTTATTATTATATCCGACTGCTACGCAAGAGGTCGTGGATTCGATGCCCACCTAGGATAAAACTTTGTGTGATGAGCACGATGGTTTATTCTGTCGGGGTGTTATTTATCTATAATATCTATGTATTTAGAAATATATAAGTATGTTAATCAGTTATCTGGTTACCATAGTACAAGCTCTACTTAGTTTGGAACCAGATGGCGTGGTATCCCAATTATATTTATTTATTATTATTTGATCGACTTAGTAATAGTAACAATAAAAAAAAATATGAAAACGAATACATATCAAGCTAGCAGACATAGAAAGTTTATCGCAGCAGTGGCTAAAACAAACAAGTGAAAATTATTCAGTAGCGGTCAAACACGCCTGTAATCAAGCGTTGTTATTTGACCCTCGGTGTAGTGATGTCATCGCTGTAGGCACATCGTTATCGAAGAAAAATAAATAAAACGTTATAATAAAAAGTAACAAGAGTCATTAAACTATTTTTTTTTAAATAATTTATGCATATTCCATCTAAAGGATTGGCACCAGATAAAATAGGTTTGAAATAATGATAATAATCATTTATTTCAGGCAACATTAGAAATATTCTACGACCCATAGATATATAAATATACCTTAAAATTGTTATCCAGTAGTAACTGACCGCGGAAGCGACAACATAACACCCTGTGGCCAGAATCTCTCCTCCATGACTAAGGGCCGTATTCCAGAACGTTTCTCATTACTCAATTAACGCTTGAGAGTAGATTTTATAGGGCAAAAACTAGTTTTTGAGGCTAGCCTCAAGCGTTAATTGACTATTGAGAAACGTTCTGGAATACGGACCTTAGCGCTTGATGTATGATTGGCCAACTATATGGGAAATAACCTATATAGTTGGTCAAGCATATTTTGTGATAATGTAATAGTGGCCAAGTTTTTTTTGTAACTGTTCTCGACATAATGTACTTAACACATAACTATCTTCACGCTGTACCCTAACGGGGTAGTAAGAGAGGACAGATCGCCAGGTTTCGCGATCCATGCATACTTCTTTCGCTTCTTGAAGACTCATCAATCGCTTCATACACGCACGTCTGGGTATCCGGTTACTTTTGACTTTTGACTGTTTTTACCTGACATGTTAATATTAATGTGTAAACTTTCGAAAAACCTAACTTCATGAATCAAAAAGATAGAACAACAGGCTTATAAGTTTTTAGTAACGGCTTAAACTTGTATTAAACTATTATCGATGTGTAAAGACCAAAGTATGGAAGTATATTTTAAAATGATACTGTTTAACGGAATTTGATTAGAAATCGTTTCGCATTCTCTTATCAACAACAAGTAATCGGAAGATCATTGAAACTGGTAAATTTCCTAAGCTACCATATCCGTGTTAAATATTATGATAGGAAATATACCCGTTTAATAGATAACAAATACTTGAATTTTAGCAGTTAATCAGACAAACAAGAAAACTTGGAAAACAGGTAACATTTGATTTAAAATTACTTTCTGTAGTAATACCGTCGGTTTTCGATTTTCCGCGTGGCTATTTAATATATGTAAAGTAAAGTAGTAAATGATCATTAGTTAAGACTACAGTAAGTAGATAGATAATGTTCAAAAATGGTAATTACAAAAGTTCTTCAATTTTGGTTCTCATCATTCTCTTACTGGAATCGATATTTTTTAATTTATACTTCAAATGAGGTGGCGAATTTCTGTTAGATTAAAATTAAGTTTATTTTTAATATTATATAAACAAATGTCATAATCAAGGTTCTTGAAATAAAATTTCCTACAATTTTGGATCTTATCAATTTTCTCCCAAGATCAATATTTTAAGATTTAAAATTAATAAGTGGCGCCGTAAAATCAGTAATAATAATACGTAATATGAGAAAATTGATGTTCAAGGCAAATTGCCACTTTTGGGGTATAAATCGAAATTATATCGAACCTAAAAAAATGCGAATTAATATTGTAAGAAACCAAATACTAATCTAGCTTATGATAACACTATTCGTGTAATCTTAATAATAATAGTTTAAAAAAAACTAATACATACATATTGTCACGCCTTTATCCCCGAAGGGGTAGGCAGAGGCATATTTAACGCCCACGTTTCACCGTATGCATTTCTGTCCCACGTAACAGGTGGTGAGCCCATTGCCGTGTTGAAATAGACAGGCGCAGGCTGCATCGACCTGCTGTTGAAATTTTTTAAGCCGCCCATAGAGCCTCCAACTTGGCTTTTCGACTGCCATTTTATTGGCAACCGGGACCAACGGCTTAACGTGCCTTCCGAAGCACGGAACTGGGGTGGGTCTAAAGGGCCGAATAAATAAAAAAACTAATAAACACGCTTTTTATAGAAAACCGAACAAATTATAACAAATTAGTGTATCGTCATCGCTCCTCGATAAATCTACAAGTTTAAACGAAATCTGACCGTTTAAAGTGGGTCAAAATCGCGCCCAAAGAAGTCGGTTATAACAAAATGCGTGTATAAATAAACGAATAATAAAAAATAATTAGAAAATCCCTCTTAGAATCAAGATGGCGGGTAACGAATCGAATAATAGAAAATAAGGTAAAAATAAATTTGCAGCCAGTGACCTTACCTGACGAATTCCGAAAGAAAATTGCTACTTAATTTCCAGGTTTGCAGCTTTTTTAAGATAACTCGACTGGGTTATTTATAGTGAAAAAGACCTTGTTAGGTAAAGGCTACTGGTTCCTGTCCCGTCTGAAACGAGTTCTTTTTTCACTATAAATCAAAATTGATATAACTCTACTTTTATATTCGTATTATTTTAATACTTGAGCGTTACTTAAAGTATTGTTTAATAGGTATGTATTTAAATGATGTTTGCCTCTACTTTTCACGCTGTATCCCTGACGGGGTGGAGAAGCCAGAGAGGACAGATCGCCAGGCTTCAGACATTTTACCGCTTTTCACTATTTATGAATTAATATAGGTTTTGGCTAGGGAATGATTTTAACTCTTACGCCGAATCGCCATTTACGTAGTCTACTTAAAATGCCTTTTAAGGGTTCAAATTGTTGACACGATATTTTTTATTTCTTTTCTTTATTTTAGGGTCACCTCAGAGCCATTTTCAATAATCAGCAAACGCACGACATTAGTCCTAGTACATTTTTCATTAACACATCAAAAAATTACTTTCTCATATTCTTGTTCAGATTACTTCATATAATTCATCAAACGCGCATTTGTTATATTTGTTTCAAGTATGAACGCAGACGGCTCACATCAACGAAACGATTTCATTATAGGGAACGAGTTTGTTTTCCAAGAAAACTTTTCTAACGTTTCCTGGATTCGTGACGAGATTTTGATCAGGCTCTCTCGGGGCCACTCTTGCAAGTAACTCGATTCACGTTTGGTATCATTTACAACACGCGATCGAATCGTGAGACTTCACGACGTCTCCTCTCTTTATCCAATTGATTGAAAAATTAGAAATATCCATATAACCTAGGGAGCACTGTCTGTACTCCAGCTGGGCAACGGTGCCGGCTTTCCTTCCGTGTCTATTCTCGGCCGGCTTAGTCCCGTCGGGTCACGTTTGGCTCATGCAAATCACGTATACAAGGAATTAGCATAAGGTACAGTCAAACAATAATTTCCACACTGACTTTTGAACAATAAACACGGTCTTCATAGCCTAATGATTGACATTTTAGAAATATAACGAAAACTAACGGTGCCCTGCGCTAGTAATTTCGATATATATAATATACACACAACTCTCGTGGCAATATAAAGTAGAAGTATAAAAATAATGTAAACGCTTGGCAAGAATCAAAGGAGTTTAAATTTGAACAGATGCATGAAATCGGGTCAGTAGTGTAAGTCGTAGCTGCTACACATTAATAAGACGGTACGCGAAACACATCTAAAGAAGTGACGTAACATTAGGCGTAGATATTGCGAAAACCGGCGTAAACCAGTATACAGAATCTGAAGTTAAACACAATCTGCAGGTGTACATTCATCGTGCGCTTAATAAGATGGCGTTCTTCAAGGTAGACCGGTTTAAATACTGGTCATACTACGTTTGGTTGACGCTTAAGACGGTAATATACTATTGTAGTTTATCAAAATTGACGCATAATAAACTGTTAAGCGAAGTTTAAAGCAGTGCTACAAAGTCTATATATCTGTTACTGCGTCTTATATTTGTGCAATCAGGTAATTTATCTACATTGCGAGTTACAAACAGTAATATTGCTTTATCGTTAAGTCGTTTTATGATGACGATTTTTCGATATTTGGCAAAGCATTCTATTTAAAAAATTACATTAACTGGGCTATTAATATGAATTTATATTTGTGTTATGTTTATGGTTTGCTCATGAAGATAACTACTACTATTATTTGTGTTGAAATAAACAATGGGCTCACCACCTGTTACCTCCGTGGAACAAA
The DNA here is from genome assembly GCA_948477245.1 of Thumatha senex. Lineage (NCBI taxonomy): Eukaryota > Metazoa > Arthropoda > Insecta > Lepidoptera > Erebidae > Thumatha > Thumatha senex. The sequence goes on from OX419728.1 coordinate 5,956,418, forward strand.
AATGCATACGGTGAAATGTAGGCGTTTAATATGCAAGTTAAATATTCCCTAAAACCTTTATTTTCATATAATTTTTCTTTATAAATGTTTATTTCATACATACATACATAGTGTCACGCCTTTTCAATTTTCAATTTCAATTCAATTTATTTATTGTTTGTTACAGGTTTGTTATATTGATGTTATAAATTTAATACAAATGTCCTTCCGTAACATGCCTTACAGGCGTACAATAATTATTTTTTTGTGTTTTCTAATGAAATAATTAAAATCAGTGTTGTAAAAAAGTCAAAATGGATTAGTAGAGGATTAAAACTGTGTTCTAAAAGAAAACGTCAAATGTTATGGAAATACAGACTCTCACCAACTCTAGAAAACAAAACAGAATATGTGAAATACACAAAAAGACTAAAAAATATAATAAACAAAACACAGAAAACACAAAATAATTACTACATTAATTAAGCAAAAAACAAAAGTAAGGCTACGTGGCAAATCATAAATAAATATAAAGGTGCAATACTAAAAGATAAAATAATACAAATTAAACATAATGACCACGTTATTATTGAACCGAATATTATTGCTGAAATATTTAATAATTTTTTTATCGATGACATAAAGTCGAATTGCAGTGCATAATAAATGTAACTCACTATTTATGAAACCTACTGACCCAATTGACATTCATAATATCATAATAAAACTCAATAACTGTAACAGCACGGGATATGATGACATACATACTAAAATAATTAAATTAATAAATCAATATATAGCACCCGTACTTAGTCATATGATTAATTTATGCATAGAGCATGGAGCTTTCCCAAGAAAATTAAAACTGACTTTTATAAATTCAGTGCTCAAAAAAGAGGATAAACTAAGTGTAAAGTCATACAGGCCAATAACATTAATTCCCATTTTTGCGAAAATATTTGAAAGGGTCATTTATAACAATATATATAATTATTTTGAAGTGAACAATATATTTACAGAAGAACAATATGGTTTTCGACAGGGAAAATCTACTGGCACTGCACTCTTCCATTATTTACATCAAGTAATGACAGGATTAGACCAAAAAAAAGTATTGTCTCACTATTTATGGATATGACCAAGGCCTATGACCACGTGGATCACGAAATCTTGTTATTAAAACTAGAAAGGTATGGAGTGAGACCAAACTCCCTAGCATTACTAAAATCTTACCTCAGTGATCGGCTACAAGTGACTGCCATTAAAAATATAAATATAAAATCTAAACTTGAAGAAAATTATATCTCAAAACAAAAAATTGTTAATTATGGCGTTCCACAAGGCAGCATCCTTGGGCCACTATTCTTTTTAGTATATATAAATGACCTCCCAAAAGCTATCAACCAAAATATGATACTCTTAGCATCAGCTAAATAAAAAAATAGCCGTACTGTCTGATGACAGTACGGCTATTTTTTTTACAAACAATGACAGGAATTTGAATAACGAAAATGACATAAATAAATCACTCAGAAATATTATAAAATGGATGACAGAAAATAATTTAAACATAAATTTGGAGAAAACTAATTACATGATATTTAAAAACAAAAATTCTATTCACGCCGATGTATCATTAAGTTACAAAAATACAATAATAAAGGAAGTAAACATTACAAAATTTTTCGTTGTTTATATTGATTCAGATTTAAATTGGAAAACCCATGTCGATCAAATTTGTAACAAGTTAAACTCATACTCTTATGCCCTGTATATGCTAAGAAAAGTTGCAAATGAAGAAACGCTATTAACAGCGTATCATGCAAATGTTGGGTCTATTCTCAGATATGGCATTTTATTTTGGGGTAACTCAGTACACAAAGAATTTGCTTTTAGGGCCCAAAAGAAACGCATCAGAAGTATATGTGGACTCAAACAGACCGATTCCTGCAAGCCCTCATTTAATAGGTTAAGAATACTGACCCTGCCTTCCGTGTATATTTATGAGGCCTTAATAAAAGTAAAGCAGGACGTAAAGAAATATAAAACCCTATCTAGTAAAAGACATAAAAGTACACTTCACATAGATAGGTGTAGGACTCAACAATTTAGAAATAGTATACTTGGAATGAGTGCTAAGCTGTATAATAAGTTACCTGACTATATGAAATTATCTGAATGCATGAGTATATTTAAAGACAGACTACAAACATTTTTAATTAACAAGACATATTATTCAATTGATGAATACATTTATGATAAGAATATTTGACATTGTACTGACTATTATTTATGACAAGTGACTAAATTAATATAATGGTAGTGTAAGATGTTCTGGGGTGTTGGGTAGGACAACCTCCACGTGGTACACCCTGGTAACGTGGACGACGATGTGCGCTTTATTGGAGGCGCACGTCGTCGCCCACGGCCAATAGTCCACCAAGGAGGGGGCCGTATTGGCCACTTCGGGTTGCTCCGTCTACACTCTGCTTTAGGCAGAGCGTATTGAGCGGAGAAACCGCAGGACGTGTAGGCTCTCTGCTCACGCAGGAGCTTACAGGCATTCGTGCCAGCGTCGGTGTTGGGGAGGTCTAGCCATCCCCCCGCGTCTCGTAACCCCTAAGATTATCCGCAGCGACCCAACTGGTGGCACCAGTTGGTACGCGGTGGTCCTTGGGGCCGAGGGGCTTGCCTTAATTGGCCGGCTCGCGACAAGGACAAGTCTCTAAAACCCGACAGCGTAGTCGTTAAAACCTGTGGGGCACCTGGAGCACCCCACAGTATACATCCCACTCCCCGGAATGAGCGTCACCCGGGGAGTTGTCGTCTTTTCGTCTCCACTCGTGGGATCAAACATGAATACCAATGATTTTTACCAAAGCCCAAAAGGCCCGGAGGTGTGCCTCAAAACCACCCCCCAAACGGACGCAGAGGTTGCGTCAATCCCGGCTGAGACTGACGCCGAGTCAGTCCTCAGCATAGATACTGAGACCGAGGGCCTCCGTAGGAAGAGGCCACGATCCTCGGAATCAGGCAAAAGCCTGTTTCGTCGGCCGGGGACAATATCCTCCAGTGAGGATGACGTACCCGCCAAGGTAATAGCTACCACCGCGGGTAGAGGTCGAAAAGCCGACCTCCACAATTTGAAGGGGCGGGTTCCAAATCCGCCGATACATGCCCCTCTGCTGCCCAGCGGCAAGGCCACGGATGTGCCGGCGGCGAGAGAGCTCCTAACGGCTCTTGCTCGCATTTCTGACGCCGTAAAGGGCGCCAAAAATGTACAGGGCAGGAAGAAGATAGTGGCCGAAGCCGTCACAGGCGCCACTAAGGCCCTAGAGGAGCTCCTCGACAGGAGCGTCTCCGAAGAGGAGGAAAAACTCCGGGCTCGGGTTGCGAGCCTGGAGGTCTAGCTTGCTGACTCCCGCAAGCAACTCCTGGAGATGCGGGAGGAAATGGGCAAGCTGACACAGCTGGTTCAAGGGACCGGGGACGCTCAAGGGGTGAAGAACCTCCCTCCCCAAAAGGCCCTCGAAACTCAAGCTCGTGTGCAGCCAAAGGTAGGGCCTGCTCCTAAGCCCTCCAAGGTGACACCGAGCTTGACCCAGCTGCTGGAGGCCATAGAAAGACGCCTAGGCGTCCTTGAGAACCGGGCATACCGCCCACCGCTGACGACCCCTATGTCGTATGCGGCGGTGACTGCCACCAAAGGGGCTCCCGGTTCCAAGCGGAAGGCCTCCGCTCCCCCCGCCCCTGCGAAGTCAGCACCCGGGAACAGCGGCATTCCGGCACCCCCTGATACAGCCGCCCCCTCCGTTGCACCCCTGAATCCCTCCAGAGAGGGGAGCTGGGAGGTAGCGGGAGGGAAAAAGAAAGCGAAAGCCGCCAAAAAAGCGGCTAATAAGGCGGCAAAGGCCGCCGCGACGAAGGCGCCGAATGCGCCGAAGAGGCTTCGCGCACCGCGCTCCACTGCCGTCGTCCTAACAGTGACGACACAAGGCTTGGAGCGGGGCGTGGGGTACGCCGAGGTCCTGAGGCAGGTGAAGGCCTCAGTTGACCTAAAGGCCCTCGAGATAGAGGGGGGACTCCGGTGCAAAACGACGCGCACCGGAGCACGCCTACTCGAGGTCTCCGGCGCCACCAGCGGCCCCAAGGCTGATGCTCTAGCGGCTAAGCTAAGGGTGTCGCTGGACACGGACGCTGTCCGTGTCACCAGACCCAACAAATGTGCTGGTATACGCATTTCGGGTCTGGATGACGCGGCCACGACGGAGGAGATAATCTCTGCCGTTGTGGAAGCAAGCGACTGCCCCCGGGATCAGATAAGGTCAGGCGAAATTCGCTTTGGGCCAACTGGTCACGGGTCAGTAGTCGTGAGCTGTCCCGTCGCGGCAGCTCAGAAGATTGCGGATGGACGGAGCCTACTCATTGGGGGCTTCCTCAAGGCGCAGGTGCATCTCCTGCAGCCTCGCGAGTCCCGGTGCTACAGGTGCCTGGTCGCGGGGCATGTGGGGGTGCAGTGCACAGCGGAAGTCGACGTAGGTGATAGGTGCTTCCGCTGCAGCCAACCCGGACACAAGGCCATTGCCTGTAACGCTCCACCACGCTGTTTTAGATGCGTGGCGGAGGGCAAGACGGCTGAGCACCGGGTGGACAGCAAGACCTGCGCCGCCTCAAGGCCAAAGCCCCGTTCATCCCTAGGGGGGAATAAGAGTGCCGCTCAAGAGCGCCCACGTTCGCGGCGGGATGCGGATATGGATGTTCATTAATGAATGCACATATCCGCATCTTGCAGATCAATCTGAACCACTGCTCCGATGCTCAGGATCTTCTGTACCAGAGCATCGCGCAGTGGTCCGTCAACGTGGTCGCAGTCGCTGAGCCGTACTGGGTTCATCCCGGAAGCCCGGTGGCCCTGGATCGCAAAGCGACTATCTTTGGGGGGTCCGGCGCAGATACCTCGCGCCTTGCAATAATTGCAAGGGGCCCAGGCTGCGTCGCGGCGGACTATGAGGGAGTGGCGGTCGTGGCCGTTTACATCTCGCCGAACCGCGACCAGCATCAGTTTGTGCTATGGCTCTCTGAACTGGACGTCGTTCTCACTGCATGCCGTCCTCGCCCTGTCCTGGTCCTGGGAGATTTTAACGCCTGGTCGATGACTTGGGGCTCCCGCGAGACCAATGGCAGGGGGAGAATTCTAGAGGATTGGGTCACTACCCGTGGCCTAGAAGTCCTCAACCGGGGGAATGTCGCCACCTGGGAGCGAGGGGGACTAAGTTCAGTCGTGGACGTATCGTTCGCGACCCCTGATCTCACTCGCCGTGTCCAGAACTGGCGCGTGGTGGTGGAGGAGGAGACGAGGTCCGACCACAGATATATTCGGTTTGACGTCTCCCCTCCGCCTAATGTACCGCCAGTAATTGCGAATCCCCCGGAACCGCGTTGGGCGCTTAAACGGCTAAATCGGGAGGCTCTCCAGGAAGCGGCCATCGTGCAGGCCTGGACTCCAGCACCGGAGAGGCCTGCCGATGTGAATACCGAGGCAGAGTGGTTCCGGAGAGCCATGTCGCAAATATGCGATGCGGCGATGCCTAGGGTCAAGCCCGGGCCGGTAAGGAGACAGGTGTACTGGTGGTCGCCGGAGATTGGACAGCTGCGAACAGCTTGCCTGACCGCGCGCCGCCAGTACACCAGGTTCCGCCGAAGGCGTCTCCGCCCCGAGGAATTCCGAGAGGAGGAGCTATATGAGGGGTACAAGAGAGCCAAGAGGGCCCTCCAAACAGCCATAAAGCGGGCCAAAAGGCTGGCCCGCGAAGAGCTGCTGGAGACCCTGGAGCAGAACCCCTGGGGGCGCCCGTACCTTATGGTTAGGGGCAAACTTCGCCCTAGGGCGCCTCCGCTGACCCAGAGCCTCCAGCCAGACCAGCTCGAGAGGGTCCTGAGTGCTCTGTTCCCTGCGGGAGCACAGGAGCACACTGCCCCATGTATGGCTCCACCTCAGACGTCCAACGCGGATCCCAGTGAGGATGACGTGCCCGAAGTCACCGAAAGTGAGCTAGGGGCGGCGGTATTGCGGCTCAAAGCCCGCAAGAACACCGCCCCCGGACCCGACGGCATACCAGGCCGAGCATGGGTCCTGGCCCTTGAGGAACTAGGGCCTCGACTGGCATGGCTCTTCAGCGCATGCCTTGAAAGGGGCCAGTTTCCCAAGGAGTGGAAGACGGGGAAACTGGTCTTAATCCGTAAAGCGGGGCGGCCGGCGGACCATCCGTCCGGTTACCGGCCGATCGTGTTGCTCGACGAGGTATGTAAGCTTTTTGAGCGCATTATAGCGGAACGCCTCGTCGAGCATCTCACGGACGTGGGGCCAAACCTGGCGGATAACCAGTTCGGTTTCCGCCAGGGGCGCTCCACCGTGGATGCGATCATGCGAGTGAAGAGCCTGACAGAGGAAGCTATTTCAAGGGATGAGGTGGTGGTGGCGGTGTCTCTTGACATCGCCAACGCCTTTAACACCCTACCCTGGAGTTGCGTCAGGGAGGCACTTAGCTATCATAGAGTGCCTTCCTACCTCTGTCGTATTGTCGGGGCATACCTATCCGAAAGGGCGGTGGCTTACCCGAGTTGGCTAGGGCTAGGTCGGCGAGATGTGTCGTGCGGTGTTCCACAGGGGTCAGTCCTAGGACCGCTCCTGTGGAATATTGGCTACGATTGGGTGCTGCGTGGTCCGTTGCTCGAAGGTGTCGGCGTGACGTGCTACGCCGACGATACCCTCGTTACGGCGCGAGGAGCAACGCACCGACACGCAGCCCTAAAGGCCACGGCAGGTGTTGCTCAAGTCGTGGGTCGAATTCGGCAGCTGGGCCTGGAGGTTGCCCTGCACAAATCCGAGGCTCTGTGTTTTCACGGGCCTAGGAAGCAGCCTCCTCCAGGATCCAGCATAACAGTGGGGGGCGTTAGCATCGGCATCGAGCCCTCGATGAAGTATCTGGGGCTCGTACTCGATAGCCGATGGAACTTCGGACATCATTTCCGAAGTTTGGTCCCAAAACTGAGGGGGGCCACAGCTGCATTATCGCGGTTGTTGCCCAACATAAGGGGACCTAACGCTCCCTGCAGGAGACTGTACCTCGGGATCGTGCGGAGTATGGCCCTATACGGGGCCCCCATATGGGCGGAGACCCTGACGGCCCGCAATGCGTCGATATTACATAGCCCGCTAAAGGCGATGGCCGTCAGGGTGATAAGAGGGTACCGCACGATCTCCGTTGAGGCGGCATGTCTCCTTGCCGGGACCCCTCCATGGGACCTGGAAGCGAGAGCCCTTGCGTCATTGTTTAAATGGCGCAAGGAGGCGCGGGAGCAGGGCCATGGGCCTACGCCTCGAGAAATCGAGGCTCAGCGGTCCCAGCTCCGACAGGAACTCATGGAGACATGGAAGGTGCGACTTGAGCATCCAAGGTGGGGAAACGCCACAATCGGGGCGGTCAGACCGGTCATGGATGAGTGGTTGGAGAGGAGCCATGGCAACCTCTCCTACCGGTTGTCACAGATACTTACCGGGCACGGGTGCTTCGGTAAGTATCTGTGGCGTATACACCGGGAGACCACAGCCGAGTGCCAGCACTGCGTAGAACGCAGCGAGGACACAGCGCTCCACACATTGGTGGAGTGCTCAGCGTGGGCGCAGCAGCGCCAAGACCTCGTGGCGAGTCTGGGCGTAGACATTCTCTCGCTGGAAACTATGGTGCAAGCCATGGTCTCCGGCGGGAGCAAGTGGGACGCCGCTGCGTCTTTCTGCGAGCAGGTCATGCTCGCGAAAGAGGCGGCGGAGACGGTACGGGAGAGGACTCTCCCGCCCGAGTTCCGCAGTCTGCGGCGACAACGCCGCAGACTTATCTTCGCCCAAGACTACCGGCCTCCATGACCGGGGGCCTGAGGACGGCGGGTGGGCTGCTCGTCGTCCTTACAGAAGCAGGCCCAAGACGTAGGCATGACATGAAAATGTCACGCACGCCTCATGCCCCAAGAAGCGGGATAGAACCCGAACCAACCCCCCAAAGAAGCGGGATAACACCCGAACCCCAGGTGAGGCCGCGGTGGTAGCCAAAGTCTGCCGGGAGCTCTGGGACATCTTTCCGAGGAGTTACCCGGGGCGTCCGGCAATAGACAGCTAGGCGGGGACTGTGTGGTTTTAGCCGGTTCGAGTCCGGCATGACATCCGAGGGGATTTCCACACGTTAAAAAAAAAAAAAAAAAAAAAAAGTGTAAGATGTTCTTAGACTTAATACTGACATTCATATTATTTAAAATCTTTATTATTATTAAAAAAAATATTATTGTACGCCTGTAAGGCATGTTACGGAAGGACATTTGTATTAAATTTATAACATCAATATAACAAACCTGTAACAAACAATAAATAAATTGAAATTGAAAATTGAAAAGGCGTGACACTATGTATGTATGTATGAAATAAACATTTATAAAGAAAAATTATATGAAAATAAAGGTTTTAGGGAATATTTAACTTTCATATATATCAATGACGTTATCAATGAAGTTTTCGTTCGTTTCACACATTGTTGCCGGGATAAAAAGTAGCCTATGTGTTATTATAACGTGTAACCTATATTATTGTACAGTTTCATCAAAATCCATTCAGTAGATTTTGCGTCAAAGGGTAACAAACATTTATCTATACATTTTACAAATTTTCGCGTTTATAATATTAGTAGGATATCAGCATCAATGTAAATTTGTATGCAGAGCTATTAAAAATGGACAGTGGAAAGACAGTGATAAAAATACTATTATGCTATGGTAGTGAGCATTAGGGCTGGATTGAGGTCAGACGCTTGAGGCCATCTGCGGCTGCTAATTATAGACGATATGAGACGCGTCCAATAGTGCACGACGCTGATTCTCAATTACGACTGAAGATGTACTTATCGGTAAATGGAGAGTGCGTTGCAAAAATTTGCCTAGGTTATGGTGCTGCACTTTAGAAGTTTTTGAACCTACGAGTAATAAACGATATATGACATTATAATAGTGTCCTAGCTGGAAATGTATGAAAGTATATAAAAGAAAAGTATACTATGAAAAGTAGCCTCATTTGGCAAAGCAAGTAAATGTTGTTATAAAAAACAGTGACGTAAGTGAAAGACATAATCTTGAAATAATCAGCAAACTAGATAAAAGGAACAGGTCCATTTATACATCTAAAGAAAAGTTTATATGCCCCACACAAACCAGATTGACATAAAATACGGTCTCATAGTATAATATGCTACGGGGCAGAACGGGACGCGCTTCCTGGCCATTAAAAAAGGGAAGTCATTAGTGATTCAAACGATGATGTTACTAAGAACACAGTTACGTCGACTATTGCTATTATAAACACGGGGACACGAGGATCTCTAGATAATATACCGAACGTTCAAATTTAAAACTGCCATGCAATTTCTATGTGATCAGAAACAAAGTGCTAAGTGAATAACATAAATATTTATTAAAATTGCCCGAATATATCTAAACATAAATTTATGTAACTAAAATTTCCACATACGCGTATTTCACTCGCATGTATCATCGATACTAGAGTATTCTCTACGATATCGGTCACTACTTTGACTGACCTATATTTCTCGAAGTTTTCTTTTTAACAGAGTAAAATTTATTATCTTTAAAGTGTGTATTTCATAACAAAAATGAGAGCAAATGTTTGTTTAGATATGAATAAAAATATGCGTTTTATGCTATATAAATCACAGTTCATTGACATCTAGGGTATTTGTTGATGAAAAATAGATGCGATAATGCTATAATTTTTATTTGTGTCAGTCATGTTACGGCGTGGCTGGTCACGCATGTTGTTTGAATGCGGTAAATTACGTTGGGTTGCGCGGCATCTTCAAAGACGGTAGTATAACGTTGTGTGAATAGTAAGAATTCAAAGTATTTGAAGTTACTGTGGCTGGCTAAGACAGTAGATTTAACAAAACGTAATGATTGACAACCGATGTACGTCGAACGCAGATGGAAATGTTCATGATGATATCGCGCTAGTTGATATTGATAACGATAATATATTTTAGTATGATCAACCAAATAAAATCCGCTTAGATATTTATAAAGTTAAAATAATAACTAGCTGATTTAAGTCACGTACTGCCTATGCTTGTTGACTTGTTCGACTTGTCCCACAGCAGAAATAGTGCTAACCTTTCTGTCCAGCTTCACATGGACTATATATTAATGCCCTGCGGTAAGAACCTTCAGAAGAAAATCTATTTTTTAAGTCATATTACTGTGAGATTACAACACATCTATGACTGATCATGTCCATAGGTATGTATTTGCATGACACGATAGAAAACAACTTTTAAAACGCTGAGATATAATAATGGATACAAGTTGGAATCGATGAATTACAGCACACGCGTTTTGCATACTAAATCGGTCAAAGAAATTTGAAAAGGGCTCCACTTTTACACTACATTTCCAGATTAGTTTGTAATTATATATGAAGTATGCTTAAAAAATGTATCACAAAACAATAAGTATACGTCGATACAAGTACTATGTCATAGTAAAAATAATAGCCAAATGCCGATAAAAACTGATTTTAATACTTCATAAATGTAATTTATTCTCAAGTAATTCATAAATGTAATTTATTGGGGATCATATCTATGTGATACAGCATTATTGTGGTTATAGTTTTGATGAAAAACTATTCTTTTATAGTTCCCTTTATTGAAGTCAATTATGATAAGTAGCGGCTAATATAAAGGCTGCATTAGCTTAACAAGTCACGTAAGCTGGTGCGTAGGAAGCCTTTTGTGGAAATCATAGTTAACTTTAACTAGACAGGAAAATTGTAATGTTTGTTCAGCTGATAGGTACCCTTTATTTGTCAGTCTTATCATAACCAGGTTTGCTTGCTTACTCTGATAAGATTATATAATCTAAGAAACACTACACAAAGGATTTGCATACCTAGAACTGGAACCAAACTTTACTTATCCTTACTTTCATATTTATCAAAAAAAAATGCTATGACATTTATTCATACCTACATAAAAACCTAGATTAGAGTACCACTATTTTGATTAGATTAGACCAGGCACCACTGCTTAAAATCTGGGGAGGAAAGGAGAGCGCGATGTAGGCACTAATCATTAAAGTTAACTAAAGGTCCTTCTACTTGAGAGTATACGGTCAATATAAATAAAAAAAAAGATCAACTTTAAATAGAGAATCCAGATTCAAATTATCATGATCAGGAATAAATAGAGAGACTAGCTACATAGAACATTGCTTTTATGCGAATAGGTTCGAATAATCACCAGAACAGGGGCGCGTTGGTAATGGTAAGAAATAGGGACTTCGTGGGTGTAGTGTGTAAAGATATATTGAAGATGAAGCCTCTTCTATCACACGGATTCGACGGCGGGGGACGTACAGCGCCTGTGACTATGGCTCCTTGCAACTTGGTCAAAATGTCATACAAAGGTATAATGTACCTTAAAATATAAACCAAGTTTAAGTAAAAATAATTATATCTGTGAATGCAGCAACGCAATTTATTCTATTACGGTTGTGAGACGTGACCTTAGAGTTGGTGCCCACCTTCAAATAAAATAAACTAAACGACTTACATGTCATGCTGAATCATTTTCATTTATTAGAATTATAATAATGCTTCATTTTTATAAAGCTACTAGCTGACCCCGCAAACTTCGTACCGCAAATACTTACAACTTGTCTTTATATAGTACTGTTTACCCGCAGAGTTCCCGTTCCCGTGAGAATATGGGAATAAAAAATAGATGTTGACCGAATCTCAGACCTACCCGATATGCACACAAAATTTCATGAGAATCGGTCAAGCCGTTTCGGAGGAGTACGGTAACTAACATTGTGACATGGAAATTTTATATATAAGATAACATTATAGTTTACGTAATTCGATATATGCTTTTCCATGATTTTACCATCGCTTTCTTGTATATCTGTCCGGGTGGAATGTTTTAATTTAAAAACTAATCTCAAAAATAATAGAAATATGGATCATAAGTTCAGAAGTTAATGACAATGCATGAATATTTTAAATGAAGAAAAAGATGATGAAAATGAAAAAGTTGCAAAACCTACCGATTTATGTAGCTGGATATTTAGACCAGTGAACGAATATGTGAAAAAAATAAGAAAAATGAAATGGTAGAGAAACATGAAGAAAAAGACGAAAACAACAAAAATTAAACTGACAACTTTCTTTTTAAACAATTATTAATTGTAATACATACCATTGCTTGCTCGATCTTATTGTCGATGGCCACCGCGCTTGTGCCGGATGCGCTGTAACAAAATGAAAATACATTAATAAATGTATTCCAAGTAAAAATTTATATCGTAAATCATCAATCATTATAACGTCAATCAGAAATAGAATCAGGATTTCTTAAATAATGTCACGTAGACTTAAAACCTAATTAGATTTGAAACACAAATATTCTGGAACATTTATTAAACACAACGTCATCTAGTCCAAATTAAGTCAATAAAGCTTAGGTTCAGGAAAAATATTTGTTCCAACTTAGGGTTCGAATTCGATACCTCATCAATAGCAGCAGACGAATTAGAACAGAAAATTTATTGAATATATTCATTTAAACAACTTTGAATATATGTGCATAGATTCTTATTTTAGTAGTATGTATAAGTTCCCCTTTTTTTAACAATATATTATCCAGCATTTAATCGGGTCAACCCTTCCTCTGCTCTGGAGATTCCAGCAAAATCTCTAATTCAATTATACCCTAAATCATGTTTTATTGATGTGCCTTGCTATGTTTTGAACGAATATATCATTAGCTACTTCGTTTTTAGGACAGGGTAAATTTTATTATACATATTCATGACCAGCTCGACCTAACAAGAACTAGTGTGCAATTCAAGTTCAAGCATTCGTCAGTCAATCTTTACTTATACTCTACATACCACTATATTATTGATTTGGTCTGCCTACAAGTCTTTTCTTCCACACGAAGTTACCTCGAAGATTTATAGTTTACGTGAACGAAGAGTTGATTATATTACCACGGTATTGGAATGCGAACATAAATTGTGTTATCAAAACGCATTGACGTTTTAAATCACCACCAACAACCATTCTATGAAAAATTACCGCGGCCACTTGTAATCGTATTATTAATAGGATAATAGGAGGTGGGAGGTGTACAAAGATAATGTGCACATTCAATATGCCAATTATTTTACGTAAAATCGATAATTTTGAGAAAAGCTTCCATCGGATGATTACGTTAATGCCGAGCACTATGGACAAATATTGCGAAAGCATTGACCTGCCAATTGAACTGATCGGCATTTTTAACATCAATAGGGAACAATGGAAAAAGGGATTTGCGTGATTACTTGTGCTCTTTATATTGTAGTTGTAATGACAGCGGGTGCTTATATTATAGAGATCAAACAAGTGTTATCAAGAGACTTGTTTATATTTGCGTATCGGTTTTATCAAATCTTAATAAATAAGTCCTACTCACTAGATGTGGACACTTGACCTAGAAACCTCTATTGATTCGTACAGACAGCCGGCCGCCGAGCGAGATTCGAGAAAAAGTAGTTAATTTAAAGCTATGTAACGTTACAAGTCAGCGAACCATCGTCGAGGTCTAAAACCTCGCTGGTAAGTAACTGTAATGTAAATGCGAAATTGCATTATAAGCACCAACTTTGTCAATAGTAGACCAATTGATTTGTCTGAATAAATTGCACACAAATAGTCAGTTGCATACAACAACATGTCACAAGAAGCGCAAGCGTGCATCTCCACGTGCAGTATTAGAGTGATGACACAGTCTACTTAGCAACTGGAGAGACCATTACCAACTACGATTGCCGGATTTACCAATTGTGATCCAATCTCGCTGGAGTGATCGCGCGGTAGCTAGTTTGTGGCACATCGTACGACTGTGTACTTGACTTTCTCCGACGATGGATTCCGTGTCGCGTCAACGAGGTGAACAACACAACGCTAAAGTTGAAGCCATTCAACCGTTGAAGACTGCGTTGCGGATTGATTTCGACCGGTTCGCTACCGAGTTCTCCGATACAAAGCTACGACCGTGGACCACATGACCACAACCGCAAAAAATTGTGCCCAGCCTTTTAACGCATGCCCTTTACACCCGATTAACTAATAAAATAATTATATTATTATTTTTATGCCTAGTGTAACTGTATAGTAATGAAAAAACAACGCTTTCTCTAGGTGTTGCAAAAACAAGTTTAATTCAGCTGGCGATTATGATTACGCAAGTTTGGTGGTTGACAAAATTGCAAGCCACTGCGGCAGAGGCGTATGAAAAAGTTGAAACATAAGACGGTGAAACCGGAGAAGCGGAGAAAGTGAAGAGACAACATTTCTTTATGAAGACCACAACTAATGATGATAATTACAATTTTAAAGAGACCTTAAACAAAGTTTTCTAATTTTTAAAATGTATCGTTTCGACACAGCTATTAGTTTAGGCTGTCAGTAGATTTTGCCATTACTAATTCCATATCCATCAATCAAACACATAAGGCGCAGTGAAAAAATTCATCTTCATAGCCACCACTTATACGCGATACTTTAAAAACAAATTCCACTTTAGAACGCTGCCTCAACGTCAAAAGTTTATACACGTAGTTCTAACGTGAGTGAGTGGTTAAACAAAATATAAATAAAAATGTGTTTGAAATATGTTAAGTAAACAGAAGAAACAAACAAAGAGATAAAAGTTTCTGTCACCAAACACGTGTCTGTTTATGATTGCGTAGAATACACTACACCTTTACGCACTCCAAACAGACCAAGCGAAACCCCCTCAAATATTTGAGATTTTCTTTACTCAGTGAACAAATATCACATTCAAGATTTTGATTATGACCAAACAATAACATCAAACTTTTCTTCCCCTTTTATGTTATAATTAAACTCCACGAAAATTAAAAGCCGCTGTGATGCTACATTTGAGTTTGTTTTGATATATTAGTTACCATTTGTTAGAGAAACAAAAAAAGCAAGTTCAAAATCTTGCTTGACAAGCGCAAGTCACAATAATAACATCAAATCAAAAAGATTTTTTATGAGTCATGATAACAGAAAGTTAACTGAGACACTACTGGTTGGACCTTAAGAAATGTATTATTGTAATTGTCACTGGATCCAAACATATTTAGATTTTGCAAGAAATATCTACCAGCAAGTGGTCCAAATCATTGCAAAGTTTTATATTTATAACCTTGTAAAAATACATGAATATTAAGAGGGTCTTGCAAATTATTCAGTAATCATAAAGTATATATAATATCTGCAGATCATTTACGATTACCTTATTTATTAAGAAAAACATGTAGCAAAGGTTGTCATGTATGGAGTAAATACGATGAATCATATAATTAGAACAATTGCGTTTTAGCGACTGACACCGCATTGAAAAAAGCGGCAAAGGTTAGATACCTGCTGAAGAAATTACGTGTCATTTGAACATTTTGTATATAAACTGTGAGTCATCTAGCTATTTATTTTGTGTGCATTGTTTGTTAATTTTACCACAGGATAAGTAGTTTAATTTAACTGAGTTAATTTTAAGTTACCTATATCTTCTGAATCGTGGCCTGTTTGAAATTTAGTACTTTGAAGCATGTTCACCGTTTTACGGAATAATCATATTTATCTGTTGTGTTGCATGTATTGTTGTCGAGTGGCGCGGTAAGTGCGCTACAAGGTCATTGAAGGGAAATCGCTGGGTATCGTGTCGACATGACTGGCGCCACCGCCTCAGAGGCGTTACATCTTGCAGTAATATTTCATAATACACTAGCGGTACCTTTCAATTAATCTAAAAATAAGCAACTGTACGATTTCAATTGAGCGAATTGTTAAAGTACAACGCCGACAGATGATTCCGATTGCAGCTGATTTGGGAAGAAGTACTAATGCAATTAAAGTAAGAGGGACTAGTGAAAAAATAACTCAGAGGTCGGAATAATTGTCAGGTTGTGGACAGTACTTTTATACAAAATATTAGGGGAATGCAATAAATACGTGTTAGTCACGCAACATCCTGCAGCCGTGTGGAACACTGTTATACAAATGAAAATTTAATAAAATTATAGCAAAGCTATCTAATTGTGAAATAAAGTCACTTATTACAGTGTGAAGTTGCAAACAAACACGGCCAATTTTAAGATTCAGCATAACTGAACAGTCATAAGAAAATCTTTGCGGTAAGTCCAAAGTAAGTAATTACTGATTTCATGTAAACAAGGATTCAGCAAGTGCCGCCGGCACCAACCAAGCATGGTATATCGATAAAAAACATACACAAGCGGCAATTTTTATTTTCAAAGTGAAAATAGACCAGAGTAATGGTGCTTAGTGCAACGGATCGATACAGTAGCTCTAGTCAGACGACAGAGAGACCTAAGTTCAATAGGCGGCGCTGACGTCAGGCGCAACGGTTTGTCTGACTGCAGCCGGCCACGTTGCCATGGAACCTTCACCGACTTACTAGCTCGGTAATTAGCCGAGTCTTGTAAAAACCTTCACACGCCGTCACTGGCACCGATTGATAGCAAGAACTATGGCCCGCAATGCGTCAGCTTATCGCTACGTTGCGGAAAAAATGTTAAATGAAACTACTCACACGGGGTAGAAGTAGTCTATGTATTTGACCACGACTTCTCTCAGTAGATCTTGCTTGTTCATGATGGACGTATAGCTGCCACTAACAAATTTTGTTTGCATGGTTCCCACTTGGCTTATCAATTTTACAGTCCGGGACCTTCGAGGTCGTTGGATATGGATGTCGTCTTGGTTGTTTTGTGCGTTGGAGAACGTTGTGCGTGCTGAGACAGCAATAATAAAAATTAACAGTGACAGTGCGCGGGCAACCGGATCGACGCGTTGCGGCAAACTGGGACCGGGCCGGTCGCAGCGAAGAGGGGAGGGCGGGGAGGGGAGGGGATCTCAGCAAGTGGCGCGCGCCGACTCTACAAACTACAGGCTACGATGGCGCTTCGAAACACCAAGGCAACACTTTTGCGACACACCCGTTGTACCTCAAAAACGAGAATAAATCTAAAAGTCACCGAACCTCGAATTTAATACTGAAGCATATAAAAATTGTATATACCGTGTAGGTTCAAGGTTGACCAGATTTGCTCCGCTGTTTACAATACTTTGCACCTAAAACTCTATTAGGCAACGCTCCATCGTTGTGATTGTGTGCACAATTTTCATAACAAAATAAGTACCCAGTTATTGTGGGTAAATTATTTTTATAAGCACCACGGTAGTAATTAAACTATATTAAAGACGTGTACATATTTTAATTTTATGTATAGTACAATTTTAAATTCACATATCGCACACCACAGAGCGCATGTCAATGAATCTGGATGTGCATAAACAACATAATTCGGTATCAATAATTATTATTTTTAATTTTGGACACTTAAAAGTTTGGTTTACTAGGCATTATTTTAATGGTTACGACTTTATGAATAAGCTGGTTGCAATCAGTAGAAGGGAATTGAAAGTTATATATTACCAACAACCCACCACACAGAAGACGTCTTAACATAGCATTATCAGCCTGCTGACTAGACTAGCAGTGTCATCAAACAAATGTTGTAGTTATTACAACCGACGACGCGACGCTTCCGTGTCTATTGTTCTGCTCAGTTCACCCTATCGTAGAAGCAAAAGTTGGCCTAACTATTAAACAAACCTAAATATTTGTAGCAAATGATACGTAGAAGAGATACAAATGTTAGCATATTTGGTCGGTGAAATCAAACAGATAATCAAGAATGGTTCTGTAATTGAGCATATTATAAACGAGTTGCATTCGAGAAGAGAGTTCTGAAGTAAGAATGGATTTGTCGTTGCACAACAATGTATATTTAGTCTAGAAAGTAACATCTCTATTAATATATGATTTTAAACTAACAAGGTCATTCTTACACGAACTATTACCATACACGGCATTTTACCATGTATTATTTCTGCGCGGCATTGCTGTAAGCGCCACAGATGTACTGAGATTGCAATCTACCCGTTCGTCTTTGTCGTTCGTCGTTTATGCATTTAAAGTCTAACATACGTTTGTGGTGTCAACATTTGTGCACGCGTATTGCTTGATATTCTTAAAATTATTAATGATAGCTGGTTTTTAGCAGATACTACTTTGAGCGTACGACATTCCAAATTGTAAAATAAGTTGTAGTTTTATGATCGGGTTTATTATGCTGAAATAAAAATTAACGACTATATTACAAAATGAAAGAAGATAAGATTACATTTACCTACTTATCAGTCACGTTTGTATTGTCAATGTCTGTATTGCAGAAAATAAATAAATAAGCAGAGGCAAACTGTAAGCCCACATTTCACCATATGCCTTTATTGATCTAGACCGGGCTATTACAAAACGCATAACAAGGTGATGTAAACAAACACACTTTCCCATTTATATGAATTATAAACTACCTATGTCTTTACGTTACATAGTTCACGAATACCAAGGTCTCCACAACTTGAGCTTGTCCATGATTATTGACTGAGGTTGTGGGCAAAGCGAGCCAAAGAAAGTCTTCGTTTTAACTCCACTGGTACGGGAAAAATGCTATTGATATCCGACCGTCCGTCTGTCCATTCAGTCTACAGGTCGTATTTTTCATCGGATTTGCATGCAACTTGGCATGGACAACCCTTGATGTAGCCAACATCTTTTAGCGAGGGGGTTTTTGGATCGGGGGGGGGGGGGGAATGGAGGCAGGGGAGGGGAAATGATCCCTTAGTGGTTGGCAAAAGCGCTAAAAACTAAAAAAAGGAATTAATAAAAAAAAAACTGAAGTCTACGGTTCACAGAACCACTAGTTACGTATGTTTCAATATTTGTATTTCCCAATAGGGTACTATACTCTCTCTCTATACATACTAAGAAATATTACGGAGAGAGATATATAAGTTTTTCATGTAGAGATATCATCATCTTTTAACTGACAGGTAACGTTGGAGAATGGTTAGCGGAGCCACTTTCCAAGTTCAAAGGCAAACTGATTGACGACAAATGATGAAAGGCCTTTCGGCAGGGTCGCCAGATGATGGCAGATTAATATTGCCTAATTCAGTTAGTCTAGATAATAGTTGAAATTATGACCTTGAAAGTTTGTCAAAGAATTCCATTATTCAAATCCCCATAGTAAGTAATAGGTAATCAACACACATACATCAGAACCAAGTATGGTAACGTTGGCCCAAGTATTTGTTACGTGGCACTAAACAAAATACTGGTGCAGTATTATAATGTACAGTAAAAAAACAGGGAACTAGGAACATTGTTTTTCAGTAATTCAGTAGGTAGATACAGTAATGTAATAGAATTGTTAACAAACAGATGAATTAAACGTTCATCATATAACATTTGACCTCAACGCGATATTAATTAACCTTGTATTACTATGTTTATTATAAAGAAAACAAAACAATTACTGTCAATGCTGGCCGCGAGTCATTTTGTGTACATAGACTCATGTTGTGGCCCTTACACTACCTAAAGGAAGTGTCTATACACCTAACGCTAGTACGTCACTAAGTTCCAACGTTTCTAAAACACATACCCAATCGGCATTGGCGATTCGATGTTATACCGTCCAAAATATAGAAATTAATGATATAAAAAAGATGTCTCCATATCGCTAGATCGTCACTAAGGGCCGTATTCCAGAACGTTTATCTATACTCAAGAAACACTTGAGAGTAGATTTATAAGGCAAAATCTAGTCTCAAGCGTTGATCGAATCTTGAGAAATGTTCTGGAAAACGGACCTAAGTTCTAAAGTTTCTGCAACGCATACACAATCGATACACAATCGTTCCTACACTAACGCAGCGTGTGGCCTAGTATAAAACTACTTCTGTAGTTTTTAATATACCGTGATGTATATTTTGACAGAAACTTGGGCATGAATCAAAATTCATCACGGTCAAAATTTTGCTACAGTAATATAATGGCTTCAAGTGTGAGTTTATATTTAAATGTAGAATTGGAAACAGAAGCAAAGTTATTTTATTGAGTTACGCTACATAACAGAGTCATTGATGTACAGCCAATGAATAAACAGAACTCTTTAAGGATCTCTCTTAAAGGTTAAAGGGTCCATTATGGTAGATGAGATTAAACTTGAGTAAGAGATAAGATTTTTGGGAGTAGGTCGAAGTGTAAATTAAATAATTAATATTTTTTGTCACATGTCAGTGTCTACATAATTAAAAAAATCTAAACATTGTTTTAGATTTAGTAAATAAATAAGGTACCGTGCTCAAACGCCAGTTTTTCTAGCACAACACTCGCAGACTCTTTAGTCCCATAAAAATGCGAAAAATATGTTATGTGACATTTAACACATTTCATGACTGATTTAGTTCCATTTGATGCAATCAAAATTGCAAAACTTGTAACTTTATAGCTGCTAGTAAAAACATAGAAAAATATTACATTTGAAAAGATTTTATGCATAACTGTTTTTAACGTGTGAAAATCGGATGTCATGCCGGACTCGAACCGGCTAAAACCACACGGTCACTGCCTAACTGTCTATTGCCGGACGCCCCGGGTAACTCCTCGGAAAGATGTCATGCATAACTTAAGATTTTAATATTGCTTCTAAAATACACATGGAATCCACATTTATCTGAAAGTAGTACGCTGACGATAAGAAAAAACACATTATCTGTACAAGAATTCCAATCCATCATTTAAAGATGAAATCAGCAAGACGCACTATTAGGTATATTACAAGATAAAAAAACAACAAATCAGTTTTTTCTGAATGCAAAAGTGTGGTAGGTAGTTTAGATAAATCGTCGTAAAAACGGTAGTCATCGAAATTATCAACATTCTAGAACCGAGTTCTTATAGAATTTGACCCAACTAGAATCAATTATATTCGTATCTCTTGTTATTATTTATCATAATCTTCGACCTTTTGAAGAAACAACGACGTTATGTAAGAAAAACATCGACCATTGTACTCGTTCTTGCTACTTAATAAAGAGAAGTGTTATTGTATAACAGTAAGCTTTTGTTGATAGACAAAGGGTAGTTCAATTTCATATAGCAGAACCTATTAGTAGTATTCTAATTAACTATGACCAAAGATAATAAAATACTACATACTATGACACCCGCGGCTTTAGAAGAGAGATATAGAAGCGTGTTTTCTAGTGGATATTTTTTTTACGGGTTAAAAAGTAGCATATGCTTCTCTCCAGACAACCAAATATCCCTTTTAAAAATCATTCAACGATTTCACCGTTACTTACTTACAACACGAATGAAGGACAAACGAACAAATATACACACATTCTATCAAATTATTTGGATATATGGATTACTTTAATAACGTTTAATGTAGAACGAAATTTTGCGGTGCGGTAGTGTTTTTTTTCTCATATAAACTTCTATTTTTTTTCAAGGAAGTTTTTACAGTCATCGTAACAAAGACATTTTCTCAAGTGACAAGTTCCTGATTCCACTTTCTATTGCATTAACGTAGTGTTAAGTAGATAAATTGAAATTTCCGCCGAGATCGATTTAATGGATAATGCGCTTCATTCTTTCTACTTCATGCGCATTCTACTCATTTTTTTTCATACGAAATTATTGTTTCTTTTCTATATTTCATGATAACATACAATTGATAGCTTGTACTAGTACACATTTTGGTAAGTGGCTAAAATATTACAAACGTAATATCCTTTTCTACAAAGCACGCTTTCAATATTGGCAAAACCTTATCAATCTAAAAAGTTTTCAATTTAAGATACGTTTCGATTTATTGGATATGAGCATACTATAATTAAGATTATAATCGTAATATAAAACATAAAACACGTTAACAGAAATCGATTTCTTGATACATAAAATGTGGTATAGCGTGTAATATTACGATAATCAGTTATTATTTATAATGAAATCACGATTATAATCAGCAGTAAGTGTCTACCTTTGACTACTTCATAATTCAATAGATATATTAAGCAATTTTAGTATAACATAATTATGAAAGAGCTTATGATTGGCAGTTATACAGTAATATATATTAAGTGTAAATATGCATGTACCAATTGAATTCAAATCAAACAAAATTATGATATAGATATGTTACTAAGATTAGACAGAGACAGTTGAGAAAAAATTATCGACACTGTGTGACACTTTACAATCGATTACATGATAAGAAACGCAATGCTAAAATGGACAGGTTATATTTAACGAAAGAACGTGCTGGTTAAAGAAGTGAGTGCAAAGATGTTCATCTTAAAAATTAAAAGTGAAATGAAAAATCGAAGCTTTAATTATATATTTGAATGCAACTTAACACTTACGAACACCATGTATTCCTTCGAGCGAAATGCGATCGTGGTTGCTCAGTGGTTGACGATTTAGACGTCAGATTTGAGTCTATTGTTAAGTTGAGCTTGAAGCCAGCTATTGACTTACGTCGCTTGGCGGCAAGAGCTCGAGACGCAAGATCGGTATCATGCACCTGTTCAGGTGAGGAAGCGTGCGAGCATGTCCTCATGTGCGCCTGCGCGGTCGCCACCTGAAGAAGCTTAGTAGAGAGGCTA
The DNA here is from genome assembly GCA_948477245.1 of Thumatha senex. NCBI lineage: Eukaryota > Metazoa > Arthropoda > Insecta > Lepidoptera > Erebidae > Thumatha > Thumatha senex. The sequence continues at coordinate 5,979,111 of OX419728.1, forward strand.
CTGCGGCGACCCAGAGCCTCACATGTAGCGCACCGACTGTCCTCCATGAAGATTCTCGTGCGCCCGACACGGCCACGGCGTGGACACTGAGCGTTTATTGTTTCCAGTGGACGCTGATGGCTTAACTGATGTCATCCGCCGGACGGCGATACACGCGCGACCGTACTTGTTCACAGCACGAAATTCAAGACTCCTTCGCTAGGGCCGACGAATTGGATCGATATTTCAATGAAATTTGTTTAATGCGATAATAAGAACGCGATAAGGTATACACGCGAATAAGTGTAATGACCTAGACTGTTTGGCATAGCACGGCTTCGGTGCGGCCTCGGCGGGCGGCCGTGCGCGGGCGGCTCGGCTCATGCGACTGCGGTCACCACTACAAAGCACCCCCGCCGTCCGGCGTAATCCGTACGTTAACGAAGATATCGATATTTGTGGTGAATAATACAACGATACGTGAGCATCGTATGATTTACATGTATCTACCACTTGCCTCGAAGTGCCATTTCGACATTCCTCTGGACACTGTCCAGGAGATGATCAATATAAATAATAGGAAATCGAGAGACTATTCCACCTTCAATTGCGTATACTCGTATATGTACTATTAGTAGTAGTAGTATAAAAATAGCATGGTGATCATCTTAATTACGTAGTACAGTACCTTAGTATATTTAATCAAATCACTAAGACAATTAAATTAACACAATTTATCAAACTCGGTCATTTATGCGACTTACCAGCTTTAAGACGAAGTAACAGGGATTATTAGACATTTCACCTAGTATTTTTTACCTAAATCGCCTTATTGTGTCTGTTCGGGTGGAATTTTGTAATGGATTTTAAAATAACTTCTCAATGTGACTGACAATGCATGAAAATGTAAAAAAACAAGAAAATAGAAAAGCCTAAAAGAAAAAAAAAACAGCAGATAAAAAAAAGAGTAGGATTACGTTCACTGCATATTTTATACTATTTAGATCTTTATTTTAGTTCATTCTTTAAGTAGGTACTGAGGCATAGTAAATTTAATAGAATTTACATATTGTGCAGAAGAGTCATTACCCTAAGTTCTAAGCTTCGTAAGTAATCATATACTGTAGCGTTTATAACATTTAAGGTACGTACATCAAATTTGTTATTCGACATTGTACTATCTCAGAAAGTAGGTACATTTCAGTATTTTTCCAACGACGCTTACGTAGGCCCAAAATAAATGGATAGCTTCCAAGCGGATGCCAATGAATAAATTTAATATTGAAGTAATACAATTTTGTACAGATCGATCAATTCGTTGAATCTTTGACTGGCGTCGACTTAGCAATATCAAATTTGTAATAGTATTGTAAAATGGTACAAATTCGTTTGACTCATTAGTCTCTTATCTTCAGTCATCTTATCTCATACCTAGTTACATTTTTACAAAAATAAATAGTGTTAATACAGTGAATATACATTATAAACATTTAATCCATTATGTTTATGGTTTATGGTCACATCAAATAAACTAGAAAATAATTTTGAAAAGCAATTAGTATGCTTTGTATATCCTAAATTTAAATATAGCACATACAATAACGCTAGCAACAGCAACAAAGTCATAGAGACCCAATTATCATTTTGTTGTTATTGAGATGAAATGTTTCAATACACCAAATAAATATTTAATCATACATAATTTATTAAGGTCAAATACATATTATCATGATTTGTTATTAATCAATTTATTTTTTATATTTTTAATACAGCGGTTCACCCAAGAAGTACTGTACCGACAACGAGGAGACGTTTGAAACTTAAAAGTTGTCAATTATATTATTTCAACAAAGCATTTATCGATACATGATGCCAAAAGTTTGACACATTTCGACATAACATTAATCAATGAACAGATATAAACATTGGCGGCTCACACCTTGTTGAGACAAGTATTACTGATGTTCTAGTGCATATTAAAACATGTAATTATTTTTATAGCTGTAATTGCAAAGCAGATTTTATGTTATGTTTTATTTAGATGTTAAAGTAGTAAACAATGTTATTTTTTTAATTGTTGTGGTTTGCATGCAATTGCTTGCAATGCCTTCAAGATGCAAGAAACCACTCAGACTAATACCGAAGTAATTGGAGATGTTCATTATGCAGTTCGTTTCATTATTATCTAAGGTTGTTATTAAGATTAAAATTATAGCATGGATAGACTTTAACATATTTATGATATTTCGAGTCTTATGAGCGACGATATACGTCGCTCATAAGACTTAGGTACAAAGTCTACCTTATACTTCCCGACGTTTCGACCGGTTTACACCTGCCGTGGTCAAGGGTGACTGATGAATTCAGCGTCGCCTCCTCGAAGCGAGAGGCTTTTATCAACTACCCGCACTTTGTCGTCACAATTTTGGTTAGGTGTTCTAACGTCGGTCCGTCTACACACACCACTAAAATCATAAATATGAGTGACAATCGCGAAAGTTTAAAAACATGAATAGACTATAACAATATTTGGTTGACATTCATTAATCATAATTTACTTTAATTACTTAGAGAACGAGCGTGGCGAGAGTGAGATATACCTTACACGAGTCAATGTCATCGACGTACGAAGTTCACTCGTTGATGACTCTAAAACAGCAGTGATCACTGATAACTTATTAAAAAATAGGTTATATACATATAGAAGAGAACATATATATATATATATAATATAACTAGCTGACCCGCCCGGCTTCGCCCGTGACATACTTCGAACCCTGTGGCACCCATTTAATCCCGTCGTCGTTTATTAATTTCACGATAATGTATGAACATATTCCAAATTACTTGATTACTTCTCCGCTCTCAAGTACTACGCCCGCCCCGCACGGCCCGGTCGAATATTTGTTACACGAAATTTATTTCTTTACGCATTTTTTTGATATTACCATATCGCCTAAGATATTCATTTAATTTGCAAAGTGTAAAGGGACAAAATAATCTTCATAAAATGCTGAAACTAACTAACATGTAAAAAATGATAAGGATTAATAATGTATTTGTGTAAATAGCCTTTAAATTACAGCTTTATTATTGCTGTATTTTTTAAGTATTAAAATGGATATAGTACGGTATCCTTAAGAGATAGACATATACCGTCGCGGACTTTTTTGTAGACCTATATTAGATACATAATTCCACAATACATTATTTTGTTATATCTTAAAGGGTTTAGGCAGCGTTTTCGGTAAAAGCTTAATTTATTTGCGCATTTTTGTTATTGCCATATCGCCTAAGATATTCATTTAATTTGCAAAGTGTAAAGGGACAAAATAATCTTCTTAAAATGCTGAAGCCAACTAACATATTAAAAATGATAAGCATTAATAATGTTTTTGTGTAAATAGCCTTTAAATTACCGCTTTATTATTGCTCTTTTTTAAAAAGTATTAAACTGAATATAATACGTTATCCTTCAGAGATAGACATATGCCGTCGTGGACTTTTTTGTAGACCTATATTAGATACACAATTCCACCATACATTATTTTGTTATATCTCAGAGGGTTTAGGCAGCGTTTTCGTTAAAAGCTCCCAGACGGCTCATTTTTTCCGACACCGCCAACATATATCGTTATAATTAACTTAATGTATGCAAAAACTTAACAAAATATACATAAAAACCTTCTATAAGAATCACTCTATCTATTTAAAAAAACTGCTTCGTAATTCGTTACGTAGTTTTAAAGATCTAAGCATACATAGGGACAGACAGCGAAAAACGACTTTGTTTTATAATATGTAGTGATAAGAACAAATAATGAGCTCTTTAAAGAGCAAACCACAGAAATGATAAAATTTGCAAAAAAACATTGTACAAAATATAGAAACGAACGCATAAAACATACCTAGTAGTTACAAATATATGACAAAAGATTTCTAGACACATGTAATGTAGACATGATATTATTGAACAAAAACAAGCATAGGTATGATTGTTATTATTACATTAAATTGTATTGTTATTACCTATAGTAAAAAATAGACGGATGTGGTGTCGGTGACGCAATTGTGGATTAGACTAAAATGGTATAGATTAATAAGTAATGATGGTACGGTACAAAGTTCAATGGCATCACAAAGTTCATTATAACCCCATCATTCAACAACTGACTGAAATGTGCGTGGTGGTTACAGTATAACCTCGCCGAATGTATTATCAAGGTAAGAGGAGTAAACAGTATTATGTCTATGATTACTCCATATATTTTATTTATTAGTAATTTCAATAACATTGGATAATATTGAAGTAGCTGAAACAGGGCAATATAGAAGAGAATAATCTAATATTTTTTTATGAAGACCTAAATATATCACATACAGTGAACAATAACACAATGGTTAAGGTTTTTTTTTATACCAATTTTTTTTTGTAAGATCACGATGAATCTAAAAAAAATATAAGCGCCTGTAATCGAGATATATTAGATCACATTAGTATATTTTTGAAATTATAATAAGTATTTAGAATAAGAATATTAATTTCCCAGAAACATTCTCCATATAAATATTTTAATTATTTTTAATAAGAGAATGCTAATAAAATTTTAAACGCGGACCGCCGATGTCACCAGCCGGGCCATTCAGAATACCGTCTTGTCAAGACACTGTTCGATTAGATATCTAATTGACATCTTGGCAAATGTGTAGTGATTTATTTGTTAAAATATATCGTATCTACTCTGAAATCTCAAAGACTGAATTCAACTTTGTTTGTGAACTTGTTTACAACAAATATATTTTTATTATGAAAAAAAGACAATTTGGTTCAGGACGGGGATTGAACCCGTGATCTTAGCCTAGCCAGGGCATTGTTGTTTTGTTTACAACAAATTCAGGACATATCTTATTTAAACTATCTCAATTTGACATGCTGAAGTAATATAGTGTAGAACATTAAACAACACTATTTTTTGATAAAAAAATAATAGTTTAAATTCCGTAGTGCAGCTTGACATCCACGAGGCAACTAACTTACCAGCATACGATTACGATGTTCCTTACTACTCCTACATTACCGTGCACACGCAACCTAATCTAGCCATCTTACGCAAATACACCACTACTGTAACGTTGTGTTATGTTGAATTAAAAAATCTCATATCTCTTTTTATAATTACATAAATTATAAAAAGAACTTTGCAAAATAAAATAAGTTTATCAAATTAGTGTATTGTCATCGGTCGTCGATAACTTTAAAAAGATTGGACGAAATCTGACCGTTTAAAGTGGGTCAAAATCGCGCCCGGCCGAGTCAGTTACAAACATACATACAGGTGAAGCTAATAACAAGCGTGTAAAAAAAACTCACCGGAATATTGAAATAATATTAAATATCAACGTTCCAAAGACCATTTAAGTTAAGTTTAAATTTCTAAGTTTGTTAGTGAAACATAGGATCTGTCTGCACAATCTAGTTAACGTTCCATTTGTTTATTTTCCCTTCCTTATCAGAAAATGAAAGGAAATAACGCAGTATGTTTCTGGTAAGTTGATTAGCATTTTGAACTAGCAATAAAACACATTTGAACATGTTGCTTCTTAGTAACAAACAAATAATACATAATTCAATCATTTTGAAACTGATATATGGCACTTGGTGGAACTTGCTGAATCACACCACTTGTACTGTTCTACAACATTTACTTTGTAAACCCAACCGGTATACCCTTACGTCGTTTTCAAAGGTTATTAAGATGCCGTATGTGTAGTTACAAGACCTAGTTTTTGATACCTACTACGTCCATTTGTCATCCTCATAACCTTTGAGATTGCCGTAAGATGAAACCTGTCAGGTTTACAAAGTGAATGTTGTGGAACAGTACAAGTACAAGAGTGAAGTGCATTTTATCTAAATACAAATTAAAAAAATTGAACTGTTGTTTTAATTTGGTATCTCTTCTTTCGTTCCGATTTAAAAAACACGTGTCACTCTTTTCTGAGATAACCGAGGCTATTGTTGCAGTACCCGTTTATTTGTCTCATTGTCTATCACATGTGCACATCTTTTATTTATTACAAACTTAATTAGTTCGATTCGATTAGTCTCCTTTACTTTGTGTTTATGGCATAAAGCGTTGAATGAACTTGGCACACATACTAGATGGCGCTGTGTAAAAAAAGTGACCCAAAATACTTATTTATTTTATTATTAAAATGATTTTTTGTGATATCAGATACAAATTAAGTGCTATTTATGATATCACCAATTTTAGTTCGACTTAATAACAGAATAGCATTTAGCAATCTCTTAATAAAAATAAGAATATTTTAGAGAAATTCAGTTTAGTGGTCTCAACAACAGAATTAGCACCATTGTATACTTATTACTTATCATAAACTCACAAAATCGTGTGTCAGTAATCTAGCTAATTAATCAGCGTGTAATATAAGGTCATCATAAACATGCACAACTAACAAAATAATTAGCAATTGCTTTGATATGCTAAGTGATGGACGTCATTGAAATAAAAAGAACCTAATGATAAAAATCATTTTAATTCTTGTTCATCATGTTTATGACATGTAACTGAAAAAAGACTGATTCAGATTACATACATACATATTGTCACGCCTTTATCCTCGAAGGGGTAGGCATAATATACGCCCACATTTCAGGTGTGAGCCCATTGCCGTAATAGACAGGCACAGGCTGTGGCGACCTGCTGTTGAAATTTTGAAGCCACCCATAAAGCCTTTAAACAGGCTTAACTACTGCTATTACTGGCAACCTCTCAACTGGAGACGCTCGCAAATGTAAATGACACAAACTGGTCACCTATCCAAGGACCAGCTATAGCGAATGTTGCTTAACTCAGTGATCGTTTACAAAGGTTATATTTTTAAATACCTACCAGCTACCAGCATCTATTTGTATGTCCATAAATTTGAAACCTATGCACTTCTTTAGGGTTCCAGTTTTTTTGTGTTGGATATTATCAAAATCAGTTCAGCGATTCAGCTGTCAGAACATAACACAAAGTGTTAGATTGTGTTTAATAAATGAGTATGAATTAGATATATCAAATGCTAACAAACAACGAGTTGTCGCTAAGGTATCAACATTACTATCAAAGATAATGAGTTAACATTTCGTAATAGTATGTTGTTTTGAAACAACATACTACCTTGAAAGTTATTCATTCAAAACCTATTTGAGTACACACTTTAAAAGTCTATAAAATTATAAAATATTATGCGTATCACGTAGTTAAAATATATTAGTTTTTATGGAAAAGTACTATAATGGTACGTAGCATAAGTAGGTAATATTTTTTTTAATTTATAAGTTCGTATGTGTCCACTAAAGGGATGTGCTTGTATTTAACAGTCAACCTAAATAAAATTTTAAATTATCGTCAAACCCGTGAGCGGCTGTTCAAAGAAATGAGCGGAAGCGCGTGTTACACACGCAATGAGGTTAAAGGCCTTCAGATTTGATTAACGTCATTCACACAGAACGTACAAACGCGTTGCAATTTATAATGTATGTATTGTAGTAGATGTGTTGTAATTTTTTTTATACAATAATATAAAAACTACATAATCTATTCATATTTATGTTATACATTTTAGACTAGTATAAATACTGTACCACAGTACTAAAAAAAGTGGGATATATAGGAAGGTTTTTCAGTTGTTTAGATCTTATAGCAAAAAGCTTATTTTTGTTTAATTTGGGATAGTTAGTTTAAAATGACCCACGATATTTATTAAACACTAGAACTTTTAGGAGTGGTATGTATTTTATTTCATAAATTATACCCACTCGAAGAGGTAAGAGGTAATTAATTAATCGTTTTCGACTAGGTCTCGGTAGCCTAGTTGGTTAAGCGTGTGGCCTAGCAAGCCAAAAGCCCCTGGTTCGAGTACAGTTCGAGACTCAAGAATAAATCTTGCAAGCCACGTCAAATTTAGGACATACTTTGCATACAAATTGCTTTCAAATTTGTTAGTATGAAGATTATTCATGAATAGAACTATAAGAACATGGTACTTGCTAAAGACATTTAATGTGTACCAGACCAGTATCCAGATGGTATTGTTATAATTTAATGCTCTTAAATATTAATAGATATCAAAGGGCTTAAAGCATTCTAATACGCAAGAAGAAAATAACCTATCTAATTTAATAATATTCTACGCTACGATTAATATTTACGCCATGATAATATGATAAAAAGGAATGGTCCCGCAATTGCACTGGTGTGATTGTTTCATAACACCGGAAAAGATAAATTAATATACGAGGAAAATTCCAAAAGATATACATTTACGCACGCATAATTATTTACGGATATAGTGCATACACATACAGTATGCATTGCCTTATTACAACACATACGATATTTAGTAATTAAAGTTGAACCGAAGTTCATTCTTATATCCATACACCGCAATATTATAATACTGATGAGTATGGACGTCATCCAAAAGTTGTAGCTACGTTGAGTTTGGTGCTGCTTCGAAATTTTCCTACGACCTTTACAAGGCCTCCATAATTGTCAGTCTTTTACAATGCATTGAGTAGCAAAGGCGTCGTCGACTCTGGGTGTTCGGAAGGCTCAAACACTTCTAGCAACATAGTTAGATTCGATTGCATTGTTTGATCGATCGCACGATGTGGATACACAAGCATTTCTTCCACAAAAAAGTTCACTTCAGTTATTATATATTTATATTAAAAACAGAGTTTATAATAGTATTTATAAGTTTAATATATACTAAGCTTAAAACTATATAGCGCTTTATGAAGTTGAGTTTTGTTTCGTAAGATCAGTACAGTTTATGATTTTTAATCAATACAACTTAGTTTTATGGCCCGAAATTAACTGCATCTGCTTTGTGGACATTATGATTATAGTGGTTGACATTTGTTATGAAAGTTTTACAGGCTGTATGCGGTATCGTCGGTATTGGAATATATCGATCTTTTAACAGTTGGCAAAGATATAAAACGATCATAAAATATTCAATAGTAGAGACATTGCGGCCGCCGCAGTGTTCAGTAAACCGCTCGTTTACATCACGATAATACTTTCAAGTAAATTTAATGGTGTGAAAATATTTTCACTTATCATGTGTACGTTTGCTTGGTCCTAACCAAAATTATTATCTGTTATTGCTAATTTTACGCTATCAAGGACACAATTAGCATACCAATAAAAACAATGATTAGGTACATAGCACAGTGTTGTTATATTTATATTCCTATTGTAGAGATCGTCAATAATTTCTCTCTTCTTACTACTGACCTGTCCAATACAATAGTCATGTGTCTATGTAGATTTGCCTTGAGATCTCTTCGCGTATACTGCTGCTGACCAGGTGGAGGGTGCGGCGCAGGCAGGGGTGCTGCACCCCCGGCCGGTGCTCGTCTCCCTATCAGCACCTTCAACTCCGCCATTAACTTTTGCACCATACGGACACGAGTGGATTCAACCGCGCAACGCACACTAGTGAAGACGTACACCTCAATCAATTGCAACCGGCTTGCCAAGAGCCATTGGCTAGGTTGTTGCATACAAACGTGACGTTACTGCTGCACGTGATAGTGAAGCTTCAATATCGATATAAACGTCGTTACAATGCTAGTGCGGGTTCCACACTGTCGGTCGTACGATTCTTTGACCTCGCCGTCGCTTTTATAAGTGCCCGATGAGAGCAAGGTGGTGTGTGTGAGACGAAATAAACACGTTTATATTTAGACGGGATTTGACTAGTTTCACGCTTCCCTTTACATGTTTCACAAATTCCATGTGAATTTTTGATTCGCATTACGATTAAACGGAGTCTTATACAATTTTGAGTGAATCACTAACTAGGTATACAACAATGGACGATGGCAAAATATAGGTCGACCGTTGCACCGAGTTCACAATGTTAGTTAAAACCAGGTCATATCCAAGCAACGCTCGCAATTGCAAACCAAGTATTTCGCTAAATGGGACACTGTTACGCATCTGAAATGGAGCAAGGTCGTAGGGAAGTGTATAATAATATTTGCAGAGTTTTAAGAATTTCCAAGATAACTTTTAAAATCGAATAAAACACATTTGGAGATAGTTACGATTGTGTAAACAAACATGTTGAAATTCGAGGTTAGTATGCAACCCAGACAAGAATCCTTGAATTGTAAATACGAAAATCGAGCTCGGTTCCGTGTCGGTTTTAAAAATAATTGACTTTGAACATGAATTTTGAGATGGTTCGGTTCATGGAGAGGTAGAAATAGCACTACCTGACGTCGTAGCCGCAGGAAGTGTGGATGGTTGCACATACCACTACTACATAATAAGACCAAAGACTTAATGAAAATATAACGAAATTTTTAGATGGCGAAATATTGGCTGAATAACTAAAACATTTTATATTGTAACATTAATAAAATTGCACAAGTAGGTGCGCATGTTTAGCATCTCTGATTAAAAATGTTGGACAATACTACATAAATTATTAAAATCATTTAGGTAATGGACACTCGGTCAATTCCGTCTGTACGCTATTTAGGCAATACAGTTGCGAATAAGAACAAAAAAGAGGTTAACGACTGCCTCAGTTTAAGAACTTCGATCATCCTTTGCAGTGGTTACATATAGATCTACTTTCAAAGTTTCAACACAATGTTTACTATAACAGATTTTATTATCAGTGATTCGTTCATGCTCCCAAAGAAACAATTTTGACATTTAGCATAAAAATATATTTTACTTTCGTTGAAAAAAAATGTGTACAATTTATTCGAAATGTAAAAACAATGCAGAAGAAAGTAGTGAGTAACAACACTAAATGGAGCATTGTGCAAATATGCGCACGTGCGAAGGTATAAATTAATTAATACCGAAGGAGCGATCAGCGTTGGATACCCCATGTCCCGATATAACAACTTTCTCTCAATGAGAGGGAGTAAGATTAGATTCGAGATTATCCGAGCGTAATCATCAGCGTGGCTATCAGCAGTTCCTACTCGTACACAATTGAGAACAGTGAAGAGGAAGTGTTTCAATCATTAATTGTAACTTTCTTCATCTTGATCTGGATATTACAAAAATATAGGTTCTTGGTTACTCCATTGCAAAAGTCGTGCAATAGCTGAAGTAATTCAATAAATTTATTACAACGAATTACAGTAACAGGTACAGTTGTGGTTTAACAATTAGTGTAGTTAATGCCGCATCCCTTTTGCATTGTATTAGTCAAAACAATATTTTTAAACATCGAGATTAAAACTAGTAATTAAAGTATGGATGTTCGCATGGATCGCGAAGCCTGGCGATCTGTCCTCTCTGACTACCCCGTCAGGGATACAGCGTGAAGATAGTTAGTTTAGTTTTTTAGTTAGAGATTAAAACATTATTAAACGAAGATATTTAACGTATGTTTCATTACTTTCTTTGTGTCCATGATGTGGTTTAACTAAAATTCTTAAAAAATTCACACAAAGCTTTTGTCCTGCCTGTTATGGGCTATTAAAATTTAGTACAAGGTTCGCCAAATTAAAAAGAGGAACGAATAAAACGACACAAAGGAGTTAATACACAGAAATAAAACAATGAAAACAAAATAAAAATGTAAGAGCACATCCGTATGATTGAACTGTGTTAAAATTAATTTCTTGTTACGTACTTTTAGCATATTCAAATGTACAGAATTTGTCTACATTTAATATCGCCACATATGTGAATTAAATAACGGACAAATTGACAGGGAATGGGAATACCAACCTGCGTCCGTAATTATGGCGCCCCATGTATAAGTAGTGACGTCACCATGATGACCGAAGTGCATAATAATAGAACATAAAAGATATTACTTAAAAGAACTTCAAGAGTTTTGCTAAAACAACACGCCTATTGATAAATAAAAACCTTAGGGCCGAGGACGCGGAAGTTTGACCTAATTAAAATAACGACGTTTTCGTTAGTCTATGTGCAGCGTCATACTTACAAATGGTGTTTCAAGGAGTCCTCCAGGGCACAAGAAAGTGTTATAAGTTAAAAAAGCACAATAATAGAATTTCGCGGTCAATATAATGCGAAGATGAGAGAAAGCGTGCTCACTGCCCGATGACCGTGTACACACTGGTTGGAGACCCCCTGTAGTAGTGAGTATGCGCGCGTCCCTATTCCCGACGTCCTTGCGTGAAAGGGGCGGCTAATAGGGTGGCGCCATGATGGCACGTCAAGGCAACGCGTCAATCAATATGCGAGATGAGATCCCTGGCTAATCGTGCAACTGTCACGAATCAAACGCCTGATTACCGCTATTTGAAATTCGAAAAAAAAAAAGAAATAGCTCTGTCAGTTAGTTTTATTATGTTATACGATGTCGTTGCAACGGTTTGTGCAATTGGTAAAAGTGAGCGCAACAAGTAAGTCACACTCAACAGGTTCATATATGCACATCAGTTGCAGATGCGAATGGTATTGCGTAACCATTCGATGGTGATTTTCTGACCCGCCACATAATAAACTTTCCATTTCTTTAAGAACAAATAAATTACAAGCGTAAAATGAAAGGACGTCAAACGTTCAGAGGTAAATAATCTAAACAGCCATATGAAATAACATGGAAAATGTATTTGATGAAATGCATAGTGATAATAATAACAGACGTAAATATGCAGCACCATGAATACAGTATGTTAGTTACGCAAGTCTACAGTTACGTATGCTATTTGTACCTGTACGCACTATCTCATGCCATATCAAAATGCATCGAAGCGAGAACAGACAGGTAATCGACAGTAACTAGCAAATTATAATTTTAATTCTACAAAATTGAAATGTAAACTTCATGGGCCTTGGAAAACCTTGCTAAATTAAATGTTGCCTATTCATAAACGACTACAAGAAAAATTAAGTGGGAATTTTAACACTTAGAATGTCCATGCCGAAGCAGTTTTAAAAATTCTATGTGAATAGTTGTTTACATATTAAGGACTCACTTCATTCGCTACAGTATGATATGTTAGACTGGATTGCATATGATTTAACATAATAATAATGAGATCAGTATATAACTCAGTAAAAATACACGAATTGTATGTAATTGGTGTTGATTTTGCTTCAATAAAAATAAATATCAACGCAATACATCAAATATAATAAAAGTAAAAGGAGGAAAATAAATTATATAATACAAAACAAGTTGTAAGTAGGGTTCTCGTGTTTATGAGTATGTGGTAGAGGTTAAAGAATTAGCCCCTTACAACCAAACTATATACTTATAACCCAATGTAGTTACTGCTCATAAGTGAGTAAATTTAGTCTCTTGTGAACCTACGAGGGCGGCACTGAAAATTTCGGGAATCAAGGAAGTGACACAACATTACTATATAAAAATGTATTTATTGCTTTTCGAAGTATTCTCCGCGAAATTTGACACATTTTTCCATACGATGGAACCAATCATTGAAGCAACCATTCCATTCGGAAGTTGGGGTATCCAAAATGGCCGTTTTGTAGGCGTTCACAGCTTCTTCAGGTGATGAAAATCTCTGACCACGCAATTTATTCTTTATTTTAGGGAAAGTATAGAAATCATTAGGGCTTAGGCTGTACGGAGGATGGTCTAGTAATTTTATGTTTTCTTGCTCTAAAAACTCTTTTGTTCTGTGCGCGGTGTGAGAACTCGCATTGTCGTGATAGAGGATGATGCGGCGGTTGCAGTTCTCTTTACGGAGTTCAGAAACGACCTGTGGCAAACAAATGCTAGCATACCATTCTGCATTAACCGTTCTTTGTCCATCAAGAGGAATAGTCGCAACATAGCCGGTTTTGGAGACAAACGTGGCCACCATTTTTTTTGCAACATGCCAATGTCTAAAGTTGCCTGAATTTCGCGGTATGTCACATGTCGATCTTCCTCAATCAGCTTACGCACATCATCAACGTTTTCTTGGGTGACTGCAGTTTTTGGACGACCTTGACGGGGATCATCACTGAGCTTGACACGTCCACGTTGAAATTCAGCAAACCAGCGATAAATTGTGGTTTTGGATGGGGCTTCATCACCAAATGCAGAAATCATCATCAATCATCAGTTTTTTGTGTTAAACCACTTCGAAAGTCATAATAAATCATTGCTCTTGAATTTTCTCGAGTCAATTCCATTTTCTCAATGACTAAACAAGTTTGACAAAACTTTGTGACAAGACCGAGAATAATTTTTTTTAATAAATATATGGTATTCGATTTTTAAAACCAAGGAGTTTTCAATTAAAAAGATTTTAATATGACAGGAACAGTGGAAATGTTCCATTTCCGATACTTTTATTGCAGCCCTCGTACAACCCCAGCTTTATAATATAGCTTATTTACATTGTTCTTATAATTATTGTCCTTAGCAATGTTATTGGCCACCACTACAAACGTCTCAGTATTTTTGACAGATTTATTTTATTCTTTACCATCCTTTTCCACCCTGCCACTCTTGAAACATTTGGTAATTTATTCATATTTTGATTATCAACTTCATATGTCGAGCATTTTACTTAGCTCTTAATTTAAAAAAAAAATTGCAACAATTCTATAATGTAGACATTATGCCATCCGAATAGGAGGTATTTTTACAAGAAGTGATTGCATTTAATTGATAATCGAAAAATAGTATGTGTAAAATAATGAAGATGGCCCTTAATCTTATCTTTATCCTATTCCAGATCGTTTATCAATACTCAAGAAACACTTGAGAGTAGATTTTATATGGCAAAAACTAGCCTCAAGCGTTGATTGCGTATTGAGAAACGTTCTGGAATACGGACCTTAGTGTTGTAAGTATCAAAGTTTTGCAGAAGTCCAAAACAGAATTTTTCTGGCATCGATTGCAAATAAGATCACAATCATAATCCGGAAAGATTTCGCGGTCAACGTGTTTATTGAGAATTGCGTAATATACTGTGCTCATTATTGTTATGTTTGTTTTTAATTAGTCATAAAAAGTGGAACCAAATAAGGTCGATATAAACAGAATGATATCTGTCTGTTAAAAACGACATATTTTCAGTGTAATCTGGTGCTTGATTTTTTAGATTTTAAATAACGATGTGTGCTACATATCTCCTGTTTTGCTAGATTTATAATGTATTGTACGGCCAGTCTCTAAACCTATATATCTTAATACCCCATTTACAATCTCACGCGAGCCACGAGAAGAGATGCGAAGCAAGCCGCGAGCTCGAAAAAAATGTACCATAATACTGTGTTTACACTCTGGCTCGCGCGAGAATGTAAATGAGGTATAACGAATTGTCAATATCGTCACGGTCTGTAAGAACTGACAGTAGGTAAATTGACAATTAGAGGTAAATAGATTACAGAAGTTAAATATATGCGACCTACGTGGCTGTATGCTAATCGTTAAGAGAAATATGATGATATTGATAAATTGATTTGTAAATATATCAAATGTCATAAGAACCGATTGCCGAAATCATCCCCCACAGAGATTGATCACGATAAAAATCTACGAGCGTGATGTCGATACGATCTTTATTTCTTATATAACACAATTGTGCAATGTTATATAATATTAGTGAAATTCTCTTGTATTTTATAACAAATGACTCTCAGGACAAGGGCGGAAGAAATTGTTTCTATATGATACAATAGTGATTACCGAGGTAGATTAGTGGGTAACCATTAATGTGAAATGAAATAAACAAGAGGAATTAGCGCCGACCGATAGCCCGAGATCTGACCGCAAGGGAGCGGGCGCCACTTACACTTTCCCTTTTCTTTTTGTGAAAGCGATGATGCCTAATTAAAGAAAACAGTTTGTATTCAAAGTAACAAATGACTACAAGGATGATTTTAGATGTAACAAAATAATGGCGAATAGTTATGTGATATAGAGTCTAGAAAAGGACAAATAACGCTAAAACAAACTAACTACTAACAAAATTATTTCAGCTGGAGAAATCAAAATTTCAAAGTGACTGCAGTCACGTGTATTGAATGTAGCTGATCAAGTTGCCGGTAAATAGAACATCAATCTGCTTAGATATGCAAACTGGAAACTCTGTATGTAAACTGCCAATGCACTTCAAGAAAATGTGACCGAATAATGCAAATTACTAACACGAGTGATGCCTGATAGTAAGTTAAACTAAGGGTATGAGTTATCAAGGTATATCTAATGGGCAGTTATCGTACAAGGACCAGAGTATCCGAACACGAAAACAAAACAAAGCGTACTTTCTAAACGAAACTTTCTCCCAGTAAAGTTCGGGCACGGCAAATGTCCGCCCTTTATTGTTAACAATTAGCAATAGATAATGTACTATTTACGGTAAAAAGAAAATTTAACTAGAGTAGTATTATTGGGGACTAAACGGTCTACAGGAAAGTCTACAATAATAAGAATAAACTGAATATAATTGCCACATGTGATTTTTTACATGTTCGATAGAATAGTTTGTAGTTAGAATGTTCCATCATTACTAAAAAAATAAAAGAATTGAGCAGTGCAAGGTCGGAGCATTATGAGGATGAAACATTTAAGAGTTGCCAGACGGCATAAGCAATACCAGCATCATACAACTACATATTATACAACATAATCGTTTTTAGCTGTCTGTCCTTATGTATGCTTAGGTCTTTAAAACCACGCAACGAATTTTGATGCAGTTTTTTTTAAATAGAAGAGTAATTCATAGGCAACGTTTTTATGTATAATTTGTTAAGTTTTTGTATACATTAACTTAATTATAACGGTATATGTTGGGGGTGTCGGAACAAATAAGCCGTCTAGGAGTTTTTACCGAAAACGCTGCCTAAACCATTTGAGATATAACAAAATAATGTATCGTGGAATAGTGTTTATAATATAGGTCTACAAAAAAGTCCGCGATGGTATACGAGGTGTGTTCAAAAAGTACCCGGAATATTTTATTTTAATGGGTCTCGAGAGTCCGATTGTCAAATTTTTTTTTTATTGTGTTGGTATACATACCCTTAAAGTATGATAACATTTTCAGCTATAAGCACTGTTTACTTTGTCTGTGGTAGTCGCTAAGGTTCGACGTGTTTTTATGTGCTCGGCGATTTTTGCTTGTTTAATGAATTTTGTCCAAAAAAACAATCGCATGAACATCGCTCAGGAGCTGCTAAATGACGTCAACGACGATCCAAGTTTACTTGAAAGGGTCATAACTGGTGATGAAACATGGGTGTACGGTTATGATGTCGAAACCAAAGCACAATCGTCCACCTGGAAGCATTCAACGTCACCAAGAGCGAAAAAAGCACGTCAAGTTCGATCAAATGTCAATGTTTTGCTTACTGTTTTCTTCGATTTTAATGGCATAGTGCATCAAGAGTTCTTACCACGAGGTCGTACGGTTAATAAGGAGTATTACCTTGAAGTTATGCGACGTTTGCGTGAAGCAATCCGAAAAAAAACGCCCCGATTTATGGAAAAACAATTCATGGCTTTTGCACCACGATAACGCACCTGCTCACTCGTCGTTGCTTGTTCGTAATTTTTTGGCCAAAACCAATACCGTAGTCATGCCCCAACCTCCATATTCACCAGATATGGCTCCGTGTGACTTTTTCCTGTTCCCAAAGTTAAAGAGACCCATGAAAGGACGGCGTTTTACCTCGATTGAAGAAATAAAAGCCGAATCGCTGAGAGTGCTCAAGGACATGCCAAAAAGTGAATATCAAGAGTGCTTCAAAGATTGGAAAAAACGCTGGCATAAGTGTATTATATCTGGGGACGACTACTTTAAAGGGGACCACATTGATGTAGACGAATAAATAAATATTTTTTTGAAAAATAACGAAAATTCCGGGTACTTTTTGAACACACCTCGTATGTCTATCTCTTAAGGATAATATACTATATCCATTTTAATACTCTAAAAACAGCAATTATAAAGCGGTAATTTGAAGCAGTAATTTACACAAATACATTATTATTCCTTATCATTATTAATATGTTAGTTGGCTTTAGCATTTTATGAAGATTATTTTATCCCTTTACACCTTGCAAATTAAATGAATATCTGATGAGATATGGCAATATCAAAAAAATACGTAAAAAGAAATTAATTTCGTTTAAACATAATTTGACCGGGCCGTGCGATCGCGGGCGTAGGTACTTGAGAGCAGAGATCAACGAATTTGAAAAATGTTCATACATTATTGTGAAAATAATAAACGACGGGATTAAATGGGTTCGAAGTATATCACGGGCGAAGCCGGGCGGGTCATCTAGTTATTAATACAATAGCAATATTGACATATCTTTTCTTATGAATGATTTTGCACTGATCATTGTACAAACATTATGTCTATATCGTCAACGGTATAGACATGATTATATGAATGATACTTCATTATCATATTCTGTCTAAATTTCTATAGTTTATCGATAAGCCAGTAAAATATTAGCAAGGTTGCTATATAGGAACTAAAATAATAATGTTAAAGAGCCTAGGCAATAAAATATTTTCAAATAGCTACGAGTATTCATTAAATATTCTACAAAAAAATACTTAAATAAAGCCTGTCCATTTTTGGTGTCAGGGTAAAGGTCGTTGTTTAATATTAGCAACCAATTAAAATATTTGATCTTAACCAGTTATCCTATATTTCCACAGTAAATGTGAAGTTGTGTTTGTTTATCCTTCACATCAAAGTAATGGTATACGTTTTATATATCTGGAGAAGAGTTTTAGGTCTGAAAAGTGTCATAGGTTACTGTTAGTCAAGAAAAATCCTTCTCTTTAAACGACGGCGCCCTCTCGTGTCGAATAAATAGAACGCTACCAACAATATAAAGGTTCTCGTTATTCTGTTGCTCATACTCGACAAGCGAATTAACACAAATCAGACATTCAAGGACGAGTTTGTGTTGTATAGAAAAATAACAGTATTGAGATATTTTCTCAAGATTTATAAATATAGGTAGTGCAATACATTCATTTCTGATTAGTTAAACCAGAAATAGTGTTTGAACTCAAGTCATGCCCCTCTAGTGATGAATTCCTTTTAAATTTATTCTCCTATAATGTTAAATCTTATATTTAACATTTTGAGATATCTATAAAATTATTTACCAAAATCATCAATCTTCAAAAAAACAGACCAGTGTTGGCCTTCATAGCAACATATTCTTCATTAATCATCGGTATAATGTATAGGCATGGGTCTATTGCAGTAAATCTAAAGTTTTCATAAAATGGTATGCAATTTTAAGATAGGATTATTTGAATACCTTTCTTCATTTTTTGAACAAATACTAATTTCGCAATGCAAGTTAAAAATATTCAAATCAATTTCTAAGTTTTCATTAGTTACATAAGGATTTCGACAAAGAAAATGGAGACGGGGACCACAGACAAAGAAGGAAAGATAATGTAAGAAGGGGACAACTACCTTCTTCGATGCAAAATGACTCACCCAATAAAATTTTTAATGAAACAGTAGACGGCGAACAGTGTCGCATCATTAAGGCCGAGGTCCGGCTTGATCCTGGGCAGTACCATCGCCGGCAAGTTGGCATCGGCCGAAGGGCCGCGCACCTCCGGCATGGCCGCGCTCATGGCGGGCGCGGGCCGCGGCCGCGTGCCCGATGCGTGCGGAGCGATCGTGACGGCCGGCTCAGCTGGCTCAAGAGTGGGCCCTGCTGCGGCCTCACCCGCCCCGCATAACACCAACGGCGCTCCCGGCACGCGGCACCGTCGCCGGAGCGCGCCAAATCCACCCGCGTGTTACCCCGCGCGGCGCACGCCTGACAACGACCGGCTGCGCTGTCCGTTCTTATCGATCGTTTAGCCGCGCCTGCGCTCTATAACGTCCAGAACCACTACGACGGAGCCTTACAGGTCTCACACGTCCAGCATAAGGAAACCCAAATAGATCACGAGAAAAAACCAGGGACAGAATAGGTACATGCAAACTGACATCATTTGTTTGTTTGTGTGGTAAACAAAGTTTGTTAGAGCTTAATGCTGACTGATGAATTGCTCGTATATAAAAGTTGTAGGTAGAGCACGTGCAGGTCGCGCGTGCGTCTAGCGGCGCGGCGGCACTCTGACTGGACGCGCTCGCGCCGCGTGTTCGCCGCCCGCCCGATATCCGTCCACAATGCTATCTATAATATACCATGTATATACATACAACACTCACGCACAACCTGCACGCACACCTTCATTTGCATTTTGAAGGTGTGATGGATAGTTGTAAACCATATAGAGATATGTATAGTCTTTACAGAGACTTGAAGGATATATCTTTTGAGAGTAACTGAATGGCAATGGCAGGTCAGACTCCTGGACACAACTACAAGACTCTTGAAACAACACACATGCTGAAATTTTGAACTGAGGATTCCATATGTGATGTAGGATAGGACAAGGACTTTGGTAATATAAGAGGGGTAATTATTTTTTTCAATTTAACACAACCATAAAAAGTTCACCAGTAAGATGTGTAACTGAACACCCAAATATAAGTAGAGTTACGGTCAACGTCCGCGTGACGGACTGATGGATAGAGCAATCTGACAAGTGGACAAAAACAATTCTTCCGTCTTTCGAAGTAGTAGCAAATTGACGTAAAATAGTTTTTACTATCGTATAAATGATGCCCGGAATTTGTATAATGAACTCCAGAGTCTAGGGTCTAATATCATCTGACCCGTACAGAGCAACGCTCCGTAACCACTGAAACATCTACGACAATATATGTACTATAGAATTTCAACACAGAGTACGTCGACCCTCGTGTGATGATCTGCGCAATTATATAAAAACTGAACCCACAAACCATTATAAGGACTGCTTATCTCTCAGTAGGGGATAATTTTATAATAGTTTATAAGTAATCAATTATTTTCTCAACCATAGACGCAGTGCAGCAGCGAAGTGTCATCGCATCCCTTTGTACCTTTTTGTCGTAGGTACAACAAGGCCACTTCTAAGAAAATAATTCCCCACTTCCCGATCATGCGCTGTTTAATTTCTGAGAAACAAAATAAATAAATAAATAAATATCCATCACGCCTTATCCCCGAAGTGGTGGCAGAGGCATATTATATGCCCACTTTTCACCGTGTGGATTCCGTTTGAAAACATACTAGATACGGCATTAATAGTTATTAATAACGTGTTGAAAGAAGCAGAAGAAGAAACATGAACGCATATAAACTATAAAACCAATATTAAAATTCTACTTCAGTTTAAGTATCTCATGTCTGCTGCAATAGCAACTATAACACACATCGAAGACGTGTTACAAATAAACAAGTTAACACATAAAACAAGTTAAAATCAAACTACTAGTTTCTAGTGCGTAAATTACAGTTCTTTACGATACGCAATGGGAATTAAGTATTTCTGCTAGATAAAATGTTAATCATTCCATCCTTCCACATAATAAGTAATTAGATACAGATGTGTATCAATCATTAAAAGTTTCTTTTTTACCGGAAATAGTTCTTTGAAAATAATAATGTAGAGAAGCTGATACACTTGTTTCATGGTTGGTAATATCGATGCCAAAATTCTGTACGCTAATGGGCTACTTCAAGCATAACTCGTTTCTTGTGAAGTGTTTTGTCTCTGCATACATTTTAGTTGCTCGTGATGCGAGAAAATTACAGACCATGGTGAGTCTAATGTTCGCGTGCATAGTTCCATTGATGCAATGTGACCCACTTATCACTTCTATGAAATCGTTGCCTACTATGTCAGTAGCGTACCGACATTGCGTATAAATTTTCCATAGTTTGTACAGCATTTCCTTGACTTACGTTTTCATATGATGGAAAGTAAGAAATGCAGTTTTAGAAATAGAACATGACTACGGATAAAAATAACTCATCAAGGAGCAGACTCGGCTCCAATATTTCTAATATGAAGTCCAACAGTAGCTGCCGTATTTACGCAAGTATTAGCGATTTCCCGCTATCGGCAAGCCGTGCACGCGCTCATACTGATCCATGTTGCAACCATCCATCATTATTCTCATTACGAACAGGTGATCGTGTTCGCAATTGCGGCACTCCTGTCTCGTGCAAAGTAGTGACTTGACAATATTGCTATAACTTGTTTTGTACGTCATTTGCTAAGGTTAGCCCTTATTTATATATTGACAAACTACCATTTATTCCATTTTTGTTCAAATGTGGGCAGCGTTGTAGTCAGATATTGCCTAAGTTAATCAACAGAGAATCGCTGATGCTATGATCTACAAAACGACGTAGGAACTTCGACATCGGACTGTTTTAGTATCTGATGTAATGTAGTTACGCAAAAATTTAGGCGCGATTTTCAGAAAATTAGTTGATCATCCTGTTTCCAAGATGCGAAAGTTTATCAGTAATTGTCCCTCCAGAGCGTTTAACTTAAGATCACATCGAATTACGCACTTGATTTCTAAATGTACGAGTATGTCAATGAAATTTAAAATTAAAATTTGAATGTACGCCTTACTACTGTACTAACTTATTAACGTAAGTTAAAGTAAGGTTAAAAAGTAGAGTAGCTAAAGTAGTAACTTTGCTGTCGGAGTTTGTTGAACGAACTTCGTCAGATATAAGCATGAGCTGATGAATCGGGTTAGCTGACGCATCAGCAAAAGAATTAACTGTGCAGAATAGTTGTATAATAAATAAAAGCTGACGAGAAAGAGTTTTTTCTTCTGTCGTTGTTTTAGTGGTTATATGGATTCCAGAACAAATATCTATATTTCATTAATAATAATAAAACCCAAGTGGAAAATACAGTATCACTATTGTATAGATAATAACCATTATTTTCAAATTGACATACAAGAGTTTCGTCAACATTCGACAGTTTTAGTTTTTAATTATGCGAGCTTAAGCCATATCACGTGAGAGTGTCAGTGACTTGAGAATGGTATTCGCTGACTTGTGCTTTGAAAAAGAATGCAATAGACATTTGTTACGATATCAGCCGACGTAGCATTCATTGTGGTGTATCGCATTTCTAGATAATAACAATCTATTGCATAATATGCCGTGGATCGATTTAAATTACAGTAGCGGTAGACATAATGATTATTACATGCATAACATTATTGATTGTCGTAGGACAGCCGGAAATATACGACGACACACATTGAACTATGTTCAATTTCAAAAACTGGTTTTTCGATGTTTTTTATCTTATAGTAAATCGATTTCATGTACACACATCGATTTCGTGACAATGGTTGTTATATCAATCGATCTCTCCTTATCGGGATTTATTGTAGATATTGTTCTCAGAAACGATTATTATTGTAAAGTTAATATTTTGATAAACTGTAAACGTGAACGGCGAGCTTTAAGTGTTTATCATACTAAATCTTTTCAGAGTTAATTCTTTTTCTTCTGCTATTTCGTATTCTCAGTTGTTTGCAAACCCTATCTGGCAATAGAGCCAGAGGTCCGGACTTATTGAATGCTAGAGCAGCTACAGTTTTGATTTTTACTTCGACACCATTGGGAGTGATTGCCGTCTGACCTCCAAACCCCGTAAGAGCGTATGCATCGTTGCCTCCCCCGTTAGTAAGCAGGCACACTGCTAGAAGGTGAGGTTGCTTGGGTCCCAGATATCTTGGTGGGGCCCCTTACACCCTTCTCTTATTGACTAGAAAAATGTTATGTCATTTCATTTTAAAAGCGGTGCTATGAAATTATTAAAGTTTTCACACGAAACTATTTACGGTTCTAAGAATTCAATGAAATTACAATACATAAGGAAAAAATACATAATATTATACGAACAAATGAAATTTAT
This sequence comes from Thumatha senex, assembly GCA_948477245.1. Classification (NCBI taxonomy): domain Eukaryota; kingdom Metazoa; phylum Arthropoda; class Insecta; order Lepidoptera; family Erebidae; genus Thumatha; species Thumatha senex. The sequence continues at coordinate 6,002,905 of OX419728.1, forward strand.
AATGACCGCCGATATAAGGAAAAAAATTGCAGCACATGAAATCACACACATTGCAGGTTAATCTCGAAAATATGTTGAATCATGCTCGTTCTATTCGTTTCTTGTAAAGTCCCAAAAATATCATATTATTGCAGTAAGTAATGCAATAGTAGGATTCCCCTTTGTTTAGCGAGCTACTCTTGTAGTACCATCGCTAGTACTACGGGTAAACATATAATAATACTGTGAAAGTGGGTAATCCTAACAACAGTACAGATGATGTTTTTTCTTTGTAAATCTTGCAATCCATGTCAATTGCATAATCTGTTAAATGATAACCATACAAATTTACGGAATAATGTCAGGCCAAATAAATCTATGGAATAAGAAGTTCCATCAGAATCGTTTGCCGCCCCCGCTGAATCAGTTATACTGACAACTAAATCTGTATCTATACTTTCTACAGTTATCCTGGATAAGATTCTACGCTACAACCTCTTGGCAATCGTATTGTATAAATTTATAATATCAGCGTTTATATATATACAGAATACCTACTCAGCTAAGTATAACAATTTTTAATCTGAGCGCTTTAATGATATCATTTCTTAATAGTTGCGATCAACTAAACCATAAATAATGCACAAAACAGTAACTGAAATAGGTACTTACTTATTTAGTCCATGAATGTATTCATATTGCGTATAACTATTATTGTTTACGCGCTCGAATATGATATACTATTGTATACATTATGTCAAGGTACATTTATTTGTGTAATACAACATGTGGTTGTGTGAATGAATGAATCAGAATACTAGGGAGTATGTAAATAATGGACAGAGTTAGACAACAATTTCCTATTACAGCCTACTGAAAAATAAAACTAAATATAAAAGATAGGATTTGAATACTATAATGTGAACGCGTGGTACGATGAGCGTCCAAGTGGGGGAACGCCCGTGAGAAGCCGTCTACGCGTAGTGGGCGCAATTCTCACACAATGTTTATGTTCTAACTCCTACTACAACAATGCGAGGCGTCTGCATTTTTACTACGTGCGGTCCATTTGAAATTCCACGAAATTATTACTAACTAACTATCTTGACGCTGTATCCTTGACGGGGTAGTCAGAGAGGACTGATTGACAGGCTTCGCGATCCATGCATACTTCTTTTGCTACTTGCAGATTCATCAATCGTTTCATACACGCACGTCTGGGTATTATCTGAGTCATAACGGAAATTATTACGACTGAAATAATTAAAATAATATACACACGTTATAATAAACTTGAATTACTTACATTATGCTATGAGCGCGACGCTTACTTCACATAAATAAAATATTTCTAAGAAGTGATAGTCTATGTTTTAATACCGAAGTCTGTTAACATTTACTTGGCCTTTGCTAAGAAAACTATGTACCATTCAAGAATAAACGATCACGTCGGGTAACAATTTATCATACAGTTGCACTATTGCAATCGCCTCGAGACATTGCTGTCATTAGTTACAATTCGCAACAGTTGCTCTGCCTGCTATTTCGAGAAAACAACTAAGTTTGGCCCCGGTCACAGTCTAAAGTGACTGATCTCTTCGTTACTTCTCAGTAAAATAATAATTAGTCTTATTTTTAATTAGCCAACGGGAAAATTTGTCGTGAACGTTTGGCAACTCTCATTGAAAAATCTCTTTATTGTGGGGATAACCCGGGAACGTAATTTATTTCGATTAGTTCGCAGAAATACACAATGTTGGTAATAAAGAGGTCAAGAATTTCAAGGCAATTTAAAAGATAGTAAGTAACGAAACGTATCGTGAGTAATGCTTTGACTTGTATTTAGTTTGTTCTTCAATATAAGTTTTTAAAATAAAATAAATAAATAAATATCCATCACGCCTTATCCCTGAAGGGGTGGCAGAGGCATATTATATGCCCACTTTTCACCGTGTGGATTCCTGTCCCACGTAATAGGTGGTGAGCCCATTGCCGTGTTGAAATAGACAGACGCAGGTTGTGGCTACCTGCTGTTGAAATTTTTTAAGCCGCCTATAAGGCCTTCAACCAGGCTTAACGACTGCCATTTTACTGGCAACCGGGACCAAGGGCTTAACGTGCCTTCCGAAGCACGGAAACGCTCGCAAATGTAAATGCCACAAAGTGGTCACCCATCCGACGACCAGCCATAGTGAAAGTTGCGTACCTCAGTGATCGTTTTACCGAACACTGAGACCGCGGGGCCACGAGCGCTTTTTTATTAGTATTTGTCGCGAAGTCTGGCGATCTGTTAATTTGGAAATATTATATTTGACTGCCTCCGTGGCGCGGTGGGAGTGCATCCGACTGCTACGCAAGAGGTCGTGGGTTCGATTCCCACCCAGGATAAAACTTTGTGTGATGAGCACGATGGTTTATTGTGTCTGGGTTTTATTTATCTATAATATGTATGTATTTAGAAATATTTAAGTATGTTTATCAGTTATCTAGATCCCATAACACAAGTTAATATTAGCTTACTTTGGGCTAGATGACGCTGTGTGACAAGTGTCCCACAATACAACAATATCTGTCCTCTCAGATCATTAGGGATACTGAGTGAAGATAGTTATTTGTATGTATTTAAGGTAAATTAAAAATATATCAACCAACTCGGGGTTAAGACTACATACGACATAACACACACATTTTTTTTTTCTCTATCCTATTCCCGCACTGATTTACATTAGGGGAGTTGAAGCGTTAAATGGTTGACACAATTTGCTGTATATCATAATCTGTACTAATATTATAAAGCTGAAGAGTTTGTTTGTTTGTTTGAACGCGCTAATCTCAGGAACTACATCATTGTAGAATTTATAAGCGACGGGATTAAATAGGTGCGACGGGAGGTCGAAATATTCCACGGGTGAAGCTGTGGGAGAGGGTCATCTAGTAATATTATAAATGCGAAAGTTTGGATGATGTTTGTTACTCTTTCACGTAACTACTGAATAGATTTTAATAAAACTTTACAATAATATAGCTTATACATCAGAATAACACAAAGGCTACTTTTAATCCCGGGAACAAGTTCCTGTGGGAAACGGGAACGGGTACACTTCTATTCGCGGGCGAAGCCGCGGGCGTCACAACTCGTTATTTTATAAAATAGTGCATTTATCTTGTTTTATTTGCGGGAGTAGTGGTTTCTTAGACATAAAAATTGTGTTAACATGCTATACTGTCTTTCAGTGATATATATGCAGTGATATACGATATTCCATCTTGCAGCGTGAACTCCACTGAAAACCTCAGTAACAACCACTTTGAGGGACCCAGTACAACTTTAACACCCAAGAATACACCGAAAATGCCCTAATACCTAAGCGACGATAGACAAAGCGAACCACTGGCTCAAAAGCAAATTGCAAATAAATGAATTATTATTATTAAAAGTATGAGATATCAGATAGAGTCTCAACGAAGAATGATCTCAGAGATTTGAGACAAGTATTTCAAAAAAGGTTTGACAAAGACAAATACCAACCTCATTTCCTCTGACTTCAGTAGCATGACTTAATGCTATTTGAGTTTCCTCAAACACATTAGTTTGGCGTAACTATTACGGCCGACGTGGCCTAACAAGCGTGCGACAGTCGCTCTACAAAGCAAACCTCTGAAATCTGATCAATTAGAAATAAGCATCACTTCGTACCGTTCGTCTTACCAACCGCTTTGATCAACGCTCAGCGTGCAAAATGAGTACCACTCTCGTTTCTAAGATTATACCAAAGTTAAATGACTGTGAATCTCTGGTTATTAATAACAACGCGTGTTTCGTATGGATCGAATATTGTCAGCATTACGGTGGCAGATTCGAGAATTCATTTTTCAGTCGGTTCGACTGGGTTACAGCCACAGGTGAAAGTTGACTCAGACTAGGATCGTCTTCTATATTTAACGATGACATGTTATGTGTATTTTTAAATGTTATTATTTATCTAACGATTGAAAAGCTTTCGCTTGGTTTTAGATTTTCAGCATTGTCGTTTGACCTCTTAACCCTGCAAGGGTGCCTTGTCTTTCGTAGCAGATGAGGGGACTTGGGCCCCGAAGTTTCTCCTCATGATACAATATTGTGGGACTCCTTTTTTACACAGCGCCATCTAGCCCAAATTAAGACAAAAAAGCTTGTGGTATTGTGTAGACAACTGGTAGACATACTTATATGTTTTTAAATACATACATAGGAAACATCCAAACTCAGAAAAAAACATTTGTGGATCATACAAATATTTGTTCCGTCTAGGGAATTGAACCAATGAGAGTTGAAAAATAAGTGAATAATAATTTATAGAAGTATCAGTGAAATATTATGGAACCGACTTCTGACGAAGGATGTTTTCAATGAACAGTTTAAATGAGAATAGTAATTCGGTATTCGATTCTGAGCTTCATTTTTAAATGTTGCATTGACAAAACGCTATCAAAATGATTATATGATAAACGTAGAAAATTAATTCATTTTATGTTTATATTTTAGAACAGTACATTATAACCACTTTGCCACGCTGAAATTATAATAGACGAATTTATGAGAGAAATGTTTGAAATTTTGTATCCGGGTATCCATCCGTTGTACATAATTTATAACAATAACAAATAAGCAATTTTTTTCCAGTGCGCAACGAGTAAATATATTATGTAATAGTGACAAAGATAAGGCGGTAATAAAATAATTACGTAAAAATAAGAAATACTCGTTACATTTCCATAAGTGAAATCCTTTGCGAAATATTATGGCTGGTTTAAGAACTTCAAAATATTATGTTTTAGTTAAGTACTCGGTGGATCGTAACAAATGAAAAAAAATTGAATTGTTCATTCGTTGTGAATCAACATTAGGGCCAAGTTGTGTTATATAAAAACTTTCAAATACCTATTCGCGTAATTCACAATAAATAAGTAAGTAACGATTTGTAGATAAATTGTAGTTGATGCACGTGTGTATTGTCTCAATGTAATAAAGAAGTTCGCCATGCTGGTTTTAGCATGCACTTGGCCACAACTAAGCTCATATTCAATGAGTAAGTAACGACGGAAGCTATCTCTGTCAAAAGATCTATACTGCAAGTTGTTCAAAAATATACCTACCATGGGCAGGTATACAGCTTGTCAAACATTTTGGTCAAAGAAATAGTCAAATGAAACTGGTTGGGTTTGAGTGTTCATCTAACTACACCAAGTTTTATCTTCCCCTATCCCGCTATGCCTGAAAACATATCCACGTCTTGGCACAAAGTCGTGTACACTTACACACGTCGACACTTCGTGGACACTTATAATAAGGTATTCTTCGAGGAGAACACTCTGGCACATAGATCGCATAATAGTCATATTAAGTAAGGCAATAGGCTGTCCGAATCTGTAGAAGAATTGATGGTCGACAGAACAGAAGAGTTCTGGAGACAAAAGGGCGACTCTGCCAACGTATCTATAGATAAATCAGATGAACCGAAGATCTAGAAAAATGTCAGGCACTTGAAACAAGGGGCACATGACTGTGTATGAATTGGATAATGTATTAAATTGATAACATAATTTTACAATTAGATATTTCGGATCCATTAAAGCTCTACCTAGAGTTACCATAACAAGACACAAGTTTATCAACTATTTATTTTCTTGACATTTTTTTATATTTGGCACGACAAAATGGTGTCGCTCGCCTGGTGGTAAGCAAAGGCGACCCGTAATTTAGGGCCGCTATCTCAACCCGCAGGACCGAGAGCGACCTTCATTTTGACGGCTCCGAAATATGCCTATCACGCTTCTCTTAAAGGACACATGATTGTAAGAGGAGGAAAACACGTACCTTTCCACTTCTAGCGATGTGTCTTGTTATGGTAACTCTAGGTAGAGCTTTACTACCTAGAGTTACCATAACAAGACACAAGTTTATCATCTATTTATTTTCTGTTTCGTTTTTAAGACCCTGTGTATCAAAACAATTGAGATTAAATCTGCAAGTTGTTCGACTAAATTGAATTCATGACCTTCGCACTTAATAGGACACTAAGAACACTTTTAATAACTTATGTCTGGGTTGGTGCATAACAACTTTCATTTCAGAAACCAATGTCATTGAATCGAAGTTATATTGTCCGGTTACATTCGCTTACCTCAAAAATATTGCAGTAGAGAAGGATGTAACAATACTTTCACATTTCAAGCTGTCGGATAAGAATTAGGATCAAGTAAAGATATTCGGAGGTACGATGAAAAACCTGAACATTGTACAGAGCGATTATATAAAATTAAAGTGTCCAAAAGCTCCATAGCGGTTCGTGACGAACATCACGTCGCTACGAGATCTCTGCAACCACAAACCCTGCAATTTGTGAATTGTAAGCGTTTCCTGAGCAAACTGTAATTATTATTCAATTGAGAGTTTTTATTTTCCAATGAAGTGTAATTTACAATAATAATTAAGTGCAGTGGCTAATTTTGGTGTTTTAGTTCAAATGTTGATATACGTAAGTTGATATTTAGTAGATAATCATGCAAATGTAATGAAAAAATTAGCATTTAAACTTTCAGGGTCACTAACGTTAGAATAAGTTAACGGTTAAAATTTTATAAATATCCATCACGCCGTATCTCCGAAGGGGTGGCAGAGGCATATTATATGCCCACTTTTCACCGTGTGGATTCCTATCCCACGTAATAGGTGGTGAGCCCATTGCCGTGTTGAAATAGACAGACGCAGGTTGTGGCTACCTGCTGTTGAAATTCTTAAGCCGCCTATAAGGCCTTCAACCAGGCTTAACGACTGCCGTTTTACTGGCAACCGGGACCAACTGCTTAACGTGCCTTCCGAAGCACGGAAACGCTCGCAAATGTAAATACCTCAAAGTAGTCACCCATCCGACGACCAGCCATAGTGAAAGTTGCGTACCTCAGTGATCGTTTATCGAACACTGAGAACGCGGGGCCACGAGCGCTTCTAAAAAATTTTGATTAAAGTAAAAAAAAAGATAACTCTGCACAGGACGGTACTTCGGTACGGTTCGGGTAGTTAAGAGGCGAAGAACATTTTCCTGGTTAGGCAAAGGTCCAAGTTGTCTTTTTTTTCTTTAAAAAGTTATATGAAAGTGAGCACACTAATTGCTTAAAAAAATTATACAAGTTAACAGGTTATTTAATATGTGTTATTTAGAGTTCAACACTATTGCAATAGCCATGATCATGGAGGAAGTCTACCAGTTCCTTTGACTATGGTGCTTCTTTGGTTTTTACGCCGAAACCGAGATGCTTATTGTGTAAGTTAGTACACGCACTTATACGTTAGCGATAAAGCGTCGTTGATAGCCAGCAGTTCGAGTGTAAAATAAGTAATATTCAACTTGAGAATGAGTTCCGGTAATAATTTCAATTACTTTCATGACATCGGGCACTTAAGGAACAGGAGGTAATCAGTGATGAGAGTAAATACACACACTCGTGCCGAACTACAAAGAATTAGTTAAGTAATTTATTAGAAATAAGTTATTTCGATATGTGTTAGCCACAAATTATGTGTACTGCAAAGATGTATTGTATAGTGTTATCTTTATATTTAAGTACCTTATACGCCAGTGGCAATGTTTGTGTGGCGATTTTCAATAAGTAATAAAAAACGTAATTTATAACTATTTATTGTGTTTGTTGAAACGAACTCTTAACAACTTGTATAGAATTATAAATTAATTTGGAGTAACTCCAACTTTATAATTCATAATATTTGATTAACTTTATTAAAGTGAAAATAGACAAATTGACTTAAGCACGTTACCTTTGTCTAAACCAGGGTAATGCTCCAATAATATATAATATAATTCAAACGATACATTTATATCGGTTAATTTGCAAAACAAACACACACACACAAAAGAAAAATTTAGTTATAGCATATGAAAATATGACTAAAATTGATATGCAAAATAATGATTTCAATATCATCTATATAATTGCTTAAAAATATTTTTTTCGCTTCAATGTTGGTTGGCATAAGTTATCATCAGTAAGAATTCAAAGTAAAAGAAAAACATCACCAGTTTTGGCTCGTGAATGCTGCGGGCGTACCGGGCGGTCATTAAAGGAAAGCTGACATCATCGACGAAGTTAGAAACGTTCGGCTATTGTTGTTATGCTGAGCACTACACCGTTGAAAGGAGATGGTTTATCAGCTACCACTACGGATATTAAAATATTATAGCGCCGAAATGTACTACTTTTGCATTTACAATTACGAAGTTCATTGCCACGGACACCAGATAACACGTAACGATCTGACGGTTCAGTGATTTTATCGCGATCAAATTTGCACGCATTGTGTTTTATTCATCAGCAAACACATAAGTCACGGAGAATTGTTCAATACGTTGCAATTCAGATTTATCATTACGTAAATATTATTACCGGCTTTCATCTAAAACTTCGGAACCCGGGATTGACTTTTTTTTTCATGTTCGGCACGTCAAAATTGTGTCGCTCGCCTGTTGGTAAGCAAAGGCAACCCGTAATTTAGGGCCGCTATCTCAACCCGCAGAGAGCGACCTTCATTTTGACAGCCCCGAAATATGCCTTTTCTCACCCAGGATTGTAAGAGGAGGGAAACAAGTAAACAAGCGATATATGCGATTCTTAGATGGTCAAGCATGTGATCTATAACATAAGGACTGGCATAATGATGATTTTATAGACCTTCAACCTTTCAACCTAATTGTATTTTAGGATTACAAGTGACACCCGCCGTTCTTACCAATTTGACAAGTCGGAAAAATTGTGCCTTGAAGTCGCAGTTTCTGAATCATAGAGGTTCTTCAGATTTCATTCAAGATGAAATATCTTAAACCCCATCACCACACAGGCCAAAAAAGAATGTGTTTATTTTTAATAAGTAGTCAACTCCTGGTTAAAAAAAAATTGCTAAAATGAATTCAAGAAATCATAAGGTGCGTTTATTTTTTATTAAGTAGTCAACTCCTGGTTAAAAAAAATTGCCAAAATTAATTCAAGAAATCATAAGGTAAGGAATTGAATAACAAACATACATATGCAATTGAGATGTGAGAGGTATAATTTAAAATGATAAAACAGTACATTCATTTTAAGGTGAAGTCGTTGATTATTTATTTGAGCATAGCGAGTTCATGTAATGCGTACGTTCATGTACAAAAAATTACCAAGAGCCTGTATGCCGTAATTTAAAATGCTTCCATCACACTGTGACGTGGGCTTAAAGCCGAAACTACACCATGAAAAGTTTAATACAAAAACAGACCTGTTTAATCCGCTTTGTTCCACTCTTGCGCGAGGCGAAAGAAAAAACTTGGCAAAAAAATTCACAGGATGAAATTGCTTTTTCTCAAGTGCGTGCCGCGTCAATCTGGTAGAAAATTCGAGTGTTCATGAACATGTTGCCTTAGTGTAAAGTACACTAATTCAACTCTAAGTAGGTATTTACTCAGGTAGTGTAGTCACATAATATATACTAATATTCTCCTTAGCATACTAGATTGTTTTAAAATTAAGCAAGTTATGCTGAATTCATTGTTTTGACATCTGAGATCCAATTTCTGATTCTTCTCGCTCAACCTTTATTAATTTCATTAAAACCTTATGTAAAATTAACCTAGTATTTCCAAATTTTTATGATTTTTTGTAAAAAATTGTCAATGGCTTATTAATCTAATGATATAATATGTGTATAAAAATCTCGAATCCTATTGCTTGCTAGTCAGTGTTTGTAACTAACTCGTCTGAAACGGCTTGAACGATTTTTATAAAAATATTTAATGTATGTTTGTTAAGATTGGGAATATGTAATTTTTTATACTCTTATGTAACTTTTTATTTAATAAAACAACGTTTGCCGGGTCAGTACTTTGTCAACTGCATAACAACACCAGCTGGTATAGTCATAATATAATGAAACCCGACAAGTATTTCACCTTCAATCGTATTATAAAAGAAATAGTTTGTACAGCACATTAAGAAAACTTGATAGTAAAACAATAAAGCTGAGGTATGTATGTCATCAATTTCCGCATTGATGTTATTAAAAAAATTTTAAACTACTCCATGGTCGCTTCTTGTTCAATGGATAGCAAAATTTTAAAAAGTACTGTTACTAGATTAATCGATAAACTAATATATTGTTGCTAAGTGCTTGTAGATAGTTATTGACCGCTTGTGAGCGTGGTTTTTGCTTGGAGCAAAATAAATAGTGATGTCATTATTTTTTTGCGGCCACTAATGTTAATGTGAGATGAATTGGTTTTTGTTCATGCTCGACACATGGCGGTGCTACAATGCCTCGTTTGCATTTAAATAACTTGTATAACTGCTTTATATATAATCAGTACTTGTATCTACGTCTAGTTGCCTACAATTCGGTCCATGTTTGCATAAGTTTATCTTATCGATCATTACAATCTACTACAACATTCATATTGAGCTCTGGAACCTTCGAGTTTTTACGATAACCATTTCACCTTCCCGTCTATATTCAGTATTTATTTTATAATCGTTGCTACGTTTATTTTTGTGGTTACTTTGTTGACGTTTGTAGGTAGCCGTGACAGTTAAAAATACCAACTCAAATCAACTTCTCAAATCCGTTATTGAGGATTTGCTCATAGATGCTAGTCTTCGTGTCTGCCTGTTTGATTGGTTTGCTGCAAAATCCAGTGAATTCATTATAATTTATTTAAATGCTGCTACATGTTTAACCACAATCAGTTGAGTGGAAGTATAGATAAAGTTTTAACTCTGATTTACTGTCTGAAGAGGTCAAAATAGGTTAGGTTCAGAGGCTTCTGTGGAATAGGCAAATTTCACGACACCTGCTAGTACTAAATATAATTTAAAAGCAAGCACGCCTGACTGGTTCTCATTGTAGTATTGGGTATTATTAAAGTCGACACCTACACAGCTTTTGATGCCAAATCGATCACAACCGTGAAAACTACCGCAATAAAATTGATTCGAGGCGTCATAAATGTAGCTTGTGGCCCCTGAAATACGATTGACATTACTTTGAATTGTACTGTTGTTGACTAACTGGCAGGAAGATATCCGTCCATCGTCACGGTCATCATAGACGATGGCTCATTCCGGGAATGGGTTGCGACTTGCCACGTGTATGCTAGCAATAACAGCTGATCTGATTGATGACGGGAAAAGTGACTTTGTTACGTATGAATGAATGAATGAATGAATGAAAAAAAAATCTTTTAAAAATTAAAAAAAAAACAAGTAGTAAACGTCCTACGTTAACCCACCACCTTAAAATTCTTAATCAATCAGTAGTAGTGAAATAAACAACTATAAAACAACCTGTGTGAGTCAGTCGATATTTAAAGGAAGGACATAAAACTGTAACAAAACAATATATCAAGACCACCGCAATGTAAATGCAGCAGTGTAGGAAATCAACGCGGTGGTTGCCTATTCTAAAAATAAAATTACCACTGTTGCTGGATTTCTGGTTTCTCCAAACATTATTCCCACACACCTTTGGCAAAGTTCGTAAATGTAGTTGGCAGCTGTAACACTCCTCAAAATCGTATTTTACGAAAGATTCTATTTAAATTACATCTCTCAGTAGTCTGTACGACAATGAATTTAATGGGAAATAGAATGAGAAAGAAAATGGCATTAGTAAACATTTATCGATGCTTCAATTTAATCAGCGTGGGGATATCTTGCACAATTCAGACACGTCAACCATAGCTTTTATTTAACATTTCACTGTCATAATTAGTGATAGTTGATTGATTGATGAGTGTGTGGGGTTTGGTATTTCCCTATGGTGGAACAGGTCTTGTAATATTTGCATACCAATAGATGATATAATCGTTGCGATAAATGTGAAAACAAAATTGATTGAAATCTGATGGTTATAGGACGACAACCGATTGAAATCTTTCGATATAAGATTTTTTTTAAAATATTATTTTGACTGATTTGATTTTATTTTTTAATGTGAAGAATAAAGACAAAAGAGACGTACATACATCCAATTTGTCAATCTCACCAATGAAATATTATGCAGTTAGTCACTTCGCTTCACGTCTCGTGTTTTGGCACGATGTTATCTCGTGTGCTGTGTTCTTAGGTCTGGTGTTAAAGCATTACTAAGTGCGAATACCTCATAAAGATTTCGATTTATCAGTTTTTTGTACAAATAATAAATGAGGTAACACAGACAGACAGATTTGTCCAGTAAATGAGTCATTTTGATAGTATTATGCTGACTGATAGTTTCACAGAAGCTGATACTTTATACATAAAATAAATAAATAAATATCCATCACGCCTTATCCCCGAAGGGGTGGCAGAGGCATATTATATGCCCACTTTTCACCGTGTGGATTCCTGTCCCACGTAATAGGTGGTGAGCCCATTGCCGTGTTGAAATAGACAGACGCAGGTTGTGGCTACCTGCTGTTGAAATTTTTAAACCGCCCATAAGGCCTTCAACCAGGCTTAACGACTGCCTTTTTACTGGCAACCGGGACCAACAGCTTAACGTGCCTTCCGAAGCACGGAAACGCTCGCAAATGTAAATGCCACAAAGTGGTCACCCATCCGAGTACCAGCCATAGTGAAAGTTGCGTAACTCAGTGATCGTTTACAGAACACTGAGACCGCGGGGCCACGAGCGCTTCTTTATACATTATGCATTTATTATATGCATTACATTAAATAAAAATGCTTCATATACGAAATAAAATTATCTTTAGAGCTCTTTACATTAAATTGACATACAAAATTCCAAGATTGATGACCGTAATCTCAATGCTTAACAAAAAAACAAGCTTTAAAGAATAACCCTCGTAGATTGGGTGAATAAAAAATAACTACATGAAGCCACGCAAATAAGTTTCAACTTGGTCTGCTAACTAAAGCAATCCAGCAAGGTTGGATACAATCAAATACAACTACTATACAAAAAGTTATTCACGATTGGTATGGTACAAATATGTGTCCACTATCCGTGACCTAGGGTTTTATTTGCTTCGCACTATCCGCCAGAAAGAACCAGACGGCTTGTCGCCGATAGCAGCAAAGCGAGACAGAGGATATACGCAAAGACAAGAGAGACAGAGGCACATTACAGAGTTCGGCGAGGACATAAAAAATCTTGCGAGTTCATGCGGGTGACGTAACGTAACAGAAGTTATTAAAACGCAAATTTATGATAATCAATCACTTTTGAAATACGTTTTAGTGAGGAGTTACTAGTCATTACACAAGCAAATTTTCTGATGCTAATGAATTGTTAAGTTATTCTCAAGTGTGTTTTTTATTTTAAGCTTGCCTTGAAAGTTTCTCATGAACAGTTTAACAGCGTCATAATAATTCATATTTCATTATTACCAATTCCTACAAATATATTAACTAGGGCGGAAGTAAAATTGTTTAGTAACAATTAAAATGAACAAAAATTTTGCTACTTAAAACTTATATCGGGCTCAACAACAGGGTGACAAACAGGGGACCAAATAAATCGCATTAGAAGAGAATAGAAATCATTGCTCGATAAAGAGCCCTCAGAAAAAAATGACAGTTTTCGTTATTTTTAAAATATGTTTTGAGACTAATGAAAATATTAATTTTGAGTTAGTAAAAAACATGGAAAGGATGAAACACGCTATTAAAAAGGAGATGCTATAATATCCGAACGAAGCATATGATTAAAAATTTGAAAGTTAAAACAGTGTAATAAGTTGATGCAGACGCGATAAATTACCTTTGGGATGGAGCATTTAGATGCTGACACGTATTTATTGCTGGGCTGACCACACTGAGAATTTTGCAAGATGTTTAAAGCAAGCTTTTAAAGTATTATCTACCCTGAGATTTACACTATGTTCATTGGCTAAAAATATTATTGTAACAACTTCATTGAGTTGTTTTGCGATTGATATCTTTTGGATTGAGTCCGCATCTTTTTTCCTATTTAAGAATTAAATATATTTACGCTGTATCCCTGACGGGGTAGTCAGAATGGACAGATCGTTAGGCTTCGCGATCTATGCATACTTCTTTAGCTTCTAGCAGATTCATGAATCATTACATACATGCACGTCTGGGTATTCGAGAAATTTTGACTTTTCCGTTTTTGAGCAATCTGCTCACGTGGTCTTCGTATGTAAGTCTCGGTCTACCCTGACTCCTTCTACCTTCTACTTTCGCACAATACAAATAATGTTAGGATCCAATATAGCTCTGGGATAAAAAGTCCAGCCTAATTACAGTATTGTCTTCATTATTGGCAACTATTGTGGTCGAATTTGGAAGGGCCTTAATCATCACCATACTAGCATTTCAATTATTTGTTACACGAATATAGTTAGTAACCTTACATTATAAACTTTAGTGCATTGTAGTCTCAGTCCCTATGACAATGCATTAGTAGAATAAGAAGGTTAAGATAAGATAATCTCATAATCTAAAGTCTTATGCAGTGAAATCGTTTAAGTGCTTTCTACGTCGTCCTACATTAGCCGCATAACAGCAAATCGTCTATCGTTGACTCCTGAATACTAACTAATAGCGATATTAACTTAAAGAAACGTATTAACTGATTTTTAATTACATTATTAATTATGATATTTAATTAGTAAAGATTTATTGAAAAATGATGATAACTTTTAAAAGTTTTTGGGCCACAATATTATTTATTTTATTTTATTTATTTTTATTTATTGATTTATGTACACACAAGTGGTAATAAAAGAAAACAATAAAGAAGATAACAATGTACAAAGGCCTACTTATTTCCACGGAAATCTCTTCCAGTAGACCTGAGATAGGAGATGTTAAGGTTAGATATAATTAAATGTGTGTGCAGGTTAACTAACATATATAAATAATAATGGCATACATATTCAAATACATACATATTAAATACTCATTATCATCCGAGCGTCTGTCCCAGTTGCGTCTCGCGACGCCCGGGGTCCGCTTTCCTACATTTTCTCCTCCGCTTCGCACGGTCGTCGGCATCCCCTGTAGTGAGACCATTGGCACGCATGTCATCCCTTTCGACGTCAAGCCAGCACTTCTTGGGTCTTCCCCTCTTACTGGGACCCGGCGGGGCTGACATGGCCAGACATTTGTTACCTACGTAGCCCGGCGGTTGCCGCAAGACGTGACCATACCAACGAAGGCGACACTCTTGCAACTTATCTGCAATGTCACGGACGTGAAGGCTGCCGCGGATGCGAGAGTTCCTCACGCGGTCCATCCGCGTGACTCCACACATCCACCGCAGCATCTTCATTTCCGTGACTTGCAGCTCCTGCTTGTGTCGCTCCAATATCGGCCACGTCTCACTGCCATGTAAAAGGACAGTTCTAATAATGGTTTTGTAGACCTGACCCTTCAACCGGATCGGCATTTTAGGATCACAAATGACACCGGTCATCTCCCGCCATTTGGCCCACGCGGCAGCAATGCGTGACTTGACATCGCAATCGAGAAACGCTCCCGTAGGTAGGAAGGACATAAGGGATTGTGCAGGATATTAAATAGGACACACAATATCCGAGTATTCCTACGGAGTCGGATTGGGTGCCACTTGAGTTTCTTACGAAATTCCGAGACATGGTCATCCTTGCGTAGATTGAAAATAAACCGTGAGTGAGCAATAGAGCGAACATACAAAAATAAAAATAAATTCTAATAATAATAAATAAATAATTAGAAATAATTGAAGTACATTGGCATAAAGGATGCGATAGCTTTGAAGAACAATGTATGTAAATAAAACTGGTGTATGTAGCAGATACTAAATGATCGCTTCGAAATAGGTTAGGAGGCAATTACTAAACCACATTTGAGTAATCAAAGCCACGACCTCTTTGCATTTTTATATAGCTTATTAGGTATGAAACTATTTAGCGTAGTCTAAGCCTAAAGTTTAACGAATCTGACGGCCTACAGTTTGAAGAAGCTCACGACTTATAGTTTGAAAAAGCTAATAGTCCATAGTTTAAAGAAGTTTACGGGCGATGACCAAAGACGAAATATACTTATGACAGTAACCAATTAACATTTTTAATACAAAAATGTAACTCAGTCCTTGTCCTTGGCTCAATTTGTTCAATTGAGGGGATTAAATAATAAGGTACTTAATTTTATTTCGTAACGGTTTTCAGTTTAGCCATAGGCTGATTATTCTACAATCGAACCGTTCACTTTTTAAAATAACATAAGAATATTTAGAATTGTGATAGTAAGGTATACAAAAATGTAACTCAGTCCTTAGACTTTGGCTCAATTTATTCAATTGAGAGGATTGAAAAATAAGGTACCTAATTTAATTTCGTAACGGTTTTCAGTTTAGCCATAGGCTGATTATTCTACAATCAAACCGTTCACTTTTTAAAATACGATAAGAATATTGAGATTTGTGATCGTAAGGTCTCTGTATTGAAATTCTGGGCATAGTACCAGTTATGACACAACGTAACTTCAGAACTGTCTAAAATAGTTTAAAGGAAAAGACTACCACTATTGACTTACAAATATTATTATAGAAATAAGACAACATGACATCATCAGGAGTGGTGTCAGTATGTGAATCAGTTATGATGCAACTGACCCAAGCACGGATGATTTTGTGGTTAGTGCAAAATTGTACTATCTGAATCAAGAACAAACTAGATGAGGTCACGAACAAAATTAATTATTACGACTCGATTTCACTCGATCTTAAAGGCGGTTTTTGGCAATTCTAGTTCGTTATACTCGTATTACGGAATAGTGATTTATTTATATGGAAAAATTATACAATATCTAATAAATGAAGGGGTGTTAACGATGTTATAGTGAGTTAAATAAATAATAATATTGTGAGAAAATTTTAAACAGCGTCATATAGCCTATTGGAAGCTAATATAAGATCGTGGTATGGGATCTAGACGACTAATAAACATACTTAGGGCTGGAGACAAATTCCACAAATCAACTAACTAACTATCTTCACGCTGTATCCCTGACGGGGTAGTCAGAGAGGACAGATCGCCAGGCTTCGCGATCCATGCATACTTCTTTCGCTTCTTCGAGATTCATCAATCGCTTCATACACGCACGTCTGGGTATCCGAGTACTTTTGACCTTTCCGTTTTTGAGCAATCTGCTCACGTGGTCTTCATATGTAAGTCTCGGCCTACCCTGACTCCTTCTACCCTCTACTTTTGAACAATATATATTCTTCGTCAATCGTTCCTCACTCATTCGTTGGACGTGTCCAAACCAACGGAGCACGCCCTTTTCCAGCTTAACGCTGACACTTTCATTCCAACCTGCCATATTGCGTATCAATTCGTAACGTATTCGGTCGGCCAAGGTAACGCCGCACAATTTTCGAAGTGATCGCATCTCCACAGCATTCAATTTACTTTCATGCATCTGCTGACATACCCAGGTTTCACTACCGTAAAGCAAAGTTGGCACTAGCACTGCGTTATGAATCGCCATTCGTGCTTCTTTTACGATGCTTTGTCGCTTTACTAACTGGGACAAAGCACCGTTAACCTTGTTTCCGGCAGCTACTCGCCGTTCTACATCCGAATCACATCTTCCATCCGCGTTAAACATACTTCCTAAATACAATTTCATTCACTTGCTCTAGACGTTCCTGGTTTACCCTAATCTCGCATTTAGTTCTTACGTCACCTCTTTCAAATACTAGAACCTTAGTTTTACTTGCATTCAAGCGGAGACCCTTACTTTCACACCCCTCTTTCATATTAGTGACTAATGCCTGAAGGTCGGCTTCTGATGAGGCCATGAGCACCGCATCATCAGCGTACAGCAGACAGTTTACTGTAAAGTCACCCAAATTCACACCCATATTAAAATCTTTAAACTTCTGCAGGCAACTGTCCAGATACACTATGAACAGCCAGGCGGACATGACACATCCCTGTTTGACGCCTGTACAGACATCAAAAAGAGGTGACACATCCCCCCCTACTCGCACGCAAGCCTTACAGTCCCTATAATGCGACTGTATTGCCCGCAGTAGCGAGCCGTCCACACCATATCCTGGCAGCAAGTCCCACAGCGTTTCTCTCACAACGTTATCAAATGCTTTCTCTAGATCCACAAAAGCGCAGAAAACCTTCTGGCTAAGAGCCAGAAACTTTTCCGCGATCATGCGGAGAGAAAACACTTGATCCATGCAACCTCTTCCACGTCGGAATCCGCATTGAGCCTCCCATAAATACCTTTCAGACTTTTCTTGCATTCGTGCCGTTATAACCTTTGCATACACCTTACTAGCTAAGCTGACCAAGCTGCTCGCCCTGTAACTGGAGCAGTTTAGGCGCGAGCCTTTCCCTTTGTAAATAGGTACTACAACTGCTACTCGCCAGTCATCTGGGACCTCACCCGTCCGCCAGCACAAGTTGCATAACAGACATAGTGTGTCCCAGACACGCGACCCACCGTACTTGATCATCTCAGCAGTAACTCTGTCTTTTCCCGCAGCCTTACCACATTTCATACTTCTTATCGCTTGTTCTATTTCTTTCATACTAATGACTTCAATGACATCGGGATCCGGAGCATCGAAGTGAGCTCCACTTCCCGATGTGGCATCTCTGTCTTTTCTTGCATACATCTTTCCATAATATTCACTCCATCTCTGCAGGACGTCACTTTGGTCTGTTAGGACGTCATTGTTAACACTAAGCACTTTATTCATACTGCAGATTGCCGAACAACTCCACAAATCAAAGTTCATAAAAATCGGCTCACCTGTTCTCGATTTATAAATGGTGTCACTAACACGATATTGTTGGTATAAAGAAGATATAGAACATGATTGGTGTAACAAAATTCGATACTTTATTGTTATAAAGAAAACTAAAACAAATAAGTACTTATCACCAAGATAAGATTACTAATTAGTTTTCTTTGCTTTGAGCTTTCCAGCTAAGTAAAATGCAAAATTACGACCTATTTTAAATGTGTACATCATAAAAGGGAGCTAAATGTTTGGATTCAAACAGAACTGATTTTTGTACTTACACACAATCGCTCCATAGATGGTGGGGTAATTAGGTGCCACCGAAATCTTCGGGGCTCAATAACAGCCTTACATGCAAGTGATACACCTGGTGACTAACGGACCGAGATAATGGCGAAGAGAAGGAAAACTGGAAACGAAAACCTGCACCAACCCGTCTGACCAGGCTACGTGGTACAGTAAGGTCAATTACCCTCCCAAAATGACGTCACAAGTAATGTAAAGACATGGCGAAAATTGTGAGAGGCGTAAGTTCAGCAAATTATGGCTGGCAATGTTTGAATTTGATTGATTGAAATCTTTCATCATGAACATATCTGTACAGATAATTAAAATTGAGTGTATATTTATAATTCCAAATTGACAGCTTCTCAATAGTGACTAGCTAGCACATGAAAGTATTTTAATATTTTCTATGTCTCTGTGTGTCTTTAATTTTTGAAACGGCCGGACCGATTTAACGAGACTTTCAAAGGCTGACAGCTGATGTTATAAGGAATAACTTAGAGTAAATTTTATCCTCGTATTCACAATGAAACGAGGACTACGCGGGGCGTCTGCTAGTTTGTAATGTGTGTTTTCCTTAGATTCAGATTCCTTTATTTACAAGAATTTAGGTATTACAATGATGATCTTATAAGTACGAAGCCCCATGTTTGCATGCTTAAAGCTGGCATCGAGAGAAACGGGATTAACAATAGTAATTACAATAAAAGTTATGTCATAAATGAATAACTTTACAGTGATGTGTCAATGACTTCAATGGCCAACACGTTTGAAAAGGTTGGTGGGTCTGCAACCATTTAAAACAAATGATGACGTTATAATACAGAGTGACATCACCCGTGACATCATTTAAAACCTTTAAGGTAAGTGATGATACTTCGTAACGTATAAAATGCAGCTAATACTTTATCACCTCAAAAAGTTACGATTATTGGGACTGTTACTTTATTGGATATATACCACTTCAGGGATGCGTGAAGATAGTTAGTTATTGTAAATATAGGAAATTCGCAAGTCGCTTTTTAAAATCGATCATAATATCTATTATTATTATAGTAATAAAAAATGGTTAGAGCCGAAAAAAAATAAAATTAGGCAGAAACTGTAGATAAAAGTTCTCTTTCGTAATCTTTGAAGACAAGTATAGGTTGACAACTGATTACTATGTAGGCTGAGAAACCTTACAGTAAACTTGCTCAATACAACTATTTATCTGTTATTGTTGTTGTTACGACATTTTTTGGTTATATTAAAAAAAAAAAAAATATTTTGAAATATTCTTACATAACGCTGCCTATCCTAAATTAAGCTACAAAAAATTGTGTTACGAGATCTAGACAACTGGTAAACATAGTCATATATTTCTAAATGCATTTACATTATACATAGTAGAATAAGTGGGTCACACACACAAATAAACTCCGAAACAAATTTGTGGGACACCTAAAATTTGATTCGACCCACAATTCGAGTCCGAGCCCTCAGCGCGGCAGTGGCATTCTCTACCACTTACGGCATCGAAACAGTCATTTGACACATGTAAAACCTCAAATAAATACGTAATACATGCTACGCGAAATGTAACAGACAGAAGGCAAGGAAAGTGATACAATACATACAAAATTAAATGAAAGCAAGGACACGACGCCACCCACGCGTCTAGAAAGGTGTTACATAAAACCATATATAACTACTACTTCTTATCATCTATTAATGTGTTACTTTACTCGAGTAGTATAGTAAAATGTAAATCATAAATGCTCCAGAATCTTGTAAAGAATTAACTAACTAACTAACTAACTAACTATCTTCACGCTGTATCCCTGACGGGGTAGTCAGAGAGGACAGATCGCCAGGCTTCGCGATCCATGCATACTTCTTTCGCTTCTTCGAGATTCATCAATCGCTTCATACACGCACGTCTGGGTATCCGAGTACTTTTGACCTTTCCGTTTTTGAGCAATCTGCTCACGTGGTCTTCATATGTAAGTCTCGGCCTACCCTGAATCCTTCTACCCTCTACTTTTGAACAATATATATTCTTCGTCAATCGTTCCTCACTCATTCGTTGGACGTGTCCAAACCAACGGAGCACGCCCTTTTCCAGCTTAACGCTGACACTTTCATTCCAACCTGCCAAATTGCGTATCACTTCGTTATGTATTCGGCCAGCCAAGGTAACGCCGCACAACTTTCGAAGTGATCGCATCTCCACAGCATTCAATTTACTTTCATGCATCTGCTGACATACCCAGGTTTCACTACCGTAACGCAAAGTTGGCACTAGCACTGCGTTATGAATCGCCAGTCGTGCTTCTTTTACGATGCTTTTTACTAACTGGGACAAAGCACCGTTAACTTTGTTTCCGGCAGCTACTCGCCGTTCCACATCCGAATCACATCTTCCATCCGCGCTAAACATACTTCCTAAATACACAATTTCATTCACTTGCTCTAGACGTTCCTGGTTTACCCTAATCTCGCATTTAGTTCTTACGTCACCTCTTTCAAATACTAGAACCTTAGTTTTACTTGCATTCAAGCGGAGACCCTTACTTTCACACCCCTCTTTCATATTAGTGACTAATGCCTGAAGGTCGGCTTCTGATGAGGCCATGAGCACCGCATCATCAGCGTACAGCAGACAGTTTACTGTAAAGTCACCCAAATTCACACCCATATTAAAATCTTTCAACTTCTGCAGGCAACTGTCCAGATACACTATGAACAGCCAGGCGGACATGACACATCCCTGTTTGACGCCTGTACAGACATCAAAAAGGGGTGACACATCCCCCCCTACTCGCACGCAAGCCTTACAGTCCCTATAAAGCCCTATTAAAGTCCCTGTAAAGAATTAGAACATCGTTTAATTCCGATTCAGCAATAAGATCGGCACCGACGAACATAAAAACATTGGTTTTGATAAATGGTCTCAACACTGTCACACAATGCTGTAGTTACACTAAGAACTAGGTTTCTCACATCCCTGTAACTTGCCAGCCATTATCAACTACAATCTGGACTGGAGTCAACAAAATTATCTTACACTTATGCAAACTTTGCATAATATTTGCTCAATGTTGTGAATAATAATAAAATTTGGGGCAGCCTAATATATATCAGTGATGATATCTCATCTACCAAGACTTTGTTAAACGACAACTTGCAAAATAGCTAAAGTGATGTAAAAATTACGAATACATAAGGCGAACTAACTCTGAAGAGCACTGACAATTATCATGTGTTATACAAGTTTAGAAACATGTAAATACAGTTGTTAACAGACTTAAACATGTGAGTAACAAACAAATGAACGAGTAAATGCCAACTTCCTATTAAGTAAATATTATATTGTATGAAAACATGTTGCAAAATACATATTTGAGATCTATTGTGTAATATTTAGTTAATCGAGATTCGATCGACAATTATGTACGGACAAAAGTTGTAGGCGGAGCAGTTCCAAGCAATGTAATCGAATTTGGACAATTGAGTGCTATAGCGTAAACAACTTGTGATCGAAAATAGAGATGTAGGTTATCGGTAGACCCGAATAGTGCGATAGTGATGGGGGCCAAACTCATTAGCGACACACATTATAAACACGAGAACACAAATATTGGCAACCGCGCGTGCTCATGATCTATAATTTATTTACCTATAACAAGGTTGATAATAAAGGTAATGAAAATGGCTTACAGCGTACATCAGGGTTAAATAGAGCTAGGTGTGTAGTTAGAAAGCTGTCGCGATGCGTGTTGATTGACGTCAACGAGACACGTGCTGTTAGTTGACCTAAGACCTGTTTCTCAACATATCCGCTTAAGTTTGCACTTTAAAGACGTTGATAAGATTGATCTGGCGTTGTAAGTCAGTGGAGGCATAATGACTACTGCTAGAACTCCTGTTCTATTTGACACTGAAATAACAGTTACTGTTACACAGTCAAATGTTGATAAAGAAAGGTAAAACACCGCTATAGTATGAAATAAGTGCAATATTGAATTATGGAGTTGCAGACACTTATCAACGTGAAATAGTTTTACCAATGCCATAAATGAACATTAGTCTCAGCTTGTAGTGCATTGCAATTAATGCCATTTATGTTATGTATGCTAGACATGTGTTTGACCCGGAACAGAGTAGAGAGTGGGCGACAGTAGCAACTAGGTCTGCTGGATCATTTAGATCACATCTAGACAACTGCACATAGTGCGACTTCATGGAGTAGATGTTTATCAGAAACTAGTTGATGCCCGCGACTTTATACGCGAGAAGTATCTGCCCGGTAAGCTTTACCAAAATAAGTCCAGTCGTTTGAAAAGCAACTGGGGGTTGGTCAGGGTCTTGGCTGAAGTAAGGTTGAGGGTGAAATAGGTCCCTGGGGACACCAAAAAAGTTCTTAGAATTCCATCAAAATACATTACTACTACCTACTTAAATATAATGATGAAAAAATTGATTGGGATCTTAAATACATACCTATACCATATTAAAAGTATATAGACCACCAACTTATTGAAAACTTAATCAATAAAATTCATGCTTTCATTCTCCAGAAACGTGGTAGGTAACATACAACATTACTTGGCATTTTTTTAATCCTGTTAATTTACTTACATCTAGCGGCACTATTAGTTTTTGTGAAAATGTTAAAATATTTTTTCACGTCTACGTTTTCCTTTTACATGTACAAGATAGTGTGATACCAAGAAGTTTAACCGATATATAAACTACCTGGTATTTAAAATACACTATGACGTAAATTATCCAATAAATATTGAATTTTTTTTGGGTTTTTGTCAGATTTGATGCGTTCGTATGAAATGTTGCAAAGACATTTACGATAAATATGTGGTTGGGACGTGTAAATACTGGAATGTCAATATAATGAAATAGTTAAAATAATATTTGAAATATAAGTTCTGTATTAAATTAATATTTTATGTATACACTTTTCTGCAATAAATTTTTGTAGTGCTAAATATAGATCAAGAAAGGCATTGTGGGAAGTTCAACTAGTGACAGAATGGTTTGAATATCACGAAGTCAATTTGGTGCAAGTTGATTTTCCTGTTATGGTCTTGTTCAAAAGTTGGCATCTCATGTCTAATAAGTACTGACTAGAAAATAACTTTAAAATTGTAGTCAATCTTATAAATCATTACCGTTTTATCACATGGCAAGCGTGCAAAAGTAAACACGATACATTGATAAACATAGATAACTGGTTATGCAAAGATGGCCTGACATCGTGCACCTATCGAGTCACTCTGTCTACAGCGCTTGGGTTATCATTATCATATTGCCATGAACTGAAATTATAACGATAACACTGGATACAACGATTTCCTCCTACTTCAACAGTTTAATCATATAGGACATAGTTTTCATTTTATTGACGAGTGTATTGATGTCAAATTCATATGAGATATGATTATAAGAAAAAAAAAACGTACAAGCTTTAGACACTTCCAATTCATAAGAGACCAATTCATATAGGTTCAAAAAGGGATAATTCAAATCACGTATATGTGGACAATGTATTGATAGATGGTTATCAAGACATAGTATTTCTGGAGGAAAGATAGCTTCAGTTAGGAAGCACTAAACCGATATTACAATAGCCCATTGTCTGTGTCATTCACACTACATTATACAATATCATAAGCTACCAAACGTTTTCTAATTATCTTTGATATTTAACTTAATTAGAAGGTGTTATTGAGGGTTGTAGGTGTAATAATTAGTCTCCATATGTGAGTTGATTTGTAAAGCATTCCCTATAATTTACTCACTACGTTCGCTAGGTCAATAAATAGATATATCGCAAATGTTCATTTATGAAGTGATATGTAATTTTTCACTTGAATAAAAATCTATGTAAAGTTAGCATACTAATTGCTTTAAAAAATTATTCATATGTAACGTTTTGCACGAAAGCTTCTTTTCTAGATACGCCTACTATTAACGTTTTTCAATCAGTCATAACTAGAGCAAAAGCTGCACTAAAGTTTTATAAAGAAAAATATAAAGCAAGTAAAGAAATATGCAGAAAGATACTATTGTTAACCGAAATCAATTTTAACATTCTATGAATCATTATGTACATACGTTGTATATACAACATTTCACGGCATAAATAAATGTAGCAATTAAAAAGAAATAAAATGTTAATACAAATCAAAACATCAAAAGATGCTGCAAAAAAATACTGAAAAATTAAATGGATCGAAATTGGACTCGCAGATAAAAATTTAACTATGTGCCAAATCTTATAGCACGACTCTCAGCGACGGAGACTAATATTGGCATAGCGCCCGGACATGGCGTAAACAATCTATTTCAGAATCAAGACCGGTTACAATGTATTATTATTGTTCTTACTGAGTTCAGAAGAGTTTATCACGATACTCCTTATATGGCCAATAACATTACACTTGAGCTTCTAACAATAAACAAAGATGACACAATCAGGCTAGCTTCACAAAGCCAATATGATTCAGGCATGTGTCAATATTTGACAACCTTAACATGTGAGACCAATAAATACTGACGACTATTTGTATCACCTAAAATGTGGAATATACTTGCTATATAATGTTGTGTTTGCGGCAAATCATGCGATAATGACATACGTCACCTTGTAGTATTAGTAGAAGAAACTTATTTGTTTTACTAATATATGTGACTAATCGTTGAGCATTAAGTAACCATTGCCGGGGTAGTTGACCGTATGTTTAGTATGTTTTTCATAAAAAAGATATAACACAAAGATGGTACGAATTTAAAACAATTAGTTACTAGCTTTCCAAGAATGTGGAACAACGGCCTGATTGACTTACTCGAGTCTAAAGTGTAGACATTTTGTGATTGATCACCCGAGATGACGTACTTACCTTCTTTTGGGAAAAGAAGTCACCCGTTTAGAAGACATTGCCTTACCTGAAACAGAAATAGATGAAATGTTAGAAAGTATTTCAAAACTATTACTAATTGCTATGGACATTTTGGCGATTTAGTTCTAAAGATACTTTCATCTTTTTGACATGTGTAACGAGATAAAGCCGTTCCATATTAACTAATGTCATTTGAGCCTCAAACGTACGTTGGAATATTTTAGTTATTTTTGTTTGGCACACAACAGTCACAAAAAATTAAAGGAGTAAAGTTAAATTTGTACAGTCAGAACGGGGAAAATGTCACCTATTTACGAATGTCAGTCAAATTTAATCACCTAACGAATATACAACGGATATACACGTCATAGACGAAGTGTTGACTTGTTTTTTCTATGTCTATACACAATTTACTGCTCAATAAAATCGAGACGGCTATTTTCTTTATTTCACTTATTCAGCCTTTAGTATAATTTACTGCAGTTTAAAAAAAAGAATAAACAAAACAGTCGATATATAACTATGGCACATCAAACAAAGGTTGAAAACCACACCCGAAAGTTAAATAAGACCTTGAGCATTAACAACACACTCGATAAATAAGTGTAACGTTACAAAATCTCACACATATCGACAGCGTGACATTGAACCTCATAACGTACATAAAACATAGATACTGCACATAAATATTTATATATTTGAGTAAATAATGTACATATTTCATAAAACTTTCCGTACTGGCTGCATGGTAACTTTACAATTATTGACAAATGTATGGTATGTTATATAAAATGAGAATGGCGCGGCACATGCGCGATTAGAAATGCATAAATCACGTTGTGGCCCATGCGCGCGCTCAATGTGTGATCTCATGGTGTACAGATATTACCAGCGCTATTAATTTTGAGAGTCATATTTGGCCGTTAAGGTACGGCACGATTAGGTAAGTTCTAGACTTTAAAACAGTAAAGACATTATTTACATGGATGTAGCGTATGACCTCAGCTACGTATATGCACAGTACTTTGGTATAGGTAAGATGGAATATAATTACATTTTAATTAATTTTGATGCAACCAGCAACCAGTTTATTTTTACTTTTCTATGTATAAAAATAAAAACTTCTGGTCTACGTTAAATATTTTAAAGAGTAAAATAGCCATATCGGTTCAGGCATTTTTATGTATTGCGATTTTAAACAAAGAAAGCTTTTTATATTCTACTACATCAGTCTGTAATTTCGTACGCGTGAATAATCAAAGCAGTCCAGTCGAAAGCAAAGAAAAGGTTTAGTAAATGTTGAAAAACGTTCTTACTTATTACTTTTATTTTTAATAATTACTTTTATTTAGGAGTGCTTTAAAGTAAGGGTTTGAATTTTAGCAAACCCGTGCTTCATTATTGCAAAATTCCGTATAAAAAGGGCGACAGTCGGAACAAATATACGGAAATAAGCACCAAATAATAATAGTTATTATTAATTGTTTTAAGGTGAGGATACAAATACGAGGGCGGCACTGAAAATTTCGGGAACCAAGGAAGTGACACAACATTACTATTTAAAAATGTATTTATTGCTTTTCGAAGTATTCTCCGCGAAATTTGACACATTTTTCCATACGATGGAACCAATCATTGAAGCAACCATTCCATTCAGGAATTCATCATTCAGGAAGTTGGGGTATCCAAAATGGCCGTTTTGTTGGCGTCCACAGCTTCTTCAGGTGATGAAAATCTCTGACCACGCAATTTATTCTTTATTTTAGGGAAAGTATAGAAATCATTAGGGCTTAGGTCGGGGCTGTAAGGCGGATGGTCTAATAATTCTATGTTTTCTTGCTCTAAAAACTCTTTTGTTCTGTGCGCGGTGTGAGAACTCGCATTGTCGTGATGGAGGATGATGCGGCGGTTGCAGTTCTCTTTACGGAGTTCAGAAACGACCTGTGGCAAACAAATGCTAGCATACCATTCTGCATTAACCGTTCTTTGTTCCTCAAGTCGCAACATGGCCGGTTTTGGAGACAAACGTGGCCACCATTTTTTTTGCAACACTCCGTGAACGAACAATTTTTGTTGGCTTTAACTCATTTTCGAACACCCAAACTCGTGACGTTATGTTTCGGGTTCGTACGCTTATATCCGTATTCTTCACCTGATACGATGTTGTATACAGCATTTGAGGATCCTGCGTGGAATCTTTCGAGAGTTCTGACGCACCAAGTAACGCGAGCCGCTTTTTGCTCTTCACAGAGCGAATGCGGTATCCATCGGGAAAACAACTTTTTTACACCTAATTGTTAATGCAAGATTATTTGTATTTGACTCATGCCAATGTCTAAAGTTGCCTGAATTTAGCGGTATGTCACATGTCGATCTTCCTCAATCAGCTTACGAACAGCATCAACGTTTTCTTGGGTGACTGCAGTTTTTGGACGACCTTGACGGGGATCTTCACTGAGCTTGACACGTCCACGTTGAAATTCAGCAAACCAGCGATAAATTGTGGTTTTGGATGGGGCTTCATCACCAAATGCAGAAATCATCCGATCAACACACTGTTTTTGTGTTAAACCACTTCGAAAGTCATAATAAATCATTGCTCTTGAATTTTCTCGAGTCAATTCCATTTTCTCAACGACTAAACGAGTTTGACAACACCTTGTGACAAGACCGCGAATCTTTTTTTTAAATAAATAAATGGTATTCGATTTTTAAAAACAAGGAGTTTTCAATTATAAAGACTTTAATATGACAGGAACAGTGGAAATGTTCCATTCTCGATACTTTCAGTGCAGCACTCGTATATCTATGCAAATGGCACTAATATATGAAGATAATATGAAGTCTCCGTTTTCAAAAGTTTGTCTTTAGTAAGTGTTAAATTTTTGTTAAATTAATAAAAATAGGCTTTAATTTTGTATACATAGTTTTACCTGTGCGGTGATTATCAGTCAGGACAAGAATATTACAAATACAACGTTACAATTCAATCACAGTATCAAGTCCAAGTTATGCGATATATGTAGAGCGTGAACAATCATAATGCGAACCAATCACCTTTTTCGAAAATCATCTCCGGCACAACAGATTTCCACATTTTTGTACAAATCATGACCATTTTAATTGTTCTGTGGTAAGATCATAAGTAACCAATAAACATACAAACCAGAAATGCTGTGTGTTTCGTACAATTACTATCTAATTTTATTTTTTATACTACTAACATGGCAGACAAGTATACGGTCCACATGATAGGAAGTGTTCACTGAAGCATATGGATCTTTGCAACACCAGAGGTTGTGCTATTAAATGAGACCTGAAATAATACATTTTTTTTTAAAAAAATGTCGGATTGTCTGGAATAACGTACTATTGTCCCACGAATCTGGTGCCTGGAATACAGGACTTTACCTAGTTTAGGTACCAATCGTCAACAATAAAGCGAAATATATATCGTCACGAAGAACAATAATTATGTATCTAATGTGATGAGAAATTAAATGGTTTTTTTTTATTAGAATAATCACATCCTTGAGGCGAAGGCTGAAACAGCGTGAAGATAATTAAGTTATAAAAAATGATTTATCTATATAATGGGCATAATAGTATTGAAGAATTAGACTGATTGGCAAGCAGTACCACGAATCTATGTACAGCAACCATTGTAGACATCAATATGGGTAAGTAAACGCAATTTGAATAAATGAGCCATTGCACCTTATAACTGCTTTCAAACTGAACTTAACAATATATTAACTATTTGTGTACTGCACCCCTCCAAAGTTTTTGGAGTCCATACTAATCTCAACCGCAAGTTCTGGACCTTACCAACAAATAACTGGCGGATGATTTTTGGAGCATCAAAATTTTTCGTATCGTTTGATTCGATTTCCACCTATATCCTAACCTCCCTTAGGCAAATCAGACTACATTGTCTGCAAGTATTACCGTTATAACGCTGCCTGGCACCGCCCATCAATCGAAAACCTACTGACAGACGATAACGGTAACAGACTATGATTCTAGACGCTAAACTACAGCTTAGACATACGACGTTATTCAATATTCTGCATGATGTATCTTGACAAGAGACAGGCCGCTTTAGACCGGATTATTCACCAATGATGTTTCTATAAGAAAGTCAATGGACTCTGGTTTATACAGAATGTTTTTTTTTTAAGCATGAAGCTGTATAACACGAGATTAATATTTATCAATGTAAATGGTACCTTCATCTTTACGACATTATGATAAGTTTGTGTCACAAGGCTTCTAGATTATTTTAGGAGCACTAGCACATTTTGCGAAGAGCTTGAGAAGTGGTCATAATGAGAAGTGTAGGTACTTGTCTATACCAGAAAGTTCAGTGCGAATTCTGTTATTGACTAAAAAATACTTGGAATAAAAACTTAAACACCATCGCTAAATGATGAAATGATTTAAAAGTCAAGTGTTATTTATGCTCATAGCAACCATTACGAAGGTAAGTCGATCCTAAATGGGTTTTAATGGACGCTTTAGTTTTATTGACATTATATTTATATGTGATATAGGTGATTTTAATGGTTGGGTTGGTGTGAAGCGTGATGGTTATAAAAGTGTATTGGGACAGTATGGTGACGAACGAGTGAATGAAAATGGAGAAAGTTTGATGTTTGGAGAGGAACCTTGTGGTAACCATGTTCAACCACAAGGATATCCATTTGTTTACGAGACAAGGAAGCCAGAGAAGCATGATTGATTATGTGATTGTAGATGCAAGGATGAGAAAGAAAGTGTTAGACACTCGGGCATACCGCGTGCCGGGATTGACACAGACCACTTCTTGGTTCTTAGTTGAGTAAGAGGTCTGTTTCAGCGGTGGCGGCATCGTGTGCATGCACATGAAGAACACATGAAGAAAGCATGGTTGGACTGGTTGACTACAAAAGTCAATCAAAGAATGCAGAAGGTAACGGATGTGGACCTAAAAATGGCGAAAGAGGAGTACAAAAGGTATAAGCGTGTTGCAAAAGAGGTGATGAAAAGAAAGAAAGAGAATGACAGAGATGAATTTGATAAAAGGTTATCTGATGACTTCCAAAAGAATATTAAATTCTTTTGGAAATCCATAAGAACAGTGAGGGGTCAACAGACGACATCATAACGCATCTCAACCATATCAGAAACCATGATGGTAGTCTTGTGAAAGGAGAAGAAGGTGTGTTAAAAAAATGGAAGCAATATTTTGAAAGCTTGTTTGAAAAAGAGGATATGCAAGTACAGACTACTTTCTGGGAAATGAATGAAATTGGGAAGGAAGAAGTCATAAGTATGGAAGAAATAGTGGAAGCATTGAATAGCATGAAAGTAGAAAAAGCTGCGGGACTTGATAGGATATCTGTCGAGATGCTGAAAGCGGGACAAGGCGTGGTATCTTGCAAGCTGTACTGCCTTTTTAACCTTTGTTGGAGGAATGGCAGCGTACCAAAAGATTGGTGTAAGGCTGTCTTCGTGCCGCTTTATAAAGGAAAAGGGTCAAAGCAAAAGTGCAAAACTACCACGGCATAAGCTTGCTCAGCATCGTTGGCAAATTGTATGCAAAAGTTTTGATAAACAGAGTGATGAATGAAACTGAAGGAAAAATGTGGGATGTACAAGCAGGATTTATGAAAGGAAGGGGATGCACGGATCAGGTCTTTTCCTTATGATGCGTAGCAGAAAAACTTTTGGCGAAAAGTCATAAGGTCTATTGCATATTTGTAGACTTGGAAAAGGCCTATGATAGAGTGGTGAGGAATGAACTGTGGTCAATACTGGCCAGGTATGGAGTAAACAGCCACTTGATACGAGCACTGAAATCTGTCTATGAGGGCTCCAGTGCTTGTGTCAGGTTCAACGGAGCTTGCACAGACATTTTTCACATTGAAAAAGGTGTGGGACAGGGTTGTGTAGCGTCACCGTTGCTGTTAAATCTATACATGGACAGTTGCTTGAAAGAACTGTGAGAGAGTACGTATGGTTTAAAAATGGATGGCTTGACCGTCAAATGCTTCCTATACGCTGATGATCAGGTAATACTAGCATCATCGGCGGAGTGGTTGCAGTTGATGGTTAACATTAGGCATGATTCGTTAAAAAACAAAGGAATGAAAGTGAATGTAAACAAATCGAAAGTAATGGTTTTTGAAAGAGAGGCAAGTATGACGGACTGCTCAATGGTTGTGGAAGGAGAAAGCAAGTAAAAGAGTTTGTATATCTAGGTACAAAATTTGCGAGAGATGGAAAGTATGACTATGACATTGAGCGAAGAGTATTGGCAGGAAATAAAGTGAATGGAGGCATGTACACCTTTATGAGCAGTCAGTACGTCTCGAAGAAGGCACGACTGGCTGTACATAGCGGTGTGCTGGTCCCCACACTTATGTATGGCAGTGAAAGTTGGGTATGGCAGAAAACGCATAAAAGTAAAATAAATGCAGTGGAAATGAGAAGTCTGCGAAGTATAGCTGGAGTGAAGTTGATAGATAAAGAAAGGAACAGCGCGATAAGGGAACATTGCGGTATGACAGAAGATTAGTAGTGACTAAGATAGAAAAAGGGATGCTTAGATGGTTCGGACACGTGGAGAGGATGGATTAAAGTAGACTGACAAAGCAGATTTACGTGGCGAGAGTGAATGGGCAAACTGGTAGGGGTAGACCTCGGCGTACGTATGTCAATCAAATCGAAACCTTTTGGAAAAAGGCCAGGTCAAGATTACCCTTAACCGGCGAGCGTGTACGAAGACACTTATGAAAGTAGAAGAAGCGAAAGTGGTATGTCAGGATCGTAGCAAGTGGAAAACCATAGTCTCTGCCTACCCCAATGTGAAACAGGCGTGATAATATGTATGTATGTATTATATGTGATACGCAATATGGCAGGTTTAAATGTTAAGGTTTAAGCTGGAAAAGGGCGTGCTCCGTTGGTTTGGACCCGTCCAACGAATTAATGAGGAATGATTGACGAAGAATATATATTGTGCGAAAGTAGAGGGTAGAAGGAGTCAGGGTAGGCCGAAACTTACATATGAAGACCACGTGAGCAGATTGCTCAAAAACGGTAAAGTCAAAAGTACTCGGATACCCAGACGTGCATGTATAAAGCGATTAATGAATCTACAGGAAGCGAAAGAAGTGTGCATGGATCGCGAGCTCGACGACCTGTCCTCTCTGACTACCCCGTCAGGGGCACAGCGTGAAGATAGTTAAGTTCTTTTTTTAAGTTATATTTATATGTGCACACTTGCACATACACAGTGTTTAGAGATACTTAAAACTCAACATGTATGAACGGCATATTAAAAGGTATGTCAATGTTACATTTTTGTCTTGTAGATTCTAGTTTGACCTTCTGAGTACTTAATATCGAGATTAATTAATAATGAAAATATTTTATTAAACAGGATTTTATTTAAATGTGCTAAAAATAATTCTCAGCAAGTACTTTAATTTCATACCAAATCATAAAAACGCATACAAAACTTCTTTAGTAGTCCGTCATTTTGGAATTTGAGTTGTGTCATTTTATTTTTCGAGTTATTCTCAGCAAAACCTTTCATTTGATACCCATTTTATAGCGCTGCATTAAAATTACTTAGCCCGGTCATCATGGGTGTTCCTCATGTTGTATTTGGAACGACGTCAAAAATTCATCTAAATTACACGTATTGTACAAAAATTTCAGCTCAATCGATTGAAGAATAATAATTCAAAATTGAGTTGCAATATTTCACAAAAACAATCATATATAATTGTACTACGTAAGTAATAAAAGACTCAAACGCTCGCATATAATTTTATAGCTCTCAGGTGTCAGACACTCTGCGTTCAGGTATTTATGCGTATAACATAATATATTTGCTGAACGGGTCAATGTTAGCACATAGTTAATTAAAACAGTTGAATAATGCCGCTTGTACACGTTTATCAATCTCAATTCAAAGACGAGATAATCTATCTTAATAATTAATCTGTGCTCTTACGGATGGTAAGTAAAGTTTGATTTAAACAGTATTTCATTCCGGAGTTGAAAAGACACAAATATGATTACAAAATATAGATAGACTATTGACTTTCATGCAATTACCGTGAAAATATTTTACACTACCCGCGATTAAGAAACAAATAATAAAATCCTACTGTTATTATAAATGCGAAAGTTTGTAAGTATGAATGGATGTTTGTTGCTCTTTCACGCAAAATCTACAGAATGGATTCTGATGAAACTACAAATATACAGCTTACAAATCAGAATAACACATAGGCTACTTTTTGTCCCGGGAACAAGTTCCTGTGGGAAACGGGAACAGGAAAACTTCACCACGGTTGAGGCGCCGCGGGCGTCAACTAGTTATAATAATGGGTTGTATTAATATGATCGACATCCAGAATATGGGGATTTACTTAGTGTTAGAAATTTTCGGAAGCAGAAATAGTAAAAAGCAGTTCGAATGGTAATTGCAAATCAAGATCATTTATTGATGCGCTATACTTCCAAAAGACTCATGAAGTCAGCTCATTTCAACTGAACGGTTACAAGTAATTCACCGATATAGGAATTTTATAAGCGTAAAAGTTAATAGCTTTTTTATTTTATGGAAATACCCACGGATGTTATTACGGAATTAAAAACACTGTCTCTACCTAGCAGTTTAACGCCGGATGCCCCAGTTAAGTCTTCAGGAGGATGGGGCATTTTGTTTGAAAGTGCTAATCTCTAAAACAAATAGTTATATTTTTAAATTTAATTTTACCCAAGTTAGCGGAGAAGTATTGTATAAATGCCAAAATATCGAGAACACTTCCATACATTATTGAAAAACTAAAAAATTAAGTGACACAGTGGCAAGTGAATCAATGAAACCGATGTTTGATTAGAAGTATGTCACGGGCTACGCTTTGGAGCACAGTTTATAAAAAATAAATAATGTTCACAGGAAAAGAGCAGCTATTATCATAATGGCCAGTATTTCAGCTATCTAACTGTTCCATGATTATACTTGTAGGAAATTAATTTAACCATAATTATAATTATATTAGAGTATCAATTTCGTCACGAATTTGATACTCTTCATGTACTAAAAAGTGAATGAAATTGTTCTAAAGGTAGTTATGAAGTTTCGACTGACGTTAGATACAAATTCTGTATCGCTACGAATACCTTGGCAATTAGGGCGCAAATTCTTTGGCACACCCGTCAAAGTCACGCCCCCATTTCGTACGAACGGGTCTAAGGTGTAACTCCTTCAATGTCTATAATCATTGATAGAATTAGATCGACTTCTAGAACTGGTTTTAAGAACAGAATTTTATACTTACATACGTTCTGTTTGTTGATTTTATTAACTAGACTGACTATTTGAACATTTATTCTAGAAGTGAAAGTTTACTTTAAATCTCTCTAATATTGAGTCAAAATATAATCTGATAATGTCAATTCTATACTATCTAGACTAAATCAATGCAAGTAAAGACATACTCTAAATTGATAACTTGTTAAATAGCTTATCTTCGTACCTACTATTTTACTACTGTCACGTTTATATAAACGTATCTTAGAAGATGTTTTGATGATGATTGATGATGCTTTTATGTATAATTGACTGAAGGTGTATTGCAGCTTTTTTTAAATCATGCTGTTAGACAAAATAAATGTTTACGTAAAGAAATTTTCTAGAAAATTACAGTTAATGAATGAGATAAGTTCAATTATTGTGCCACGGCGTTTATTGTTAGCACAAAACAATTACGATTTAATCGATACAAATATCTAGAAAATGATTCTTAGATATTTTTGAATATCGGTTTCTGCAGCACCGATTCAGATGACATCTGAGGTCTTCTATCCATTGGATACGTAACCGCATATCGGCAATGGCTGTGCGTGCGGCTGTGAGTATAATTGTTTCTTAAATGTCATAAGAGGTCTTTTTTTTATTTTTTTGTGAAATTTTTATTCACTAGCGTTCCCATGCCTCGGAAGGCACGCTTAGTCGTTGGTCTCGGTTTCCAGTAACATGGCAGTCGTTCAGCCAAGTTGAGGGCATAAGATATTCGGCAGGTGGGCGACTTGAAAAATTTCAATGATCAAAGCTTTCGCTTAGACGTTAATTAATGGAACTTTGCAAATTGCTAATACATAGTCGTAATTATTCTTAGTTACTTAATTACACCTATCTTACAAATCATTTATTAAAAACCTTATTAATGAGGCTATCAATGATATTCAACACTAACGATTCCTAACGATACATAGATTATCTATATTAATATTATAAAGCTGAAAGTTGTTTGTTTAGATAGACGGGCTAATCTACGGAACTACTGGTTGGAATTGATAAAAAATGGGTTGTATATCGTGGAAGGCAATATAATATCAACTCGCCACTGCTCAGGAGAGGAGCTGTTAATCATAAATGTTAACAAACCGGGCACATTTTCATTACTATATCATCACTACATATTATAAAACAAAGTAGTTTTTCCCTGTCTGTCCCTATGTATGCTTAGATCTTTAAAACTACGCAACGAATTTCGATGCAGTTTTTTTAAATAGATAGTTAATAGGTGTTTATGTATATATTCTTAAGTTTTTGTATACATTATCTTAATTATGACGATATATATTGGCGGTGTCGGAAAAAATGAGTCGTCTGGGAGCATTTAACGAAAACCCTGCCTAAACCCTTTGAGAAATAACAAAATAAGGTATTGTGGAATTGTGTATCTTATATCTATAGGTAAAAAAAACAGTAATAATAAAGCGGTAATTTAAAGGCTATTTTTTTAAACATAAACATTATTAATGCTTATCATTTTTAATATGTTAGTTGGTTTCATCATTTTATGAAGATTATTTTGTCCCTTTTCACTTTGCAAATTAAATGAATATCGTAGGCGATATGACAATATCAAAAATGCGCAAATAAATTAATTTCGTGTAACAAAAAATCAACCGGACCGTGCGGGCGCGGGAGAAGTAATCAAGTAATTTGGAAAATGTTCATACATTATCGTGAAATTAATAAACGACGGTATTAAATGGGTGCCACGGGGTTCGCAGTATGTCACAGGCGAAGCCGGGCGGGTCAGCTAAGCGTAGGATTAAATTGATGCCATGGGGCTTCAAAATTAGTTAGCTGATTAACAAAATAACTCATACTCTACTAATAAAAGAAAATCCATATACGATTAAGCTAGTACATCAAGTTCTTATGATATCATTCACAATTTTGTTGCCATATTCATTTTAAAATGAGTTGTATTCACGCTAAAACTGGAGAGAATGGTTGCGAATGGTATCATTCGGTACGGGTCGACCTTTGCGCAGGGTCTTCGAGGCCAAATTGGCCGGAAAACAGGAAATACACATTACAGATTAAGTTTGATAACTTTGAAGATAATTAATAAAATTCATTCGCAAGTAGTTAGAGATGCAAATTATATTGCATTAATAATATATGTGTAAATCCATCTATTCATATATTACGTATTCGAAGCGCTCGTGGCCCCGCGGTCTCAGTGTTCTGTAAACGATCACTGAGTTACGCAACTTTCACTATGGCTGGTACTCGGATGGGTGACCACTTTGTGACATTTACATTTGCGAGCGTTTCCGTGCTTCGGAAGGCACGTTAAGCCGTTGGTACCGGTTGCCAGTAAAATGGCAGTCGTTAAGCCTGGTTGAAGGCCTTATGGGCGGCTTAAAAATTTCAAGAGCAGGTAGCCACAACCTGCGTTTGTCTATTTCAACACGGCAATGGGCTCACCACCTATTACGTGGGACAGGAATCCACACGGTGAAAGTGGGCATATAATATGCCTCTGCCACCCCTTCGGGGATAAGGCGTGATGGATATTTATTATTTTATTTATTTCATATATTACAACACAATATTCCTTTGCAAGAAAATTGCGCTAACGGATGAACGTGAAATTTGCAGTTCTAGTTTATATGGAGAAGAGTTTAAGAGGCTTTACCTAGATCTCCGGGGTTAAGAAACCTCACCTTTAAACTTTGCACCAGCTGACTAACGGACGGGGTTGGGAGGTCAGACGGTAGTCGCTCCAACAATGCCAAAAACCAAAAGCCAAACAATTTCGTTTGGGTGTGGAAGTATCCTTTTCAAGGGTATAGCTAACTGTATAGCCGTAAACTGCTCCGGGTCTTACTCGCGGAGGAAAAACAGGCGCACAAAGCTCGACATTCCTTGCCGCTTATACCAGTGTTGCCCTCTGTCGCCTAACAGGCTTATCTATCATGCCTATGGCGACAGTATATGATCATCTAGTGAGTTGACGAGTCACCCTCTGCCAATATTTTGATATTATAATATGAAAATGACAGAATGCCAATAGCCTATTTCGTAGTTAGCATATTTACTTCTTATTTAAGCTGTTCTTCTACATAAAGCGGGCATTGATTGTCTGCAGTGGGGGCCAATATTCTATTAGATTAAAATTCTCAAACGACCGCTACGTGTTGTAAGCCTACAAAAAGATAAGAAACAAAAAAAAACCCGAAAAGAATAGGCAAATAATAATAATTGTTTATTTTTCCAAAAGCCTTAGGATTACTTTTTATCATAAGCTCATAAGAGCCTGTGACAGGAGATCTTGCTCAGTCTAAGTTTTTGTATAGGCCTAGTATAATATTTTACAAAATTAACATGTTTCAGTACCTAGTTGTTATTGTATAACAAAATTTTCAAATCAGTATACAAGCAGAAGGTGTTGACTTGGCACAATGAAAATGTGACTGGCTAATCTATTTGCAAATAGTTGTATGACATGTATGACGACAATCAGTGTTAAACAGTGATGTCACTGTTATATATGTATATGCGGGTTCAAAATGTCTCATTTTGTTCACTGTTGTAGTAAATAATAAGCGTTCAGACATAAGGACACGCGGTTTAGGGTTGGTTACATTTCCGTTACACATAAATGGCATTGCTGAATTGAGTCATTTATGCAAGGTATTTAGTTTTATGGTGCATAAAACTTCGAAAGGCTGTTTACCATCGCACAACAGAAAATAATCATCGCGAAAATAAGTTAAGGTATCACTAAGTACAAACAGCGTAATTTGGTTTTAAAAAGGTAAATTTAAAGAGTAATTTCGTGTGTATAGTTAAGGTCTAAAAAGTGGATCTTGTGTGCGTAATAACTATTGTTGTGTCTGATGTCACAATGAGACCTTGTACGGCTGGGTGCGTCGCCGCCGCATCCCGGGGTTGCGGTTACAACCACTCAGATAGGTTTCAATGTCATGTCAGATGACGTGAGTGCGTTGAATCTTCACACTAATTATTTTATAATGAGCTCTTCTATACTAATATTATAAAGCTCAAGAGTTTGTTTGTTTTGTTGAACGCGCTAATCTCAGGAACCCCTAGTTAGATTTGAAAAATAATTTTTGTGTTAGATAGCCCATTTATCTAGGAAGGCTATAGGCTATATATCATTACGCTACTACACTGGGGAGCAGAGCAGTAGTCATAAATGTCGACAAATCGGGCCATGTTTTTTGCATCATTGTGGAATTTATAAGCGACGGGATTAAATAGGTGTGACGGGAGGTCAAAATATTCCACGGGCAAAGCTGTGGGGGTCATCTAGTCTGTTAATATAGCTTTAATCACTTGTACTTAGATATTTGCAGAAACGACGAAAAATCGCGTTACGAGCTACGAAACATAAATAAATATTTCTATTTTTGCGAAAAAAGCTTGATTTTGTTTTGGAATTTAAGGTTGTAAAAAAATCATGTTAGTTCTCCAAGACGATTAATTCATAGTAGCCACGGGTATAATTTGTACCATAGCATAGTATGTCATGTATTTCAGAATTGTAATTAATAGAATATTTTACAATCACTCGAAATTTAGGTTTGTAATAGTTCAGACGTAGCTATTGAC
Source organism: Thumatha senex (assembly GCA_948477245.1). Taxonomy (NCBI): domain Eukaryota; kingdom Metazoa; phylum Arthropoda; class Insecta; order Lepidoptera; family Erebidae; genus Thumatha; species Thumatha senex. Next base: position 6,042,809 of record OX419728.1, read on the forward strand.
GGAGGGGTGTCGGAAATGATGAATTGCGAATACTGAATCCATGAGGTCACCGCTTTCGTCGGTCATCGAACTTTCTTAAGGCAGTTACTAAGTACAGTATAACGGGTCATATCGTAGTTGAACTGCCTCTTCACGGTCTCCATGGCGTTCAATTATAAAAGTGCGTACCAATTAGACAGAACTGAAGTAATTGAAATGTCTCTGTTCAGCGTTCGATATAAGATACAAAGTTCAATGATGGTTGCCGTGGTATTACCAAAGTAATGGCATTTGACGGTGATATCATTGATGGATGACCACACGCAACATGTTTGTCTTGGACACGAAGTAATTAAAATGACCCCAGACCCCCAGACTGATACAAGTACTACACGGAGTTGTTGCCGCCTGATCTCAAACCCAACTCGGTGTCGTAAGGATTGTGACAGTTAATTTGAGTAAAACTTTCAAATATAACATAATCCAACTTAGTTACGATACTTACGTTGCATTACACCAAGTAGGTATGTACAAAAGCTTTGTCGCTAAGAAGCAAATTCTAAGAAAAAAGTTAGTGGCTTAAGAAATCAACACTTTTTAAATTATCATCAATTCCTCTAGGTGACGTCATTTATATTAAATTAGCAGACGCCCGTTTTTCTGCCCGCGAGACATTTCGCTATCCACCGAATGAATCCTCAAAAAATCGTAAGAATACTGTTTATTACTAGCTGATCTACCAAACGTTGTTTTTTTTGTTCAGTGACACAGAAGCCTGGCGGGGGGATAACTGATCAAGTGATAATTGATCAGTAATCGACAAGAGTTAAAAATATTAATTTACTGATATCACTATAAAAAAGATGGGGTGGGTGCTAAAAAGGTGAAAATTTTGGGTGGTATGTATTATTAATGCCACTTCAAAGAAAAAAAACATTGTTGACCACCCTTATCACTTATGGGTTTATACGTAAATAGATTACGACCTATTCTTAGACCTACCGAATTTACATATAAAATTTCATAATAATCGGTCAAGCCGTTTCGGAAGATTTCAGTAACAAACACCGCGACACAAGAATTTTTATGTATTAGATTTGCAAAAATGATGATAAGTACACCAAGAGCTGCATAGCAGCATGACTTTATCCTCATGGTAATATAGCAGTATATAATTGCTACGCGAATACTGAGCACGTGTACCGATCGTATGCATATAAAGGCCAACCGAGTGATATATTTTTTCTGCATTTTAATAACATTTTTCCACTTATGGGATAATGATTTATAAATGACTTCGGTAAGTAGGTATCTTCTAATGAATTATATTGTACAAAAAATTAACATTATCTTGGATTGCTGTTAGTTGTAAATTTGCTAAACTATTTCAGTGATAGGTCTATATAAACACTTATCTATACTAATATTATAAAACTGAAGAGTTGGTTTGTTTGGTTAAAGCGCTAATCTAAGGAATTACCGGCCCGATTTGAAAAAATCTTTTTGTGTTAGATAGCCCATTAATAGAGGAAGGCTGTGATGTGTTTTCTGCATTTTAAAAACATTTTTTCACTTACAGGATAATGTTGTGTGTGTGGGTCTTCTAGTACTTTTATATATAGTTATACACTGGCCAAAGGAACGAGAATTCATGCCCTTAGTAGTTTAAAAACGATTTCTTTTAACTATCTTCACGCTGTATCACTGACGGGGTAGTCGGAGAGGACAGATCGTCCGGCTTCACGCTCCATGCATACTTCTTTCGCTTCTTGGAATTCAAAAATCGCTTCATACATGCACATCAGGGTATCCGAGTACTTTTGACTTTTTTGAGCAATCTGCTCACGTGGTCTACATATGTAAGTCTCGGCCTACTCTGACTCCTTCTACCCACTACTTTCGCACAATATATATTCTTCGTCAATCGTTCCTCACTCATTAGTTGGACGTGTCTAAACCAACGGAGCACGCCCTCTTCCAGATTAACGCTAACACTTTCATTCAAACCTGCCATATTGCGTATCACTTCGTTACATATTCCGTCGGCCAAAGTTACGCCGCACAATTTTCGTCGATTTTGTCTTTAAAGGATAAGTCATCAAATTAAACATTTGTTCATTTATTTACTATTTAATGCATTATTTATCTATCAGGACAGGAATGCACACGGTGAAAAGTGGGCATATAATATGCCTCTGCCACCTAATAATAAGGCGTGATTGATATATGAATACAGATGGTAAAAAGTGGGCATAATATGTCCACTTTTCACCATGTGTATTCCTGTCTCACGAAATAGGAAGAAAATTGCCGTGTTGAAATAGACAGACTCAGGTTGTGGCTACCTGCGGTTGATTTTTTTCAAGCTGCCCACAAGGCCTTCATGTTACTGGCAACCAGGACCAACGGCTTAAAGTGCCATCCGAAGCACGAATACGTGACGAAAAAGTGACGATTTTTTTTACAGCTATTAAATTTCTCTCAACGTCGATAAAGAAGTTTCACTTCAATTTATAGACGACAATCAAATGGGTTCTATCCCCGTGACATATTTCGTACCTTGTGGTATCAAAATACCACAAGGTACGAAATATGTCACGGGCGAAGCCGCGGGGTTCAGCTAGTCTAATATATTATTACATATGTAATACTCGCAGTCTTTCAAAATTAGAGCACTGGATTATCGTCAGTATAGACCATTAAATAATAAAGTCCGAGACTACCAGGACTTTAATGGGTCGTGCTAATTACTGTCAAGTACATAAGACCTTTTAGCCCTTTTGTTACCACCTCACTAAAAAGGCAACGGGTTCAAAATTTCTTCCAAATTTAACATCTAAATTAGACACATTTTATTTTATTAAATTTATTCGGTCCTTTAGACCCACCCAAGTTCCGTGCATTGGAAGGCACGTTAAGCCGTTGGCCCCGGTTGCCAATAAAAATGACATTCGTTAAGCCAAGTTGAAGGCCATATGGGCGGCTTAAAAAATTTCAACAGCAGGTCGCCGCAGCCTGCGCCTGTCCATTTCAACACGGCAATGTTTTCACCACATGTTACGTGGGACAAAAATGCATACGGTGAAATGTGGGCGTTTAATTTGCCTCTGCCTACCCCTTCGGGGATAAAGGTGTGACAATATGTATGTATGTATGTATGTAGACCATTAAATAAGTACTCCCGCTACAATCCCGTTCCACTTGATTCCCGTGACACGCGTATATCACTGCAATGTAAAGAATATTTTATATTTTCCCGACGTTTTGTGTTACTCAGCTGCAGTTTAAACAAAGTAGTCCAGATTTTGTTTGTTCGTTGTTCAAGTGAAAATGTAAACCAGGCTAATAATACGAATGCTAACAAAAATAAAATTTTCAAGCCATTCCGTATTTCATGTGCTTAAAGCAATTTGATAAACACGTTCTTGTTTCATCAATCATTGTGAAGAACATACGATGACAGCAGCCATATGCCCATATGTTTCAACGACAATATCTATACAGATAAATAAGATTGAAGTGTCCGTTTGTAATTCCAAACAGCTTTTCACTAAATGCATAAGAAAGTATATACTTTTTATGTATCACTTTTCAGTACATACATAAAAAGATGGACAAAAGCGCAGAAAACCTTCTGGCTAATAGCCAGAAACTTCTCCGCGATCATGCGGAGAGAAAACACTTGATCCATGCAACCTCTTTCACCTCGGAATCCGCATTGAGCCTCCCATAAATACTTTTCAGACTTTTCTTGCATTCTTGCCGTTATAATCTTTGCATACACCTTACTGGCTAAGCTGACCAAGCTGATCGCCCTGTAGCTGGAGCAGTTTAGGGGCGAGCCTTTCCCTTTGTAAATAGGTACTACAACTGCTATTCGCCAGTCATCTGGGACCTCACCCGTCCGCCAGCACAAGTTGCATAACAGACATAGAGTGTCCCAGACGTGCGACCCACCGTACTTGATCATCTCAGCAGTAACTCTGTCTTTTCCCTCAGCCTTACCACATTTCATACTTCTTATCGCTTGTTCAATTTCTTTCATACTAATGACTTCAATGACATCGGGATCCGGAGCATTGAAGTGAGCTCCTCTTCCCGATGGCATCTCTGTCTTTTCTTGCATACATCTTTCCATAATATTCACTCCATCTCTGCAGGACGTCAGTTTGGTCTGTTAGGACGTCATTGTTAACACTAAGCACTTTATTCATACTGCAGATTGCCGAACAACTCCGGGTCTTGCCTACCTCTTTCCAGAAGAGCCTGACATTATCCCGGAAATTGGACGACAACCTTTCATTCGCTTTCATTCTGCACCTTTCACGAGCTTTCGTGAACTTTTTGCAGCTTGTATCTCTCTTTCATATTAAAATCATTCCGCGAGGCTAAGTAGTCTAACCATGCATTCTTCTTCATTCGAACTGCTTCTTTCACTTCCTCATTCCACCATGCGTCAAGCTTATTACTACTGCCTCTTCTCGTTTCTCCACACACTTCCACAGCGGCATTTACCATACTATCCCTAAGGTTCTGTCATACACTTTCCACATTCTCACTACTAACATTGACGTCGCCAAGCTTTTCGGCTACCCTTTCTTTATATTTATCCCTAATGGATGCATCCTGCAGCTTCCAACTATTGATGCTATAAGTCGGATCAGGTTCAGGACACGCGGTACGATGACGCCAACCCGCGAACAGACCCCTAATCCTAGTTATTACTAGGTAGTGGTCTGATCCTAGCTCAGCGCCTCGATAAACCCTTGTGTCCGTCACCTGTTTACGGAGCCGACTATCCATTAGGAATAGATCTATCATGCACGGCACTTTTTCATCATACTTTAATGCATTCGCGAAATCCTTTTCACACTTTCTAATACCTTTTAAATCAAGCGAAAACAATTATGTATATCGCTCCGGTCCGTAATGTTCAATTTACAAAATGTAGAATTTCCAAAATGTTGAATTCCCAAAATATTTAATCCGAAAATATTGAATTTGCAAAATGTTGAATCCCAAAACGTTGAATTCCCAAAATGTTGAATCCCAAAACGTTGAATTTGCAAAATTTTGAATTTTAAAAAAGTTGAGTTTCAAAAATGTTAAATCCCAAAATATTGAATTCCCAAAATGTTGAATCCCAAAATTTTGAATTTGCAAAATGTTGAATCTCAAAATGTTGAATTTCCAAAATGTTGAATTTCCAAAACGTTGAGTTTCCAAAATGTTAAATCCCAAAATATTGAATTCCCAAAATGTTGAATCCCAAAATGTTGAATTTGCAAAATGTTGAATCTCAAAATGTTGAATTTCCAAAATGTTGAATTCCCAAAATGTTGAATCCTAAAATGTTAAGATTGCAAAATGTTGAACTGCCAAAATTAATCGAAATTATTTTGTAATAAATATTGATAAAACGAAATAACAAGGTCTAATACCACATGTAAAAAGAAGTATTAAGCAGAGTGCAAGATTATGAATCAATCGTACCGAGGAATAAAATATTTAATACAAAATTTACGAACCCCCATGATCCCATTGTTATTGTTATTAATTTTAAATAAACCGATTAGCCTATATCCTATTTACATAGGTGCCAGAAATCAACAATTTTTTTTTTAAAGCAGTACATGTATTCTTACTTTTTCATACAACGATAGTTCCTAAAGGGACGTGAACTCGTGACCTTTGCCCAACCAGGGCAATGCTCTTACTACTAGTAACCTCATAAAAAAGGCTAAAATTCTTCACTGTATATCTGTAGTCTCATCATTAAAGTTTTAGTACGGTTCTGGTAGTTCCGTGGTTAGAGCATAGGATAAGGCTCACGGATTCAAGTCCTGTCCAGAACCGAGTTGTATTTTTTCACTTAAATAAATAATAAACAAAATTAGTCGAAAATTCTTAAAAATAGCTTTTGTACCGTATCCGTGTTTCTATCAGTAGGTATCACAGCGTAAATTTTTATTCTGTGTTCGAGTTACTATAGATTTATAGTTAACATACACATTGGCATAATGTCAAAATAAATCAAACAGCAAACATGTTAATTAAACTGAGAAACGAACAAAACCTTTTCACACTTTATGCTACCTACTCTCCTAATTAAAACAGAATAATAAAAAAAAATTTTAAAAATTTTTTCTACTACGGTGTAACTGTAGCCGCTCCACGGGTACCCTTGCCGTGACATCTAAATGTTCAAGTCAATAACCTGCCAGCAAAAAAGTCTACAATAACTACACACTGAAAGCCGGTAGGTACTATTCTGGGAACATGACGTAAGCCTCGTCCGTAGCAGAATTATGAGGCTAAATTACAAGATGATCAGCACAATGTAGTGCTTGGTATAAATGTGGTGTGGCAGGCGCATTTATCGTAATTATTCAACGTCGTTAGGAAATAATGACACGAAGGATGTATATGGTCACACGTTGTTTGATAACAGGGTATGTAATTATTTTCCTTGGTATCATTTATCATTTTCGTAACCTCAAGTGCCAATAGCAGGGGCAGCACATAAAGGTTTGCCTTCGTGGAGAATATTTATTTAATTTTGGTAGTAAAGGCGTCGAGATAACAAAGCGACCCTGAGCTTGGAAACGAATAGATAAATCTGAATCAGGCGGAATTTTCCATAAGATGGTGAGATATTTCGTTAGATTTATTAAATAATAACAAAGACTAGGCAACCTGAAAAAAAAAGGTATGTTACAGTCATAGTCAACAGTAATGGAGGTATGTTCCATCAATTACGGAGTAGCAAAATGCTTTGATAGTGTCAATTTATTTGTCTATTGTCACATGTACCTACAGAGTAAAATTTGAGTTAGGCTAAAGTATGCGCACTTCTGTTTGTTGGCTAAGTATTTAAAGGTTTTTTGGTGCTGGTCATAATTTCCCCAATGAGAAAAGAGTGTAACAAATTATTTATTTTACAGTAGTTTATACTAAGGTTGCGAAAATTGCTAAGCGTGGTAGAGTATGTCACTCCTCATAGAGTAATCAATAAGTTAACATGATTATGGATCTAACAAAATTAAGTATGTTGGACAGCAACATAAGTTAGCAACGTAAAGTTCTGCTTGAGACTGATTTTTTTCTAGTTAATATACTAATTGCTTTTCAACATAGTGTTTAACATAAGTTAGTTTTATCCCTAAAAGACTAACATTTGTAAGGTAACAATACTTCACACGGATGGAGTTCTCCTAGTACACAATATAGAATACGTAGATATTAATCGTAAAGTACATACATACATGACACGTCACCATGCCTTTATCCCCAAAGGGGTAGGTAGAGGCATACTATATGCTCTCATTTCACCGTATGCATTTTTGTACCACGTAACAGGTGGTATGGTGAGCCCATTGACGTTGCCCAAACGTTACCAAGTAGATAAAAAAAAAATGTTTCGAGAGTTAGTAAGTACTCATCGTTTATAAAATAATTGTTGGCTGTTTCGTTAAATTGGAAATGTATCTCACAAATATTTGAAACAATAACAGGAATTTATTCTAATAAAAAAGTGGGTGAAACCGTACAGGTACTTAAGAGTACAGTTAACTGTAATATCAAATTAAATATTGAATTCCACTTTGCAACGGCAATATTGATTCCTTTAAATATTTGCGTACTTACATGCAACTGTTTGTCAAATTGATTTATGACTAAACAGTTATTTTAAACACGACTTGCACAGACTATTTATTTTATAAAAATCTACTTTAGAGCAATTTAAAACGTCATATTTGTGAATATTATTTCAAGTGCATACTTCGATATTATTTACATTTGTTCTATATTCAGTTCTTTACAGTTTACTAATGTGTTAGGCTGACTAATTTGTTAGTTTTAACACAATACACTGAAACTAGCATTTATTACTCATTCACTTAGAAAATTTCCTTATAACGCTAGGATCTAAATCTTAACTGAGGACGCTTTTTAGAACTATATCATACAAACTACGTAGCACTTGGTGCCTAGGGTAGGTTTTGAATTATTTGTTGTTATTTAAGCCTTGGGGTTCTTTGACAGCCCAGCAAATATAAGGATACAATTCGGTAGGAGTTCAGAACAGCTTCCATCAGGAACTTCACACGAAAAAAAAGGGTTTGTACAAGGAACTGCAATAATAGTGTTTTGCTATCAAATAATGGTATAGTGTGTTATACCATTTCTTTACTATTGTTATGGAATAATGTGTTAAACACACTACATTTTACCATCAATCTTCTACTTGTTTACACTCGCAGTTATAAAAGGCAATTACATGGATCATTGTTTGTTTAATTGTGACATCACCGCTTGCAGACAGGAAAACGAGGAAAATGTGTGACTTTGACATTGAACTGTATTGACCTGCTTTAGGCGCTATTAAAGTTAATTTTATCTTAATTTATAAACACAGCTATATTTTCAGTTACACATGGCATAATATGAAAATTGCTGCGTTAGTTGATTTAGGGATTTGATGAATAGGTCTATTATTCTAAACTGTCGAAAAATACATCTTCTGAATGGTGGAAAAATACATGATACAAAACTTGAATAAATCTACAATACACATTTAACGCAGAGTTCAGAATATAAAACAATTAGCATAATAATGTTGGCTGCCACTAATAAACAAACACTCACGGCAGGCAAGCATGCACACATACTAGGAACGTTGTATGGCATTCTACATACCAAAAATATTCAAATGATTAAAATTACATTAAAAATCATTAAACCAGCACCTTGAATGGAATACTAACATTGAAATAAACGTTACAATGATAAGAAATTTGAAAAGACACAAATATTGAAAGCGTTTTAATAATTGACAAAGTTAGTATTCCATGATGAAAATAAAACCACAGCCAAAAAAAGCCAAACGTTCCGAGCGTGGAGCGCGTCTACCTGGAGTGTTGCTGCCTCTCGGAGGGCGGCGGTGAGGGAGCGCGAGACGAGGCCGTCGTCTGGTCCCGCGAGTCGGCCGCAGCTGAAGGACTGCCTGCAGCGCTACCGCCCAGCGCCAGCGCCAACCCGCTGATGCTGCCGACACACGACCACGTCACCAGAACCCTAGCGTCCAACTCCCAAATCACCAAGACCTAGCTGCTCCAATTTCCAGATGAATTAGAACGATGTGATCACACTGAACATCTGTTATAAGTATAACAAAGAAGGAAAGTTTGGAGCAGATAAGTCAAGCTATTTTCACACACTAGAATTAAGTAACTATTCTAAGAGTATGATTATCTTGGTAAGTATCTATTTTCTGTTCCAACAAAACCCTAGTGATTATATCCCGCCAAGTTTAAGTAACAATGCCTCTGTTAAACTATTGTTTGTATACTTTGTTAGAGGCCCACAAACAGCCTAGCGAAGCAGAGCATTCTCAGCGGGGTGAAGATACATAAGCAGTGATATTTAGTTAGTGGCAAGGCAACGGGAATGTCAGTCATAGTATATAGAGATTTTTTATTGGCAAGCAAGCATTCCTTACGCAATGCGTTACGTGACGTACTATCTTCAATGAAGATAGAATCAATTATTTGCAATCGAGATTAGTGATGTCGTTAAAACAAATAGTCCTTAGGACTAGATTCATTATGATGTAACATTAAACTAATCTGCAGGATTCGATAGAGGTATATTACGATATAAATAACTATTGTGCAGTCAATCATAAGGAAGATAAGCATAGAGGAAATTGCCGAAAGAAAAGTCTCGCCGTAAGAAGTGGGCGAGGACAAGCAATTAGCTAAACTGCACGTGAGTAATACAGAATAGTGTCTCGCTGACGATTCCAAAGTATTAATAAATACAGTACGAAGTCCCAACAGACTGCTCGCCGCCTCAAACAAACAAATTTGTTTAAATTGAGATTTGACAAATTGAGATTTCAACGAAATAATATTATTGTTTTAATGTTCTCAAATAATAGATCGTTTTTTTTTGGGATTTTCTGGGATTACGTTACAGATTTTTCAGGCACTTGGCTTTTCTAACAGTGAAACCTTTGGTAATTATGTTGATGGCATTCTATATGAAAACCACACCTTTCCGGTACTATACCTCCCCCCACGAACCGATGGACAGTGGTGTTTATTAACGACTGCTTACTGTATACGTAACTTAATTATCCATAATTACGTATAATTTAATTTCGGTGACTTTTTTCAAGTGTTCTTTAACTAATACGAGATTATGAATGAAAACAATAATGAAAGAATGCATGTGGAAATAGATATGACTTTATTTGATCTGTGAATAATCACATTCAATCCAGTCCCGTTACCACAGTTTACATTCAGTGGAAGTCTGGGAAAAAATGCAGTGTATGTTGATAATATGATGAAAATGTTGTTTGATCTTTACTTGGAGTAGGTGAAAAAAAAAATCTATGTTCTATAATCTATGTATAATATGTTCATTTCATTAAAAACTACCGAAGCAATCTCAGGCAGTGACTTCAGATCTTTGTGTTTTTATATGTAATGGTTATTTCATTTGAGCGTTATTATAATTTCGTATTGACGTCAACTCAAATTTTACTTACTTTTTTACACTACTTTTGAAACGATAATAATGCATGTATGGAATAATTTTTTATCATATGTTTTTTATTTATATGGAAAATTAGTTAAAATCATAATAATTTCTAACAAGAATTGTTCTTCATACAATCTAGGTATATGTATGTATGTTTATGTAAATCATGTGGCAGGTTGCCCAAGTCAGCTATCTATCTCATTTTAGCGAAACAATGAAGAATTTTGATGTTTCGTAAGTGATTCAAACCAAGAAAGTGTATATAATAGAAATTCATTTATTAAACGTTTTTCTTTCTTATATGTTTAACTAGTGGCCCAGTGTGCCTTGCTGAAAGAAAAAATAACGTTTTCATAATTCTTTATTTGTATTTTTTCGTTTTTATTACTTAGTCTAGAAGTAGACAAATCCAATAAACCACAATCATAAAAATCGACCCACCCATTCTCAAGTAATAAATGGTGTAACACGACTTTGTTTTAGTAATTTACATAGATTTAGGCTTTATTTATGAGGCACAGTAAAAATAATGCTGCTATCAACTCTATTCACTGAATAAGTACCAGAATTGAAAACAGTTTTGAAAAGCAATTATAATGTCAACTCTTTCTAAATTTTAATTTGCCAATATTTATTTTATATTTGGGGTTGCTTAATTGTTGACAGGAAATAAGCAAAATTTTACGACTTATACTTAATCTTTAATTTTCGCCACGTTTATTTATGGCTATTGTAGTAATTAACGGACAATAGCTTTAATTACCATTGCAATTGCTATTAACTGTACAACTTATCGTTACGTGAGATTTATGTAATGATTTCAACTTTTTATGTAATTTATTTTGTTAAGTTGTTTACTGTTTTATGTTCAAGTAATAGTGCGTGCTACGTCATCGTTAACTTAAGCATAGATATAGACCAAACCTATGTTACATTAACTGTTACTTAGTTGATTGCAACAGCCTCTCTTAAATTGCAAGTCCTTTGTCTTTATTCTCCTTTGTTTATCATAGTCTAACATAATAATATTGGAGGTGAACAATTTAATTCCGTAAGTGGCTTAAATAGTTAGATTTTTTTTATACTACTGAGGTGGCAGACAAGCCTACGGCCCACCCGATGGAAAGTGGTCACCGTAGCCTATGGACGTTTGCAACACCAGTTCATAGATCGCTCTCTCAGCATTTTCTTTTACTTTACGATACAAAAGTAATATAAAATCAATTGGTATTGATATTTTCCTTTACGATTGATATGATTAAATGCTTCGGGGTTTGGTTGTTGTGTAGATTCCTTAAAGTATATATTTAATTTAATTTGAGCTAGATGGCGCTGTGTAAATAGAAAAGAATGTCCCACAATATTTATTTATGATTATCATTGATATATTCTAATCAAAAAAGTATTTAACACCTGAGTTTCAAAACAAAGACATTATTCCATTTTGTTGTTATCACGTCCACTTATTGTCGCATACACGCAACTTTGGTATTACCACGATGCAAAGCGAGCTTGATATCGTCCGCTTCTTGGATGTTTCAAGGGCTAGACAGATATAAACAGTATAAAAATTGATTTTTTTAATCTTTACACCCACATTCTCAATACTGTGTTGTAATAAAATGTTGTTAACAAAGGTGAAGCAAAGAATTGGATTAATAATTTGTTTAAATTTAATTGTTGACATCAAATTTAAGCTGACTACACTAGATGTCCTCGTATGTGGTCCTTAAATTTATCTTTTTTATTTGTAAGAGGTTTTGAGGAATGATTAAAGTGTGATTGTGTTTCTCAGTTTACCATATAACCTACTGGCAGTAAGTGGGCACTTTCAAATATACGTAAATTACAATCACAGGAAAAGGTGCAAATCAAAATTCTACTTCACTGACTACTACGAGACTAGCTTTACGTTCTTATTGCAATATGCAACTACAAATTATAATAGGACGACTGCATGACGACCAGTTTGGTGAAGACGTCAAGCGTAAAATTGTAAAGTCAAAAATTCCTTATCTTGATAACTGCTTATGCGATAATTTTAACGAAGTATCTAATTACCACATTACAGTTCGACAAATAAAAAATAATAATCCAAAAGTGAACCTTAATAGAAACACTGGCAATGACATAATTGTCGCTGTGTTGAAGTCGAAAGTACAAGACCTCACGATACCGTGTCAAATTGTGTAAAACAACAACACGGCAATTATTACTTTTTGAGTGTGCAATTATAATTAACACCGAATCAAATGCGTTTTGTTTAAAAATAACTTTTTAGTGTGTTAAAAATAACTACTAGTACGAAGCCGACAATGCATTACGACAGTCATTGGTACAGTCGCAAATCATTTCACATTTATCGTTCGACGTCAAGGCTATGGGCTAAGGTTATCTGCAATTATTGTATCGGATGACTTATTACATGTAATATGAGTAAATGTAAAAAATAACCAGGCCTGTTCGTCTACTGGTTAGAGTACCTGGCTATGACCTAGACGACGTAGGTTCAATTCCAACCTTCTAGTCATATTTTACTTTAAACCAAATTTGGTTTAAAGTCAAACATGACTACAGCTAAATGAAGAAAAAGAATTAGAAATAATGAATTTATTAGAAAGAGAGGCTAATGTGTTTTCCATTACATCACGAGAAAATGATAAATAACTAAGAATGTAAACTACAAGAATACACTGCAAACATCATCTAAAATAACCAAGATATTGTTTAAATTAAACTTGCTATGCATAGTCTAGTAACATTCTGCATGTTTTTTTTCATTACACATGATCCCGACAGGTTTTGATTCACAATATTAATCTCCACATACTCGTTTACTGCAGGAAACAAGCCCGCAATACTTGGCGGACTAACAGGTGGTGATGTGTCTGCATAATAATTGCACAATTCCTGCAGTTAACGGAGCAACTAGGTGGAATATTAGGTAATAAAAAAAAGTACGTGACTTCACAGTAAATCTATGGCGTCACTCTCTTTAATATACGCTGTACTTATTGTAATGGCTTATCTAATAGTAAGTACAATTGCTGTTTTACTTGGCGTCATATGAGTTGAGGTACTTCCGATAAGATTATAACGCAGGTTCTGTTTAGATTTCACTTCCTTTTTGAAATCAGTGTGCTGGGATTTGCAGTAAGATGTCAAATTTTGTAAAGGAATTTGTCAATTTTTGTACAGGGATTTGTCAAATTTTGTACAGCTACATTGTGGCTATGTTAGGTTAAATACAAACGGTCAAAAATTATCAAGACCAATATTCTCTAACTTGGCTTAACTAATACTATATTAATGGCAATCGGGACTGACAGCTTAACAAGGAAGGAAAGCTACAAACGGTCACGTATCTCAGGACTGATCTCAGAGTAGGTAGCCCACGTAAGTGATCGGTTAACAATTAAACACAGAAGGAAATGACGGACAGAACTAGTGTTAAGGAACAAAATGTTACAGATAGAGTAACATAACAATATAATATGTATTTAATGACATTATGTAGATTTCCGTGAACAAAGAATAAAGGAAAGTCAATGCTTTATAATTAGGTAAAGTAGTACTACTTACCACAATTACCTATGATATAAACAATAAAAGTATGGAATCTGTTACAACTGTTTGCAATATATTATATTATAATAAGAGAAAAAATAACTGAGAAACCGAACTTCACGCAACAATTTCTTTTGCGCCCTAGTAGTCCAGTCATTACGTCGGAAAAATCGGGTTGGAAATGCAAATGAACCGAGAGAGCCAAATTTTGGCTGGATATAGTACTATATACAATATAATGACTGGACTATAGTACTAAAACAAGATTAGTTCCTAAAACAATTACAAGCTGGCGCCGTAGCAAAGATTTTTCTCAGAAAATCCAATAAAGTATAGTAACATAGAAAATTAAGATCAAGAGATATATTTAAATTCACTTTTCTAGAGCATCTGATGTGGTTATGCAACTAAAATCTTTGTGGTAATTACAGGATATTATCACTACATATTATAAAACATAGCCGTTTTTCGCTGTCTGTCCCTATGTATGCTTAGATCTTTAAAACTACACAACGAATTTCGACACAGTTTTTTTAAATAGATAGAGTGATTCTTATAGAAGGTTTTTGTGTATATTTTGATAAGTTTTTGTATACATTAACTTAATTATAACGATATATGTTGGCGGTGTCGGAAAAAATGAGCCGTCTGGGAGCTTTTAACGAAAACGCTGCCTAAACCCTTTGAGATATAACAAAATAATGTATGGTGGAATTGTGTATCGAATAAAGGTCTACAAAAAAGTTCGCGACGGTATATGTCTATCTCTTAAGGATACCGTACTATATTCATTTTAATACTAAAAAAAACAGTAATAATAAAGCGGTTATTTAAAGGCTATTTACACAAATACATTATTAATCCTTATCATTTTTAATATGTTAGTTGGTTTCAGCTTATTAGACCTGTCCTTTTACATGGCAGTGAGACGTGGCCGATATTGGAGCGACACAAGCAGGAGCTGCGTGTCACGGAAATGAAGATGCTGCGGTGGATGTGTGGAGTCACGCGGATGGACCGCGTGAGGAACTCTCGCATCCGCGGCAGCCTTCACGTCCGTGACATTGCAGACAAGTTGCAAGAGTGTCGCCTTCGTTGGTATGGTCACGTCTTGCGGCAACCGCCGGGCTACGTAGGTAACAAATGTCTGGCCATGTCAGCCCCGCCGGGTCCCGGTAAGAGGGGAAGACCCAAGAAGTGCTGGCTTGACGTCGTAAGGGATGACATGCGTGCCAATGGTCTCACCACAGGGGATGCCGACGACCGTGCGAAGTGGAGGAGAAAATGTAGGAAAGCGGACCCCGGGCGTCGCGAGACGCAACTGGGACAGACGCTCGGATGATGATGGAGTTGGTTTCAGCTTGTCCCTTTACACTTTGCAAATTAAATGAATATCTTCGGCGATATGGCAATATCAAAAAATGCGCAAATAAATTAATTTCGTGTAACAAAAATTCGACCAGGCCGTGCGGGCGCGGGCGTAGTACTTAAAAGCGGAGAAGTAATCAAGTAATTTGGAAAATGTTCATACATTATCGTGAAATTAATATAAGACGGGATTAAATGGGTGCCACGGGGTTAGAAGTATGTGTCGGGCGAAGCCGGGCGAGTCAGCTAGTAAAGTATAAATCAATAGTGCGGCCATACCGTCATTATTAAACAGCTGAGACAACTTTAATCTGTCATTAATATGCAATCACCGGAGGTCAGTCATTCGGTAAGCTTTGAAATCCCAATGATTATAACTGGTAATCATTACGCCATTCACTTTTCATCCTTATCTGTAATTACTTAGTATTTATTTGCATAATTACTAGCTGTATGTGCAATGACATAAATTAACATAGGTGTAGAGTCCTAGTGCTGGATGAGTTACGTGTTGCACGCCAGCAAGTAATAAAGTCAGCTTCAAGAGAAGCCTAATATAGATTACATTTCGTTTTCAGTTTTTCTAAGTTATTTGTCAATTTTGGTAGGTTTGGACACGTTTAACGAATGAGTGAGGAGGAACGATTGATGAAGAATAACTATTGTACAAAAGTAGAGAGTAGGAGTTAGCGTAAGCCGAGACTTACACACGAAGACCGAGTAAGCAGGTTGCTCAAAAGCGGGAAGGTCAAAAGTACTGGGAAAGACAGTCGTGCATTTAAAAAATGAATAATGAATCTGCTGGAAGCTAAAGAAGTATGTGTGGATCACAAAATCTGTTTTATCTGACTACCTCGTCAGGGATACAGCGAAAAGACAGATTAGTCAATAATAGATTCGTCATTACTGATTAATATTATGGTAATTTGAGTGAAATATTCCGAACATTTTCATTGTTCTGTTAGATTTTTGGTAAAAATATTTGGTTATATTTTATTTTCTACAATGTTATTGTTATAAATGGATAATTTCCATTTTAACTAAAGCATTAAACGCGATAATAACAAAATGCTAATACCACACACTGGTTATTTTGGCAAATAACCAATGCGAGTGATTCATACAATGCCACCTTACAGCAGTTAGTCTTGGATCTTCCAAACTATGTAACTAATTTATGATAATTAGAACATTTATTGGAAGGATTGGAAGTAATGCCAATTTGAAACTGCATCTACAGTCTGTGAATGTTACAAAATTATGAACACGTGCACTAAACATCTACTAACGGTTTATTTATGTGACAATTTTAACACATCTTTTACACTGCTTGTAATAACTAATAATTGGTGTTTACGCAACCAGATGGACGTCATTTTGTGCAAATTTGGTAGGTTTTAAGAGTTGTTAAGATTATACGCGAAACGTGAACACTTTTGAGCAAGACAATACAAAAGCGTATAAAAGGGCACATGATAAACAGCCAATGGAAATTAAAAGTTCAGGAACGTGAAATATCATGAACAAAGAGAATAACAATATAATGTTCGGTCAAGTTGAATGCAATACAGCGCACAGTGTTAAGCGATAACCTTCAAGAGGCGTCAAACGGTGCGATTGTGTAATCGTTGTCAAAGCTGTTCAAACAACAATGGCACCTTACAGTAGAGCACACTGTAAATCATACAAATAGTCGTTTGTAGCGCGTGCACAACTCATAGAACAAAATATAATCAGTTACCAGTTACCTCAACAAAAAATAAGTTATCAAGATTCATAACAACGTGATGTTTTGTTTTCTGGATAAAGGTTCTAAAAAAGTACTTTAGGGGCGAAAAGACGCAAGATTTATTTCGAGACATTATAATAGAACTGAATAAGGGTAGGTATTGAGGTTTGTGACCGCGATGTAGATAAAAGCTGCCGCAAACGAACCTCGAGCTATAATGAGGGCAGTCTGATCTGATTAATGTGAATAGGCATAACGATAATCAGGTTTTATAACACATGTTAACCCAGAATATTAATCAGTAACTGCTTCATTATATATTATAAATATAAGTATGTCGTCGTAAAAAAAAGTTCTGCACATGTTTCATCATTTGAAATAAATGTTTTTTGCTGTCGAGTTATATTTGTTGCAGTTCCATTACGTAATACAATGTTGTCTGGCCGAATTAAGTAGGAACCAGCGAATCTCATTACTGTTCTTTTTGTGTTTGAAAACGATAAAATGGTCAACGGAACTATGCCGCAATATAAATAAAAAAGGAATAAATACTTTCGTGAAAATGTGAGTACTCACGTGTGTGTGTGCAAAGCATAAATAAAATAAAAAAACTACTTTAGTAACATCAGATAGGACGATTTTTCTGCCGTAATAACGCAGAACACTAATTTATATCAGAGAATGTTGTAGATGTCAGGCCGAACAGAAAATGTGTATAATTTGTGTAAATGTCGCATACCATACATCTGTATTTACGTCAGTGATAAACTCATTTAAGCATTCTTGAATTATGTCAAAATTAAGAGTTGCTATTATAAGTTTAAAGAGGTCTAGTATCTCGGTATCTGTTGAACTAAAAACACATGCCCTTTATTTTAGCGTTCTACGGCTTACCTTCAGCTTATCTTTACAAGTCACCCACTTGTACGGTGTATACGGATAATTTGCAGATTCATCAAAACCTGCTGTTTATGTTTTAGCATAAGTATAAGATTTTTTTATGTCATATATTTTGATGAATATCTTAACTTTGATGTTTGAAGCTCTGAAGTGGCGTCGCATTTACCTTCACTAGTCTTTTGGTGGAGCAATAAACTACAGCAGGTTGACCTTAGGTGTCATTTGTTGAATATAACTGCGGAAGCTTCTAGATATTTGAAGTAATTTATATCGGAAGACTTATATGAAAAGAATGTTAAAATAAAAATTGACGTTAGTAATACACTCTTTGACATAGGTTCAAAGCAAAATGTATTTTTGTTGGCTATAGAAATACACATATACTGCCAACGTTAAACGAAGTATTTTACATTAATCAGTTTTCAGATTCAAGACCTATTGCAATAATTGAGACTAAAATAAGCTCGTTTATGTTCAATCAGACATGAAGTAACCTTAAGAATAAGACAATTTTAAAAGACACGTACATTGTTTTGTACTTTGTTTTAATGTCCGACACTATCTGTGATATATATCAATGAATAGAGCTGTGATGATTTAGTGAATGGCTCAATATTTTAGTTTCAAATTATGCACATATAGTTAAAAAAAATATAAACAGGAAAAGCAAATTGTAGGAGTTATAGGCACAATGGTACTGCTCATAGAAATTGCTTCCGGCAGACTTGCTTTACGGCAAGATATACAGATTTAATACTCGAAGGTTATTTCATGGCCAACATTGACCTCTAAGTCTATAATAATAATAATAAATCTTTATTCATTTAGGTCACAAAGTAACACTTATGAACGTCAAGAATATTGCTTCTACATTTACATTTACTGCCAGATTCGCAAAGCAATAGGTAGAGCCTGAGGAAGAACCTGGCAATAAAACTCATGGCCACTCTTTTCTAAACGCCAGTAATTACTAACTAACTATCTTCACGCTGTATCCCTGACGGGGTAGTCAGAGAGGACAGATCGCCAGGCTTCGCGATCCATGCATACTTCTTTCGCTTCGTCGAGATTCATCAATCGCTTCATACACGCACGTCTGGGTATCCGAGTACTTTTGACCTTTCCGTTTTTGAGCAATCTGCTCACGTGGTCTTCATATGTAAGTCTCGGCCTTCCCTGACTCCTTCTACCCTCTACTTTTGAACAATATATATTCTTCGTTAATCGTTCCTCACTCATTCGTTGGACGTGTCCAAACCAACGGAGCACGCCCTTTTCCAGCTTAACGCTGACACTTTCATTCAAACCTGCCATATTGCGTATCACTTCGTTACGTATTCGGTCGGCCAAGGTAACGCCGCACAATTTTCGAAGTGATCGCATCTCCACAGTATTCAATTTACTTTCATGTATCTGCTGACATACCCAGGTTTCACTACCGTAAAGCAAAGTTGGCACTAGCACTGCGTTATGAATCGCCATTCGTGCTTCTTTTACGATGCTTTGTCGCTTTACTAACTGGGACAAAGCACCGTTAACTTTGTTTCCGGCAGCTACTCGCCGTTCTACATCCGAATCACATCTTCCATCCGCGCTAAACATACTTCCTAAATACACAATTTCATTCACTTGCTCTAGACGTTCCTGGTTTACCCTAATCTCGCATTTAGTTCTTACGTCACCTCTTTCAAATACTAGAACCTTAGTTTTACTTGCATTCATGCGGAGACCCTTACTTTCACACCCCTCTTTCATATTAGTGACTAATGCCTGTAGGTCGGCTTCTGATGAGGCCATGAGCACCGCATCATCAGCGTACAGCAGACAGTTTACTGTAAAGTCACCCAAATTCACACCCATATTAAAATCTTTCAACTTCTGCAGGCAACTGTTCAGATACACTATGAACAGCCAGGCGGACATGACACATCCCTGTTTGACGCCTGTACAGACATCAAAAAGAGGTGACACATCCCCCCCTACTCGCACGCAAGCCTTACAGTCCCTATAAAGCGACTGTATTGCCCGCAGTAGCGAGCCGTCCACACCATATCCTGGCAGCAAGTCCCACAGCGTTTCTCTCACAACGTTATCAAATGCTTTCTCTAGATCCACAAAAGCGCAGAAAACCTTCTGGCTAAGAACCAGAAACTTTTCCGCGATCATGCGGAGAGAAAACACTTGATCCATGCAACCTCTTCCACGTCGGAATCCGCATTGAGCCTCCCATAAATACCTTTCAGACTTTTCTTGCATTCGTGCCGTTATAACCTTTGCATACACCTTACTAGCTAGGCTGACCAAGCTGATCGCCCTGTAGCTGGAGCAGTTTAGGCGCGAGCCTTTCCCTTTGTAAATAGGTACTACAACTGCTACTCGCCAGTCATCTGGGACCTCACCCGTCCGCTAGCACAAGTTGCATAACAGACATAGTGTGTCCCAGACACGCGACCCACCGTACTTGATCATCTCAGCAGTAACTCTGTCTTTTCCCGCAGCCTTACCACATTTCATACTTCTTATCGCTTGTTCTATTTCTTTCATACTAATGACTTCAATGACATCGGGATCCGGAGCATCGAAGTGAGCATTACATACATTAGTTTAAATAACATGATATTTGACTAATTATATAGTAATATATAATATAATGAATTTATACAAACAAAAAAACATAATCAATTTCGTGTTTAAATCATATCAAAATTAGAGCGATTATAGTTGCCGGTTCTAAGGGCAGCCTACCCTTGAAGTAGAAGAATCTGGCAAGAAAGTCAATGGATGCCATTTTAAAATGTAGGAATGGCTTACAACATTAAAATTACACTTACATTGTTCCTTTGGATTTATGTGAGAACAGTCTACTATAACCTCTGACTATAAATTTAATAGTATTAATACATATTCTGATTGATTGTCATAATTTCAATAAGAGTCTGGGATTGATAAGGTTAAATATGCAATGCGCAAATAAGGAAAGAGTAATCACGTGTATTATATTTACATGCATATATAGTTTGTATTCACGTGGGCATAATTTTGAAATTCAGAATTTCTAAGAAACATTTGTCAATAAGATTAAGGTTAATATTCCAGAACGTTTCTCAATACTCAATCAACGCTTGAGGCTAGTTTTTGCAGCTTTTAACTTTAACAGCGAAACTAGCAATATAAGCACATAAAAGACAGCATAAAATATGATATTTACAAAACCGACAGACATATGTTGAAACAGAAATTAAATATCTCTCTTGCTAGAGAGTTTTAAGAAGAATGTTATAAACATCAATTACATTAGTAGTGTATGAAAAATTGGTTTTGCTATTGTAAACTCATAAACAGAGTATGAAGTAATTCAATGAAGCAAAGAATTTTTCCGGTAAAATAGTATTCAAATAATTTCAAGTCAATTCCAATATTTTGGGTGTTATAAACAAGGAATAGAGAGAGAGAGAGAGAGAGAGAGAGAGAGAGAGAGAGAGAGAGAGAGAGAGAGAGAGAGAGAGAGAGAGAGAGAGAGAGAGAGAGACAGTTAGAAACAAGAGCAGTGAAGCGGGTTGCGTTGGCAGTAACTTGATGCTAACAATATTGGTAAAGTGACACCCTGACAATCCGTGAAGGCCGTCCAGTGAACCTTGAATGCTTACAAGGGTGAATTTGATTGCAGGTTATTGACCGATGAGGTCGCGTCAAGGGAAACGTTATGAAAAGATTTGTATTATGACCTTTTCATATACTGTAATAATAAAATAAAACTAAAGATGTAAAAAAAATTGCAACTCCTAAATGTACGATAGTATTATGTAGTAAAACATGAAGACGCATTGGGAATTATATTTTAAAAGCTTTTATTTTACATACCCTGTAATTGTGGTGGTGGAATCTTGCCACTCGATTTTGAAGCACATATCTTAAATCGATAGAGCTGAAATTTTGTACACACATTAAGTTTAAAAGATTGAGTTAAGAGTTAGCGATATAAAGACGATACTAATAAAATTACACTAAAAGGTAATTAAACAAGATAGACAGTAGTTTAACAAGCTAATTGTTTGTATTATGCTTTTATATACAACAATATTTGAATTATTTCAATATTCCCTCAAGACCTCATCGTATCAATAGACAACATTTTTAATAGTTTGCTATAAAAAATGGAATTATAAATTGAGTTAACATGATACATTTTCACAATAGGCTTCTCTTGAGCAATTTCTTCGTAATATGCCTATATAAAGTCAAAGTAATAACAAAGTGTTTTAGTTGATTGTTATTATACCCGACTTCTCTTGGCTTAGGGAGATTCAGGGATATTTAAAACGTAGTTAAAGCGTCCTCAAGTAGGTGAAATTTAAATACAGTGTTTGTTGAACCTGACTACGGCCTGTAGTCCTAGCGAATTGGTCGGGTTCAAAAATAGTTCCATTATTATTATGCTTGCGTTCACGTCAATCTGCGCAGTCGAGCGTTACTTTAAAATATGATACGCCCTAAAATAACCGTGTGCTGTCATCGATGCGTTAATGAATTGCTTGAGATTTAGATGAATTTTATGACCGTGGAAATTATACACTTATTATTTCGTGGAAATTAAATCTCATTTAATTCACAATCGTTGAGTTTATTTCATGGAGTAATATTCTAGCACTATTACCGACTACCTTTGATTTAAGCCGTAAGACTGACAAAAAATTCGAAATAAAGTCAAATTGAAACACATTTTTTCTTAAAGTAGTTCAAGTACAACAGCTAGAGATCAGCCAATTTAGAACATCAGACATTTAAGAGATTCGCATATTTCATTCTAAAAGAACCTTCAAAAATTGCAGTCAGATATTAATCAAATCTGTAGAATCGCTACTATGCCCACGTGAAAATAAAAAAGAACTCAAAATGTAAAACAAACCGGTCAGTTATGTTTATGACATATTACGTGTGAAGAAATGCAAATGCATTCTGCCAATTTGTATCAACATTCTTACAAAATATTAATTTGCGGTCTATGGTTAACTAGAACCATGCACGACCTTGAAGCGGTTGCGAACTCTTTACTTTCTAAAGATTGTGAATTAAAAACATTCTGTAAACTCGTTTGTACAATTCTATGACTATTGACACACAGCTATTTCACATTTAGTACTTGTTCGGAACTTTTCTTACACACATTTTGGTGGTGTGTAATTTTGTTTTTTCTAAAATTCAAAATACGCAAATAATAAACGTTTAGCATCCGTCAAGTTTAGCAGATGCTTGCAAAGTATTACGAACGGTTAAACTCTTAAACATACTTCTTATACTGTTATGTGAAAATTAGCAAGTCATTGGTCAGAGACGATGTTGCTAAGGATTCAGTTTCAAGACATAAAGCAATGAATTTCTGAATCATAAATTTAATAATATTGTTTATGTAAACGTTTGTTTTGCATTGAACAACAGACTTCCAGATGGCAAACATTCGAGGTGTACACTTTTAGCTATTATTGTTACACATTAGGTCACTCTAGTGTTAATTATAATTTTAAAATAGTTAAGTAATTCATTACATATCTATTTACGTTAATTGGTTCTTCTCTAAATTTAATTGTCTGGACAATATGGAAAGAAAAGTGTAGATTATAATCTAGGAACCTTTTTTTTTTTTCATGTGGAAGTCCTTATGGATGCTATGCCGGGATATATATATTACCCGTCTATCTGTCTATGGCCAGAAGTCCCGGGTGAGCCGGAAGGATAGCCCCAGGGCTCCCGACAGTAGTCTAGGAACCTAGTAAACGAATTTTTGAATCAACTTCTGGCAGTTGTTTTAAGTTTTATCTTGGTTATAATTATATAAAAATTAGTAAATCCAAAATAGATGTATCATTTATTTAAAAACAAAAAAAATGATTGAATTTGCGACTGTTGTTGTCGTGTAATAACTAATTCTAAACGTACAAGATATTTAAGGAAGATATGCTATACAATAAAATAGGACCTATAATAATCCATGTTTGCTGTTTGCTAATGTACATCATATACATTGGCGTGTAACGTGTGAAATGATACCGCAACAAATAATTACAACATTTACAAAGTCTAATTTGTTTTTTTTGGTGTTGACGTCACTAACGAAACGAGCGAGATTGACGTGACTTTTACTGACCTCTAAAAGAACCTATAAAAAGAGGTTTTATGTTCATCCTTAGATTGTTTATATGCATGTAATGTTGATTGATATTTCATATGTTTTCGGGATTGAGCAAGATTTCGTCTTGATGAAAGTGCAAGTTACCGTGGACTATAAGTATTGCCTTCGGCAGGATTTCCAGGCAGCAACAATTAATGACTGTGCAGGTAGCGAAAGAAGTACCTATGCAAATAATGCGAGCCTTGGGAATCTCCTCCGTGACACCCTCGAAGATGATACAGCGTGAAGCTAGTTGGTTAGATATAAAAATTATCACATTAAAAATAATGTGATAATTTTTATTACTTACTAACCCGGAAGTCGTTTGTTCATTAAAAATTAAGAGTAGGAGAGCACATTATCAACCGGGTAGATTGTAAACTGAATTCCAAACTGGCTACTGAAAACTTTCTATAATCTCTCTTTTCATTTCGGGGGATTTCAACCTGTTAATTCATTACCACCTGAGAACATGAACACGAATAACCCATGAATCATAAAGGTGGACGTTTGTGCTATATAGGACATTATTTTACGGACAATCTACGTAATATATCATTTTATCTCATTTGACAGTGCTGGTGTTTGTATAAGATAAAGGTAACACATTAAAAAGTAGTAACCATCACACTTGCCCGAATTAAGGTTACTCATTAGCATAATGTAATTAATCACTCTAGAGATAAAAGGTATTCAGATAATGATTCATCAATTATTAATGATAAAATTGTTCAACTCTTGACTACTACGAAAGAATTTTGGCGACAACTGTTTCTCTGTCTACATAATTTTTATGACAAATATTTACTATCGATGAAGAACAAAAAGTTGATTAGATAAAAGCATGCGCTTTTAGATTAAAGGACTGTATTTATTTTCTTGTGTCACACGAAACAAAATACAGCGCTCGGAAGTATAACCGCTCGGAAATATAGCTGGGGTTCTTGGGGGTATTATAAATTAGTATTTAAAAGTAATATGATGAATGATGGGTGATGAAGTCAAAAGGTAGCTAATTAATTTTCACGATATTTAGTGGGCGTATTGTATAATTACCATAAATAGTAGGCACCACTACCATACGAGTAAATTGTGTAATTTACAAAGCAAACAAATTAGTTCAACAAATAGTCTATTATTAGATACGGATGGATAGATCGATTGTAACGTGCAGTGGAAGGACAAAGCGGCGGCGTTTGCGCAACTATTGTATCTATTGTTCCTGTGATGTTATTCGAACAACATTGATTGTTCATATACCGTAGGTATAAAACATAGAGGTGATCGATGACGGATTATTGTCATGCAAAGATTTGACGTCACTATCATAATAAAAAATTGTAAAATGCATCTTTTATAGGAACTTTGATTTTACAGTAATCAAACAACGAACATATTATTTATTATCGGGTTTTTAATAAGAAATGAATACGGTGATTGCAAGAGTGTCGCCTTCGTTGGTATGGTCACGTCTTGTGATAACCGCCGGGCTACGTGGGAAAGAAATGTCTGGCCATGTCAGTCAGCCCCGCCGGGTCCCGGTAAGAGGGGAAGTCCTAAAAGAATAAGTTCTGGCTTGACATCGTAAGGGATGATATGCGTGCCAATGGTCTCACTACAGGGAAAGCCGACGACCGTGCGAAGTGGAGGAGAAAAAGTAGGAAAGCGGACCCCGGGCGTCGCAAGACGCAACTGGGACAGACGCTCGGTTGATGATGAATACGTTGATAAGAACATGTGATGTGTGTTTGTTGTCGAGCTCCTTAGAAACGGTTGGAACACTTTTAGCGTTTGGTTTGACCGGTCTGAGAATAGGTGGTAGGTTATTTTTTACGCCTAGATGATAAGGGTAACTACTTATATGGTTACTATTATATGACTACTTATGGGCTTACCACCTATTACATACAGAATTACATATGGTGATATGTGGGCGCATAATATGCCTTTGCCAAGTGCCAACCCTTCGGGACTATGGAGTGATTACATACATACCTTGCTGTTAATTTTTTTAGGTCGCTTAAAGGCCTTCAAATTGGCTTAACGACTGCCATTTTATTGGCAACCGTGCTTGGCTTAACGTACCTTCCGAAGCACGGAAACGCCCGCAAATATAAATGCCACAAAGTGGTCACCCATCCAAGGTTTGCGAATGTTGCTTAACGCAGTGATCGTTTACAGAACACTGAGTCTGCGGAGCCACGGGCGCTTCAATGGAGTGATTGATAAACTTGTATGGTATAACTACACTTTATTTATACGTTTTACAATTTATATTTTACATTTATTATCAGCTGACGCTGGTAATATTAGGCCCACTCGATACAGATTCGCCCTTATTTTTAGTGAATCACCTTACAAGTCTTACTCAAACCCATCGCTTCAGTAGGTAGATTAAACCCAACCAAACAAAATGTTGTTCTAACATGCATTAATATAGATTAATGGTAGCAGTAAATGCATAACACTCAACGAAACGCATTGGGCAGCCGTCGCTGTCGACGAATAAGTAAATCACAATAATTGCGCACGAGCACTGAGACAGTGGTCAGCCTTGTACAAATATAGTGCAATTTGTTTTATAAAATTGCACTATAGGTAAGGTACATTATGGAAAAATGTGAATTATATTTTGACTGGTGATTACAAAAAAGAACAGAATTTTATGTCATAAGCAGCAACAACTGAGAAATTGCAGTAGTTATATATTTTTATTGCTAGTTTTTACATATAAGACTACAGACATACAAAACTTTTTAAAAGATTTATGATTTTGACTATAAAATGATCAGATATTGGACTTAATTTAATGCGACTACTAACATTTTTTGAAATGTTACTAGCTACAATGTTTTGGACGTTTTTTATGTTCAAGGTTATAAAAACAGCAAACAAATTTAAAATAACACAAAGTAAAAGAGGTAAACCATAATAAGTCGAGTAAGTACCACCACGTTTCTAAGTTTAATTTTTAATTAGTTAGGCGGCTGAATGAAAAATACAACAAAGATGTTGAATTCAATCTGTAACTGCACTATAAGACGTTCTATGAATAGGAGATGGATTTAAACATTCTAAGAATTAACATCTAGAAAACTTGATAATTATAATAATAATCTCAGTTGGATTTAAATAATAAAGTTAACAAAGAGAAACCGATATTACAATTTGCAATAATCGACGAATCCAATTAAAATTACTTTCACCAACCATTCAGAAGTTGTAAACAAATTGCTTGTATAATATTTACTTTTAAAATTTTTCCCTATATTGTAGTAGTAGTTAAATTGCTTTTCTAAAGTTGACAATAAAAATTATCATCCATTCTTATGTCCAATGAAGGGTTTTTTTAAAAAGAGCTAGGAACTGTTTTATGAAAGACTAGTTGACGCCCGCGGCTTCGCCCGCGTAGATATGTTTTACCGTTCCCGTTTCCGTTTCCCGTAGGAACTTTTTCCCGGGATAAAAATTAGTCTATGTGTTATTCTGAGTTGGTGGAGTTGCATTAAAATCTATTCAGTAGTTTTTACGTGAAAGAGTAACAAACATCCATACAAACTTTCAAATTTATAATATTATTAAGATTATAAAAGCACAGTGACGCTATTAATAGTTAAAGCGTCTCTTTCTGCCGAGAGACTCGTGGTTGGATCACAGAAATTTTACTGACAAGTAATTGAGTGACCGTATTGTATCAATATTGAAAATGTATTGAAGTTTCTTTTTATCTGAAATTTGTTAATGACTGTTAATAGGAGAACTTTCGTTTTCAGTCATCACAGTTTGCTGGAAGCCGAAATATAAACAAACCAATTACCGCCAACTTTTAACCTGGTGGATAACCCCCAAGAATCACATCTTGTTTACAGTACTCATCCTATTTACATGGAAATGTACTAGTTGTACTAGACAAGAAATAAAAAATCAGACCAAAATTCAAATCCCTAAAATAAATTGATATTTATTTAAAAATAAGTTGTTATGAGAACAACTCGAAGTATGTATAATATAAATAAAAATTTCGTCTAAGATCCTAGGTTTTCCCTATCTACTCCCGTGCGGTTTCAATATTCCTAGAATTTTGGCGTTGTACGTAACACGAACCATTTGTTTACACACACACTGTTCTCACACCATACATTAAAATAGTTCAAATTAGGAATTAAGAAAGAGTTCATTGAAACACATTAACCGTGGACGGTGTTGTCACGGGAAGTCCTTAAGTTCTTTTTGTTCCATTTATGGACAACACTATTTCAAAGGGATATAAGCATCTTCTCTGTCATGTAGATCTTTTATTATTACTGGTATGGCTGAGGAAACTTTACTTTTAAAGTCGGAGTGTATTCAAATTATAATTTATTGAGGAAATGATTATTTTCTACGGAATTAAGACTCGTTTCCAAATGATTGGATATTTCCAAAATATATAGAGAAGATCTGACAAAACCTAATTCTAGTCATATTTGAAATCATTAATCCTAATAGAAAACAATGATTTAATTTCGGAATTACAGTGAAATCTTCATATGAATATTAAAATTTGACAGAACTTTTCTGTTATCATAAAATCACCTTCATGAGAAGTTGATGACTTCAGTGAGCAGAGTCCTTCCGATGTCCTAAGTTGCTATAACAAAATAGAAAAATAGTTTCGATACCTAAGCATTGCGAGGCCTTCGATCGCATACTTCTCCCGACTCGACTACTGGATATCTATCGGGAAAACCAAGACGTAGTCGTCCAAACATAACTTTTACCAGGATAGTTGTAATATAACCAGGGTAAACTAATACATTGATAGTAGTTTAAATACCATAAGATTTTTCCACATGGTAAGGTAACACTCACTCATTCGTTGGTTTGGACAAGTCCAACTAATGAGTGAGGAACGATTGACGAAGAATATATATTCCGCGAAAGTAGAGGGTAAAAGGATGTAAGTCTCGGCCAGAGTAGGCCGAGACTTACATATGAAATCCACGTGAGCAGATTGCTTAAAAACGGAAAAGTCAAAAGTACTCGGATACCCAGACGTGCGTGTATGAAGCGATTGATGAATCTTGAAGAAGTGAAAGAATACTTCTTTCACTTCTTCAAGATTGCATGGATTGCGAAGCCTGGCGATCTGTCTTTTCTGACTACCCCGTCAGGGATACAGCGTGAAGATAGTTAGTTAGTTATTTTTTTTTGGTAAGGTAACACACCTTATCATGCGGATTTAGATTTTGACAATCTGTATTGTTGGGAGCGCCTGCCGTCTGTCCTCGCAACCTCGTAAGTGGGGTGTCGTTGGTCAGCAGGGGCATAGTTAGCAGGAAAATTCGTTTGGGTCCCAGTCTTGATGGTACACCTAAGGTGTTTATATGCAACAAAACTGTACAGTCCCTTTTCATATCGTTTATTGGTCGACACATTATGAAACGGCTAAAGTTACGTAAAATGCAATCGTACAAGTAATAAAACTTGTGCATGCATAACATGATTGATGTTCTACCCTATGCCCCTGACTCTCTGTCTGTGCTTTTTACTAGTTGCGTTCGTGTCAGAACCTATTAGGGCCACCGCAGGCTAGCTACTTATAGTGTCGGTAACCGGCGATTTTGTCACTTTTTAGGGTTGCGGTGGCCCGCCTTTTGAGGTTGTATCGATATACTTAGCTTCTAAAAAGCGACAAAAACGCCGAACGCAGATTAAACTACCTAGTCTGCGGTGGCTCTTCCTGGAACAATATTTTACCTTTTAATCTCATTTATTATTATGTCTCTTCTTTTCACGGGTTTCTTCTTTTTTTTTCTCATGAAGATACCCGGACTTTTGGTAGGCTTACATGAAGACATAGGTCCAACACGCAGAGGCCCTTTGAGAATTTTGATCTAATAGGGAATGGGACCCCCATTGCATAGTCCACGCCCGCCTTATGTAGAAGAACGGTAATGGATCACCTCCAATGGGAGTTAAGCTATTGTAAAATGTGCTAACTATGAAATGAATGGATATGAATTGGGGGTTAAATGGATTGGGTGATTTAAACTATTGATAAAAACGGCGTCTGTCATTTTAATATATTATTATTAAACTACTGGCAGACGGTGACTCGCCAACTCACTAGATGGGCCCCCTATACAATCACCATAGGCATGATAAGCCTGTAAGGCGACAGGGGGCAACACGGGTGTGAGCGGCTAGGGGTGTCGAGCGGTGCGTCGCCGGTTTCACCTTAGCGGGACAGGCCCGGAGCGGGCTTCCCCGTAGTTATGCCCTTGAAAATGACACTTCCACCCCCGAGCATATAGCTCTGGCTCCTTCCCTCTGACCGGCCAATTAAGGCAAGCCAGATTTGAGATTTGCTGCACTCCCGGGAGTAGCACTCTCACTGCTCTCCCGTTAGGCCATTAAATCCTAACCGGTGCAGAAGGGCAACAAAACTCTGAGGAATTGGGACCGATGTGTAGCTCGCCACAAGCTGCCCTGCGGATGTGAGCTTTTCATTAACTTGGTGATACATTTTTTGTTGATTCAGAAAGTGGATCTCAAAAAGCATATCTACTATGCCCTCATAGGGTTGCGTTAATCCTATAAAAGTTAACGACTGTATTATTTATTATTATTTAATATGTCTTAAATCTTATGATTAATTTGGCTGCTATAATTTATTTAATTATCACGAAAACTTCAAGCCAACTGTAATCTTTGAATCGATTTAGGTAACATTGTCCTGAAATACGGTATCGAATCCTTAGTACCTATTGATGTACTATCAGACCTGTATAGGTACAATATATAATTATCTGAAAAGTGAACGTATACTTATAATATATTTAGAACCAGCACTATATTACTGTTCAATGTCAATGATAAATAAAAATCAATAAAAATGTCGCATAAAATAAATTGCTTTCGAACAAACACTTGCTCTAATGGATGACATGCAACTTCAATGAAAAAATGTGAACAATTGGAAACAAAACATAAAACATTAAATAGAAAAGAAAAACCTGATTCTTTAAGGGCAATAAAATCAGAATCATAGCAGCGAACAGCTACGCAATGCGTCATGCTCATGAACCATTGACCGAATAAAGATACAAAACTTAAAACAGTTGGTTGTCAACTTTACCTAGAACCCTGTATTGGTACCTACTAAGAGGCTGCCCATTTCAACACGGCAATGGGCTCACCACCTGTTACGTGGGACAAAAATACATACGGTGAAGCGTGGGCGTTTAATATGCCTCTGCATACTCCTTCGGGGATTAAGGCGTGACAATATGATGATGATAAGAAGAGGCTCTGAGACAGACTTCCAGGGTTGGGCAGACAGACCACTTCCAATAACATTGAAAAGAAGTAAAATCACAGATGTCCTTATAACCTTCAGGTGGAACCCTAAACTGCGCAGTGATAGAAAATAGAACAATCAGATTAACGACAACATGTCTCGTGGCATGTCATTGGTATGTTTCCGGATTTACAAATGTCGGAGAAAGTATTCAAGCAAGAAAGCATACTAAACTTTTTCGCTGTGTAAGGCCATACTACACCGCAAAGGCCATCAGTGCTCGACCCTGGGTACAAGGTTATTGGCCAGACTTACATGTAATAATAGTCAGTGTAGCCTAGTCGTAAATAAATATATTTTTAAGTTAATTTATTTAATTTAATCAATTCATTAACTTAAAGTGTGAAAGGAGATCGGTTCGCATATAAAAAAAATCAAGCGATTTACAGTATCCGTATACTTTTTTTAATTTGTTCGAATTTCGGGTCGGAACCAATATAGGAGTGATTCACATTGAGTGTTTCGGAGTCAGGGTGTTTCCTATTTGTAATATGCAGGTATTTTAAAATATTATGTATGTTTATTACTTTCCCATAACACAAGCTGAAAATAATAATTTATTTTATTTTCAGGTCAGGCAGCAGTCATCCTCAATAATGCTGAATATAAAAAGCAGTCAATAAAAACAGACTGTTCCATACCAGGTAGGATATAAAAGCAATCGGGAAGACGTCAAGAACTCCCATCCCGACTTGTGACAATTCAGAACAAATGTTGTGCAAGTTGTATGGAGTAAACAATGATAAACAACCGAAAAATCTTATGAATTGAAGATTACAGGACAGTGAAGTTAAAAACAAAGGAACGTGTCAAAATTTAGCACTTTGGTACGGTATACACAGTGAAATGTAAACGAAAATAAAAGACGAAAATGTTCTAAGAGGTTTGTTCAAAAACTTAAGGTTTAATTAAGCCAAACTTGCCACCTAGTTGGTACGGTACACCTGCTGGTTGACGAACAGGATTTTGGCAGAATTGCTAAATTATATGCAATTAGACAATAGTCGCTCTCATATTTTCTTTCTTTGGCCCGAATAGTACCTGTAAGGACCCTGTAAGGACGGTGTCAAAATCACATTTCACAGCCATGACTGCCTGCATAAATCGCAAGCCTCTTTCTTGTAACGTTGATTGTCGATATCTGGAGCAGGTGAAAAGTGCTACATACCTCGGTTTAGTGATAGATGATAGGTTTAACTGGACTAAACACGTTGACATGATTTGTAACAAACTACAAGCAATCTTGGCAAAATTTTATATTATTAAAAATAGAATACCTTTTGATGTGCTGTTGACTATGTACAAAGCGTTAGTGGAAAGTATTGTATCGTATGGTCTTAGTAGCTATGGACGGACATACAAGACATATTTAGATCAAATCTTTAACTTATAGTATAGGTTACTGAAACTGATTGTACCACGTAAACTTAAACTTAAATTTAAGATGACCCGCTAGGACTATTTGGGTTTTGCGGAGTAATGCCCATACACTAAAAAGTAAACTTTAGTCTTCTGGTTGAGCAGTACTTTAGAACTGAAATACAGATCCTTAAAGCAAATAATACTGGCTTAACTTCTGAGTACATATTGCCAAGTCTTATAAATAAGCTGCCTATAGATATAATAATAAAATTACAGCACGTAATATTAAACCAATCCTAAAAAAATATTATTTACAACCAGTAACCACATGATTTTGGAGATCCAGTATGGTATGGACACGTAGTTTACACTAGTGGGTAGGATGTGTCATTTGGATGAGTGACACAACTACCCACGCGACGTTACGGGGATGTGGCGCATCATATTAATATATGCACATCACATTCTTCTTTATATTGGAACCTACTTATTATTACATGGA
Organism: Thumatha senex; assembly: GCA_948477245.1. Taxonomy (NCBI): domain Eukaryota; kingdom Metazoa; phylum Arthropoda; class Insecta; order Lepidoptera; family Erebidae; genus Thumatha; species Thumatha senex. The sequence continues at coordinate 6,076,275 of OX419728.1, forward strand.
TTAATTAGTTGTGTTAATTTCTTCACCATTTGTAATATAATATGAACATTTGTATTAAATATTAAACATGAGAACGATTTGTCCTACATAAACCTATTGTTGGTTTTCAGGATAAATTAATTAGTATTGTACAATGTAAATATTTATATAAATAAATAAATAGTGAACTAATATAACCTTAATTCTGACAAGGCCCCGAAAATTATAATCAAATAGTAGAATTCGATTACGGAGCCTTGAACGTATAAAAATTTTAATCCTACATTTTATTTGAGTTATCAGATGTAGTCATCAGTAATATTTGGACACACATGGCGCTTGTGTTAGAGATAAAAATATTGTTTGTTTATTTATAAATTCTTGATATACTAAAAGAGCTTGGTCAGATACCATTGAGTCAAAAACAAGTGTGATGTCAACCAACAAATCCCTTTGCGCGGTTGATATCAGGTTTACGCAAAGTAGCTTTCTTGAGTAAAGTTTAACGTACTTACTAACACAATTAACTGCCTTTAACATCCTTATTTACATCTATTTCATTGACATATAGGTTTTGCTTAAGAACTGACATCTATTTCCCATTTTATTCTACATTTACCATTTGTATACTATATTAAATGTAGATATTGTATATTTATATATTTACATTTATATAGGTACCGTAAAACGTGGCAACTTGACCAAACCTGTGGTAACTTTACCACATCATAGGTATTTGACATAAACACAAATAACTTTTCATTATCTGTAGATAGATACTTCGTCGTAATGGTGATAGTTTTTCGATATCATCCGGCAACATTTTTGTATTTTTGTAACTTATAACACAGATAGTTTCTTCAATAGGGCTGCATCAAGTCGGCTATAGTGATAACGTATTTTGGTAATAGGTGTAAAATTGTGGTCTCAGAGGCTAAACTATATGTTGTAGGTTAGTGAAATTTTGATATTATGTGTAAAAAACGGTTGGCATTTCTCTTACAAGATCAGCTAATTGTTATTTCTTCGCTTTATTGAAATATCTCTTGGGGTATTGTTAATAAGGTTAGGTAAAGTTACCACTGGGTGGGTCTTGGCAACTTTACCTGTAGCTAGGGTTGTCTCAAAAATCAAACATTTATATTTATAACTAGTTGCCGCCCGCGGCTTCGCCCGCGTAGAAAAGTTTTCCCGTTCCCGTTTCCCACAGGAACTTGTTCCCGGGATAAAAAGTAGCCTATGTGTTATTCTGATATATAAGCTATATTATTGTAATGTTTCAACATATTAGTAGTTTTTCCGTGAAAGAGTAATAAACATCCATACAAACTTTCGCATTTATATTAGATATTATTAAGATTTTCTTTAGTCATATATAATAGTTTTTGATATAATTTCGAAGGTATTGTAAAATAATCTTAACGAGATTGCTTGTAGTACATAATATTAAATGAACCATATCCGTCCGTTTTACTTCATGCATGTGCATTGTTTTAGAACAAAAAAAAACATTCATTCATATAAAAAATAAAATGATGAAATGACGGCCCTGGCTATTGAAATTCTTAAAATAAACAATATATCTTCCTATGAGGCCGACTAAAAATTTAAAACGCCACGTAGGACTATAAAAATAAAGATAAAATATCTCCATTCAGAGAAAATCAACATCAGACGAAGAATTGTACTTCAATAAAAGCCTTATTGTGATCTTTGATTACGGTTCTCCTCTATCACAACTAGACTTCAGAATAGCCGTTAATGAATTTTTGCAAAAAATAAGAGGACTGATACATTTGGCGATTCGCCTGGAGAATGGTGGAAAAAGAACTTTGTTGAGCGACATCGAGACCAATAGTTCAAGAGCGGAATATAACATTAAAAGAGCACAAGCGGAAAAAAAAGTAAATGAAAATTTAACAATTGAATTTTTGTATTTTCACAACCCTACGCGATAAAACTTTTTGTATGTAAATTACAAAAATTTCAGTGGCAACTATACCTACGGTCATTTTTGGGTCTCCTTCATTGAATTATTTCCTTATTATTTTTTTGATAGTAAAGATAATCTTTGATACAATCATCTTTACCTAAATTAGTATTAAATATGCAATAGTTCATAAAAAAATATACAAGAAAAAAATGTAGGTAAATTTACCAATTTCGTGTCAATTTTACCTGTGTTGTTTATTCTTCTCTATAGCTTTAATTAATAAGTTTTAGATAGCGACTTATACAGAAAAGGGTACCCAATAGTGTATTACGTATATAAAAATTGATTTCTTATTCATGCAACATTTAGTTAAAAAATAGAAGAAAATTTTGTGAAAAAATATGGTCAAGTTGCCACGTTTTACGGTAATTATTTTTATCTACGTAATATATTTGCTATTATCTATACTTATTCTTAATCATTCCTGTTAATCACTCCTGAGAATATTTATCAGGCAAAGATCTCTCTTAGAGATTAGAACCGTCCATTGTTATATAAAAAAAATGCTTTAAGATTATGATTTTGTAAATATTCAATGAAGTATATTATATCCTATATTTAGTTTGAAAGCTTTGTTACCGATAATTCCTCTTATAGCTAATTACCCAATAAACATTATATAGTTGTTGTTCATTGTTGAAACACTTATTGACATTTTATTGTAATTATGAATGACTGGTATTTAGAACACATTGCGGCGAGTGTTTCTACGAAGCTTACGATGCATGTGAGTAATATTCCATCGTCCGATGTCGATGAGTTCACCAGATCAATGGCGGCAGTAAGCGCGGACAGTAATTGGAGAAAATTTACAATGGTGATTTGTATATTTTTCCACGAACCGCAGCGGGGTTATGCTTTATATATCAGCACTAGCTGACCTCCGCGGCTTCGCCCGTGACATACTTTGAACTCCCGTAGCACCAATTTAATGACGTTATTTATAAATTGTACATAAATGTATGAGAAATTGTCGGATTTCTTCGATTTGTGTTTGTTGTCCCCCCCCTCCATGTTGGTAGCGCGACTTAAATATAGCTATAGTATATATCTACGACTTAAATATATCTACGCAATAACTAATAAATAGCAATATATATATAATAACTTAATAAATAATAACTTCTATAAAACTCAAGGCTACTCTTTTCTAATCGCTACTAAATCTAACCACTGTCTAATCGCACATTAGTTTTATTAACGTAATGTCAATAAGATGCTGGTATAAATAATCAGTGACTCTGAAAATAATTGCTATGTAAATAGGCACTCGATTAAAGTAAATTTCAACAGAATGTTATAAATCCATTCAACTAAATTACATCATTAACTAGAAGTGTTTGTTTTGATGGCACAACAGAAAAAGTAAACAAGTGGCTTATGCCGATTATCATGATAATCCATTCGCATAGGTGGACGTGCTAACGACTGCCCAGCCCGTCTACACGACAGATATGTTTTGTCATACAAGTACAGATAACAATATTTACAGACTGTGATAAAAAAAAAAACAACAACAAACTTCGTTTACTTTACGTAATGTCAGTTGCGCAAAGGTTAGACCAGTTTGACGGCAAGATCAAATTTTATGCTGAGAATTGAGGAGATGCAACAGTACCTACAGTACCAGGTTGGCTTACAGGAGTCGTAATAGTGGATATGAGATAAGACCCATTCAAACTACTTGTAGCACATACAAAAGTAGATTAATACACTTTAAAAGTTAAGTTGAAAGATAATTTGCATAATATTACCGGTAAAATGGGCAATCAAGGTTATATAAGCCACAGAATAAGTAAATAAAAAGTTATGCTTAGGTGCTTCTGATGCTGAGCGTAAATATAATAAGTCTGGTGTACTTTTGAATTACAATTGTAATTCCCAGTATAATAAACTAAATTTAGACGCAAATATAGTTTATTTTTTTAGAATTTTTACTATTGTTATATATGTTACCAACAACATTGTGTTTTTAATTTCATTTCCTTGATAATAGCCACATAATTAATGAGTGCTGTTTAACCTAGACTGGTACAAAAAACCATGCATTTTGCATTATAATTTTAGCAAAAAATACCAATTTATGTAGGGTGTGGGTCGGTAAGTATCGCGCCATTCTATTTTTAGCCATGAGTCGTTTACATTTTTTATCATCTAACGCAGACTTCGAATGAGACCGGTTGGACCGCCTTTTGTACATATGACATCTATTTATTTAAGGTTACTCAAGTACAGCCTGGATTAAATGTACAATGCTTGACAATGATTGAGTGTTAACATCTTCGTTTTTTTTACAGTATATCTTCTACAAGTACCCACAAGTGACAATGTCTTCCAAATGTACATGGGTGAGTATTTTACACGTATAAATAAGGAAGCTACAGTAATTGAAATGTGTGTGTACACCCATACAATTCGTTTTTATACAAACTATAATCACATTGAAAATAACATCCACAAATATTAGAGAAACATAGATTTGCCAAATAAGACGAAAAAAATTTTAACTGCAAACCTAGAAGCAGCCAATAGTGGAATTAGTCAATTTTGTCAGTTCAACAAATAAAAATTCTAATCATGTTTAAACACGTGATAAACTTAGCAAATAACGACACTCGCAAATCGAAGGAATATTCGAATAGTGTACTGTTAAAGTGCTTAGTGATAAAACATTTGAGTATATAAAGATGACAAAACTATAATACCGTTTATGTAACACATTAAATACTGTTATATTGACTTACCAGATTATTTATAGGAATGGCTACAACTACCACAACAGAAGTCACACGGGATGCAATGCGTAAGACATGTAGTGGACAATGTGCAGAAGGGGATTTTAATGAATTATTATATATAGAAGAATATGACATCGGTGCTTTGGTATATTTAGGTTTAAGACAGAAAGGTTAAAGATTAGGTTTAAGAAGAACATCCTGCGAATAATCTTCTGAACTGTTTCCACCGAAAATGTTTAAGAATAATTTGTGATGACTGAATAGATCTCGCAAATTTACATAACCGCCCTGAAAACGTGAGCTCAGTCAATGAAACAGTCATGCAAAAATGACGTCGTCGACCGGTGGTATGGATGGACAGTGACTAAAAATCACAACATAGCTACAGGTCAAATGGTAGACTATCAATAGCAAAGCCTCTTAGAAAAATGATGTAGAATCGCTGAAACCCCCTGGCTCCAGTTGAGAATTTCTACGCTAAGAATGTTAAATTCCGCGCGTACATTGTTCTGTTTTTTGAAAAGAGCTAGTATGACAAAGAAAAAAAATTAGGAGCATTTACTAATGTAAATTTCATTCATACTTAAAGAGTAACCAATATTTGAATTTAGCATACGCTTCTTTGCTATATTGGTAGTGAAAGTGACATTACTATTTTATTATGTTGTTACATACTGTTGTAATATTTCGTGTTGAGAAATTCGTCCATCTAGCATTATATTTTCGAATCAAATAAATACAATTTATGTACATAATATTGAGTTACAAAGAACTTGCGAAAATAAAACGTAAATATCCAACATGTAACGTTATTTTAAGTTAACAATTATTATGTACATACTAATTGTTTCAAAACCTTGTGAATTGTATGAAGTTACCGTGGATGGTAATGTGCCATATAACGTAGGTGTCAATAAAACTACTAAATTCTTTTAAACACACTGAGAATACAAACAATAAATAGAAAAGCCACTGGAAGCTAGGTTTAAGATTTTTATTGAATTATTAAATTACCGATTTATAAAACGAGAAAGATCTTAATTTGCCTGTAAAGTAATTTAATATATTTTAGGTATGTCCGGGTTTATACCTTCCTTTCTTCTTCGACACTTCTATATATTTATGGTTTAAAGATCCAAAGCTCAAAATTTTGTTTCAATTAATTAAAGACTCCCCGAAAAGGAACACAATACGCACAGTAAGATCGAAAAAGTATAAAAGGAACGTCCACTACAGTACTAACAAACAAAATTCCATGAAAAGGATAAGAGAAAGAAAAACTCAGGATCTGTTACATAGCGGCACTTAGAGATATCCTGTGCCGCTTTGATCCTGGAGCGCGCCAACTTATATATAAGCTTATGCCCCTCAGACGATGCAAACTTCTCATAAGAGGTCACGTCTTGCCCTGGCTACAACTCTCTTAGTGGCGCGCTTCGCAGCCCTGTATGCATCGCGATCTTCAGGAAATCCTGACGCTTGCCACTTTTTTTACCTGACACTGCTTATGTACGAGATAATAAGACAAAGGTATTGCCAGACACCCACCAGAGACAATCCGGATATTTCTGGAAACGGTTATTGACCGACAGTTCAACCTTCATAATTATCACTTAGTACATAATATGGACCGTTGTACCCCTTCTATTCGTATAATTTCTTTGCTATTAGGACCGTTACCGTAATTTCTTAGTAAGAATGTTTTTACTGTATTTTTGGGGTACAGTAATATCTTACCATTTTGTTTAAAGCATTTATTCACAGATTATTGAAATAGATCGAAACAGCCGCAGCGATGCTTTTGTAAGTAGGGCACAATTTTTTATTATAAAATGTATTTTACTAAACGTTTGTTTTCGCAAGTACCTATTGTGTGATCGAATTCTTTGAAAACATTTACACTTGTTTTAAATAATTTTTTACTTTTGTACGTAAGAAGATAAAAGAAAGATCAAACAATAAATAAATGTTATAGGTTAAAACTTATTTTATTTAAATAATTCAGATGAATGAATGAAAACTTAAATGTACTATATGTATATTCCATACAGTACATTTAACTATGAGCATGTTTTTAATACAGTAGGATGTTCGATCATAACCTCGCCCTAACATGGGTGAAACACACAAATGGCTGGTTTTTTTACGTGGGGCGTTCTATTAAAAGAATCTTATCTCTGGCCATGGCGGCGAACTGACACATTTTTTTATGTATGAGGCTTAGGTATTGTACAAAAAATTGAAAATATGTGACAATTGCAGCCTGACATTAATATCTGAGAGTTATGGCCAGTGGTTGTTAAAAACACAACATGTTACTATGAAGCGTTTAAAAATGGATGGACTGTGTTAGGAGTTATATAAATATGAAAGGAGTGGATGATCAGATGACGAATAACAGGGATGAATGGAAGAAGAAGACATACTGCGCCGACCCCAAGTAAATTGGGATAAGGGCAAGAGGATGATGACTATAAAGTGTTTGATGTCCAAATAGTTAGTCAAGATTCAAGTTCTAACTAAGCAACATAAATATCTAGGTTGTCTCGCAAGTCTGCACGGCCGTTTGTCTATGATTACATAAATTACAGTACAAAATTAATTACATAGTTATGTAAGGTTTTGCCAGGCAGGTTTCTTATTTGTTTTTGTTTAATGATCCCAAGGTTACCACGCTTCGTCAAGTGATCACTCTAGAATTTTAGGTTTTTAAGTGGCAAACGAGAGTAAGTTTAAAGTGATCTCTAGTTTTTAATGATAATTGTCGATTTATTTGACCAACATTTCACAAATGTCTACAAATATGCAAATGTACAGCAGATGTTTTCTAGTGAATTACTGGTGCACGTTTTAGATAGTAAAACTATTAGTATTACTGGTCGTTACTATTTACGAGTTCAAAAACTTCATGGCAATGGGCTCACCACATGTTACGTGGGACAAAAATGCATACGTTGAAATGTGGACGCATAGTATGCCTCTGCCTACCCCTTCAGGGATAATGGCGTGACAATATGTAAAAACTTCATGATATACATACAAACAATTGAACGGGTGTAATTTACCTATTTCATCAAAGTGAAAAAGACAACTTGGTTCAAAACGGAACTCTTAGCACCCGTGACCTCTGCCTAACTGAAAAAGACAAGTTGGATCAGGACGGGTCTTGAACTTTGCCTTCAAGTCCCGTCCGGAACCTGTCTCTTTTCACTATAATAAAAAAAAAAATGAAATGTTGCCATCCAACTGCTTTAAAAATATTACCAATTGGATTTATGTGAAAGTGTGTTTCGGTGAGGAGTGGGTACGCTTGGAATTTTGTATTACCCCAGTGGGTATCGGTCATTGATGTCAAAAATGGGTAGGTTGTTATTTGGGAGCATTTATTAGAAGAACGAGGTTCTAGGTACTCAGTTCGGATGTCATTAATCACCGACACGCCTCCGCCAGAGAATTATCTGTTGGTCAAAAGGTGCACCGCACCGGTCACAGGGCAAGTTCTCACGAAGATCTTTATTGGGGCACCACTTTTGGTGTATGTTTGCACAATTCCATATTTCTCACTGACCAGGTTAAGTGCCTAATGAAGTCAAGTCTACAAGGTATTTGTAAAAAAAACCCTTTTTTTTTTTTTTTTTTAAATTTTCAAATACTTAATACAATGCACAGTGGATTTTGCCAATAGTGCTGACATCTTGAGTTGAACGAGACGTACTAAAGTTGAGAAATGTGTTAGCACGCCACCTAGTGTAAAGTATCGTACACTTTTGGTACACAATAATAAATATAACTTCTCCTTCTATTATATTACACTATGAATACGATAGATGGCGTTGTGCGCAGTTTTATAAAAACAATATTTTATTACGATTACATTATTATTCACTAATTGATGCACGTGGCTCCGAACGCATAGTAAGTTTTCCCGTTTCCCATAGGAACTTGTTCCCGGGATAAAAAATGTGTTATTCTGATGTATGTATAGTATAAGCAATCAATATTACTGTAACGTTTTATCAAAATCGAAAGAGTAACAAACATCCACACTTACAAACTTTCGCGTTTATAATATTAGTAGGATTTCGTTGATGATTTAACAATGTATGTAATAATTTTTATAATATTTTTACATAAACTTGATAAGACATTAAATACTAGCGAACTTTTATGGTTATTGGTATATTAATACAGAAAATGCTTGGAAATTTGCGACCAAATCACGAATATTAAAATGTGTAATGTAAAATATAACTCTTATAATACTTATTTCGACTAAAGAAAAACAACTAGTAGGTAAAAAAATTAATAAAATACCAAAAAGAGAGACGCCCGAACAGGGACTTGAACCCTGGACCCTTGGATTAAAAGTCCAATGCTCTACCGACTGAGCTATCCGGGCTCATATCGAGAGCGGCGTAAAACGACATTACTACAAGTGGGCAATGTCATATTCCGAAACAAGGTGCTAAAAACCGACAAAGTGCTTATATACAAGACATCAAATTGTTCGATTGGATTGTTATAATACGGTCGAATTGTTAAGAACCAATTTCATATCTGCTTTTTAAAAAGTGCTTCAATAGTGAGCAAGAAATTAAAAGGATGTGTCATGTCTATTTAAAGTTCATTTTTAATTTTGTAGATAATCGAGCACTTAATTTCTCCAGCAACTAAATAACTTCAATTGATAGGCTCATTTATTTTTAACTCTGAAATAAGTTAATATAGAATAACGTCGAAACTGGAAATACGATAACTACGATAGTATAATAAGCTTGGACGTTAAATGCTTAGAGATCATTGCACACATTAATTTATTTCCTATTTTTAAACCATCAGCGCCACTTGTGGATATTTAAAGAACTATTACAATTGCACGTATATGACGCGAGCTGTATACATGGTTCAGCTACTGGACGGTAGATGACGCTGGGTGTCAACATTCATTTGTAAATTTGGCTACCAATATGTAGATATAAACTTTAGATTTAGTTATTTTGCAGGTTTTATAACGTGATTATTAGTAATATTATTAAAAAGTGATAAAAATTACATTATACAAAATCACAATAAGTTGTAAGTAACCTTGCCAACAAACCATGTAGACTTCAAACCCTGAGGAAGATCTGCTCACGATGGCTTCTTTTGGCGGGCACAGGAAACCAAAAGAAAAACACTAGAAATCTTTAAATCATAACGCCATCCATTTTAAATCGAAAGGCCTATAACCCCGAACAGACAGTTGCAATATTCAGGCGTGTGCATTGCTAGTGTCGAAATTTCGTATTTACGAAAAAAAGCCTGTTTACCTGTTGAATGGCATTATGACATAGATAACTACGAATAAACCTACTTGTTATGTGGAGAGTTTAATATGTTGAAATAAAAAAAATATAAAGCAAACCTTTCCCCTCCTTTTTGACTGCTCAAAATTCAAAATTTCACATTTTGCTCAAAGCCATAACCGGTCTTTTGAACATAGAGAACTAGGGAGGCAAGTTTTGCTTATTGGACCTCTTTCTAAGCATAATATTATTATCAGACTATACACTACACAAAACGTTTACCATAAAAAATATAAAACCGATTCCGTGAATCATTATCGCTTCGAAACCGTCGCTTCCTAAAACCATCAATAGTAACTGGTTTACCGAGGTTTATCATATTCTTAGAGTAAAAATATGAATGTGTAAAATAGATACGTATAAGACTATTAAACTGCTCTCGTCTTTTTTTAAAGGATTAATGGAAAAGAAATTCGTGGTGTCAGGGGCGGATCGTTTTATACTTAACCGAAATTATACTATTGATCTAGTTCATCTAGCTTAGACTTTCAGCGCGTGAAAGAATGTATAAAATCGGTTCAAATTCTCAGAGTTCACCAAAACATCTTTCCTTTTTATGATATAAGTAAATAAAAATGTATATTTGGAAAACATTACTTCGTGTTTGACAAGTGACTACATATTTGCAAAACGAATGGTTGACGTATAAAAAGGTCAAACTTCTTTTCCTAATAAAGTGTCGAAACCTGAAATAATGGGTTTTGTAAAGAAATATTCTTACTGTGACCAAATAGTTACGAATTTGTTAAAAAAGTTATGTCTTCTTTTGTATAATATTCTTTACACGAGTTAATGGAGTGTAAAAGTTTTCTAGTTACATACGAGTACTTTGGAGAATATTCAAAACTTTTCACATAAATTCTTTTCGTTACACAAGAAGGCGTGTCGTAACTATGAACAACAAACATATATCAGGGTGTACTGTGACCCACCCATATTCTGTGTCAACCTCAGCTGCAAGTTGTGTATCTAATGATCTATGGACGAGAATCTCGCAGAGACGCCTTTACGGCGTTTTGAGTTAAGACAACAGTTGCACGCAAAATGCCGAAAATGAAAAGTCTAATCAGAACTGCCCTAACAGCCGATCCCACGCTCCAAATCAGGTAGGGTTTGAACCTTTGGAAGCGGGACGACGCTATGATGGAGAAGAGCACCAAAAACTCTGTATTAGGGAAAGAGACCTTCTCAGAAACGGTAATGTAATACGAGTTGATTAACATAAACCCGCCTACATAAGTGACGAATAGCATCTAATCTTACTTCAAATGAAATATAGAAATCTTATAGGAAACATTTCTTTGTTTCATCTCAAAAACAACCAAATGATGAAAATACAGCTTACATTTTCAGGTCAAATTAATATAAGTTTTCATTTAGCCTTCATGCAATTTAGATCATCACTGAATTATCTACACTGCATTAAGAATAACTTCTGAGTTTTGAGACTTCCACAAAGAATTCGAAACCATAATCGATTAGCCTGATTTTCGTCTTTAGGTTGGTATTGAATCGATTGATAATAAACAGTGTCAATGTTTAGTGCGATACGTCAACAAGCGTCATTTATCAGCGGATGACTCACGGTCTCGGTGTTCAACGCAGATTATCATAGTACCTGTAACAATCAAAGATTTGATTAGTTCGTCATTTGTGTCAGAGGCTTGATCAAATAATAAATAATCGTGATCAAATTTTATTTGTAAGTCCAGTATAATTATGTAAAAATCACTGAGTCATAACCTCTCTCATGGCTCTAATTCTAGGTAGTCAACTTTTTATTAGTGTAGGCAAAAATATTAGAAAATAACGAGGGCGCCACTGGTGCCGTACACAAGGAAAACCGTTAGAAAGTATAGTTGTTTTATTTTCTAAAATATCCGAACCTTTATTTTTAACATAAGTGACGTTTTAACAATATTGCCAGGCTGCAAAATTATAAGATTAATTTAAAGACGTTTTTGAGGTGGATTTTTTGGGATTTCAAGGGGAGGATATGTAACCCCGCGTACCTAAAAACACCATTTGCCATAGAAATTACTTAACTTTGAATATTAATGATATCAATATTTTTTTCATTGCCTTTTCCTTCAGATAATGACTTTATTTTTCTGTTTACACTGTTGATTGATGGCACTTGGTGGAACTTGCTACACATCTTGAACTAAAACACTTGTACTGTTCCACTTATTTATTACTTAAACCTGACCGGTTTCGTCTTACGGCATTTTCAAAGGTTAGCACAATAAGTGGAACAGTACAAGTACAATTAGTTCAAGACTTTATTTTTCAACAACTGTCAATCATTAAAATGTAAATGGACGATTTCTTTTTACCTATATTATATAATTGTATTGATTTTTTTTATTAATTTATTATTATATCATGATTTCTCATACCAATTTCATTGAAACATATAAGTTGTTTTTAAAAGCTCTTCATTTTGATATCCTATCCAATTACAGCGTCTTCTCATAATTATAAAAGTACAGTTAGCTATAAAAATACAAGTGCCTGTTGATTTGACTAACTTGATGCTAGAAAAAACGACTCTCATCGAAAACGCTGTCCTGAGAGATACACACACCGGCACAATTAGCGGAACATAAAAATATGTTAAAATATTTCAATTCAATTTTATTTTAAAATCCAATATACGCCATTAGCTGTTATAAATAAAATGCCATATTTTAAAATTAAAAGGTACTTTGGTTGGTGCAATTTTATTGAGAAAAATAAACATTACGGAAAAATAAAAATCTCCAATTTTCAGTGACTCAAAAAATTAAAAAACAATTAAACATTTTATTTTTCATTGGAATAAAGGATAAATCAGTATCGAGTATTTCCTCCACGTGCCCTTATTAAAGTTTCTACCCGTCTTGGCATGCTACGAATGATGTTGTCTATCGTTTCTTAGGAAAGTGTCTGCCATTCCTCCAATACGGCATTTCGCAGTTCACCCAAAGTCACAGGAGCGGGTATTCTGGATTTCACCCCACGTTTAGTAAGTCCCAGACAGTCCGTGCGAGCTCCCAAACATATCCACCCTACCGTAGTTTCAAAATTTAACTGATTGTATCGTTCCCCTTCACGTCTCCATAATCTTTGACGTCCATCAATTTAATTTAGAGGAATTCTACACTCATCACTGAACAAAACTTTACTCCATTGGTCCGTGGTCCAAAGACAATGCTCTCGACCTTTTTTTATGTTCCGCTATTTATGCCGGTGTGTATATCAGAAAAATCTACATTCTACAACGCTATTATTACTTTTTATAGATCTACAGAAAGGTTCGCGATGATAATGACTTTCTTTTAAGGATAGCTTACAACAGTTCTGATCGTCACTCTTTTACAGTTTCTTCTTTTTGTTTATATACCACTGAGGTGGCAGACAAGCATACGGCCCACCTGATGGAAAGTGGTTACCATAACCTGTGGACGTTTGCAACACCAGAGATGCACCACTCGCGCTGTCCTTCTAATTCTTCTTGTGTACCTTATACAACGTAAATGCAGGTAAACAAGAAGGACATATGTCTACTTTACCTTATATACTAATGTCAGGAACTACTTTCTTCGTTTTGAATTTAAAAAATATTTTTATGTTTGATAGCCCATTTATCGAGGAAGGCTATATACTACGAGTATATATCATCACCGTACTACCCAGGTGAGCGTTGCCGTAATTATAAATGTCAACAAATCGGGAAAATACTTATACAACGGGATTAAATGGGTATCATGGGCGAAGCCGCGAGTGTGAGCTAATATACTGTATCCATCTAGAAGAAACAAATAAGTACATATACGAAGAAGTCTGTTGAGAAGTTTTATTAAGCTACAGAACTTTAAAACAGGCTTGGATGCTCACTAAAAATAACTATGAAACATCATACTAAATGTTGACTTGACATTATCATATCACCTTACACAAAACGCATAATGTCTATAATGAGGGGTCCTTGATGTAAATTGATTACAAACATGCCTCTGTCGCAGCTACAAACTCGCCATAATCCGCGACTTGAGTTTATAATTGTAGTCCAGGAGCCGACAGACAGTTCTGATCTGATGAGGCATTACAAAACTTTAAGATTGCTTTAAGTTTAAAAGAATTTGAACAATATGTAGTGTAATCATAGCATTTCAATAAAAAAATGGGTTTAGAACTAAAACCGTCACGCTGTATTCCTGACGGTGTAGTCAGAGAGGAAAGATCGCCAGGCTTCGCGATTCATGCATAATTTATTTGTTACCTGCAGATTCATAATCGTCTCATACATGCACGTCAGGTTTTTTATTTTTCAACCGCTGGTTTAAATTCTACTTGAAAAAAAGCTCCACTACTATTTTAGAAGCATTATTTTGCAGTTGCGTTACAATTCGCAATATCGTATTTTGTACATTATAAGCTAACTAGGTAGGTACCTAGTGGAAATATCGTTTGCAGTATTGTTTTCTGTTTTCGTTAACCTTGTAAACTTACTGATAGTCTTTAACTATTACTATACTGCCTTGAGTACAGATAACCACACCAGTGGATTACGTGTATCAACATCGACAATTCCCTTTTGGGGCCTCTGAATATATACCACAGGAAATAAAAAAACATACTTTTGGGTCTACATGAGCTCCTACTAAACCGCTAAACAGCTCCGGGTACTGGCTGATTTTATGTAAACTTGGGGAGTTAGTATGTGTGTAGGTAACACTGAAAATGTTTAGAACTGGCCAGAAAGAATAATTGCTAATAAAAAAAAAATTTGAATTTCATTTATAGAAAAGCTGTAATCTCTTTGGTAACCTAATGTAATACACTCGCGTGCAAGTAAATCGACTCAAGCCTCAAGTGCGCATAAAAAGTTATATAACTTAAAATTTTAAAATTGCATTCATTTGTCATTTGTTTTTGTGAATTGGCGGCAAAAGCTGGATATATTGCTACCAACCCGAAACCAAAAGACAATCAGCTCAGGAATTGTTATTATATTAACTTATTGAAAAATATTAATCAATTCAATAGAGAACAAGAGAACTAAATGTAACCTCGACTGTAGTTGTCTTCTTGAAATAACTACATAATTTAAGCAGCTCATTAGAGCCTAGAGAATACGGTAATTTACTGATAGTCTAAGAATGTTCAACGTAATTATGCTTTTAACGTATGATAGACTAAAAGGCCACGTAATCACCTATCAGCTAATAGGTGGTAAAAATTATTCATTCTCGTTACCGACAACTTAAAATGTTATGACGCTTTGACACTGATAAACCGTTACCAGTCTCACAGTCTCTGAGCTAAATGTGAATGAACCGTACTCCAACGATATCAATAGCACCCTATCACCACCACATTATTATCTCGCTAGTTATAATAAACTATAATAAATTTATCTACGCCCACGCGCAGCGATGTGCGTCGCCGATTCTGAAAGATCGACATTTCAGACAACTTAATGTGTTATAATAAATGAATATAATCAATAAGGTTTAGATAATAAATAAGCCTGTAACGTATTGAAATCGGGGAAAGGTTCAACTACAGCAATAAACTTTTTTTAATAAGCTCAACACAAAGCTAGATGACCAACCTCCTTTCTTTCTTCAGTGTGACCAATTCATATCAGTACAGTTGGAATTATTTGTCAGTCCATTTTAGTCATTATCTATGGCATTGACCTCCATTTTTTTTCAAGCACAGTGAATCTCATGTAGTATTCAGACATTGATTTTATTGCTATTGGCTATGTAAGCGATCGCGGCACTATAATACCAAATAATAAAGCTGCAGAGTATGTTTGGTTAAGCAAGTTAAATAATTAAGAACATGAGATAAGGGGGTGTAAAGAGGGTTCGAAGTATGAAGCCCCGGGAGCTGCTAGATATAGTAATCTTAATCTAATCTCGTCAATCAGGAAATTATCACACAATTTTAATATGATTTGAATTCGATAGCCCGTTTATTAAAAAAAACAACTTAAGGGTGCGGAGCAGCAATCATGAATTTCAACAAATCAGGTATCTCAAAAATTACTGAAATATTAATAAAACACGCAGTAAAGGAAGAATGTTGGTTATTTTTTTAATCGTTTGGTGATGTACAATTTTGTATTTGTAAGCACATAGCTTAGACAACGATTACAACATCATTGCATAACTTTGTTAATCGATTGATGTCTGTCTGCGTGGCCAGTTGATTATGCTTTCACTTAGTTAAATATTTGTCCAATCTGAAATTTTGAAAGTTAGTCTAAGAGTCGGTGTTGAATTGCTATGTATATTTGTTTAAGAGCTTAATAAATACTCAGCGTTTTCGGTTTTAGCAAAAACGTACACTAGCATTCAATTTCAAAAAAGTATTAATTTTAAGAATGGATCCCGTCTAGAATAGATTAACATTAATAAAGCAAATCTACGAGTAGAATACGCTTGTTGAAAATTCCGTAATGGTATTCTGGTAATTTAATTATGTGATATAAAAGATCTCTGCGATATCTCTGCGGCTTTTTCAAGGTAATCAGTGTCCATGGTGGAAATGAGTCCTCCCTTGTTTCCGATACGCGGTCTCTTCTCTAGAATTTGTTTTGCTCCCTCTCCCGTCGTTTCTTTTACAGGCACAATCTGCAATCTATGTCGAACACTGCTTCTTTGATGGATAATCGCAAGACCGAGACAGAGAACCGTGTCAACTGTATGATTGTAATGGTGCGAAATGACAAGTGGAAATCCAGCAGTGGATTGCAATTGTAGTGGAGGTGA
Source organism: Thumatha senex (assembly GCA_948477245.1). NCBI lineage: Eukaryota > Metazoa > Arthropoda > Insecta > Lepidoptera > Erebidae > Thumatha > Thumatha senex. The sequence continues at coordinate 6,093,097 of OX419728.1, forward strand.
CGACGACCTGCATCACTTATTGAGTTTTTAATAAGAGACAATAACTTCGAATAGTAAATATTATTCTTGAAACGCTATAGATAAAAATAAGGTATCCGTAACAAGAATATTTTACGTGATGAATGATGTAATAATACAAGAACTACTTTAAAATTTAATTCAAACCCTTTGCGTGTCTACGAAAAATGTTTTGTTTTTCATTTAAATCGTAACATTAAAAGTAAATTATATTCTAGGTCTAAATTCGAATGTAAATAATGCAGTAATATAACCAACACTAACCTTTACACAAAACGGGAAGCCAACCAACAACGATAACCATTTTATTTGAGTTTCATTGGGGTAAAGAAGGAAAAAAATCCTAAAATAAAATTACTGGCTAGTTGACAACCCAACCAGCAGCCATTATGAATCATACAATTTTTATTCGGGATTTTCTGCACAGCCCTATTTCTATCGTATTGTAACTGTCTGTTACCACTAAAGTTCATGGTTCAATAGGACGAAAGACTGCTCCAAAAAACTTTCCACAGCTGCAAATTACTTCATAGCCCCTGAACACGTATCCTTACAATCCTTGCTAGCTCACCACGATGTCCTAGAAAAGCTGGCTTCTTCCCTCACAAATATATAGATTTAACATCTCTGTGAAATCTGTATAGTCGCGTTTCAGAGTGAAGTGACACATACTTCTACACATGGATATGTAATAATTACTTTACTGGTCAGATCAAAGGACCATAACGTTCTTAGACCAACGGCTAACTACCAAAACGGGTTTGGTATCACCAACGGCCTTGGATTTTATACTGACCTTCCCACCAATTACATAATGTGGAGACGAAATAGCAATAAACCGTAAATTTTTTATTGGGCATTAGGAATGTTAATTTTGTAGTAACCGTTGATGACGTCAGTCGGGCATTATGTTATTTTATCTGTGGTAGAAGGCATGAAATATTAAAATTTGTTGTTGTATAACCAAAAGCACAGAATAATGATATATATCTTGGTCAGTTTCAATGGGTGTAAAGGCTAACTAAGATCTCCGGGGCCTAAATTCGACCTCACGTGCTAAGGGTACTCGAACTAACGGATAAGATAATGAAGCAGGCGACCCTACAGGGTTGGGAGATCAAATGGCAGTCGCTCTCAACAATGTCGAAGGGCAAAAGCCAAGCGATAGCTGCTCCTAGCAGCCAAATAAAAGTGGACCCGGTGCTCCAAATCTCGAAAGGAACTACCTGGGAATATACTAATATGTAGAAAATGATTGCAATGGAGAACACAAAAGGGTCAAAATATTACTATCAAATATAGCTAAAATTGGAGCGTAGTTCATGTACATTACATTAGTTTTTATTTCACTTTAATACATGCAGTATTTCCGAAGTTATAACGACGAGAAGTTATAGCCCTTTATTGAATTTCCGAGATTTGGCGCGCTCATTATGACGTCACAACGTAGCACAGACTGCGACAAAGCGATGCGCGGCGTTCGGGTGCGAACGAGAGCGCGACTGTTGAATGAGCATAGTTGTAACGTATGCGCACCCGCGTTATACGCACTTTAATCGTAAATATTTCAGCCATTTTTTGAAATATAATAAAAGTAAAAACACAGTTTTTCTCGTATTTTTTTGTAGATTTATTTGGCATTTAAAGTAAAAATCGTTTGTCAGACCCATTAAGCAAAAACAAAAAACAAATTTTTTTTTAAATAATTACTTATGTGTACGTACATTAAATTTTGTATATTTCCTGTGGCAATACTCAAAATTTCCTTCATAATAAAAGTTGTATTAACTGTTTCCCGCACTTCAGACCATTTTAAGAACTTAATATCAACCCATTGAAATTCTGGATATGGTTTGTATCAACGGGTGGTAAAGAGAATTAGTGGTATTAATTTAAACAAAAACAGCAGCCAAGTGACGTTTTGTATACTAATATTATTAATGCGAATGTACGTTTGTTTGTTACGCTTTCACGCGAAAACTACTTAAACGATCATCATGAAACTTTGTACACATATTCTTGGAGGTATTAGAAGTAACATAGGACACTTTTTATTATTTATTTAAAGGAAAATAGTTGTCTGTTTCTCTTATGTGGCGCTAACAAAGTTGCGCGGGTCACCTAGTATTGTATAAAATGAGTGACTGTTTATTAGTTTACATATAGACAGTGTCACCAGTTTTTGCCAAAGTAATTTTTTGGGGTTCCCCATCGCCAATAACGCTGACTCAAAAGTTCTTCGTCTCATTTTCAAAATAAATTTGGAAAACCCAAAAGTGCACGCCTCACACGCTTTTATAATATTATAAAAAAAATAGCATTACAAGCTTACAAACTTTGCTATGAATTATCGCGTGAAATAAATAAAGTAAAGATAATAACAATTAAACCACATCGAATAAGACCGTGAAAATTGAAAGGGTTCTATTCCTAATTATACTGAAGCGTAAGAGAAAAAAAAAGACTCGATTAGTAAAGTATTTCGGTCGTTATCGTGTTAACAAGAAAATATCCGTAACATACAGACAAACAGACGTCCAAGACGTAGCTTTTTTAAACAGTTTTTTAACTAGTTTAAATAACAAAAATGGCATCAAAAATATCTTGAGTGTTAAAAATAGTGTTTTTTCTTGATATGTGTGTGTTTTTATTATTTTACAAGTGCAATATATGATAAATAGAGACAATTTAAGTTTGAAAAATCAGATGTTATGCGCTAAGTGACAGTAGTGGGTACTACGGTCACTACGCTTCAACGCTTCGCTTATGAGGCGTGCAATAATAGAATGTCTCACGCTTCTAAAAAATATGAAAATCGATTCAAAACAAATAAAAATTTAATGCAAATATTCGGAAGTCAGGATTATGCTTTCATAGACGCAATGGGTCTGACAAACGTTTTTTTACTTTTAATGTCAAATAAATCTACAAAAAAAATACGAGAAAAACTGTGTTTTTACTTTTTTATATTTCAAATAATGGCTGAAATATTTACGATCAAAGTGCGTATAACGCAGGTGACCGCATACGTCACAACTACACATTCAACAGTCGCGCTCTCGTTCGCACCCGAACGCCGCGCCGCGCCTTGTCGCAGTCAGTGTTACGCTGTGACGTCATAATGAGCGCGCCTAATCTAGGAAATTCAAAAAAGGGCTATAACTTCTCGTCGTTATAACTTCGGAAATACTGCATGTATTGAAGTAAAATAAAAACTAATGTAATGTACATGAACTACGCTCCAATTTTAGCTATATTTGATAGTAATATTTTGACCCTTTTGTCTTCTCCATTGTAAGTCATACGTATTATCCGTTATAATCGTTAAATAAGTGCGCCAGTTTTTGTGAGGTTAATAGGTATCAAGGTGCACTAATCATCTAAATAAAAATAATAATAATCTAAATACTTATTGAGACTCGTACAGATAAAGTGTTTAAAATATTTTTCCAGGTTCCACGTGTCAGTCACAGTGGCCATCTATGAAATCAAATGTTAATAAATGCGTACGTTTTGAAAGCGTGAGAAAGTTACTACGAATTGTCATAGTAACGGACTTAATTCGACAAAGGGTAGGCCAAAGGTATTAGGATTGTAAAAAAATAAGAATCTTATTATTAATCTCGCACTCAACTCATTCTCAACTCGCACGCACATGTTATGCCCACCCCATGTAACGAGAAGCCGGACGCAATTAACGAAATGTGGATATTAATTCACGCCTTCGGTATTCTGTACACGACTTAATTAAACAAATAATCTTCGTTTAATACTCGTGAAAGTCTTTTAAGTGTTAAAGAAAATGATCAGCAACATTGACGCTATACATTGGAGCGAATCAACTTATGCAAAAGAAACAAAAGGAAAGTTAGATAATGAGAGAGAAAACAATTCGGCACAGAATGAACTAACATAATAGGTTGTAGACTTACAAGTAAATTTAGAGATGAATTAATAAAGGAGGTAAGGAAAAAGTTAGTACGGTATGCAACCCCGTGTTCGTTAAAGTGTGGATTAGAGGTAGCTTTAAGATTATAGGTGGAAGAAAGAGGTGCTTACTGATGGTTCATTAGTCATCATAGCTAATAGATAGTCGCTTTGGGTGCCTATAATAAGGTAGCTCACAGGATAACAATACTTTAAAGTATAATTAAAGATAAGGAGGACATTAAAATAACTTCGAGATAAACGACTAAGTTGATAGAATAAATTGGCAACAAGAAGCGAATGACACAGAATGAATGAAAACAAAAATGATTACTATAAAATATGTGAGAGTTGAGAATAATATTTCGACTAACATCATGATTCAACACGTTACAGACGGTATATATATTCATCGCTAAAGAATTTTAAAAACAAACTTTTCTTGCACTTTTCTACTGATATCGTAATACTTTCCTAATAAAAAAAGTTCTGTGGTCATATTTATTCTACTATTCGGATATTCGGAAGTAAAGAAGGGAAGGATAAGGAAAAATAACTTAAATACATGTTGTCTTTCAGGTAGGTGATTTTGGTTGTTACTACCGACTTATTATTGTAATAGGTATATGTAATTATTTATGTTGAATGTATAATAAGTGTATATATGATTATATATTTATATATGATTGTAATAAGTGTATGTATGGTATATAGAATAACAATAATAGATTAAAAAAACTGTTCTTTGTGCACAATTATACCCATCCGTGGCAGCATCTCCATTCACCCTAAGGTTTGCTGGTTGAAAACTCAATATTGAGTTAAGCTCGCCTATGTACACTAATATAAGTCACCTTGTATCTAATATATGTTTACTGTGTACGATAAATAATAAGAATAAGACTTCTAACCAAAATTGTTAGCTTTGTCTGTATCACAATGAAGACGAGTCGAGTAATGTAGTCCGAATATGGATATCTGCAGGCTGACTACTGAATTACTATTAGGTACTAGATATTTTAACAACCGAAAAAAAAAGGAAATTTTGTACCTACCTATCTTAAGCATAATAGGCAAATTTATCGATAAACAACGAAGCAATTTGAAGAAAAAATTGCAATGAATCACTGCAATCATCACTAGCGCATGCCCCAAATGTATTAAGGTTATAAGAACTAAAATCTTATAAATTTGATCCGAATTGGAGACGTCGTCGACTTGGCATACATATGGTGTGATAAACTAGAAAAAAAAAAGCAAGGTGGAACTGGATGCGGAAAATGCAGAACACTTTACCATGGTATAAATTTGGGGAGGCCTACGATAGGCTGATTTCATTTATGAAATATAAGAAAATATTAATAATCCTTGTGAAAATTTAAGAAAAGAATATCCCCCTCCGGTTTGGAAAGAGCATTTTTTTATTACACCCCACTTAAAACAGAAGTTGAGAAGTAAAAACTGTCTTAGTCATGTAGCGGAGGAAATTGCTCTGACTCAGATTATTGCCCTATATCTTAGCCAATTTGTCTTCGTCGTCTGCCTATTTTGCTATGAGTCAGGTATGAGGACCGATGTCTTTGTCCAATAAAAAATACCACGATCTTTGGTTTCACATAATATAAACAACGCTTTTATGGAATTTGCCGCTAAAACTGTAAGCACCATTTTGAAAACACCTCGTTCATTGTACTTTCACAATACCGTGGGAGCTAATTAAGGGCTATGCACAAGTTGATTAAGCACTAATAATAAAATTACTAGAAGCCCTTTTCAAACAATCCCTTACTAAATTTACTTGAAAGAAACCTGACGGCTTAAATCAGTTTGAGCAGTTCGTACTCATCGATGTTTGAAAGTCTGTCTCCGTAAAATTTAGACAGCCTGTATTATGCAAATGTTTAAGTTCCGCTGGACTAATCGACAAGTGAACAAAAAGCGAAAAGTGAGTTTTAGTAATCGTGTAAGTACCACTAAGTGGCTGATTTCACGAATAAATGAATATATTCATTCAATCGCTAACCAGCAATTGAATCATTGCAATATCATGCTACCTAAATGCATTTTTTATAAATTACCTAAATAAGGTCGATGCATTCGCAAGGCATAAAGCTTCGCTAGCACCATATATTGCAGCGAAGGGTAATAGGCTTGTCGATAATACACTCCCAGACACCTAAATCGAGCCACCTTGATTTTTTTGGTTTGGAGTACTGTAACTTATAAAAGATGTATGTAGAAGGAAAATGTTTTGATGCAGTTTTAGAGCTGGTATACTCATCATTCATTTAGAATGCCACTGTTCTAAATTTGAACTACAGTTTATTAAAAAAGTCGAGTTACGTTGTGAAGTGAAACAAGTCCATATTTGCTTTTTTTCAAGGAAATTTTTTTTATCGATTTTTAAATAAAGACATGTTGTACATGAAAATACATGTTTATTTAGTAACTTGTATTGCCTCCCAGTGCATTTATGACAGCTCTCATACGGTTTGGCATAGAATTAATCAATGTCGTTATGACATGTTGAGGAATGTCCTCCCATTCTTCCAAAATTACATTTTTGAGCTCCTGCATGGTTTGCGGGGCAGGATGATGAGCTCGAACACGCCTCTTCAGCTCATACCATAGATGCTCTATAGGATTCATATCAGGACATCGCGCTGGCCATCTTATAACAGTGATACCAATGTCATTTAAGTACTCCCTGACGATTCCCGCAGTATGGGCCCTTGCATTATCATGCATTAAAACGAAATCTTGGCCAAAAATCCAGCATATGGCATCACGTGGTTCTCTAAACATTGGCGAATGTATCTATTGCCACCTAGGGGCGGCAGTCGTGGTCACGTCACTACCTCTAGCTCAGTTTTGCCTTCCATAGAGATTCCTCCCCAGACTGTCCATGATCCTCCACCATAACTCACTTTCTCGTCAATACAGCATTGCGCGAAACGCTCGTTCTGTCTTCGGTACACCTTACTCCTTCCGTTATTACCGTATAGCATTATCTTGGACTCATCTGTGAAGAGAACCTGGCTCCATTGATGTCGAGTCCAATTTAGATGTTCGCGCGCAAACCCTAGACGGGCTATTCGGTGTGCTCGTGTCAATTTGGGTCCATTGGCTGGCTTATGGGGCTTTAAACCACGTTCATTGAGTCGCCTTCTAACGGTCCGAGCACTTACAGCCACTCCGTGAAAGTCCCTGAGCTATTCTTGTATCTGAACAGAGTTAAGGCGTCGATTTCGTAAGCTAGTAGTGACAATGTATTGATCTTGTCTCGCCGTTGTCACTCGGTAACGAGGTCCTCCTGTTCGCCGAACGAAGCCGCCAGTCTCCAGGTATCGGTGGTACACTCTTTGAACAGCGGAACGACTTATGTGAAGTTGTGAACTCACATTGAAGAAGTGCTACAGCTTGCGCGGCTACTTCAGGTGAAGTATCCATAATTTTATAGCCAAAAACGGTTCAAATTATAGAAAAATAACTAAACTAAACTTTGGTTAACAACAATTGCGAAAATTCAAACCAAATCGACATTAAATTGCTTCAAAAGCAACTTTCAACAGTCATTATTTTTTTCAAATCAGTGACCAAGCTCGGCTTTTGTTCTTTATTTTAAATTCTAAAATTCAAATTTGGAATAATACATACGGCAAAGACGATGAAATATGCCAGCATTAAAAATGCATAAAAACTTTTTTGTTATATTGTATATTTTTTGTGTATTGGGCTTTTAGGCCCGGGAATGTAAGGTGGCTCGATTCAAGAGTCCGGGAGTGTAGATTGATAAAATAATAGACTTTCAACTATTTCATATTTTTGCAATAGACTTCAGCACGAAATAATGATTTTATGATTTGATTTATGATGAACAAATAGGTAGGTACATATTCGAAGGCGACATTGCAGATAGCATACACCACTACTGCGACATATGTACAATGTCTAAAATTATTTTCCTTGTTTATCTTGGTAATCATAACAATATTATAATAACTTAAATAATTAGCAATATTATAATAAGTACTGTGTAATAGTATAACATTTGTGTGGTAGATTACAAAATTTCGAAAGCGGGACATTATTCCAATCTACTTACGTACCCAGTGCCAAATGACAACCGGCCAATTAAAGCTTCTGCATGACGTCTAATATTTTGCAATGTTCCTATATAAATTGCATATTAATTATAAGTTTTATGACAATGTTTTGTAATCTCAGACATTTTATTTTAAATTGAGTTGTTGCGCACATGTGACGTTGACTACAGTCTGAAAACATCAACGACAACACTAAAACTATTGAATTGCCGGGACTGAAAATAGTAATTCTAACAACATTGAGTAAACAAAGACCTACAATAACAGACAGAGAGTATTAGTAAGAAAAACTAGTTGCGTCGAAATAATGTTTTTAAGATCTCCATCACAATGAAAAAAAAAACCGCTACGTAAAATTGCTGAAATGGCGCTAAGAGACGCCAGCGCCATCGAACACAAAAAACTAGCAACTTTGCCAAATGTTTTCACTCTACCGACCGTTTATAACGACGCGACTGCACGTCACGGACACCGACGACTTTTTTGAATTATCCAAATCTATAATGAACGTACGCGTCAATAGGTTTATGTAAATGAGAACTAAGCTTGGAAATATTTTGCCAAATTTTACCGTAATACCCCGGTAATACTCAGTACCTATTGATGATTGAAAAGTTGCATGCAAGTTAAATTGAAAATGTGTTATGAAAGTAAATAACAAGTACTTCTTCAGGAAGTATAGCTTCATCAGGGTCTAAGGTGATTCCCTGTATATTCTCTCTCGAAGATTTAAACCACTGACAATATATACATTTAAGTAGCTCAGACGTAGCATTAGATCTGCTTAATTATATATCACATAGCCACACTAAGAGGGATTACTCGCCTCACATGATTTGCACAAGACATTTTATAAATTTACAAAGTAAGATAATAAGATATATAAGAATATAAGATAACCCAAACAAGGGATAGACTTGATTAATTATCGGTTGAAGAGAATGCAGATTGAAAATTGAACTTGTCCCATAAATAGTCTCTTTAACCATCATAAGATAGGTAAAAAAAGGAATGAACGTGCCAATTATGTGGTATGGTGTGTCTAAATCACCAGAAAATGTTTACAGACAGTGTTCTCTAACAACAGAGTATTGCCAACATGAAATAATTTCATGAAAATGGCAAGGTATTGGGAGCACCCAAGGGCATTGTTCCAAATTCACGTCCCATTGAAACGTATCACATTTTCTCTAAATAGGAATAGAACAGCAACTATGTTGACCAAATCTTTAAATTATTAAACGATGTACGATGGTGATTTACCATTTTAGTACAAAATAACTGACTTTAATTTAACTTAACAGTAGTTGTACGAGTACTGTTACACCGTCTGCGCAGCGTCTGCCTTGTAATCGCTTTCTCACTGCCACGAGATAGATACACACTGTAAAAGCTTACTACAGTAGAAATGTTTTTCTTACATCTGTGCGATATCTTGCTTCATAGTTGAGTACTCGATTTCAGTGCATCGACCTTTTACTAAAATTTTCATAACAATAAGCAATATTATTAAAGAAAATGCTTATATGAGAGAGTAAAACGAAGAAAAATAGAAAAAGCTTCGAATACCCAATAAAATATTATTATTCACTGGTAATAAATATTTGTTGTTATTCAAATGTAAATTAGTGAAGTAACAGAGCAGTAAGTAAACAAAATCAAAGGTGAATTGCAATCGGACATAAATGAGAGATTACCTGAAGTGCCAATGCCATAAACTGATAAAGGCAAGATATTTTGCATTTATAATTGGAGGTAAAGGTTTATGACAAAAGGCATAACAATTTTCTAAGGATTAAACTTTTAGAAAAGAAATGATATGATCGAACCTTTAAGTTGCGAACAGAGTAAGTTGTGTTACCTATAAGATTTGCATCTTATTAAGTATAACAATAGTATTGAAAGTGTTATTACTTACGGCACATGTGTGTACACTTCTCAAATGACGCCTAAACAAGGCCTTCGCCGCAAGTCTCTCATTACTTATACTCATTACTGACTAGTGGAAGAAAGCAGACACCGGGCAGACTTCACACAATGGCCGGACCAGAACTGGGTTAATTGAAGACAACAGCGCCCATCACCGCTGGCTCACAGCGAGATTCGATCTTTGTATGTCTCTAAATTAATACTGTAATAAACTATTCATTCGGAATTATGGACATGCGTTTTACATTTTAGAATTCGTAATGTTTTAGTCATTAGAATAAACGAAGAGTAATGTATATATTATAAATGGCGAATTGATGTTAAGACGTTAAGACTAGTAAGTTGTCTCATTGATCCATCAACAATGCTGTTGATTATAATTAATACGCTAAATGTTGTATTAGAAAGTTGTGTGAAACTAATAAAGTTTAGAAAAGTAACGCCTGTAAAGAAAGTAGAAAAGTGATAATATGCAAGCTTTAAAAATCTACATCTGTTACCAACATCCTAAAAATAGGCCAAGTCACTTTGACTAGTAACTAAACTGTGTGTCTGTAATGCGACAGTAATTTATTTTCTAATAAGATTGAAAAAAAAATTTTTATTCTATTATTTTAAGCATGAAAACCCTCATAAGTTTCTCATTCAGCGTCGCGATGCTACATGTTATGTCAGAATCGAGCATAGTAACACAAGGTGTCATATCATATTAGTATAAAAGGAACGAGTTTTACCCTGAAAAAGAAGCTCAGGAAGTCAAACAAGTACAAAAATGCTTGTTGTGATAGTTGAAGTAAGGAAATGGGTACATGCCAAAGTAATGCGCAATTTTAAAACGGTTCGAACATAATTCAAGCGATTGTGGGTGCCAATGCACACTCAATTTTAATGCAAAGCGTCACACTCTGAACAATACACCATGCACACAATAAGCTAACGTAATGTGAGGTAAACGGTATGCTGCTTCCTTTCCAACGAGACAGTAGGAGAATAGTAATCATGGCCTCAAATTAAAAACTGTTGTGGTCAGAAATTCATTACAACTTAAGTTACACTCCTTGAAAATCTTGTCAAATCTACAATACATATGGCTAATTTGCATTATGTATTTAAGATGCACCTTTGAGTAATGCGTTATGTCGCAAGAAACGCACATAGTGCCTAAATGAATGTTTCGAAGCGCGCAAACGTACCTGGTGTCAAGTTGACATTTCACAAAACTCATATATTTTAACAGCTCTAAGAAAAATAATTTACATTTAGCAAAAATAAAATAACAGTCGATTCTTTGTCATTACTACACCCACATGTAAAACTAGATCAAAGTTCAATGGCTGAGAGAGAGTGGAATTCATTCATCATTATAACCATTACAAGGGAAGTAGGTACAGCATTGCTAAAAATAGACAAAAAACAGATTACAGTGACGTCATTAAAATGTCGATAAACAGATTCTAATGTTCAGGAAGTGTGGTGTCCAAATGTTATATGAACTGCAAGAGTTCATTCATAGTGATAATGAGGGCGTGTATTACAGGAAGGCACTGCGGCCAAACGTTCCGGGAAGCGAGCGACGTGTAGACGATGACCAGACACTGATGACGTCACCAAATATTGAGCCAATTAGGACAGCGGACACATATCAGCCTTAGTTAAACCGTACCTCATTCATTTGTTCTTTACTAGTCTATATGTTAATTTTAAAATATTGGTTAAGTTGTGGCTCATTTCAAGTCTTATTGTACAACAATAAACAATGGTGCCAAGTAGAAAGAGATTTAACATATTTCCTGTGCATCTTCAGAACTTGTGGAGCTCTTAATCTCTAGACTCTTTACATAAGCTACAATTCCTTAAAGCGAATAACCCGCTGAAAAACTAAAAAGAAAACAGTTTTTTTTACAACATTTTTTTAGTTTTTACTATTAAATATAGGTCTAAATCAGGATACTCTTAAGGCCCTTATCTAAGGAATGTACCTGTAAAGTTAATGTGTATTATGTGTAATAAAAATGCTATAAACATAATATGTGTGTATTTGTAATGCTATAGAATTTACTTCATCCAACTTGCGCCTATTTTTGTACATACATATTTTTAACAATAATGTGTATGTATTTGTAATGCTATAGAATTTACTTCATCCAATTTGCGCCTATTTTTTTAACCAGTTGCGACTTTCTTTTAAACGGAGTTATTATTGGTACCAGTTACTAGAGATAACGTAAAAGTGCTAATTTTTTTTTCTTTATTTGAAGTCATGAGAATTTACAGTCAGGCATCTCACTTTAAATCAAGTTAAACAATAGTAATCTACAGGCTTATCCATATAATATACTTACATGTTCAGTCTATTTCGTGTTTTAAAGCAATTAATAAGGAAAATATTACATTTGTATATTTAATCATAAGATATGCCAAGAATTTTCATTTTTATATAAAAGTTGCCTAGAACAAAATGCTCCCGTGTATGGAGACGTTATATGTGCGTATAAAGCTGTTGACCTTGACAGAAAAAGAACTTAAACTCGTGCGATAACACGGCTATAGCATGCCATTGGACTGAGGGACGCCAAGGTCGTAAAGTCAATGTACAGCATAAACAGGACGCCACCTGTCTGAGACATTATAATAAATATATACTAATTATGGTACAAGACTACATTTGATACGACCCTATGCTGCTATACAAAATGCTTCAACTGTTCCAACTCATTCAACTCAACTCGTTTAGCATTTACAATGTGAAGACTTGACTAACAAGACGGATAAAGATTCACTTTCAGTAGCAGACGATCATGTCGATAATGATAACGATAGAAGATATTATGATGTTTTAGTAAAACATCTAAAAGTAGATTCATTTCTATGTAGACATCCCTTACTACTAGTATTAAATTAACTTTTGTAATGGACTTTTAGTAAAATCAAGGTACTTTTTTTTTAATAATTACAATGTTGATGATTTTAACAACGAAGTCTATCTGACAAAAGTAACGTCTTGAGAAATGGACTGAATATTGTGAAAAGATCTATGCATGTGAAGACACGCAAATTGTCACGCCTCAGACCTTGGTGACATTGAAATCAGCATGAGAGATTGAAAGAGCGATAGGAAGCATGAAATGTGGCAAGGTGCAAAAATCATACCTATAATACCAGTAGTACACACTATGTTCGCGATGCAACTTATTAACTTATGCTGGTGGACGGGTTAGGTCCGGTATGTAGTAGCAGTTGTAGTACCACTTTATAAATAGATGAGCTCTCGTTTAAACTGCTCCAGCTACAGGCTAATCTCCAAAGGTAATAACGGCAAGAATGCAAGAAGTCTAATAGATCTATTTGATGGAGGCTCAATGCGGATTCCGACTTGAAATAGGTTGCATGAATCAATGAAATTGTGTATTAAGCGAGTAAGCTTAGTAGTAGCACGGATAGAAAATGTGAACCAGATGTAAACAAGCTGCCTGTACTGTCAATGTTGATTTTTACTAGTGAAACCTGGGTATGTCAGATTATGCATGGAAGCAAATGGAATGTTGTGGAGATAAGATCACTTCAAAAGCTGTGCTGCGTAATGTTGTTCGACTAAATACAAAAAAGTGATAAAACAATATGGCAGTTATGAGTATTAAACTGAACGAATGAGAGAGGAACGATTGAGGAAAAATATTTTTTGTGCGAAAGTAGAGGTGAGGGTAAACTAAGATTTACATACGAAGACCACGTGAGTCCTCAAAAACGGAAATATCAAAAATAATAAAGAAGTGATAAAGATAATAAAGAATAGTTACAAAATTATTACATTCAGATACCAAGACTATTAAAATATTACACTTAAACACATGTAAAGTTAGTTAGTCATGGTATGAATAGCCGCTGAGACGTGATTTACAACAAGTAGCGCAACGTATCTGTTTTCGGAAATGGAATGATCCAGAACTCTCTTTTCTTTGTCATATGACAACGTTCTCTTACCAAGCTATTAAAATCGTGAAAGGGATGTTGAGACGGTTAGGACATGTATTTAAGGTTCCTACTTGAGAAGAATAATATTAACTACACAGAATTCTGTGTATGTATGAAACAACTGATGCAGGTCTACCTAGGCGTACATACAGTCGACTCTCGTTAATTAAAAACTCGAGGGACTCTTAATATATTACGAATTATCGAGTGTTTGAAATATCAAATGGTTCGATATTTGTGAGAGAAAATAAATAAAACTTCTTATTATTATGTGTTGATCAATTATTATTTCTTAACTGATACTTATTCTATGACAATGTCAATGTTTAGAGGTACATTCGTGTACATAAATGTATTTATAATGTGAATAAAATAATCTTCCAAAAGAACTCTGTTATACTGGTTTGCTTCAAAGCCCATTGCTGCTGCTCAGACTGCTTAATAACTTTTTTTTAAGAGAAAACATGCCTTAAATGCTTTTTCATCATTTTCGTTTTGTAGACAGAACAAAGGCTCGTGTACGTTGATACAAGTTGGAACTTGTCGCAAAATGTACTTACAATTTTTCCGCCGCCTCTTTCTCTCTGCAACTTTGAATTGTCGTGTGTTGGAAGCCTATGAGTTCGAATTAACGCGTCTTTTTGATATATAGCAAAGATTTATTCGTTCGAATTACCAATTTTATAAAAATGTATTGATTTAGTTCGAAATATAAGGAGATTTTGTAGGGAACTCGTGATAACTTTAAATTATAGAGAGGTTCGAATTATCGCAGGTTTGAATTAACGAGAGTCGACTGTATCTTGATCAAATTTGAGTTTTGTTAACAAAAGGTCGCATCAGAAGTATCAGTAAACAGTGTATGTATGCAAAATCCCTAATGAAAGTTGATATTAAAGTTATATGTCAGGGTCTTAGCTAGTTGGAAAAGGAAACATAACTCTATTCTCCTTATTCTTTGCTTCAAGTATACATGTACATAATCAAACATGCCGCAAATGAAATTGTTATGTGTTAATGTAAAATTATTTTGTTGTACCAGTGATATAATCATTAGGTAGATCTCTTTGGATGGACTTATTAAATAAAAAAGTCTTACTTTATGCGTGCAAATATACACTTCTCTCAAATATATTTTCAGTCATAATATATTGTTTTAGAAGTAATATTTTCTCTTTTTAAGGCACCGTAAGTCCTCAAGTCCAGTATATTATGTATTAGGCGACCACTCCGGCTTCGCCCGTGACATATTTCGAACTCCCGTCGCTTATAAATTCTACAATAATGCCATGCATTCATGCATTAAAATTTGCCCGATTTGTCGACATTTATGACTACTGCTCCGATCTCCAGAGCAATAGCTTGATGATATATAGCCTATAGCCTTCCTAGATAAATGGTCTATCTAACACAAAAAGATTTTTTCAAATCCGACCAGTACTTTCTGAGATTACCGCGTTCAACCGTTTGTTTGGTTGCACGCGGTAATCTCTAACAAACTCTTCAGCTTTATAATATTAGTATAGATAGTGCAACATTCCCAAAATGGTAAAGGAATTTTGCGTCGTGGGCTTATTTTGAACTTATTTTTTCTTGTTATTTTTAAACTTTCGCGGTTTATACTCATATTTTATATACTACTCGGGACTTCACGCAAATTATTTAGTACTTACATTCGCCGAAGTTTCGAGCGCGTTGCAGCGCCCGTGGTCGCGGCTGGACTGATTTTTGGCGACCACGGGCGCCGCAACGCGCTCGAAACGTCGGTGAATGTAAGTACAAAATTGTTTCGCGTGAAGTCCCGAGTAGTATTTAAATTATTTTTTCTTTTTTGACTGGTTTGAATTAAAATATATTTTTGTGTTAGATAGCCCATTTATCGAGGAAGGCTATAATTATCATCACGTTGCAGAAGAGCGGGGAAGTAATTATAAATATTAACAAATCCGGCAATTTTTTGTACATTATTGTAAAATTTATAAGCGACGGGAATTCGAGTATATCACGGGCGAAGCTGTGGGAGTCAGCAAGTCTTATTGTATTAAAAAAACGAGGCTCTACATACAGACGTTGCATCTGATTGAATATATGTGAAGAACTTGCTGCGTAGAATCATCAAGACCATTCTGGCTCTCATAATACTAGCTTAGCTTAATATAAGGCTAAATGGTGTTATGTGTTAAATATTATATTACACATACCTTATTAAGCCCCGGGGCTATGTAGACGCCGAAATTACATTCTACAACACTAATTTAATTAATCTATAAACACAATATAATTCCGAGAACATAATTTATTTATAGTATTAAACTGTATATATTATTTGGTATCGTTTTTTATGAGTGCAGATCGTATAATAAATAATAACCAGCCGGAACTTAAAAAACCGTAATATCCGGAAGTTCGTTACAAACGTAGAGAATGAAATTATAAAAGAATGCAGACTTACTAGTATGAGAATACATCTTCTAATCTAGCTTTTTGGATTCACCATGATCATATAAAATCGTGACCAGTATGAGAATACATATTCTAATCTAGCTTTCTGAATTCACCATGATCATATAAAATCGTGACCAGTATGAGAATACATCTTCTAATCTAGCTTTTTGGATTCACCATGAACATATAAAATCGTGACCAGTATGAGAATACATCTTTCAATCTAGCTTTCTGGATTCACCATGATCATATAAAATCGTGACCAGTATGAGAATACATCTTTCAATCTACCTTTCTGGATTCACCATGATCATGACGGATGTGATCTATAACCATACAAGCTATTACGTCTGAATTGTTGTCTGTTTGTGTTACGTAACGACTTTTCTTTAAATTCGCTATGTTTATACGAATGCGGACTGGCAATGCGCCAATGGTTGTTTTTTAATCGGTTTCAATCATTAAACATAGCTTTATTACCGAATGAATATAAATGAACAGGGACGACCTCTCCAAGGTCATCGAATTTAGGAAGACTTCTTTAGTGTTACCAGTAGGTTATCACCAAATACCACACTGATACTTCAAACATATTCAGGAACGTTATTTTTAGGAGTATCTAGTTCGCGGTTTCTACTAGATACGACAGATCCAGGGATGGAAGTACTTGAAGTGAAAACACCGTCATGTTGTTTTTCATAAAAATAATGGAATGAATAATACACAGAGAGACAAATTTAGATCTACTTATAATGTCTAAATTAGTAAATATATAGGGACATCCAAACTCTGAAAAAAGCATTTGTGGATCCACAAATATAGTAATAAAATATTTTTTTCTACAATACATGATTAGAGATGAAGTATTATTGATAGTTTCTCGGTACAATCTTGACAGAGTAGTATATCCTACAAATATTATAAACGCGAAAGTTTGTAAGTATGGATGGATGTTTGTTACTCTTTCACGCTTAATCTACCAAATGGATTTTTATGAAACTACAATAATGTAGCTTACACATCAGAATAACACATAGGCCACCTTTTATCCCGGGAACAAATTCCTGTGGGAAACGGGAGCGGAAAAACTTCACCCCGCGTGCGGAGACGCAGGCGTCAACTAGTCTACTATAATCACAACGTCAATATTAATTTATATCTACATACAAATGTAATTTGACAAGAATAATATATTGCTTGCATTTATAATTCTATATTTTTTTAATATTGAACTTAAAATACTTTAATTCTGGTTTTGAAACGTGACCCGGGGAATTAGCAAGTTATAAATCCACTGACAATGCATTCTACAACCGTATTGCCTAAACCGTTAAAGATGTGTCACAAAATACAGTGGAATACGACAGTATTTTTAGTCTCTAATTATCTGATGATCTAAAGCACTTCATACAATTTTTTGTACAACTTATCATTTTGACATTAATAAAAAGACCCTATTTACCATACGATCACGAGAGATGTTTTAAAGATAATCTTCACTTAAATTTCCCGGTGCGTAAGTAAATTTAGAGCTAGCAAAGTATAGCTAAGGAATAATTGTTCGAAATTATGTTGTAAGATAGTTTTCAAAAACCTTTAAGAGTCGGGTCTATAAACAGATTTTTAAACAAATAGACGGTTAACATAAACTAATTTGAATGACGTCGTAATAACACTTGTTAATATTAGTAATAGAAAATAGTAAGTAAGTTTAAGAGTATCAGATTCGGTGTCATTGAACCTGCTAAATTGTATAATTTATAGCAAAGTTAAATAATAATCTCCAGGCTCATTATCTTATCAAAATTCTGCTTTAAACTATTAGTTAATTTTTATTTGACGCTATTATGAGAAGAATGTGTATTAGATTATGATATAACGTTATTATAATATACTCGTTGCCAAGCAATTAATTCGGTTAATACATACACAAAAATCATAAAATTTTGACAGGTAATGGAATAAATAACAAAAAATAGAAAAGACGTAACACCATAAACCTACAGACAATGAAACACCACAATTTCCGAAATGGGTAAAATAATTACTTGACCCTTACAACTCTGATGGCCAGTGCCATTGAGAGAGCCAATGTCTTTGGTTTGTCCATATAATCATAAGGGTCATACAATTAATTTATTATACATACATACATATCATCACGCCTGTCTCCCATCGGGATAGGCAGAGACTATGTCTTTCCACTTGCTACGATTCTGGCATACAACTTTCGCTTCGTCAACTTTCATAATTGTTTTCATACACGCTCGCCGATTAAGGGTACTCTTGACCTGGCCTTTTGTCAAAAGATCTTCAATTTGATCGGTATATGTACGTCGAGGTCGACCCTTACCAGTTTGCCCATTTACTCTCACCGCATAAATTTTCTTGGTCAGTCTATTTTCATCCATCCTCTGCACGTGTCCAAACCATCTAAGCATCCCTTTTTCTATCTTATTCACTACGTCTTCTGTCATACCGCAATGTTCCTTTATCACGCTGTTCCTTTCTTTATCTATGAATTTCACTCCAGCTATACTTCGCAGACTCCTCATTTCTACTGCATTAATTTTACTTCTATGCTTCTTCTGCCATACCCAACTTTCACTGCCATATGTTAGTGTCACAGCCAGTCTTGCCTTTTTAGACACGTTCTGGGTGCCCATAAAGGTGTACATTGCTCCATTCACTTGATTGCCAGCCAAAACCCTTCTTTCAATGTCATCATCACACTTTCCATCTCTCGCAAATTTTGAGCCTAGGTATATAAATTCTTTCACTTGTTCCACTCTTTTTTCTTCCACAAAAATCGAGCAATCTGTCATGTTTTTCTCTCTTTCAAAAACCATTACTTTCGTCTTATTTACATTCACTTTCATTCCTTTGCCTTTCAGCGCATCATGCATAATATTAACCATCAACTGCAACTCGTCCGCTGATGATGCAAGTATTACCTGATCATCAGCGTAAAGAAGACATTTGATAGTCAGATCAGTCATTTTTAAACCATACGCACTTTCTTGCAGTTCTTTCAAGCAACTGTCAATGTATAGGTTAAACAGCCACGGTGACGCTACACAACCCTGTCTCATACCTTTTTCGATGTGAAAAAAGTCTGTGCAAGCTCCGTTGATTCTGACACAAGCACTGGATCCCTCATATAGAGATTTCAGTGCTCGTATCAAGTTGCTGCTTACTCCATACATGGACAATGTTGACCGCAGTTCATCATTTTTCCAAGTCTACGAATGCGCAATAAACTTTTTGACTCTTCGCCAAAAGTTTTTCAATTACGCATCGTAAGGAAAAGACCTGATCCGTGCATCCTCTTCCTTTCATAAATCCTGCTTGCACATCCCACATTTTCCCTTCAGTTTCATTCATTACTCTTTTTATCAATACTTTCGCATACAATTTGCCGACGAAGCTGAGCAAGCTTATGCCGCGGTAGTTTTTGCACTCTTGCTGCGACCCTTTTCCTTTATACAGCGGTACGATGATAGCTTTACACCAATTATTATTTATAGTTTAAAAAATACTTTCGTCTTGATAACCGCTAAATGTAATTAGTTCTGATATTATAACATTCGGCTTCTTTAAATACGGTAGCAATGTCCGCTACTTTACTAAGGCAAGTTCATACAATTATTATGAGTGTTCATATTTACTATGCAGTTTTGGCATCTGATAAAACTTATTTAAGTATCTCTTAAGGCGCATCTTGTTTACGGTTTGCCAATTTATTATTGTAATTTATTCAATAGCGATTAATTAATCTACAGGAAGCGAAGTCGCCTGGCGACCTGTCCTCTCTGCGACAGGAATACAGCGTGAAGATAGTTAATATTCACAATTCATTTCATTTCATTCGTCATATAATTGTAATCCAAAAGCAATATTTCCGTAATTTTATTTATCTTGATACTGCGCAGTTGCGTTGTTGAACATTTTGTGGTCGACAGCCCTCAATGCGGACAAGGTTGCGCGTTAAAATAAATTAGAACTAGTTTATGAAATCAAACATCACAAGAGATATTTTAATCTTTATTGAACAACAGTATATAGTTCCTAAATGACATTCCCGTACTACGTTATGAAACTTAAGTCTTTTATCCTCGAATACTTACAAATTTAACATGATTTTCCGTGTCAATAACAAGTCTAAATCAATATACAAACATTAGTCGCGCTTCATCTGAGCATACATTCTATTCGATTGACGAAGAATATAATATTGTGCGAAAGTTGAGGGTAGAAGGAGTGAGGGTAGGCCGAGACTTACATATTAAGACCACATGAGCAGATTGCTCAAAAACGGAAAGTCAAAGGTACTCAGATACCCTGACGTGTATGTATGAAGCGATTGACGAATCTGCAAGAAACGAAAGAATTTCTACATTTCTACATAATAATCACGCCACTTTCCACCGGTGTAGGCAAAAACATATTATAAGCTCAGAAATCTCCAGATATTTTTCCATGAAGAAATAGTGAGCTATATTGCCGCGATGAAGCGAACAGAGACAGCTTTTGGCTACTTACTATTTAAAAAGGTCCAATAAATAAAGCCATTATCAACTTGGCTAAATTACTACCATATTATTGGCAACAGAGACCACCGGCTTAGCGTTGTGTCTTCAGATGCATTGAAATACAAACGTGAGTCTAGCTGGCCCTTAAATTAAAGGGCATGTAAATAAGCGTTATGTGATAATTATTATATTATTGTAAATAATGGATGTTCTTATTTTAAGATTATTACTATCTACGCAGTTGTAATGAGTATGACTCACAACTTGACATTTTGCCTGCATTTTAATCAAAGATCGACAAAATATCTTTAAGTTCTAATTGCATCCAACTTTTCAAGAGACTTGTCTACAGTAAAGCCTCCAACTAAGCTTAATAGCTACTATGTTACCGACAAGACTCTGCTGTGATTTGGTCTATTTTTAGCTTTGTTTGAAGGTAGTTGCCGTCTGATCTCTAGGGTCTACGGGTTCCATCAGTTCACAAGTGCACTATTTGTAGGGGAGGTGGTGAGGTGGCTATGAGTCTTAACTATTTCAGTAGGGTACCTTACATACAAGATGGGTGAATTTTAATAAACATAGTTGTATTTAGATAGGTACTCACAATAATTACATTTTTGACATTGCGTAACCTAAACTTGAAAGTGAAAGTTTCATACTCTAGGTATGTAATTATAAGAACTAAAATTGAAAGTATAATAAATTGCTTAACTGTTTCTAAATTTAGTTTCTGTAATCCATCATTTAGTAGAAGCATAATCTTTGTAATAAATCATTACTGCTATTACCTACTTAGTATGTATATAGTTTGGTCGCTTTACGAAGTAACTACCTACTACATAAGTATGTGGTTCGTATCAGACATTAGCATTTTGTCATAAACAAAATGAATTATCTAAATTCTTCACTAAAATAACGTAACTTTGCTTATCTAATCCATCATAGCATTCTGTAAGTCGAGAACACTTCGTTATTTTATAAGCATCTAAATATATTCAGTTTGATCGTCGCCTAAAATTTAAAAAAATTACTAGATTGACAACTAATTTTCTGAAAACAAAACATTGTAATTACGTACAATGAACTTGGAAAATACATTCTTTTTGCAGTTGGTTGAGCAAATCCAGATGATTACGTCGATGAAAATAATCATCTATATGAATCCACAAATATCGCAGACAAATAAAGTCGAATAATTTACACTATTTCAATGAAAATTTTGGTAAGTTGTATAACTGATACGAAAGAAGTCAAGTAGTCGGTCTTCATAGCACTAAATTATTAAAACGCATATGGCTCGAAACTACGTCAAGTTATTTATCGCATTTCTCTCTAAGACACATATAGACGCGAATTTAATATCGCTATGATCAAACAATTTTACGACCACAGTTAAACCCTGGAGTGTGTTTCCTTTAGTTACTATAGAAATGCCGTAAAGTTTAAAACATCGTTTGAAAACCTAAGTTTAAAGCACATAGAAGTAGTGTACCAATATTTTATCAATGCATAAAACATGACTGTAAACAGGCTCGTGAAAGTCTAGTTATATCTTTGCGGAATGGGTTTTGAGAACTTGTTAGAAATACGGATCGGCAAGACTCGACTGAGTCGCAAGTAGGAAGTTTTACAACTATGAATTTTTAACCAAGAATTGTAAACCTAGGAACGCAATTCAGGTATAGATTAAAATAGTGTCATATCAATATACTGATTACATGGACTTTCTTATTTTCTATTTGCTGTGACAGTAAAGTTATGAACTTGTGTATGTATGAAGCGGTTGATGAATCTGCAAGAAGCGAAAGAAGTATGCATGGATCGCAAAGCCTGGCGATCTGTCTTCTCTGAATGGCCCGTCAGGGATATAGCGAGAAGATAGTTAGTAAAATTTATAGTGGACTATGGAGAGGTTGCTTAGAGCAACTCAAACAACCTCCTTTTGGCCCACGATAACATTTCCATTGAAAAAGAATATTTGATGATTTTACCATTTTCCGAGCATCATCTTAATAAAATTTGCAGTCTGAATTTATCGCTAAACTAGAACTAAGTAATAGCTACAAATATAAATAATACGTTATGTGACGGAATTTCCCCGGGCAGATTCATTGGACGCTGGGAAAAGTTGATAAATTTCGGTGTACAAGAAAATCAAGGTACACCGAAATGTAAATATTTGTATAACACTCCATCGTACACGTACGTACCTTTATGAATCTAAAATAGATATTAATAGTAATATTAAATTCATAGAGAACAAGTACTTATTATACTAAAAATATATTATATTTTAACTAAAACCACAATCAACTATCGGATAAATCATAATGGACAAAATGCTATATTTTGTCCATTATAATAATAATAAATATTCATATAATTACATATTATTTTTGCTTTCTACAGTAAATAAATTTAAATATTAAACTGATAATACGTACCAGCATCCTCCATAAAACGCATCATACACAAAACTGTGATACAATATTCGTTCACAACAGTGTTAACACTGATAAAACCACTTCATTAATAAATCACGAACATAGCTTTTATTTACATTGAAAATGAAAGAGATGTTAGATAACGTCGAAGGAACAAAAAGTACTAAGCAGAAGTGTAAGGGTTTTTTAATCAGTACTAATGATCGTGCGCGTGCCTCGACGCTATGCCCACTGACCTCAGCGCGGACGAGATAGAAGCTATTTTAAGCGCAGCGATAATATCGAAATACGTTGAACGTTTTGACAGATCACAGCATCGTGCGGCAATGGAGGAACGCCGGAAGCCTTAAGGCGAGGGTAATCGAAAACTGTTCTATCGTACTCGAAAATATTTGACGTTTAACTAAGTGGTTCCTTGTTCCGATTTGTTAAGAAAACCTACACTGGTGATCATGCAGCCATCTGTACAGGATCACGCATCTAATTAACACGAAAAACTAGATATATTCTAAACTTGACTGCCTCGGTAGCGCAGTGGTACTGTACGCGACCGCCGCGCATGAGGTCCCAGCTTGAAACAAATATATTATTTGTGTAATCCACAATCAACTATCGCAATATCATAAAATGGCAGTCGTTAAGCCAAGTTGAAGGCCTTATGGGCGGCTTAAAAAATTTCAACAGCAGGTGCCAAAGCCTGCGCCTGTCCATTTCTTTACGTGGGACAAAAATTCATACGGTGAAATGTGGGCGTTTACTATGCCTCTGCCTACCGCTTCGGGGATAAAGGCGTGACAATATGTATGTATGTATGATCCACAAATGTTGGTTCCGGAGTTTGGGTGTTTTCTATATGTATAATATGTATGTAGTATTTAGAAATATTGTACAAGTATGTATATCAGATGTGTAGATCTCATAGTACAAGCTTATAGCTTAGTATGGGCTAGATGGCGCTGTGTAAAAAAGTGTCCCACAATATTTATTTATTATTATTTATTTATTTACTTTACGAGATTTAAGATAAAAACGTATTAATGTCTGATTTTTGCTTACATTACTTCTGTACAATATTCACTTCACTTCTAGCTTTTTGTGCTATGATATACAACAGAAAACGTTCACTTACTGTTGCGTCTGAACACAAACTCGGAAGTACGATTTAAGTAGTAGGTAATGATAAATCCGTCATCGTACGAACGAAGCTGGTATTGGATTTGGTGTATAAAAAACGGTAAAGGTCGTTTAGCAAATATGTAACTTAGCTTTTGTTCCGAATGAAATGGAATTTCATTAAAATTTTTAGTCTTGCGTCATCATAATCATGACTTCTAGAAGCATTTGGACACGGAGTAAATTTAGTACTTAGTACACTTTATACATATGAATTTCTCACTGATAAGAAGAACAATAAAGAGATAGTCACTTGTTTGTGTAGCAACTTCATAACTTCACTTCTCTGTGTCTCTTTCCATAGTTAGCAGCTTTACTTCCCTCTGCATTCCCACCTCCCTGCTTACTCTTCCAAATGGTTCACATGTAACTATCTTTTCGACATTTCTCTTTCTTTCTCAAATTTGTGATAAACTATAGATATTACTGAATGATATTTCATATTCATATGAAATGATAATTCACATACCTCTTGGAGGTAGAATAGAAGGACTACTATTAATATGTAATGAACACCTTAATGTACTCTATTTCAAGTGAATAAATTTCATTTCCATTTATCTGTAACTAAGTGACTGGCTTCGCCCGTGACGTACTTTGATCTCCTAATCGCTTCAATTTAATTCCGTCGTTTATGATATAAAATTTTGCTAGATTTATTGCCTTTTATGATTACTGCTCCACTCTCCAGGGCAGTAGCGTGATAATATATAACTTTCCTCGAGAAATTGGCTACTCAACACAAGTTTCTGAGATTAGCGCGTTCAGCCGAACAAACAAACTCTTCAGCTCAGGCTCCCTTATCAAACCGATAATGGATATAATTCTTCTTCTATTTTCAAAGTGATCAAGATTCTAATTTTCTTTTTATATTCAGTTCAAAACTTCTAATTTCGTAGAACAATATTTCATTGTTATGAAAAGTTACTACTTTCACAGTACGTACATACTGAATGTATCTCGTCAAATTTGTTACCAAAGGCGAGACAAAAATGATGAAGACATTTTAGACTTTTTAACAAGATAATCGGTATTATAACCACTTTCCACAAGCTCATTTGTCACAAAATAAGTAGAAGCTATAATCAGTCAGTTCTGCACTTATTGGGACAATGATCTGGTTTATTTATGAAACAGTACTTTATTCACTGGAAGACCTCGACCCCAACGATCACTTTCATACACACTAAAGTAATAAATTACCAGCATTGGTAAAACTGTTTATGGATTATTGCGCTCATCTTCGTGTTCAAATTCAGACAAGGTACATTTATATGTACGTTAAAATAATTACTAATGAGGAAAAGAAATGTGTGTTACATTTTTACACTAATGGGAAGGTCACGTTGTCTTTGAGTGTTGTAGGTCATATTATTATGTGAACTCTGTTCAAATTGCAAAAGTTATATTATACCAATATTTACCAAAACTTGCAAATATCGTGTGTCCGAGCTTTCAAAGTTTTTGCTGCGTAAACGCGAAAATTTTACAAAAATAATGTATGGTAAAATGGTTCCTTTCAAAAAGTTCTATAAAAATGTCTACGAGAGCATATTATCTATCTTATAAGAATAACTCATCGCAATCATGTTAATATATTTTAAAATTTTGGTGTACTTTATGTATTTTTAAGTCTTTTAATAATTATAATTCTAGTCCTAATGCCTTAATAAATACTCATAATATTCTATATAAGAAAGTAAAGACATGTAAGACTGATTATATCAAATCAATAACTCTACCACATGACACTGGATTAAATTTAAGACACAATGATTACCAAGAGAATAACAACCTTAAATAAATAGAAGTAAAGATAGTTTTTACATGATTATTGATTTGCGATACATGATGGTGAAAGCCCGTCTATCTGCCCTTGCGATCTGGCTCTTAAAGCTCATACCTTTAAGAATTCCTCACATTTAATAACCCAATTCTATGAATCATCACCATTAGTGTTAGAGCGAACTTTTTCGATATAACCTTACTAGTACAGATATAGATAGATCGCACGCATAGGTCCGATAGAGGCTTTATTCCTCGTACGCTTAGATTGTGGAATGAACTCTCCCTGCCTGGGTTTTCCCGAACGTCTACAGTATGGGATTCTTCAAAAGGGGTCTTAGAAGGTTTATGGGTCGGCAGCGCGTTTTGGTGCTGCAAACGTCCATAGGCTACGGTGACCACTTTCCATCAGGTGGGCCGTTTGCTTATCTGCCACCTCAGTGGTATAAAAAAGATACAGTACGAAGTAATAAATAACTATTTATTAAACGGAATTTTAATGACTTCGCATCAAATTTAGTAATTAGTGTGGCAGCGTCTGCAGAATGCATAAGCGGGGCAGCAACTGCATTCCGACTAGAACTCATATTGCGCTCACATCACAGGCAATTCTTTTTTTATTAGAAAGTTTCAATAGTATAGAGTTGTGAAGAGGGGAGGGGTCGTTGTCTGACAACGCTCCTATACTGTCCTTTAAAACGTGGGATACGTAATACTGATTAGCATTGAAGTTGTTACAGCATCGCTGTATCATTGAACCTTATAACATTTTATACTAAAACAAAAAAAAAACAAACAAAACAAACAACCGTTTGACACAAACGGTACATTTATTTAATAATCTATAGTTATATATGAACCTGAAGAGTTTGTTTGTTTTGTATGACCGCGCTAATCTCATAAACCACTGGTTGAAAGATTTATAAACGTCAGGATTAAATAGGTGTAACGGAAGTTCGAAGTATGTCGCGGGCAAAGCTAGCTAGGGTTCAACTAGTAAGACACAAAAATTGAGACTGCAAGCAAAGTTTTTATTTTTTAAAACATCACATAGGCACACTCTCTAATGCGACATTATAGTATCTACTAAATTTCAATCACACATTATACTCCTACATATTTATTTAAGTATAATTATTCTGACTTAAAACTATAAGTCACCCTTGCCAATTATCAACGTTTTGCTTATTTTATTAATTATTGTATTGTTGTATTAATATTGTGGGACACTGTAGAGAGAGTTGATTTGAAAACTTTAGTCTAGTGTGCAATAATGCTACGGATGCTAATAGGATGGTTAAAACCCTTTGACATTTAGTTAGTATCACCATTTCAGACGCACATGGATATTGCAGAAGAACGCATATTTGCTTTTCATATTTTATTCATCCACGAGAACTCAATTTTTTTCAAGTATAAATGAATAAACGAGTATGCTATTGTGTACACAATTGTGTGATGACGCAAATTTATCATCAAAGCATCGATTGTGCAAAATAAGTTGTTTTTAATAATTTACATAAGTAATATTAACTTTTGTAGGTACAATATTCTTCATGACCACACGTTGCAAACCATTTTCATTCAAATATCACCTGCATTAAAGAAATTGAAATTCAAGCTGAAAAAATGTTGGCAATCCTACATCGAAAATATAGGTCAAGAACTGCCTAAAACACGTCTAGAAAAAAAAATATTTTACGAGACACAAATACACTAGACCTAGAGCCGCCTTGTGCTTAATTACGTTACGAAATGTATTTTAGATACAACAAAAAGAATATTTCAATGGAAATCAACGCATTCTGATAAATAGGTATAGAATTATAGATGGTTACAGAACTATTTTACCGTCAAGTAAACTTTATAACGAACATCAACGTCAATGATGGATTTCATATGATCATATCCTAGACATAGATAGAAGCGCTCGTGGTCCCGCGGTCTCAGTGTTCTGTAAACGATCACTGAGTTACGCAACTTTCACTATGGCTGGTCCTCGGATGGGTGACCACTTTGTGGCATTTACATTTGCGAGCGTTTCCGTGCTTCGGAAGGCACGTTAAGCCGTTGGTCCCGGTTGCCAGTAAAATGGCAGTCGTTAAGCCTGGTTGAGGGCCTTATGGGCAGCTTGAAAAAGTTCAACAGCAGGTAGCCACAACCTGCGTCTGTCCATTTCAACACGGCAATGGGCTCACCACCTTTTACGTGGGACAGGAATCCACACGGTGAAAAGTGGGCATATAATAGGCCTCTGCCACCCCTTCAGGGATAAGGCGTGATGGATATATATATATATATATATATATATATATATATATATATATCCTAGACATGAAAATTCCAGACTGATATTTTTAGTTCTATCGTAGATATCTGTGACGCTCAGGTCACGTGAGAAATACCTATAACATTAAATTCAGGTTAGGAACTGGAGTGAAATATCTAGGTGCGGCATTCATTAGACACAATCAAAAGAAGCACTTATCGTAATTATAATCTAATCTGTGAATCAAAGTGCACTTTAATGAAATCACATGGCTTATCTATTGATACAGTTATCTGCAATTCAGTGGTAATTTTTTTTCTGGATAAGACATAAATCTGGATATGCTTGGGAATAGTTATAAATTATATAATCTCACTTGATCAAGGACAGGAAGGGAAAATGAAGCTTAAACTCGACACTTGGAGCAACAGGGCACCGACACAGATTACAATACAACCTATAAATCTTACGAATGGTATAGGTGCATTTGACACCTTGACAATGTTGTTTAAAAGAGTTTTGAACTTATAACTTACTAGATATCCTCGTTTGCTGTCTTGCTGTCCACATCATGGAAGCGATGCAGCAACACTCTTGATTGATTGAATTTTTAAAGTAAAAAAAATTAACAATTAAGTAGTAAGTTAGGCTGCACTTGTGGAGGGAATTTTGATCAATATAGGTTCACCCTCCTTTTATAGAATCGATGGATGGGAAACGAGACAATAAACTGAATAAAGACTAAATAAATTTACATGGTACGAGCTGGTGCGGTACCATGACCTTGGTATGTTCGTGTACAAAATGAACCACAAGGAAATCGATGGGCGTATACTTAGTAAATAAACAGAGTTTGCTACTAATTTAAGGTACAGTACAATTAGAATTTTTAAAATAGCAAGTTAGTTCTCGAGCATATTTCTAAGTTATCCAATTGCCTACTTTATTATCGTTCTACGATTAATACGATGGATTGCCGCCAGTATATGCAATCTTCAGATTTCTATTATTATCTTAAAATTAAAGATGACCTAAAACAAATGTAATTTATAACCATTATCTTTATAACTTCTGCCTGTCAAGTTTCTCATGAGTCCTGAGCATCAGAGATTTGCTACGATATCCCCTTGCCCAA
The DNA here is from genome assembly GCA_948477245.1 of Thumatha senex. Taxonomy (NCBI): domain Eukaryota; kingdom Metazoa; phylum Arthropoda; class Insecta; order Lepidoptera; family Erebidae; genus Thumatha; species Thumatha senex. The sequence continues at coordinate 6,122,832 of OX419728.1, forward strand.
TTCTGCATTACAAATGCATTGTTGCATCATGATGAACATCGGACTCAGTCTCTTCTAATGCCTTAATTTACAAATTGATGAGCAGTGGACAGCTAACGGGAAAGGCTCGGAAAAATCATGCTTAGCAGAAGACGCACTGGGCGCTAGGCAACGCGCACGATATTGTGTCACTATGAGTATGGAGTGTTAGGCGAGGTGTTTCGGAAATTGTATCAATACAGGCAGAAGTAAAGGTATACAAATAATTGCATCACAGTTTAGCGATCTCCTATGGGAGCATAAAATATGGCCAAATAAGAAAAAGACCTTGCTGGTGAACTCTTGCCACTAGGAGATATTCTGTTATTTTGGTACAAAAAGCAATATTTGGTAAGATTTAGGGTTAGGCGGCATCCGCAATACGATACCACAACACCGGCGACGTAGTTTATGGTAATCTTTATTTATTGCAAATAAGGATCGTGTTTACACAGATTACAAGGTATGCCGTTCAAGTAATAACACATCGAAGTATTATCATACTGGCACCCTGGTTATAAATATCCATAAAGATTGTAATTACTGTTTTTCAATGAAATCTAATCAAATTAATTAGCAACATTAAGTAGCAATGCTTTCGGTAGATTGAGGGCGTATCCTCAGCAGTTCCTTTATTTGAAATATTGTCTGGATCCATCGACTATCCAGTTTCCTAATTTAGTTCAGTTCCACCTATACGAGGGCTGCACTAAAAGTATCGGGAATGGAACATTTCCACTGTTCCTGTCACATTAAAATCTTTTTAATTGAAAACTCCCTGGTTTTAAAAATCGAATACCATTTATTTATTTTAAAAAAGATTCTCGGTCTTGTCACAAGGTTTTGTTAAACTTGTTTAGTCGTTGAGAAAATGGAATTGACTTGAGAAAATTCAAGAGCAATGATTTATTATGACTTTCGAAGTGGTTTAACACAAAAACAGTGTGTTGACCGGATGATTTTTGCATTTGGTGATGAAGCCCCATCCAAAACCACAATTTATCGCTGGTTTGCTGAATTTCAACGTGGACGTGTCAAGATCAGTGATGATCCCCGTCAAGATCGTCCAAAAACTGCAGTCACCCAAGAAAACGTTATCAAAAAATCAAAATCAAATTCAGACAAGTTTAGACATTGGCATGAGTCAAATACAAATAATCTTGCATGAACAATTAGGTGTAAAAAAGTTGTTTTCCCGATGGATACCGCATTCGCTCTGTGAAGAGCAAAAAGCGGCTCGCGTTACTTGGTGCGTCAGAACTCTCGAAAGATTCCACGCAGGATCCTCAAATGCTGTATACAACATCGTGACGGTGACGGATCCTGGATATACGCGTACGAACCCGAAACAAAAAACCAGTCACGAGTTTGGGTGTTCGAAAATGAGTTAAAGCCAACAAATATTGTTCGTTCACGGAGTGTTGCAAAAAAAATGGTGGCCACGTTTGTCTCCAAAACCGGCCATGTTGCGACTATTCCTCTTGAGGGACAAAGAACGGTTAATGCAGAATGGTATGCTAGCATTTGTTTGCCACAGGTCGTTTCGTTCAACTCCATAAAGAGAACTGCAACCGCCGCATCATCCTCCATCACGACAATGCGAGTTCTTACACCGTGCACAGAACAAAAGAGTTTTTAGAGCAAGAAAACATAGAATTATTAGACCATCCGCCGTACAGCCCCGACCTAAGCCCGAATGATTTCTATACTTTCCCTAAAATAAAGAATAAATTGCGTGGTCAGAGATTTTCATCACCTGAAGAAGCTGTGGACGCCTACAAAACGGCCATTTTGGATACCCCAACTTCCGAATGGAATGGTTGCTTCAATGATTGGTTCCATCGTATGGAAAAATGTGTCAAATTTCGTGCAGAATACTTCGAAAAGCAATAAATACATTTTTAAATAGTAATGTTGTGTCACTTCCTTGATTCCCGAAATTTTCAGTGCCGCCCTCGTAACATAACCGTTAAATATGGCTGGAAGGATAGAATAAAGACTATAATCTATGTATAAAGAAGGTGGGCGTTTATTAGTCACGAAAGTCACACATCATCAAAACAACATCTTTACCAGCCCAAAGTTGAGACTCCGAAACCTAACAGACAACGGACCTATGAGCTACTAAAAAGGAATAGATGATGACAATAAAGCGCAAACCAAACATTAGTTATTTTAACAGCCACCTTTAACTTTCAAACCGATGATACCAGTTATATAGCTTTTAACTATTTACAACTAGCCAACGTTATGGTTAATATCAGCTTTCACCTATACATGCCGAGTTGTTGTATAATTAATTTCATAAACAACTAAATATTATAAATCAATGAAATAAGTAACTTGGTAATGTGGAATTATTAATTACATTACCTAAATGTAGTAAGTAGAACACACCATTTTCCTGTGAACGGAATTAACCTACCTACCTACTACTACTATGTAATTTTTTTGGAAGTTATACTTCGATTGTATACTTGAGTTAGGAAAAACAACACCATACACAGTCACGAAAAACCAACACCATGAAGTTAGCTGATAAGCTTTTCCATGACTACTTATAACTACATTCAACGTAGTTTTCGAACACCTGCTAGCTAGCTATAGTCAACCTTTTTAGTATTTTCTACAAACGTAGGAAATTATATTTATTTATATATCTATCACGTCTTATCCCCGAAGGGGTGGCAGAGGCATATTTATTATATGCCCACTTTTCACCATGTGCATTCCTGTCCCTCGTAATATGTGGTGAGCCCATTACCGTGTTGAAATAGACAGACACAGGTTGTTGCTACCTGCTGTTGAAATTTTTAAGCCGCCCATAATGCCTTCAACTTGACTTAACGACTGCTATTGACATTGGCAACCGGGACCAACGGCTTAACGTGCCTTCCGAAGCACGGAACTGGGGTGGGTCTAAAGGGCCGAATGATTTAATAAAATGTGTCTATTTTAGATGTTAAATTTGGAAGAAATTTTGAACCTGTTGCCTTTTTAGTAAGGTGGTAACAAAAAGGCTAAAAGGTCTTATGTGCTAGACACTCATTAGCACGACCAATTAAAGTCCTGGTAGTCTCGGACTGGTAGGAAAGACGAAAAAAAATTTAAAAAAAAGATTTTTGTCTTGTTACGCCAAAGAAGAATAACTTCAAACGCGTATACATAAGTACACGCTCACTTTTTTCCTTTAAGCAGGACATCTTCTCTGCTCTGTCTACTGTCTGTGTTGTGAGTGATGTGCATTTACAGAATCAACAAGTGCCTAACACAAATTCGGGATGATGTATCATTCGATGTCACCAGAAATGTGGATATCACCTAGATATTTTCCATGGTTGGAGTGTTGGTTTAAGTTATCGCATATTTGAAAGTGAATTACTTTAGTTAGTCGTTCTTAAATCAATTAATGACGTCTGATTCATCAGGGCGTTATAAATGAACAATCATGTGGTTTGTTGCTTAGATGCTGGTAATGACAATTTAAAATATTCCACGCCCTCTTCATCATCATCTACGCTCTACGCAACCAACAAGTTCAATTTGAAGAATTTCGAATATGATATCAGTTACAACAGAAATTTTGTTTCGAATTAAGACTAAGTCCTATTTGCAGTATAATATTATAGTTTTGATCACGACATTCAACAAATTCCTATATTGTGAGCGACAATCACTCGTAAATTAAAACTAGACTAGTGCATATTTCTGGTTGATAAGTCTAATTATCTTTACGAACTGTTTGTAAAATACAGAGGCTCATATTTTACTATCACTTTACATAAATCATGATCAATAATACAACAGTTTAAAAATTTTAAAATGTAATACAAATTATATTGCAATAAGAAATTGGAATTAATATTAATTGTAACAATAATACACTTTTTAACCCTATTAGACGCCACTGTATCACACATAAGAATGCACGCGTCGGCTGTATGGTGAAATTGATGCAATCTCGTCCCTTGCTTTCTTTCACATGCCCTTTTTTCAATTTTCACCAATTTCCTTGGATGGTTTTCTTTTAACGGGTTCTTTTAAAGTTGCAAGCGTTTATAGGCAACTAACAAAATTTGGTTATCCGTAAACGCAATTTTCCACGAAAATAAGATATTTTTCGGGGATCACATGTAAATTAAAAATCATATGACACCATTATTTTCTATTGACATGAAAGAAGTACAGACAACCTCATCTTCACATAATTATATGGTTACATCACTGGTATTGATTCAATAGCTCACATATGTCCACATAATCATTGGTTTGCAAGTTGTAAAAAGCCATACAGAAAGTGTACATCAAGGCAGTGAAATGATAATCTAATCTTGGTAAGTATGCAGTTTAGTCCCAAAGGTGAATGTGAATTTTACCGATAGGTATGTTATAAATGTCGGTTTGTTGGCAGTTTATTCGACGTACATTCGCTAAAAATAGACTTCAATAGCGAAACTAACTACAAACTTTCTATTTATAAATAGCTATATCAGTTTTTAGGCTTGACCGGCAGCTCGTCGAAGGAGAGGGGAGGAGACGGTGCCAATGAACTTGGCGATGCCGCCGGGAAAGCAATGCAGCCTCGCGCCACTAGGTCATACAGGTACTGTCGCGGAACGAGCGTTACCCGAACATCTTTGTGAACACCATAATTTCATAACTGCTCCGTACCAAACAACTACCACGTAATTTAGCAGCATTCAGCATTATTTACTGCGTGAAGTTTCATTGGGTAATACAGCCAATAAAGCGTAGCTTTTGAATTGCAAATGCGTTTTGCAAAATACAACGTGTTAGTAGATATATTCCCACGTCTATTAGTTTTAAATGCGAAGCTCGATCGAGTACATAGTTGCGGGTTAGATCGAGTCAAGTACCTCTCGCAATAATTTAAGCTCGGTCAACTGATTTTAAGCTCGAATAAATACTTTATCGCAATTGTAACGCAATAAATTCTGTAAGAATGATACTTGCATTCATTTTGACTGGCAATGTGCCATTCTGAGGACGTTTCCGGCAAGCTCCGGCTACGGCCGATTCGTTCTGGCGCGGTGACTGTATTACAATTGCAAGTGACGAAATTCTGTCATGCGTCATTTTAAAACATACTTGTTTACTAAAACAAAAAAACTGCAATCGTTATTCTATTAGTATACGAATAGCTTTACTATAATTTTAAATATAAAGGATCAAGAAATACTACATATAGAAACAATCTTGCAGTTCACCCATAGTCGACTACTAAGGATCAGCATTTGCAGGTTTTCTATAACAAGCCTTCCTGCGACATTAAGAATTTATCAGTAAATAAATTGAATTAATCAGCGGCAAACTTTGCCAAAAACCTATTACGGGGTTAACGGCACGGCTGGAAATGATCTGCTACCTACATAACTATAAAATATAATATATAAAAAAATTATAGGCTACTTACTCCATCAACATTAAACTAACTTTAAGGAATATGTTTGTAATATTTTTTCGGCGATTTGTTTGCATTTATTATTAATTAAGTATTTCTTAAGATTCTTAAGATGAAGAGTAGAAGCGTGCACGTCGCCATCCCTGCCAGCTACGGCTGCAATTCTACTCCAACACGAGTGCCACCAGGGCGATTGATGCTAGGGCGTGCCCCTGAGGCGACGCGCACCAGTTCGTCCCCGCTGGTGCGAAAAGTGTGTGCCAGAGCGGCGTAGGGGACCGCCACCCTACACGCGCGGCCCGACACGGCGGGAAGTGGAGGATGGAGTGCAGGGTAGCTGCGTGGAATGTTAGGGGAGGAATGACAGATAAGATGAATGAGTTGATTGATGTTATGAATGAGAGTAAGTTAGATGCAGTGTGCTTGACAGAGACCAAGCGCAAGGGCAGCGAAGTCTTGGAGCTCTCGGGTGGGATGCTCGCGCTTTGGTCTGGAGTACCAGAGAGCGAGTATGGCAGTCGGGGGGTTGGAATTTTGCTGTCCTCGCGATTGGCCTCCGGTATGTATGAGTACAAACTGGTAGGTCCTAGAATCCTCTGGATCCGTGTAAAACTTGGTTTGACGAAGATTTTCCTGGTAGCTGCTTACGCGCCAGTATCTTCGTCGAACGCGAGTGAGCTAGAGGATTTCTGGGAGAGTATGAGAGAAGCTCTAAATGTGATAGAAGGAAATGAAAGACTTATAGTATGTGGAGACTTGAATGGATGGGTGGGTACCGCTCGCGATGGTTTTGAGTCGGTACTCGGGAAGTATGGGGATAAAAGGGTGAACGACGATGGCAAGCTAATACTGGCATTTTGTAAGGAAAAGGATTTGTTTGTGGCGAACACAATGTTCAACCACAAACAAATTCATATGTATACGAGGAGATGTAAGTCAAAGAGAAGCAAGATAGATCTATTCCTAATGGAAAGTCGGCTCCGTAAACAGGTGATGGACACAAGGGTTTATCGAGGCGGGATCAGACCACTACCTAGTCATAACTAGGATTAGGGGTCTGTTCGCGGGTTGGCGTCATCGTACCGAGTGTCCTGAGCTTGAGCCGACTTATAGTATCAAAAGCTGGAAGCTGCAGGATGCATCCATTAGGGATAAATATAATGAAAGGGTAGCCGAAAAGCTTGGCGACGTCAATGTAAGCAGTGAGAATGTGGAAAGTGTATGGCAGAACCTTAGGGATAGTATGATAAATGCCGCTGTGGAAGTGTGTAGAGAAACGAAAAGAGGCAGTAGTAATAAGCGTGATGCATGGTGGAATGAGGAAGTGAAAGAAGCAGTTCGAATGAAGAAGAAAGCATGGCTAGACTACTTAGCCTCGCGAAATGATTTTAATATGAAAGAGAGATACAAGCTGCAGAAAGTTAACACGAAGGCACTGATAGAAGAAGCTCGTGAAAGGTGCAGAATGAAAGCGGATGAAAGGTTGTCGTCCAATTTCCGGGATAATGCCAAGCTCTTCTGGAAAGAGGTAGGCAAGACCCGGAGTTGTTCGGCAACCTGCAGTATGAATAAAGTGCTTAGTGTTAACAATGACGTCCTAACAGACCAAACTGACGTCCTGCAGAGATGGAGTGAATATTATGGAAAGATGTATGCAAGAAAAGACAGAGATGCCACATCGGGAAGTGGAGCTCACTTCGATGCTCCGGATCCCGATGTCATTGAAGTCATTAGTATGGAAGAAATAGAACAAGCGATAAGAAGTATGAAATGTGGTAAGGCTGCGGGAAAAGACAGAGTTACTGCTGAGATGATCAAGTACGGTGGGTCGCGTGTCTGGGACACACTATGTCTGTTATGCAACTTGTGCTGGCGGACCGGTGAGGTCCCGGATGACTGGCGAGTAGCAGTTGTAGTACCTATTTACAAAGGGAAAGGCTCGCGCCTAAACTGCTCCAGCTACAGGGCGATCAGCTTGGTCAGCTTAGCTAGTAAGGTGTATGCAAAGGTTATAACGGCACGAATACAAGAAAAGTCTGAAAGGTATTTATGGGAGACTCAATGTGGATTCCGACGTGGAAGAGGTTGCATGGATCAAGTGTTTTCTCTCCGCATGATCGCGGAAAAGTTTCTGGCTGTTAGCCAGAAGGTTTTCTGCGCTTTTGTGGATCTAGAGAAAGCATTTGATAACGTTGTGAAAGAAACGCTGTGGGACTTGCTGCCCGGATATGGTGTAGACGGCTCGCTACTGCGGGCAATACAGTCGCTTTATAGGGACTGTAAGGCTTGCGTGCGAGTAGGGGGGGATGTGTCACCTCTTTTTGATGTCTGTACAGTCGTCAAACAGGGATGTGTCATGTCCGCCTGGCTGTTCATAGTGTATCTGGACAGTTGCCTGCAGAAGTTGAAAGATTTTAATATGGGTGTGAATTTGGGTGACTACAGTAAACTGTCTGCTGTACGCTGATGATGCGGTGCTCATGGCCTCATCAGAAGCCGACCTTCAGGCATTAGTCACTAATATGAAAGAGGATTGTGAAAGTAAGGGTCTTCGCTTGAATGCAAGTAAAACTAAGGTTCTAGTATTTGAAAGAGGTGACGTAAGAACTAAATGCGAGATTAGGGTAAACCAGGAACGTCTAGAGCAAGTGAATGAAATTGTGTATTTAGGAAGTATGTTTAGCGCGGATGGATGATGTGATTCGGATGCAGAACGGCGAGTAGCTGTCGGAAACAAAGTTAACGGTGCTTTGTCCCAGTTAGTAAAGCGACAAAGCATCGTAAAAGAAGCACACATGGCGATTCATAACGCAGTGCTAGTGCCAACTTTGCTTTACGGTAGTGAAACCTGGGTATGTCAGCAGATGCATGAAAGTAAATTGAATGCTGTGGAGATGCGATCACTTCGAAAATTGTGCGGCGTTACCTAGACCGACCGAATACGTAACGAAGTGATACGCAATAGGGCAGGTTTGAATGAAAGTGTCAGAACGGCGAGTAGCTGTCGGAAACAAAGTTAACGGTGCTTTGTCCCAGTTAGTAAAGCGACAAAGCATCGTAAAAGAAGCACACATGGCGATTCATAACGCAGTGCTAGTGCCAACTTTGCTTTACGGTAGTGAAACCTGGGTATGTCAGCAGATGCATGAAAGTAAATTGAATGCTGTGGAGATGCGATCACTTCGAAAATTGTGCGGCGTTACCTAGACCGACCGAATACGTAACGAAGTGATACGCAATAGGGCAGGTTTGAATGAAAGTGTCAGCGTTAAGCTGGAAAAGGGCGTGCTCCGTTGGTTTGGACACGTCCAACGAATGAGTGAGGAACGACGAAGAATATATATTGTTCAAAAGTAGAGGGTAGAAGGAGTCAGGGTAGGCCGAGACTTACATATGAAGACCACGTGAGCAGATTGCTCAAAAACGGAAAGGTTAAAAGCACTCGGATACCCAGACTTGCGTGTATAAAGCGATTGATGAATCTCGAAGAAGCGAAAGAAGTATGTATGGATCGCGAAGCCTGGCGATCTGCCCTCTCTGACTACCCCGTCAGGGATACAGCGTGAAGATAGTTAGTTAGTTTTTTTTACGTTTCTTAAGTGCCATTGAAATAGTGTATTCAAAATAAAGCATTTAAAGTTTGTCAATTAACGTTAATTTTGTTCATTAAAAGTGTTTCAAAGGTTGTTTCAAGCCCTAGTTAGTAGATAGACCGCCTACTTAGAGCCCTTAATTTTATTGGAAACCATGTCTAATTTCCTACCCGTGGCTTGTAATGTAATACTAATCCATGAGTGACTGCTGAATTCTATTCACGATTATAATTAGTATAATAAATGGCATCTCATTTACCGAAACATTGAGCTAATGGCGGAATAGGCATGGGTTTCAGGTATTTGCTTGACATACTCGAATGTCTACACCAAAGTTCAGCGACATATTTCTAGTCCATCATCATTCGATTGGTACATATGCCTACCCAAAGATCGCCACAACACATTACGTTTTAAAGTTAAACAGGCTAGAAACAGCAGACTAGCTACATTTAGCATCGGCGACAGGCGATTTTGCGACTATTCCATGCTGCATCACGTTTTGGTGACTTTACGTTCGGACGCAACATCGGAATCGCGCGTTTTGGCGACTACTCCGATGTTGCAATTCACTATTTTCACAACTTTCCGCGTTCTAACGCAGTATCGGAGTTTAACGGGTGCGGTTGATCGATGCATTTAGCTATTAAAAAGTGACAAAATTGTCGGTCGGCGATGCTAAAAGTCGCTAGTCTGAGGTGTCTATATTCCAAAGAAAACGAATAAAAGAAATTCTCAATTATAAAGTACAGACTAAAAACAGTGTAGGTTCTATATCTCCAAATATGGTTAATTTTCTTGAACAACTAGAAATATTACGTATGGTTACTACAATTTACACTTTAAATGAAACTGTAGAAAAAATTCTATAGGCACATTCATACTCTTAAATGACGATTAAAATATAGTGAATTTCAACTTGTTTCCGTACGGTTCGGGTAGTTCAGTGGCTAGAACATTGCTCTGGTTAGGCAAAGGTCACGGGTTCAATCCGCCCAGTTTTGAACCAAGTTGTCGTTTTTTACTTAGATGAAAATTTAGATTGAAGATATTGAAAATTTATGCGTAGGGCATTCTATAAACGATACTGTAGCCAATATGGTAATTTTAAAATTTTCTGTCCGTATCAAGAAAAAGCATAACGTAGAACCTACGTTTAAAATTATAAATTGACTCAATTTATAATTTTTAATTAAATTCAGCATGATCTGAGTTTATACTCCGAGGTAGGCTTTAGGATACTTTGGCTTTGGGATACTACTGCGCGTTTCCTTGAAGAGGGGAAATAAAAGACAAAGTGATATATGATATATATATATGATATGGTTCGATCACATTCTCTTTTTTGTTGTTTTACTTTATTAATTTTTTTCGTTATACTTTAAGAAATTTTTTTAATTATATAAATATTCCTAAAAATTTCACAGTTTATTTTGTAATTTTGAAATTAGATAAATCTCAACTCATTATACTTGAAATTAAAGAGTTCCTTTGAATTTAAACTTGCGTGGTTGCTGAATCATAGCAGAGACTCTCTAAAATAAATTAGAACATGCCAAAAAAGTCAAATACAATAATCAGATATCCAGCCACCCGTATGGAGTAATCTAGATAGAAGACATTTCCTTGAGTTAATTTCACGTGGCAGAAAATCGTTTGTCACGTCAGCTAGTAATATAATGAGTTGATGTCTATAAAATGTCCATTGTCAAGTTTATAATGTTTCAAAACAAATAAAGATAACCGTTTATAATTAGAAATATTGTGTAGTACAGAGGTCAATACGCATCGGGGTCACCATTTCCAACGATTCGGTCCCACGTCACAATAAACACTACTTTACTATCAGATTATTGAACCTCAAATACATTGGTAATACGGTCTGGTTTTGAGGGTACCATCCCACCTTAATCCCCAAAACTCTAAGCTCAAAATTCACCGTATGCATTTTTTCTTCCACGTAGCTGGTGGTGAGCCCATTGCCGTGTTGAAATGGGATAGGTGCAGGTTGTGGTCACCTGCTATCGATATATTTTAAGTCAACCCATCAGGCCTTCCTTGACTAAATGACTGCCATGTTATTGGCAACCATCACTTGATCATTTTGATTTGCCTGATTTTGAAACAAATAAAGAACCAATTGCTTAACGGGTCTTTTAAAGCACGAAAACGCTTATAACTCGAAAAGTTACAAAGTGGTCACCCACTTTTGAGGACCAGTCAGACAAAACATTAAACATGCTCCAATTTGTTACGAAAAAGAAACTAAAATTTCAGTGCAATATTTTATAGTGAAATAGCCAACTAAGTATATACCTAGTGTGCTAATGACTTCAAAATTATGTCTCTAGCGGGCGGGAAGTCAGTGACCGCGTCCATCCGTTTGATAATATGAGAGCGGAATTTTGAAAATTAGGTATAATGCTTTTGACTATACGAATATTATAAAAAAGAAAGATTTGTAAGTTTGTTTATAATGAATAGTGTTATTTTTAAACTTTCGCGGTTTATACTCATATTTTACATACTACTCGGGACTTCATTCATGAGTGTTGTGTGTCGCCGGCCTTATCCTGCATTATAATAATAATGGAGGGTAGCTACAAACAAAAGTAAATCCATGCATACTCTCGGCCCTCACCATCAGTCCAGCCGCGACCACGGGCGCTGCAACGCGCTCGAAACGTCGGTGAATGTAAGTACAAAATTGTTTCGCGTGAAGTCCCGAGTAGTATATAAAATATAATGAATAGGCTCAGAAATTACTGGGTCGATTTTAAAATTCACCATTAGAAAACTACATTCTTAGTGAGTAAACATATTGGTTTTCGAAATGTTTAGGGTTCCGTCGGAAATCTCGAATACGAAAACTTCACCACGCGGGCGAAGCTGCGGGCATCAGCTAGTATGAAATATAATTGTTATTTTTAATTAGGTAATTGCTATCTGTCAGTGCGGTGTAGAGGTACATCACAGAGAGGCTAAAAGGGCCATCCCAGTCAACCTTAGCTGCTAGTTATCTGGCCTAGGAGAGAAACGATGCGATAGTAATTTAGTAATAGTAATTTTAACAAAAGACACCAAAGCCGAAATAGCAAATAGAATCTGTTTTTCCTTTTCTAAAATGTAGAATCAGTGCCCAGAAATGTGAAAAACGTTAGATAGAAATATTTAAAGAGCGTAAATGACTCGAGGTCCAAACCTTTTTTTTAAGTTTTACGGTAATAACAAGCCCCGTGATATCCTGGTTTTACCTCCCAAACCTAGGAGACAGAAACTCAGGTCTCGAGGAAGACTCTAGCTATTCCTCCATTACGCCTGTATCTTCTTCCTCAGTTAAAACTACATCGAACCAGATAATATTTTTAAAAAATGAAAGAAGCTCGGTAACTTGACACTGTCCCGACAAATTTGATTATAATTTTAATGCTTGTCTGTCGCACTTGACAGTTGTTAAATTACATAAGTAATAAGAATTGCGTAAGGTAAATACAAGTACCCACATTTTAGAAGACGATCAATAGCTGCAGTTTGTACAGTTTTTAGCGGAGTAACACTTGAGTGTTTGATTTACTAAACGATTTGGTGGATAGATAATCGGTTTGTTTAATTAAATTGTTGAATTTGAGGTCACGACGCTAATTAGATGGCGTGGAAGTATGTATAGAATGTACGTGAGATCCACTGACTTCCATCGGGCTCTTTACTGATTTAATTGTTCGCACGAAACTATTTATGCTGCTGTGCGGCATCCATTTATTAACAACCAAGTATCATAGCTAGAACATTATGAGAATTATGGCTCATTTATATACATTAAGACGGCGATTATCAAAAGCATAATCGACAGAGAAATCTACACAATTTTTTTTCTTACTGTCTTATTTTTATACGGTGGGAGTTTATTTTAATTGCAATCAATTACTATCTTATCGATATTCACAATTGTTAAAAGTTAACATCACTCAAATGGTTCGTTGAGCTGGTGTTATCATTGGACATTATCAGTCAACCAACTTTAACAGAAATGATTATGATTTAGTATTGAAGTCCTATCAAATGTGATATCTGTTTTGCTCAAAAGTGTCCGAGTAGTTCCCAATATTAAAAAAGGCATTTTTCTTTTGATTGTGATTTGTGGTAACCGAGAGGAGTAAAGAATGTAAGATAAAGATGTGCAGAAGTCTTGATGGTATTGGCGGATGGGAAGAGAGCGTGTTTGGACTGGATGCCAAGTAAAGCCAATCAAGATTTAAGAAATAACAGATAAAGATGAGAATATGCTATAGGATGAATATAGACGTATAATCTTAATGTGAAAGAGCTATGAAAAACTTAAGAATTGAAAGAAATAGTTTATTTAAGAAAGGGGTATTAGGGTATCGCAAATTCGTAACTGAGACGGGAACAAATGTGTTGAGTAAGGTGTTGTGAAAGCATTGAACAGTATGAAATTGGGCAGGCCTGCTGGGTGTGGTCGCAGGAAAACTGTTAAAAATGAAAAGAAAATAGGAAAAGGTGTAGTAGGTTATCAGCTATACACCATTTTGAAACCTGCGTACCAGGAGACTGATGTAAACCTGTCATCGTAAAGGTCTATAAAGGGAAGATTACAGCAAGAGTTTAATAACTTCCGCGACACAAGCCAGCTAAGCATCGTCGCCAAATTGTCAAAATATCTATAGTGCATTTGTGGACATTGGAAAATTTGAAACGAACTCACATACTGTAGACGCTCGGGAAAACCCAGTAAAGGAGTGAAAGTGGATGTAAACACGTAGGAAATATCGGTTTTTGGGAGAGAAAAAATATGACGAATTGTACGATTCCATTGCAAGAGAAAGTGCGAAACAAGTGAAAGAATATACTTTTCGAAGAGCTTTAGCAGGAAATTCGGAAAATCAGGCTTATGAACTCTATGAGCAACCAGAACGCGTCTAAGAAGTTCAGAATGGTAGAGGAGTTGTTGTTTCTACACTAATGTATAGAAGTCATGAAAGTGAATGAAGTGAAAGTTGTATGCCTGTATTGTAGCAAATGAAACACTAGTCTCTGCCTGCCTCAAAAGGGACAAGGCGTCATGATTTATCATCCAATAACTAAGTTGCTCAACAACAATATAACAACTGCACAATAATAAGTACTTGAAAAATGTTCTGCATCAACTAAAGACGTAATTCTGCATAAAGTTGAATACAGAGGATAAAAAAAGAAAGAACTTGGACAGTGGCGGCAGTCTGTATACTCGACGAGTTTTTCAAGCCTTGGATGTCCTTGTTAGGCGCGCCGCCCCGCTCCGTCACGCACCGTCAGTTCACAGCTGTTTGTTTGACAACAAACTAACGCGATATGGCGTATGTTATCACAGTATAATTTAATTATGGCGCTCCACGTTTACTGTAAATTAAGTGTTCTATGACCTGTACTTCATGTAGCCTTGCAGACAGCCAGACAGAGATGAAAGCGCATCCTTGGCATTAATTGGCATGATGTTTAAAGACACGCATCGCCCGCTTCATTTTTTTGCTCCTTGGGAGAGAATATATTGTCTAATTATCTAATAAGAAACATTTGATATTATAAATGAATGAGTGCTGACAAAAATCAGGTGCGGTAAAGCTTATAGGTTTCCCAACTCTCGAGTTGGTTAAATGGAAGTCAAAGGCAAAACAGAGAACCATTGATTTTTAGAACTATTCATTTGGAATACTAGTGTTCATAATAAAATGTCTATATACTTCACGAATTTATATAGAAGGCAATGCTGATTGCCCATAATGAGAAGAACTCGATCTTGATATAAACCGTGTAATATGTAATAAAACGGAGAAGTCATAAAATCACCAAACTTGTTTCGACCATATAATTAATCAACATTATAAAACACGCCCACTTTATTACAAATGGCCGCTTATTTGACAACTAGTGTGCAAATCGTAAGCAAGAAAACATTAGTGCATCTACTTTCACCGATATAAGCACGTCAATTGATCGCATAGCGAGATAGAAAATGTGCGCACGCGTACGAGTTTGTCAATAGCAAATGGAGCCAAACCGGAAAGCTCCGTAGGTGGCTCATAATGACAGTTGTTCTATTTTTAATTTTTTTTTATGATTATCAAAAGTAGTTCCACCATGTATGTACCAAAGATAAGAGTAGTGTAAAACTGGGTTAAAAATCTGTTTGACTAGGAAGTTAATTTCAATTTAATCTCTAATCTCACTTTGTTGCAGGTAATTCTTATCATACCACTGAATTAATATGATGTTTACGAGATAAATACCTACGCAGTTATTAAAGATATTTTGTGACCATTTTCGATTCGCTAAGTAATTAAAAAATATAAATCAATATTAATGAATTTAAGAACACAGATAAATGTAACTTGTTTTCCGAAAACAAAATATTGAAGGGAGAAATGGAGAAAATCTACTATTACCCGAGCGAATTCGTGCGTAAAAACTAGTTGAACAAAATAATTACGTCACACAGTACCCATAGAAATCGTGTTCCATGTAGTGTAGCTATACACATTAATGGTTCCATGAATGAGTTCAAAAACAGTACGTTTACACAATGGGCCATTGGAAAAACTCGAGGAATCTTTACAACCAATAAAAAACAGTAGTTCATATTTGTGCTATTTTTACCCAAGAACTACACTTAGGTTTTGAGATGCATGTTAGGGTTCTTGTTAAAGATATTAGCGATTTCATGAACAAGTTGGAGCACGTTAGTCGATCAGCGAACGGAAGGTTCGGATTTCATGACCTTCGGATTTCTACTCGATTACCAACGACGCCAGTGATGTAGGTGCACTGGCGCCTATGATACCAGCTTCTCTGTTGCTTCGCGTCATGAACGCATGAGGAAGTCTTTAGCACTATAGTTTGCTCACCAGCGTGGATCAAGTTACCTTGCCAGAGCAACTGTTACTTATTATGGGCGATATATTATTGTTTGATCAATTATAACGATTTGATCGTTACTGATCGATTGTATTCGATACAAAAACGTACTAAAGTAAGTTCCAGGTAAATTATTGGTCAAAAGCTTAGAATCTGTCATGTTCAAAGGGTTAAACTACTCTGTGTGAAAAATTTTCTTGACTCTTGTAATAAGTTGAAAATCCTCATTAACGAAATACCTACGTGGGTGTATGGCAGATTTATCTGCAATTTCCTTGATTCAAGAGATTCATGAAGAGACGTGAGTCTATGCGACCCAGTGTAAAGCTAACCATTTTTTATGGACATCTCCCTCTATGGAACGGTGATAACACTGTTGTAACACGTTTCTATAAAGCGGAAGTACTGCCTCAGTCGAGTAGATCTCAAAGCAACGAGAAATTCTATTACAGTCCATGTCCTCATATACATGTATCTATCTCATACAAAGCTAGCTTCAATGCTAACTATACAATAAAGTGTATCTTGATAGTCAAAGAGACATAACCAAAAAGAAAATGCGGTCGACGCTTTTTTAGCCAGGCCGTAGATCGGGTGCGATGCGCGTGAGTCATTCGGCGGCATACCAACGAGCACCATGCACCGTACGTGTCAACCACCTATTTATGTCGCAGGACGAACGCGCAAATAAACAGCATCAAAGGGACGTCGAATTCCGCTCGGCGGCAGTGCGAGTACCGACCAAAAGTAACGAAAACAACCACCATTGTCTACGGATGAGTTATTTTTGTATTCGCGAAAGGGATTAGCAAAGTTTCAGCTACATTATGTGTTCAACTAATTGCTATCCAAGTCGGTTAAGGCCCACTGTTCAAGTGGCTTCATAGATATTTCAAAATATGTCTTGCAGACTAGCATACTGGAATCTATCCACGAGGACCACGAGGCGTGTTGCACTCATACATTTTAATACATTTCACTGTCATTGCCGCGATAACTTTTCAAAAAAGGAATGTTTGCGATCACTTCAGTTTGCTCGCTGTACGACTAGACGACTAGAAGTTAACATACCGCATAAGACATTATAAAGCTTCGATGGTAAAGCGACGCATATACTTTGCTGCCTCCGTCAACAGTATCTTAGTTTTGTACGATTTTGTTTGTAAGCTGCATGACATATACCAAATAAAATGTTAAATATGCGTTTATTATATGAAGTTATGAGCCTTAACAGGGAGTTATGTTTGTTCACGTTAATGCTTCAGGCAGTAGCAATGCTATTTTTAAAATAAAACATTTTTATTCAAACTTAAACTATTATTATTATTACACTGCAATGGGCTCACAACCTGTTATGTGAGACAAAAGTGCATTTGGTGAGGGGCGTATAGTATGCCTCTGCCTACGGGATAAAGGCGTGACAATATGTCTATGTCTAAACTATTATTCCTAATTTTCAAGCGTGGGTCGCGAAGCCTAGGGATTTGGCCTTTCTGACTACCCCGTTAGGGAAATAGCGTAAAGATAGCTAGTTTTCAAACTATGAAACAAACAAAGGAATTACATCTTCCTTTATAATTATCATCAGTACCTTTATCATGACCAACTCTAACCAAAACTTGAGCTAGACACTTGAATTCGATTTTAGTATTATACTAGATTAGTGACTAAGGCCCGTATTCCAGAACGTTTCTCAATACTCGATCGACGCTTGAGACTACATTTTGCCATATAAAATCTACACTCAAGTGTTTCTTGAGTGTTGATAAACGTTCTGGAATACGGACCTAAGATAGAAAAAGGTATGCTTAGATGGTTCGGACACGTGGAGAGGATGGATGAAAGTAGACTAATGAAATAGATTTATCAGAAGAGAGTGAATGGGCAAACTGGTAAGGGGCGACCTCGACGTACATATGTCAATCAAATAGAAGACATTTTGGAAAAAGGTCAGGTCAAGAGTACCCTTAACCGGCGTGTGTGTATGAAAACACTTATGAAAGTGGAAGAAGTGAAGGTTGTATGCCAGGATCGTAGCAAGTGGAAAGACATAGTCTCTGCCTACCACGATGGGAGACAGGCGTGACGATATGTATGTACTAGATAATCCCCACGGCTACGCCCGCGGACAAGTTCGAACTCCCGTCGCACCTAAATAATCCCGTCGCTTATTTCTCGTCATTTATGATTACTGCTCCGCTCTCCAAGATAGTAGCGTGATGATATATAGCTTATAGCCTTCGTCCATAAATTGGCTATCCAATACAAAAAGATTTTATCAAATCCGACTTCGATCAGCAGTTCGTGAGAGATTAGCGAGTTCAACCAAACAAACAAACAAACAAACTCTTAATTCAAAATAAATAGGAAAAATCATTGCCGTGTTGAAATGGGCAGGCGCACGCAACCAAACAAACAAACTCTTAATCTATACTAATATTATAAAGCTGAAGAGTTTGTTTGTTTGTTTGTTTGAACGCGCTAATCTCAGGAACTACTGGTCGGATTTTTGTGTTAGATAGCCCATTTATCGAGGAAGGCTATAGGCTGTATATCAATACGCTACTACAATGGGGAGCATAGCAGTAGTCATAAACGTCGACAAATCAGGCAATTTTTTATGCATCAAATTAGAATTTATAAGCGACGGGATTAAATAGGTGCGACGGGAGGTCGAAATATTCCACAGGCGAAGCTGTGGGGGTCATCTAGTTAAAAATAAAAAAGAAAGAAAAACCATTGCCGTGTTGAAATGGACAGGCGCAGGTTGTGGCGACCTGCTATTGAAATTTTTCAAACCTTCAACTTGGCTTAACAACTGCTATTTTACTTGCTATGGACCAACGGCTTAACGTGAATGTTTTTAACACTATTATAAATCTAGTCAAATAAAAGTAAATGCATTTAATTTATTTTAAATTGCACAATGGATTACTTAGTTAGAATAAAATATGCATATTATTTGTAAAGATAATTACATCATTTAAGTAAAAAATCATGTAAGATGCAACTATATTTTAGCCATAAATTTGATAACTTAATAATTTAAAAAACAATGCATTTCGACTTGCATAATAAATTTGAGTTTGATGTACGTACATGTAAAAATGGGTAAATGTTACATCAGCATTTTCAGCACATCTAGAAAGGCTATGTGCAAAGTTTTCACAACAAAAGGCAGAACGTCGGCGTCGGTTCGCCTACTGTCGAGCTTGTCAGTATTTCACTAGACCAATTTTTTTAGGACTTTTTTGTTAGACCTCTTTGTTTAGGCCTTTTTATCTAATTAGGAAGGCTAGAAGCGCAGGGGGGCGTGGGCAGATGTCTCCAGTTTTTCTAACCGAAAGATGGAAAATAAAGATTTTCTAACCGAAAGATAGAAATGCGATTTTATAATTTTATAGCATACGAGCTGACCCCCGCGGCTTCGCCCGTGACATAATTTGAATTACGGTCGCATTCATTTAATTTGGTAGCTTATTACTTTTACAAAGATGTATGAAAATTGTCCCGGTTTGTTGATTTTATTTATTTATATTTATTTATTTATGCTCCGCTCTCCTGGGTAGTAGCGTGATGTTTATATAGCCTTTTTCGATAAATGGTCTATCTAACACAAAAATATATTTTCAATTCGAAACAGTAGTTCCTGAGATTAGCGCGTGAAACCAAACAAACAAATGCGATTAGACGCACCCGAGGCTAGTGGTGCGGTGTGGCTAGTTTTAGTGTCTTTTGTGGCTGACGGCGGCGACAAATAGGGAGACGCGACCACTGTAGTAAGTGGCCGCCACCGGACATACATTTGTATAGAGACAGACCCAACACAAATGTAAGGAAAACCATATGACTGCTTGTGGCTAGCCACCTGTAGCTGCGTAGCGTTCTGTCAACTGTAGGACGTACAGTTCGCTGTACGAAGTAGTTTAAATATACATATTAGAGCGATTTTTTTCGTGTGGAAATCCTCCTAGATGCTATGCCGGACTCCTACCGACTAAAACTACACGTTTCCCTTCCATATCTGTCTATGGCCAGGAGTTCCGGGTGTGCCCTCGGAAGGATAGCCCCAGGGCTCCCGACAGACTGTGCTACAGCGAACTAGTTCAGGGCGGATTCGGGTGTTATCCTATCGCTAAAGGGGTTTGAGTCTTATAGGATGGTTAGGTTAGGTTAGTGCTACTTGAATCTCAGTTCATTTATTAAAGTAGTAGTTACATACCACCTATCAAGTATCCAAATATGTTTTATTGGATTAGGTACCAATTCAATGTTGTACTTTATTAATTTTACAACAATTTATGAAAGTTTTCCCGATCGATATTTATGATGACTACTGCTCAACTCTCAAGAGCTTGATGATATATCAAAAACAAAAATATATCGTTATCGTATATCGTTGGGACAACTCACACAATGCCATCTGATTCCAAACTAAGCATAGCTTGCATTATGGTCACCAGATAACTGATAAACATACTTATATATTTCTAAATTTATATATATATTATAGATAAATAACACCCAGACACAGAATAAACCTTCGTGCTCATCACACAAAGTTTTATCCTGGGTGGGAATCGAACCCACGACCTCTTGCGTAGCAGTCGGATACACTCCCACCGCGCACAGAGGCAGTCGAATGATTTTAAATTCGTACCAGTAGTTCCTGAGATTGACACATTCAACCTAAAAAACTAATCGCTTTAAAACTATAGATTCCTGACCTTATTTATTTATTTTATTTATCTTTCACGCCTTATCCCCGAAGGGGTTGGCAGAGGCATATTATATGCCCACTTTTCACCATGCGTATTCTTGTCTCACGTAATAGGTGGCCCATAGCCGTGTTGAAATAGACAGACGCAGGTTGTGGCTACCTGCTGTTGAAATTTTTCAAGTCGCCCATGAGGCCTTCAACTTGACTTTAACGACTGCCATGTTACTGGCAACCGGGACCAACGGCTTAACGTGCCTTCCGAAGCAGGTATTTCTTTAATATATTTTTCTAGTTACTGTGTAGGTATAACATAACTAATTATTATATTTATGTGTGGTTATATAATATGAATAAAAATAAAAGTTCTTTCAAGCAACTCCTGCTGCATAATTTATTGTTAACTCATTAGAATAGTGGTTCTCAAAGTTGACTATGTTCCAACCATCTAACAAAATTTCTAATCGGTCCTGTAACCCACTTCTTGGCTGTCTTAAAAAATCTACTGCCATCAGACAATAGCTTATAATGTATTTTTCCACATTCCAGGAGTTTCAGGGTCCATCATACACTATATTTTGGGAAATGCTGCACAATTAGAATATCATATAGGAGTTACCACTTATCAAAACAAATTGTTTAAAATCTTAAATGGATGATTTCAAATTTGGCTCGGAGATTTTGGTGAAGGGGCTTTACCAAGATCTCCGGGCCCAAGCTACCTCACCTACCAGCGTTGCCCCCACAGACTAATGAATGATGCAATGGCATAGGGTTTGGGAGGTTAGAAAGCAGTTGTTCCCAACAATGCTGAAAATTAAAAGGGAAATGATAGCTGCTTTTAGCAGCTACATAATAGTGAACCCCAGGCTTCAAATCCAAATAGGGTTTAGAAGTAAATAGGAAACCTCTTAAGATGAAGAGGAGATATCGTAGAACAATAATAACAAAAATGCAAAGTTCAGATTCCAACAAGTGTTTCAGACTGAATGGGGAGTAGGGTTCAGATAATAATATTGATTATGATGAATGTTATAAGGTCATGTACCTATGTTAAAGGCAATACTTACAACCGAGACAGAGCATCTCTGTCCTGGCAGTGTGGAACTTGGCTGAAATTACAGGGAACCCTATTAGTTTATAGCTAGAAGTCTACTAGACTAGGCCACAGATGCAAAAACCCATTAGGCTAAAGCAACCAAGTGCAATCAATGATATAAAATAATATAATATGGCAGCAGTAGCAGTTTCTAGATTTGATTAGGTCTTGAGAACATAGGTGTATAATAGGTTTCATTAAATTAAAAGTCTACCATAAAGATTTTCAATTATGTACTAATTCCATTGTTGTATTCATACCTAAATTAAAGGTAATCATAGAAATAAATATGAAATGAAAAATCCATCAAAAAATACAAACTATTGATTAAATAGACATTTGACTGACCTTTCATCCTCTGGTGGTGGAGCACTCTGCGGTTCCTCCTTGCCATCTCCAGTATCACCAGCCTGCAGTGTATCCGTGGATACATCTGGAGCACCACTATCACATGCATTCACATTAACACTGCTCATCACTGCGCCACTAATAGCATGAGACACTGCCGCACTCACTGGGCTACTGAAGCCTTGACTGTCATGTCCAGGTTGGGCAGTGTTACCCACATATGCAGTTGAGTTCACCGGCATCGAAACTACAGGCGAGTTAGTTCCTGACACTGTAACCTCTCCTGGCGCCACACTGCTTTGAGACATTACAGGAACAACACTGCCATAGGCGAGGCCCATGTTGGTCTGGGATTGCACCACATTAGGATGAACAGCACCACCCATACCCACTTGCATTGATGGCTGCATTGGCATTGGAATGTTCTGGTGCGTCATTGACACCTGTGGTACTGACTGATTAGCTACATACTGCACGCCCCCCATCTGCCCCTGGCCACCTACTTGCTGAGGCAACATGTTTTGTTGCCCCATGTGCTGCCCAACTGGCATTTGCTGACTAACATTTGCTGGCTGCATGTACATCTGATCTGAGGCGGGTATCTGCATACTAGGCTGATTCCCGTCTAGAGTCATCTGTATATTCTGAGGAGCGGCAGCCATCATTTGTTGTATATTTCCTTGAGGCACATTTTGTTGCTGAGGTGCTATGGTATGCACCGTGTTAGGTTGCTGCTGGCTAAGACTCTGTAGATTTGCAGGCAATGTTGCACCCTGAGGTTGCGACACCATTGGCTGAAGATTTGTTGGCAAAGTTGCACCTTGCTGTGATGTAACAATACTTGTAAGCACCTCTTGTGGCATAGTTTGGCCTTGTTGACTCATCTGTGGTTGCTGTGCATGATACTGTGGTACACTATGTTGAGGTTGTACCATCTGTGGTTGTGATGCTGGCATAGTGGCATTCATCATTGACTGAGCATTAGGCTGCTGGTTAACAGCCTGATTGTATTGTTGTTGAACTCCAGATATTCCCTGTTGTTGCATTTGTGGATGCATACCTGTTACAACTGACTGTTGTGGTTGTGATGGCATTTGATGCATTTGAGTTTGCATCTGAGGAATTTGTTGGTTTGCACCAGTCAGCTGGGTAGGCATCTGCATTTGCTGTATATGATTAGGTATTTGCTGGTTTTGCAAGGCTTGTATCTGAGCTTGGCTTGGCAGATGTTGTAGCTGAGCTTGCTGTGCACCCATGGGCTGTTGTCCCTGCAGATGATGAGTCTGTGCCATATTAGGTATTTGAGGTTGTTGCATATGCATTTGAGGATTAGGTTGACCCTGTATTTGTTGCATTTGCATCTGTTGCATCTGTGGCGGTTGATTAGCCACTTGGGACATCTGTCCTTGATTAGGTATACCTTGCATCTGTGGCATTTGCTGTTGCATCTGGGACATATTAGTCATTTGGGCCTGCGGCATATGTTGACTCATTTGCTGCATTTGTTGATTAGGAATCTGTTGCATCTGCTGAGGAATTTGTTGATGCATAGGAATTTGTTGCATAGCAATACCTTGGGATTGAGCTATGACTTGTTGCAGCTGGTGTTGTGGAAAACTTTGAGGTATCTGCTGCACTTGCTGTGGTTGTGTTTGTTGTGGATGTGGCTGTGCATTCTGCATCGTAATGTGAGTCATACTTTGAGGATGTTGCTGCCCGACTTGTTGGTTAGTCTGCATATTAGGATTTGGCATTTGTTGTGGCATTTCTAAAGGTGGTGATTGAACTGACACAGATTGCGAAACAGGCATCTGTTGCTGTACAACATTGAGAGGCTGAGTTAACGATTGCCCAGGGGAAGCCATAGGAAATTGTTTTTGAAGTGTTTGTTCTAACTGTTGTACCATAGGTGCATTAACTTGCATGTCCTTAGGTCCTTTAATAATCAGATCATTGTGAATTTCATCATGCTGACTATCATTAATCACTACACCACTGTCCGGAGCCTGTAGCGTGTTATTCTCTGTTACATCTGAGTTGTTATTTAATGTTAAAGGTGCATTTTGCTGTGAGGTAGTATGATCCAGGTAGTCCATACACATCCACCGGCCTCTACGGAAAGGTTCAGTACTTTCAATTTTCACAACTTTAAACCGTTCATTTCTAACATGTTCTTGTATTTCTTTCATACCTTCTTGAGGTTTAGCATTTCCTATGAGATTAATAATATTGCCTGCTCCAGCATTGGTGACACTGACATGCATATCAGTCACTTCTGAGTTATTACTATTTGGCACAGCTCCTGTGATCTGATTAGTGGCGTTATCCTGACCGACGATTGCGAGCCCGTACTGCGAACTGGTAGGAATGACGGGGGCGCAGCCTATTGATGCACTCGAGGCGTTATAGAACACATCATCTTTCGAAAACGTGTCTTCGGAATAACTAGGAGTTTCATTCTCTATGTCAGTTACTCTCGATATGTCGTCGGTGTGAGATTCATCTAGATCATCAGCAGAGTCTTCTCCAGCATCAGTGCTCACTCGGGAGCCGACCGTCACACTGGTGATCTGAAATGAAGATATTTTCCTTGGGTTATGGGCGGCTTGTAGACTCGTCGGGTGAGTCACTCCCTTCTCCGACTCGTTCAGTCGAAGAGATTCACTCGTCGTACGGTGAACAACGTTGTTATACTTATTTTTCTCACTAGTTTTATGTGACTTTTGAATCAGATTGTCAGCCATTATGCCGTCCGAATCGAATGACTATCTAAAGAAAATTTCACTGTTTATTGGCTTCAGAGACATTTGACAGACTTTTCAATCACAATAAGGCATCAGATATAAAAACATAGTGCACTCACAATTTCACAACACGGTAATTTTACTGCTTAAGTTCTTAAAATTCATTAGTAAACACACACAGTTGCGAACATCTTTCAGACGGCAGCAACATGGCGGCCATTTATGCGCAATGCATTATGGTTGACAATTTGCAGTAGACTAGAGACAATGTAGATGAATTCGAATAGCTTCAAATCTATGGTCGCTAGATGGCAATATAAAGATCACTCAGAATTTTAGAAATGAAGCGTAAACTAGATATAATAATCTGTAAAAATAATTTAACCACAAGATGATGAAAAACAAATATCTGTTAATTAATTATTAACTACTTTTAATAATGTTATTGGATTACTACGACATCTGTTAACCACCTTGACTACTATTCGTATACGATTTATATAAACTTACGTCAGTGTTCATTTAAATAGGCGTTTATTTCAATATTACTTATACACTCACTCACTCTTTGGGCGTTTACGTATCTTTTTAATATGTTGCTGTATTTACGTTGAAAAAATGTGCATAGATTTAGTATTTTAATAGTACTCAACTTAGTTTTGAATATAAATCTATCATTTCAAAAAAGAAACGTCTATAGCAGAAACACACAGCTAAATTATAGCCGTTTGTGTTATTTGACGTCTACTAGTAACTACCTCCAGACCGTAGTACGTATTCAAATCTATGCTCCAGACTAATGAATTATTCATGACATTATTTTATCTACATAAATAAGATAATTATTTTTATTACCTTTGTTAGATAAATGGGACTGTCGTATGGAGGCACCATATTACCAAGCTTGCATCAGTGCTGCTATTCTTCAATAGATGGCAGTTTTACACAAAGCTAATTTCCTGATTTATGTTAATACACTTGTTGCCACTAGATGGCATTGTCAGTTTATTTATTTTTCCTTCTTATCCAAATCAAATAAATTTTATTAGGGTACATACATATTATCCTATTAAGTATAATAAACGCGAAAGTTTGTAAGTATGAATGTTTGTTATCCTACTAATATTATAAACGCGAAAGTTTGTAAGTAAGAATGTTTGTTACTCTGTCACGCAAAATCTACTGAATGGTTTTTGATGAAAATTTACAATAATATAGCTTACACATCAGAATAACACATAGGCTATTTTTTATTCCGGGAACAAGTTCCTGCGGGAAACGGGAACGGGAAAACTTCGCCACACTTGCGAAACCGCGGGCGTCAACTAGTCATTAAATGTATTTTATTTACATTTCCAGAAAAAAGGATACACTAGTTTGACTAGTTTCTAGAAATCACTGTAGAAAGCCACTGATGTTTGTCCACAATAATAGCCATGATAGCCATCTAACTTAAAAGTACCAATATTATAGTGTGCCGTGTGATGCCGGCGGAGTAGAATTGTATCACCCCATATCTTCCCGTGGGTGTCGTAAAAGGCGACTAAGGGAGTGTGGGAAAGTTCTGACTCCTTGTTACTTTTTCACACATACATTGATGGGTGGGTGATTCAATCAGCTCTCTACTCGATAGCTACCTATGCTTTGAATCACTACGGGGACTATACAGCTATTGCTGTCACATTCCTTTGTATTGTCAGCAGTATCCCCTCCTTCAGCTATCCACTCACCAATAGCGGATGCCTCCCGCTGCAATCGATTGGCGAATTTGACAGCCACTAGACCTAGCACTACAATGCTTCAATACTTAATGTCTAGATCAGCATCAGAGGCTTTACTGATGCCTAAGGACGTTCCTGCCTCTTACCAATTGTAGCGGACCCCGTTCCATTGGATACATGGAGGTAGGGATAAGAGTGCACCTGTGTTTGCGCAGACACTGTCGTTTCTATTTAACTCTTGTGCACTATAATATATCCTGCGTAACTGACTTGGACTACTGACTAACGGACTGCGAATTTATATAAGTCTTATGGCGATGGGCAGAGGTAGAGAGGTCTGGTTGTGATGCCAACTGGGCTTTGTCTGATGCCTGCACGTAAGCGGCTCAAGATAGATGGTCGCCTTGCACTGCAATGGGTTGACAGTGTGATTCGGCAGCTCCTTGAGTGACAAAGCAGCTCTATTTAGAGGGGCCCTGCTTTCCCCAAACCGGGTAGAGGACTAGACAAGGTGTCCTAAAAAAGGCTTAACCCATCACATCCGGAGTTAATAACCACGGCTGGCTCTGCATCAACTTTAACGTGGTCGAAAACAGAAAAATAATAAATACAATAATAACCATACTCATAATATACGAAATATGACTTTCGCAGCGTGGAATGTTCGCACCCTACTTGATCGTGAGGCCAACAAGGGCCCGCCTCGAAAAACTGCCCTCGTGTCCCGGGAACTCCGTCGCTACGATGTGGATATCGCTGCCCTCAGTGAGACACATTTGGCTGACGAGGGAGAGAGGGTTGAGCATGGGGGAGGATATACTTTCTTCTGGAAAGGTACCCCGTCTTCAGAGCCTAGGAGATCTGGTGTGGGTTTCGCCATCAAAACCCACATCGCTCAAAAGCTGGAGGATTGTCCTGTGCACATCTCGGACCGTGTTACCACGTTGCGTCTCCGCCTGGACGTAGGCAATTACCTGAACATTGTTAGTGTATATGCGCCAACAATGGACAAGGATGATGACATCAAGACCAAGTTCTATGAAGAGGTCACACAAGCCCTCTCTAAGATACCTCCTAGGGAGCAAGTACTATTAATGGGTGATTTTAATGCGAGAGTGGGTCGTGACTTTGAAGCTTGGCCTCGGGTACTGGGGAGACATGGTGTTGGAAACATGAAAAGTAATGGACTACTACTTTAGTCGTTATGCGCTCAGTTTGAGTTGACGATCACCAGCACCATGTTCAGACTCCGAGCAAAACATAAGACCACATGGATGCATCCGAGGTCAAAACACTGGCATCTGATTGACTATGTTATTGTCCGACAAAGAGATATTTCTCAAGTGCATATTACCCGCGTTATGCGAGATGCTAATGCAGTCTGCTCCTCAGATCACCGGCTTGTCGTCACAAAGCTAAGACTCCGCCTCCATCGTCCCCGCAGATCCCAGGGATTAAAACCTAAGCGTATGAACATTGACAAATTACAGAGTCCTGATATTCGTAAGATCTACGCTCAGGAAATAAGTGGATCACTCCATGCGATAGATGATGAGAATGGTGATGCTGTGGCTAACTGGCAAACGCTCTCATCCAATATAGTCGTCGCCGCCTCGCAGGTACAGATTACAGGTATTTTATCAGATTAAGCAGACACGAGGATTGGTTTGATGACAATGATGAAATTCTGACCAAAGCCATAAGAAAACACCGTTCTCTCCTTCGCCAGCATCGTGACGACCACCAGGCGGAGGAAGTCAAACGTAGTGGAGCAGAACTACGGAAATATGTACGAGAAATAAAAGACAAGTGGTGGCGTGACAAAGCCGAGCGCATGCAGTGGCTTGCTGATACCAAACAGCTGGGTGCTTTTTATGATGAGGTTCGCAAACTTGTTGGTACTACGATCCGTACTAGAGTGCCCCTGAGAAATCAGGATGGCACACAATTGCTTACCAACAAATTAGACGTACTATGCAGGTGGGGAGAGCATTTTAACACCCTGCTCAATGTTGATCGAGCAGCGGACATCGCACACATTAACTCGATGGCATCACTTCCCACGGACAACAGGTTGGACGAGCCACTGACTCTGCGCGAGGTTGTTGTCGCTATTCAACAACAGCAAAATAAGAAAGCGGTGGGCATTGATAGTGTTCCTGGTGAATTGCTCAAGTACGGAGGAGATAAATTGCATGAAACTATCTGGAAGCTATTCGTTCAAATGTGGGATCAGGAGCGAGTACCTGACGACTTTCGAGTCTCACGTATCTGTTCCTTGTACAAAAACAAAGGTGACAGATCCGATTGCAATTCCTACAGAGGTATCTCCTTACTGACTTCTCCGGGGAAAGTTCTTGCTCGAATATTACTAAACCGTCTGCTACCCTTGTCTGAAGGCATACTACCGGAAACTCAGTTTAGCTTCAGATCAAATCGAGGTACATGTGAGGCTATATTCTCTATTCGTCAGCTTCAAGAGAAGAGCCGAGAGCAGGGTCAACCGTTGTATGCATGTTTTGTTGACCTTGAGAAAGCTTTCGATAGCGTACCTCGGAAAGCCTTATGGATGGTGATGGCTAAACTGGGATGCACGGACAAGTTTATTAGAATAATCCGACTCCTGTATGATGATATGCGATGCTGTGTCAATGTGCAAGGCGAAGATTCTGAGTTCTTTACAGTGAGCTGTGGCGTAAAGCAAGGCTGCGTACTCGCACCGACTCTATTTACCTTGTACTTTGCAGTTGTAGTTAAGGATGCCCTACAAGATTTGTCTGATGGTATTCGTATTCGTTTCCGCACTGATGGTAGTGGAGTCTTCAACTTATCAAGACTAAAAGCTCACACCAAGGTGTCTCTCGCGACTATTACTGAGCTGATGTATGCGGATGATTTGTGTTTTGTGGCGGAGTCCCCAGAGGGTCTACAAATGCTTATGTCGAGACTAGATGACTCATGTCGCAGGTTTGGCCTTAAAATAAACGTTAAAAAGACTGAAGTAATGGCCCAAACATTGAATAGTGCTCCAGTTGACATAAAACTCGGCGACGTCTCACTCAAGCAGGTAGACCAGTTCAGGTATCTGGGCAGCACCATTACATCGAAAGGATTGCTTGATAATGAAGTCAACAGTAGAATTGGAGCAGCTGCTGCAGCTTTTGGCAGGCTTCGTTCAAAGGTATTCCGTTCACACGACATAAAGCTCCCTACGAAAGTAGCTGTGTACATGGCGATCGTTTTACCAAACCTCTTGTATGCGTCAGAAACGTGGTGTCTGTACCGCAAACATATTCGTACATTAGATAAATTCCACCTCAAAAGCCTACGCGACCTTTTAACATACACTGGTCGGACCGTGTTCGAAACACGGAAGTTCTACGAAAAGCAAATGTTGGTGGAATCGAAGCCTATCTAATGAGACGGCAGCTACAGTGGTGCGGTCATGTCTCCCGAATGTCAGACGACCGAGTGACGAAGCGTATTTTCTACTCTGAACTGCAGGATGGCAAGCGCAAACAAGGTGGCCAACTCCTGCGGTACAAAGATGTGCTTAAAAGACACATGAAGCGATGTGATCTCGATCCGTCACAGTGGGAGGCAATGGCAGCGGAACGGCCACGATGGAAGCACACCGTACACACTAAGGTGTTTGAGTTTGAGACGAGGCGGAGAGAAGAGCTCGATGCTAAACGAGACGAGCTCAAGGCCCGACCACCCGCGGCCATAGATTATAATTATATTGGAGGGGTGCTGACTTGTAGCGTGTGTAATCGTACATGCGCTTCAAAAATAGGTTATGTCAGTCACCTGAGGGCACACCAGCGAAGCTCTCAATAGTAGCAGTAGTAAGTCGCTGTGGCCGAATACGGTCAGGAGAGAGTAGTATTATAGTTATTCCAGTCCACTCACTCAATAAGACCGCCCTGCTAGAATGTGCCGGAACTTTACTGCCTGTACCTATCTATTGACACCTAATTATCTATACATATACGATATCAACATAAATACAATATTTATAGATATACATAATTATATTATACAATATTAATAAATATCAACTTAAATTAACAAAGGTAATTAATTATCATACGAGTACATAGAAGAGCAAATTAATAACCTCACTCATATTCGACAAATTATCTAAATTATCCAGTTGTTCTAACATCAAGTCCAAAGCTGGGACATCAGTAACAACGCTTAGTAATTCATCCATATCCTTAATACCAATCTTTAAGAAAGCCGGTGGAAATGGCCTGAGACAACTTTCATATCTAAAACTGAAGGCGGCTGCCACAAACATACTCCATTTTATGTCTGCGGCTTTAAAATCTTTTTCCAATACTAATCTTAGGTGAACAGCCTTCTTTTCCAAGGTATCTGGGTCTAGCTTGAGTGTTATCTGATAACACTTCAGATGCTGGTGGTAGATTGCAGTTAGTTGCTGTATCAGATAATGCTTCAGGCTCTCCTTCCATGGTCTATGTGCTGGTCTCTCAAATGATATGGATAAAGATATTTATAATGTTATAATTATATCGCAGTCATAATTTTGAATGCTTTCAATTTAAGGTATTGAACATTTTATTCCATTATGTAAATACATATATAATATTAAAATTAAAAAAAAAATATCCATCACGCCTTATCCCCGAAGGGGTGGCAGAGGCATATTGTATGCCCACTTTTCACCGTATGGATTCCTGTCCCACGTAATAGGTGGTGAGCCCATTGCCGTGTAGAAATAGACAGACGCAGGTTGTAGCTACCTGCTGTTGAATTTTTTTCAAGCCGCCCATAAGGCCTTCAACCAGGCTTAACGACTGCCATTTTACTGGCAACCGGGACCAACGGCTTAACGTGCCTTCCGAAGCACGGAAACGCTCGCAAATGTAAATGCCACAAAGTGGTCACCCATCGGAGGACCAGCCATAGTGAAAGTTGCGTAACTCAGTGATCGTTTACAGAACACTGAGACCGCGGGGCCACGAGCGCTTCTAATATTATTATAATGTAATATTATCTATACATATATACAATTTTTTTTTGTATATATGTATAGATAATTTTTTTACAGAACACTGAGACCGCGCGGCCACGAGCGCTTCTAATATTATTATTATGTAATATTATCTATACATATATACAATTTTTTTTTGTATATATGTATAGATAATACTACTATTTTTGTATATATGTATAGATAATTTTTTTACAGAACACTGAGACCGCGGGGCCACGAGCGCTTCTAATATTATTATTATGTAATATTATCTATACATATATACAAATAAATACCCTTATGTGTCAATAGAAAGGTAATTTAAATTTTACTTTTAACCACCCCGAATTTATTTATTTTATTCGTGTGGCCTCATAGCGTGTAAGTACCTCAAAGCGTTCGTTATGTTTAAAAATTAAATGTGCTTGGCCCATATTATGACGATTTTTTTCTAAAATTAGGATGTATCTTGGTGTGGTGATGCTGAAATTAGGAACATAAGTTCACTGCCTAGGTACTTAAAATAAAGAACTACATTTTATATACTTTAAAGTAAGTACCTATCATCCATCAGCAGAAAGTTTCTCGATGCATTGAAGGAGGTAGCAACATTAGGGTAAATACGAAAACATAGGTACCTAGTTGTAATAACATCAGATACTCTACAGGTCATAGTTTTAATTTTGAAGTTTTAAATCTCTACTAATATTATAAAGCTGAAGAGTTTGTTTGTTTGTTTGGTTGAACGCGCTAATCTCAGGAACTACTGGTCGGATTTGAAAAATTCTTTTTGTGTTAGATAGCCCATTTATCGAGGAAGGCTATAGGCTATATATAATTACGCTTCTACACTGGGGAGCAGAGCAGTAGTCATAAATGTCGACAAATCGGGCAAATTTTTATGCATCATTGTAGAATTTATAAGCGACGCGGCGACCTGATTAAATAGATGCGACGGGAGGTCGAAATATTCCGCGGGCGAAGCTGTCGGGGTCATCTAGTAAATAATAATAACAAATAATACCGCGTGCCAACTACCTATACGCCAAACCGTATGTGAACATCGCATACGCGACTGTCTATTTATTTATTTATAAGTGTCTCGTGGTCCCGCTGAATCAGTGTTCTGTAAACGATCACTGTTTTAAGCAGCTTTCGCTATAGCTGGTCACGGATGGGTGACCACTTTGCGACAATTACATTTGCGAGAGTTTCCGTGCTTCGGAAGGCACGTTAAGCCGTTGGTACCGCTTGCCAGTATCATGGTAGTCGTCACAACCTGCGTCTGCTAATTTCAACACGGCAATGGGCTCACCACCTATTATGTAGGACAGAAATCCGCAGGGTGAAAAGTGAACGTATAATATGCCTCTGCCGCCTTCGGGGACAAAGCGTGATTGATGACTAATGAAGTTTATTTATTTATTTATCTATCACGCCTTATCCCCGAAGGGGTGGCAGAGGCATACATTAATGAAGTTATTAATGTTATCACATTATAATAAATTTAGAATCTGATGAACTGCTGCAGCCAAAACCTACCTTGGTTTTGAAGCTTGGGATCTTTTTTTATTGACTGCTCGGGGTGGGTATGATTTGGCCTTCTACTTTCGGTGTTATTGGGATCGACTGCTATCAGACCACAAAACCCCGTAAGAACCCCGTCAGAGTCAATCCCTTGAAGCTTTGAATAACTAATTGACGAAAATATATGACCTGTGCACTTGCGCTAGAAGTTGGGTTGGGCCCGAATATATTAATTGGGCCGCAATATACTCGTCAGTGTGCTTTTAATATAATTAATTATACCTATGCAAATAATATGATTGAAAAAGGCGAATATTTTGAATACATAGAGAAAAATAAATATAAAAAACTTACACAGGTAAGGCGAGGAGCAATGATTTGCGCTAATTCGCAAGCTGCGCGTTCATGTCGGGAACTAAAGGAATATCGGGCGCCCCGACCCCAGCTATTACCCACAAGGTCTTCAAATCGCCAGCCGATTTAGCTAGCATCCCCACCAATCGGCGTCACACTTCTTAAACGAAGGTAATTTGCTATTATTTGTAAATTGGTGTACCGAGCGACGTCCGTCGTAAGCTGGCCGCGTCGCAGTCGCTCGGGAGCACGGGTCCCTCCCTGGTTTTCCCGCTGGCTCCGAGCACTCGAACACATTCCTACTAGAAGTAAAGTCTGTGTGGGACCCTTATCTATAAATTCGTCACAGATCAACACCGACAGTACCTTTGTTACTGAATCGAGTCGCAGTCGATAAGATATAGCCTTTGAACTAACATCTTCTCGGTATGAAAATGTGAAAGTGAGTGATTTTGGATATGGCTACCAATGAAGTGAAGAAAAACTGTGAAGACAATACAACCATGTACGGCGACAGTGACGAGGAGTTAGGGTACGTGGGGAGGCTTATGGTCTCTTTACGGATCAACCCAAACCTGGTTATGTTAAAAGTGACTCTGTTTGTTATGTACGGAGCCACTGCGTCGCTCTTGCCGTATTTGACGATACATATGCAGAGTATAGGATTAACTGTACCTGAAATATCTTTTGTGTATTTAGCTTTACCGTTTACTACGTTTTTAAGTCCACCTATAACTGGTAAGTTTTAAAATACTAAATGTTAATTATGTTTATTTGCAGTCTTTTGAGAATACGTTATGCTTATAGGGTTCCTGGTGGATCGTTTTGGTGAATACAAGCCGGTCGTGATTACAGCATTGATACTGAACGCCGCATTTCACCATTCGCTGCTCCTTATACCTCACCAAGAGACGCCGGGAATGATGCCATCAGCGTATGTCATGCGGCACCCTATCACAAACAGTGTTGAGGTACAAAACTCTTTGTTCCCCTTAAGACCTTGTGGTCTAGGTACATAGACCACACCTAAGAATTTGATCAAATCGGCGTCATCCGGCCTCAGGGTGAATTAACTAGTAGTGTCTTGTGAGCCTGTATGTTTGAAGTAGTTAAGGGAATTAAGCTAAATTTATGCATGTTGGACTTTAACCTTGTTTGACCAAATGGTCATTACCAAGTAATCCTCAAATACAAATCTTTTTTAACTGTATAAAATAAATAAGTAAATCTGTTAATTGACAAAATCACAATGTTGAATTAGAAGTTCTAGAGATTGGCAGAATATTGTATTAAAAATTCTCCAAAAATAAAATTTTATGAGTTCTTAAAATTTCCATTTCCTCTTGTAGATATGGTGGAGTCCGTGCCCAAGTAGAGAATGCCCTGATGAAGATGAAACCGTAGACTTCGTCCTGGATCGTTGCGTTGATCACTGTCAACTATATTGGCCATCAACAGAGGGCCCCACCAGCGATCCATCAGATGACAAAGATGACTTAGATTTTCACATCAGTCATAAAATTCGACCTCCCAATTTGTCAAATGCTAGGTATATCATTGTTAATATATATACAGCCTTTATTTCAGATATTTTAGAATCTATTCTTAGCAAAGTTAAAAGTCTTAGCAAACGTCTGGAAAAAGTATATTAGAATTTGATACATTTCATTGTTTGATAAGAATTAACTATTAACTTATTACTTTGTATGTGTAGTAAAGTAATCATATAAATTAAACGATTCCTATTAACGTTGATGATAACAAAGTAACTAAAGCCCCAGGCAAATATTATAGGGCTTTCTGAGTATTTTCGAAGTTAGTAGGTGTATTTCGACGAATCTAAACTATCTATTCAAAATGCATGATTTATTCGCAAGGTCATAACTGGTTTTATATCAAACATTTCAGCGGATACCTAAACAACACCTATGATGAAGATTATAACGACGCAGCTTATTTTTTGATTGAAGTACATGACGACTTAGAAGAACCGAAAGAACAACTGGGAATAGAAATGGAAAGAGTGAGTAATTTAGTTCCAGAACTCACCAATTATAATATTGCACATAAACGCTATCGCATTAAACAAATTAACTTTATATTTTAGGATGATGACGATCAAGTTACCGATTTTAGATCTAGATTTGGAGAAAAGCTTTTGATAGCTCAAGGCGTCAATATTACAGCTTTAGACAAAGATGATTTAAGATGCGGCGGACTTGTCATGTTACATAATATGACAAAGCTTTCTAAGCAACGCCTGGAAATGTTATCTGCAGATTGCATGGTGCAAAAATGTGACTTCAGGTATTGTAACAATATTGGTAACGTTAGTGTCGCTATTTATTTATATAATTTTATTTGTAAGCCAGTACAGATATCTACTAAGTATTTATCACTACGTACACAAACGCTAGGCTATCTAAAGGTAAATGAATTATTGGAATATTACAGGAGAGGCGGCCCCAGTACATGTCCACCCGATTATAAGGAGAGCGATGATAAAACGTTTTATATCTATTTTTTCTTGAGATTCATGGGGACGATAATGTTGTCTGCTGGTGTCACTATTATGGATCCTATAGCTTTGACCATGATCCAGAAGTACGGAGGTGATTTTGGAAGAGAAAGACTTTTTTCTAGTATCGGAATGGCTATATTTTCTCCGATCACGGGCATGCTCATAGATATGAGGAGTAAACAAGTTGGTACGTATGTGGCGTCTCATAACCGTTATCGGTAATGTCAATAGTATTACTAAATGTTTACATCGGTTTGTTGATTACAGGTTACACAGACTACTCAGCGGCATTTTATACTTACGATGTTCTGCTACTAATATCGGCCATAACCGTTGCCGTCATGCCCCTCGGCGCCAAACTACCTGCTGATAATCTCCTCCGTGACTTAGTCAACATTATTAAAATGCCACACATAATTGTATTCATATTTTTCCTTTTCGCTTTAGGCAACTTTTGGGGATTTATCGAATCTTATCTTTTTATTTATCTGAAGGAATTGGGGGCACCAAATTTCCTATTAGGTGAGCTTTTAAGTTTTTATATATAATTTTTAATTTATGTGTTGCAATACCGTAGTATTATCATTGTAGTAAGGCTGTCATACTTCCTGTTTGTAGTAAGTTCTACATGAAGTGTATCGTATATACAGGAATTACCGTGACCGTGGGTACATTGAGCAGCATCCCGTTCCTCTACGGCGCCGATGCCATCACTGCCCGCATTGGTCATGTGAATGTCATCATCGTTGCATTCTTCTCCCACGCTGCCAGGCTTGTGGGCTATTCGTTTATCGAGTGAGTATATCTTACCATCCGCTATTATTAACATTTCCTTAGTTTCAACAAATGAGTTTACAATATTGATGAGTACTGTAGATAGCTAATGGTAGTTTGTAAATCTCAACCTAGAGTCTAACTAGGTTTTATGTAAAAGTTTTATCACAATCTCCGGGATTCGAAAAGCAACACCTGCAAACTAGTGTTTCAAAAGGCGCATTATGCCGTTGGTCCGGGGTACCATTGCAGTTACAAGGTTGTCATTAAACCAAGTTAAAGCCCTTGTCAATGACTTGAAAATTTTCAACAGCAGCCTAGCCGTTTCAACACGGCATTAGCAAAGTCAGTGCGAATACTAGAGTGTTGCACAACGTTCATAGTCTGCAATTACCAATTTCGGTCAGGTTGGTTGTTCGTATACTTGTCTGCTACCTTAGTAATTACAAAAAATTTTAAAAAGAATATAGATTACACTAGAATGAGACTGTAGATACAAATTGTAATTGCAGTGAAGTGTGTAAGCTTGTGGCACAGTGCTCAGGTCTTACCTGGGCACACATGAATGATTTCTGGTCCCTAGATACTTACACAACAAGATAAATGAACTCAGTATATTTAATAAGGGATCAATATTATTCGTGATTTGAATAGGTCTAATAGTGATACGCCTCATTTTATTTAGCATTGTGCATCTTGTGTGAGCACCTGACATCAAATAACATAACAACTGGGTGATTACGCGTTGAGATAAGTGAATTGAGCACTTGCGTATTGTCTTACTCGCAATTGTACAAATAGAGACCATTTGATAAGTTCTACCCTGGCAGTGACATATATTTAGATAAAATATTACTTATTACTTTATCCTACACGTTTACTCACAATTTTGTGTGGCGTGTGTTTTTGGTTCAGCATTGTATTCTAAGTGGTCTTTTCTCTCTTCTCTCCTCAAAATCTGCTAGCTTACGACATAATCGTAATATGCTGCATATTACGACATAATCGTAATATAAACTTTACTATCTTCACGCTGTATCTTTGACGGGGTAGTCAGAGAGGACAGAGCGCCAGGCTTCGCGATACATGCATACTTCTTTCGCTTCTTCAAGATTCATCAATCGTTTCATACACGCACGTCTGGGTATCCGAGTACTTGACCTTTCCGTTTTTGAGCACTCTGCTCACGTGGTCTTCATATGTAAGTCTCGGCCTACCCTGACTTCTTAGACCCTCTGTTTTCGCACAATATATATTCTTCGTCAATCGTTCCTCACTCATTCGTTGGACGTGTCCAAACTAACGGAGCACGCCCTTTTCCAGCTTAACGCTGACACTTTCATTCAAACCTACCATATTGCGTATCACTTCGTTACGTATTCGGTCAGCCAGGGTAACGTCGCACAATTTTCGAAGTGATCGCATCTCCACAGCATTCAATTTACTTTCATGCATCTGCTGACATACCCAGGTTTCGCTACCGTAAAACAAAGTTGGCACTAGCACTGCGTTATAAATCGCCAGTCGTGCTTCTTTTACGATGCTTTGTCGCTTTACTAATTGGGACAAATAAAATAATAAATGTAATATGTTAATTGATTAACAAAAAAAAACATTGAATTTCAAATCAATCAAGCAGTCCTCAGCTAGATGTAGGCCTCTTCTAATTTTTATAATCAGGGTAGATCAGCCTGGTTGCAGTTATACATGGTCATTTATAAAACACCAGCAACCTGCTAGGAGTGGATAGCTAAAGGTCATACATAACCAGCAACGTTTGTTCTACGACTTTTGACAATTCGTTACGAAACGAGTTCTATCAACATTGAACCATCGAGCGTCGACATAGGTTTTCGCTGATGAATTCGCTTAAGAGAACTCCTGGCCCTGGGTATCTTTTTAAGCACATTCTGCATGCTTTGATGAACGCATCAAAGCGGTTGAAAAAGGTCAAGGTCAAATGAGCTGTCAGTGGCCCACCTCCTTCCCTAGTAATTTTAAGAGTACTGTAATTCAATCCATTAATTGAAAAAAAAATAAAACAAAGAACAAAATTTTCCTATAATAAAGAAAAACTAAAACATTAATTTATTTATTATGTCAGCTCATCATCATTCGAGCGCCTGTCCCAGTTGCGTCTCGCGACGCCCGGGGTCCACTTTCGTACATTTTCTGCTCCACTTCGCACGGTCGTCAGCATCCCCTGTAGTGAGACCATTAGCACGCATGTCATCCCTTACGACATCAAGCCAGCACTTCTTGGGTCTTCCCCTCTTACCGGGACCCGGCAGGGCCCACATAGCCAGACATTTGTTTCCCACGTAGCCTATTGGTTGCCGCAAGACGTGACCATACCAGCGAAGGCGACACTCTCGCAGCTTATCTGCAATGTCACGGACGTGAAGGCCGCCGCGGATGCGAGAGTTCCTCACGCGGTCCATCTGCGTGACTCCATACATTCACCGCAGCATCTTCATTTCCGTGACACGCAGCTCCTGCTTGTGTCCCTCCAGTACTGGCCACGCCTCACTACCATGTTAAAGGACAGGTTTAATGCCCTTCAACTTGTCTTATTACGTCAGCTACCTAGTCCTAAAAGGTTGCTGGTAATTTACAAATGACCCTGTATAAGATAGTCTACATTTTTGATAGGTATGATCAAAAATGTATACATATCAACCATTTATTTTAATAATATAGATTGCATTCTATAGCTTCGTTTACAATTTAAATGAATTTTGTAATTATTCTATAAATAAAATCTATTTTACATATTGGGAGTACATCTGGCCTTAGTGTACTACGTTGCCCGAGAGGTTTTGTTACAGATTATTTTTGTGTTGGGTTGGGTTGCCTTCTCTTCTCCATGATCTTTTTCGTTAGTCAGCCTGCAATTTTAAATACTCTAAGATAAATGCTAAAAGATGACACTATTTTAGTTTAATTTAAAGACATTCCCTGACTAAACTTGTCCATGTCATTAGTGCACATATTTTATACTGACTCTCTCTCTTGTACGCAATTTCTTTTTAGGCTGCGATTATTTATTATTATTATTATTATTCCCTTTATTCATTAATTACACTTATCAATTACATTTTTAAATACATTATATAAAAAAAAATCTATTTAAAAATATAAAAAATAGTATCCCACCGGCATCGGGTACAGGGACCAAGCTACCGGTGGTCAGGACTGCAGAGACAGAAATTTCCGCACAATACGTGCCGTGCCCAGAAGAACCGCCTTTTGCATCAAGCCCTTGACCCAACTGCCTAACGCGAGCCTCTTGAGATGTTGGTCAAGGCTCTTGGCGATCAGGCCATGTGCTGATACAACTATCGGAACAATAATCGCTGAATCCACATCCCACATGTCGACAACCTCA
The DNA here is from genome assembly GCA_948477245.1 of Thumatha senex. Lineage (NCBI taxonomy): Eukaryota > Metazoa > Arthropoda > Insecta > Lepidoptera > Erebidae > Thumatha > Thumatha senex. Next base: position 6,162,969 of record OX419728.1, read on the forward strand.
TGAGCAAGGTCCAAATATTTTATTTGTTTGTCCTTTTCTGCTTTTACAAGATTCTCGTCATGTGGTATGGTTATATCAACGATTAATGCAAGGCGCTCTGACCGATCTATTACCACTATATCAGGCTTATTGGCTACAATAGTCCTGTCAGTGATAATGGATCGGTCCCAGTACAATGTGACGCGACCATTTTCTAGAACTGGGTCGGGCGCATACCTATAATACGGTACCTCTGAATCGACAAGATTATATTTTAGTGCAAGTTGCTGATGGACAATCCTGGCCACTTGGTTGTGCCTATGCAAATACTCGCCGTTGGCAAGACCATAACAACCAGAAATTATATGTCTAAGAGATTCGCCAGGTAGGTGGCATGCCCGACATATGTCAACCGTACCATCTCTCAGAATATACTTTCGATAGTTATTCGTCATAACAACTTCGTCTGTAATTGCACATACAAAACCCTCGGTTTCTCCAAATAGATCACCGAAACGTAGCCAGGATACAGATGTTAATAAATCTACATCAGGCCCATGTAAGGCCCGATAAAATCGTCCATGCAGCTCTTTACTCCTCCATATCTTCTTGCGATCGTCAGTACTAAGTATTACAGGTTTGCGCCAGTTCTCTTTGGCAAGAGCAAGTGGGGTCAGTCCGTTATCTACTGCTATCACATCCCTATGCACACCCAGGCTAGTATGAATAAAATATTCTCTAAGGTTGCATATCTCACGGTTATGCAAAGTCTTGGCGTTTAAAAAGCCACGACCTCCACACTTCCGTGGGATATACAACCTCATTACAGACGAACGTGGGTGATGCATCCGATATGTGGTCAATAAAGAACGGACTTTCCTATCCAGGGTGTCTAACTCAGTTTGAGTCCATCTAAGTATGCCAAAGGAGTATACTAAGACTGGCATGGCCCACCCGTTGATAGCGCGCACCTTGTTGCCGCCTGATAAAAGACTTTTGAGTACTTTTTTCAGGCGACCCAAGAAACGATCCTGTAACGTTCGTTTCATGTCAGTCTCAGTAATACCCAACGCCTGTGACATACCAAGATATTTATAGGTTTCAGTCGCGGTAAGGGACCTAAGTTTTGTGAAATCTGAAAGTTGTACTCCTTCAGATTCCACAATCCGCCCCTTCTTAACATGCATGACAGCACATTTATCTACACCAAACTCCATTTTGATCGAATTACTAAAAGTTTCAGTGACCTTTAGTAACTCAGTCAAGTGGGGTTCGGTGGAGGCAAATAATTTCAAGTCATCCATGTAAAGAAGGTGCGACACAACATGACCTCCTCTCCGAAACTGATACCCCAGCCCTGAATTCTCCAGTAAAGTACTGAGAGGATTCAGCGCTAGACAAAACCACAAGGGACTCAAACTGTCACCCTGGAATATGCCCCTCTCGATCTTTACAGGTTCTCCATTCCCAAGAACCCGACGACATCCTGGATAAACAAGAGCCGTTCTCCATTGCCCCATACATGCCTTCAAGAAGGTGCATAGAGTTGTATCAACTTTATACAACTCTAGCACCCTCAACAACCATGTATGAGGCACAGAGTCATAGGCTTTCTTATAATCAATCCAGCATGTCGCCAGATTTCTCCGGTTACGGCGGACCTGCTGATTAATGGCCATGTCAAGAATAAGGAGTTCTTTAGTACCACGTGACCTGCTTCTACATCCATTTTGAGAGTCGGACATTATGGAATTATTATCAATATGAGTTGTTAATTTTACTCTCAAAATAGATGTAAGAAGCTTATAGACCGTAGGTAAACAAGTTATCGGTCTATAATTTTTAGGGTCCGTGGTACTACCTGATTTATAGAGAAGGTGAGTAATGCCTGAGGTCATAAAAGATGGAAGCGACCCAGACTCAAGTGATGTTTGAAAGCAAGATGCCAAACAATCATGTGAGCTATGGAACCATTTAAGCCAAAAATTGTGCAGTCCGTCCGGCCCAGGTGACTTCCAATTGGGTAACGAACGAACTGCACTGGCAATGTCATTAGACGTTATTATTATTGGTTCCATAGATTGGATGGACTCACATGACAATCCGACATCCCGCATCCACTCATCCTCTGTATGACTAACAGGCGCCGACCAAATACTTCGCCAGAATGAATTTGTGGCTTCAGCATCGGGCAGGCACATGTCAGTCACACCATGATCAGGTTGCTCCCATCTTCTATACACCCACCTCTCATCTTTTTGGAACGAACGATTTTGAGCATAGCGATCTAATCTCTTTCTGTATCGTCGTATACGATTTGCCCACGCATAAACTTTCTGCTTCAGGTCGTCAATACGTTCTGTGACCCGAAAAGAATATTCGCAAGGACCAATATCAGTCCCTGCGAACGCCCGGGTCACAAAACGCATTACTCTCGGGCGTGTATTACCCGCTCTGAAGCAACACAGCTTGCCAATGAGCACCCTAGTCTCGGCGATACGACGCTCAATTCTGCATTGCCAGGCTGGGACAGATTTTGATCGAATAGCTGATTCCAATTGTGTAAATTTAACACCAGCTACCCGACAAACTGTAACAGCCGCACAATACAGAATTGAGTGCGCATCACTTATGTCTACACAATTGTCAAAATAACTTGGTAAAACTGAGTCGAGGGCACACACTAGCGCTATGTTCTTTTTATGCGTAGGCAAACGCGGCACACGTGGACGATGCTTATGATCAGAAAACCTATACTCATTAATCGTTCGTTCCAAAGTACTCCTTATTATTATTATTATTATATCATAAATTCAGATATTTAGAGGTATTCCTTTCAAAAGTTGGCTAACTAGCCCATTTTGTATAAAATCTTAACAAATAAAGCCGTCACACTATTAGCAAAGATAATGTTAAAGTAATACTTCCTATTAGGCTGTCTAGCTGCCACTAGTCATGGTTGATCATTATTTGTTCCCTTTCTTTTATTTTTCTCACAATACCAAGCGCTGGAAATATGCATTTTCCATCTGCAAGTACACATACTTGGGACCGGCGGGAATGTTTTAATGTTTCACCTTTAAGTCGATAATACAATTTATTAAAGGCCTTCTATCACTGGCCGTCTTCATGTAAAGTTCAACATAATATAGGTAGATTAGCGAACTCCTAGTGCCCTGAGCAGGTAACTGTTTGCATTAGCGACATCCCACGCGCCATCATTGTGCTCATAAACTTGACAATGCGACGCCGTAAATACATTCCTCTCGGAAGTGTTGGTTTAATGTGTTGGGATATCATTGAGATGCTCCGGTTCAGTGGCAAGATAATTTATTCTAATGTTTATATCTTAGACTATCTAAAGGTTTATATAGATGATTATGTTATAAGTAATATCTATGGGATGTCTTTACTCACGTTGTCATGTTGTCGACCTTTTAATACTTTCAAATGTTCTTCTGATCTCATTTTGACCAACCATACGTTGAACTTATTGCACATCGCTATCTAAATTAACCGAATCTAAATTTATGCTATGTAAAAGAAACAATGTTGTATATACCAAATACTCAACTTGCTTATTTGAGTATAGTTAGTAGTTGGTTGGATATTTGGTACTTGAGGTTTGTGTACTCTACTTCTAGAGAGCATTAAACGAATCAAGGAATTAATTTGAGAACCCCTGAATGATGTTCAAAAATCGCACCACCAAAGTTTTAAAATGAAAACCACAGAAAAAATTAGGTCTTCTATCCAATATTCTCTTCATTTCATTCTAATGTCCATAGGAATTCCTGGTGGTGTTTCCCCTTCGAAGCAATGGAGTCTCTATCAGTGCACCTAATGTGGGTGGCAGCGGCGACATACTGCGCGATGTTGGCACCAAAAAGTCTACTTGCTACACTCATTGGCGTTCTCGGGATGGCACATTTCAGTCTTGGTACGTTTTTATATTAATAATCTGGAATAGGCATGTCAGCATATTTCGTTAGACTAAATACGACAAGTGAGCTGTGGGATGCAGTACTTCTGCCTCTGACTTTGGAGAAAAAGTTTCACTGCAAATATAGGTTCATGTATATACTTCAATCAATCAATCAATCAAATCAGTCTCGTAGTCCACTCAAGGACATAGATTTCTCCAAATCACTTTCGGTGGATGATTGGCATACCTCGCCGGCCAAACAGGTTAGTACACGATTTTGTTTCGAGTTACCCTTCTTTTCGCCATGATCTCTCTTTTCGTCTGTTAGCCCTTAACAAGAGTCTACTTGGTTATTAGTACTTGACTAACCCCTTCTTACTTAGTCTTTGCTCCTCTGAGAAACATGACTCCTTCCTGAGTTAAAGACACATTTTCGTTGCAGAAAATCTAAATGTATTTTTAGACGTTCATGAAACATACTTCCTAGTAATCGTGGATCAACATTTTCACCTTTTGAAAACGCACTTCCGTGTTTCGCAAAGCTGGAGATAACAAAAGCAAATCTTTAACTTGGTGACACCATTTATAGAAGAGGAAATTACCACATTTATAACATTAATATCCTAAATTCGCCTACCTCAAGGATATTTTAAATGTGTGTTGTATTTTGAACACGTTTTGATTAAGAAAACAGGAGTCTGTTTAAATGGACAAAGTAAATAGGAATACTCAAATGTGAGCAATTCTTAGTTAAATATTGAAAAATGTGAATCGTAGAGTATTAACTACAATTTGTGTTACAATTCGTACTAAACAGATAACAATAACGTCATGTGGAAATTTGCACCTAAGCGTTAGTCTAAGTTGAATTTAATTAAAATGTTTGATGTAATACTGCAATTTTCCAGGAAAATTGTTTGTAAGTGCTCTAAAAACCATTAGTTACACATGCCACACTTCATGAGACTTTAAAACGCTTTCAAGGTCTCAAAAAACGTCTCAAAACAGTTTTTTAAGTTGACTCCAAAACTTCATAAGTACTGGACCTCGTTCATGGAAACCTTTTTGCAAACGTTTAATTTTGCGTCCAGTCTTCTAAGATTTTGTTTAATGGTCTGAGAAATTTACCAGTTTAAGTCATCAGTTCGATTTGTACAATGTTTTGATAATGATTCAAAGGCGAAAAGACCATAATAATAATTGAAAACGTATCTAATTGCTGTGTTCCGATTTTGTAGCTACCTGATCATCCCAGTAACGTCTTATCTTTCGTAGTTTCATAACATTAGTAGAAAAAGCATGTGGTTATCATCAGGCAGATAGTTTGCTTGATGCTCTTTATTGTCAACTCTAAAATGTGATTTTATATTTTCAGGCCGAGGTAGTGGTAGTTTTGGCGGAGGCCTTCTCATTGCATCTCTAGGAACGAGGGAAGCGTTCCGCTATATGGGGTTGATTGCATTCCTTGGTGGAGTCTTGTATGGTTTGCTGCATTACTTCTGGTTAAAAAATATCAATATGACTGGAATGGGAGCAACTTGTGAACAAGATACTGGTAAGTTGTTTTTAATTTAGCTTTAAATCTTTTCTAAGTTATGACTAACAATCTATTTTTTTTTCTGTAGAAAGTGGTGAAGGGGACAAATTGAACGGAGAGCCGTTAAGAAAAGATGCCGAGACTATGATATCCTTGGAGAGACTGCACATAATCACCCGGTTCAATCCGCTTGGCTCAGTACATTCTTTGCCAAGAGGATCACGGTCAAGGGTAGGTTTCAACTCGATAAGAATTGTGGTTTATTCATCGAATGTGTTTTTTGTATATTTTATTTGTATCATCATTATTAACATCATCATCTCACCCAATTCGATACCCACTGCTGGGCGCCCCCAAAGATTGCCACAACGTTCGGTCTTGTGCCGCCCGCATCCAGCAAGCTCCCGCAAACTTCACCAGGTAATTTGTTCACCTTGCGAGAGGCGTACCCACTCTGCTTTTTCCGGTGCGTGGCCGCCATTCGGGAACCTTTCGCCCCATCGGCCGTCAGTTTTACGAGCAATATGGCCCACCCACTGCCACTTAAGTCAGATGGTGACCTGGTTCTTCTTCGGATTTCCTCATTGCGGATTCGATCACGAAGTGACACTCCGAGCATAGCCCTTTCCATTGCTGTCTGGGTGACAGCCAGCATCTCAGTGAGGACCACTGTTAATGGCCACGTTTCAGTTCCATAAGTCATCACTGGCAACACACATTGGTCAAAGACTTTGCTCATAAGACGCTGCGGTATTTTGGACTCAAAGATGTTCGGTAACTTCCCGAACGCTGCCCAACCGAGTCGAATTCGACGATTGACCTCTTTTTTGAAGTTTGATCTGCCTAACTGTACGATATGGCCCAGATAGATGTATTCATCGACAACTTCAAGCATTGACTGTCCAATTGTAATCGGAGTGGGCACAACGTGAACGTTCAACATAATTTTTGTCTTGCCGATGTTCATTTTCAACCCAAATCGTTCGGACGCCATACTGAGGTCATCAAGCATTGTGCTGAGCTCTTCCAGGGTCTCAGTCATAACCACTATACCATCGGCAAATCGAAGGTGAGTGAGATACTCGCCGTTTACATTAATGCCAAGCCCCTACCAATCCAGAACTTTACACATCGTCCAGTGCAGAAGTAAACAATTTCGGTGATACGAATATAACATTTGCCTGTCTCACTCCTCTCTGCAGTTGAATGATTTTGGAGATGTGGTTCCACATTCATTGACACTCACATTTACAGACATTATGGCATTTCTTTAAAGGCACTTCAACACCTCGATGTACCAATTTAATTGGTTGCGCCGGTATACGATTCGAAAGTTGCCGCGTTATTTTTTCTATGTTTCATCGCCGATCTCCATTTGTTTTTAATTAATTAGTTGTCGACACTCCCACCTCTCTTCCCTTTATTCCATTTCTCTTACGCACCAACCTTGTCTCGCATAAGAGAAGAGCGAGACAGCTGTGTTACCGCCATCCAGCGGTAGAAAACTCCACCGCAGCGCTGCCAACACACAGGCAGCGAAGACGCACTGAAAAAATAGAACTGCAATGGCCGCGCGCGCTCACATCAACTTTTCACAATAGTTGTGTTTGCCATGGATAAATAGTGTTTTCGTGCAAGGAAACCAGGAATCCAACTCCAGGGACGTCCCCGGTAGCCTCCACCCAGGAATCCAAGTCCAGGGACGTCCCCGGCAGCCTCCACCTCAGCATCTCGCAGCAGCAGCAAGGTAGTGTGCCCATTCCCGTTTCCATTTATTTTTCGTCGACAACCGCGTGTAAATTTCATTTTGTCTTTCCCCGCAAATACAGTCCACTTCGAATTTATTTATCTCGCCCGCACAACCATTTCTGGTCCTAACGATCCGGATTTTTGATCCATTCGCTTTAGTAGTTTGCCAATATAAACGCAATAGTTTTTATTCCATAGGGAATAAACGCATAGGTATAGGTTATAGTTTTTATTTCAATCGGAATAAACGCATAGATTAGGTAATACTTTTTATTCCATAGGGAATAAACGCATAGGTATAGGTTATAGTTTTTATTCCATTCGGAATAAACGCATAGATTAGGTAATAGTTTTTATTCCATAGGGAATAAACGCATAGGTATAGGTTATAGTTTTTATTCCATTCGGAATAAACGCATAGATTAGGTAATAGTTTATATTCTATAGAGAATAAACGCATAGATGATAGTTTAATTCCATTAGGGAATAAACGCATACTTACCTACTATTTTTCGCATAGGTAGGTACTAAATAGTTGGTAGTTTCGACTGCACCGCATAGTAATAGGTAGGTACATATTTTGTGTAGTAGGTACCTAGGTCCGCTCGTACAAGTACCTACGCTCGCTCGCGTCGCGTCTCGCTGTTCGTCACCGCTTCCATTTTGATCGTTCGTTAGTTTTGCACCGTAGTTAGCTTTAGTTGTTTTGTTTTAACAATGCCTCCGAAAGAGATTCCGGATCCACAGTTAAAACTATTACACGCTAAGAAGGACAGCCTTTTAAAGCGTATGCAATTAATTTGCGATTATTCATCGAGGATCGCAGATGAATCAATAAAAGATTTGTTTTTATCCTCGATCGAAACCATAGATACTTTGCGCTTAGATTTCGAAAATGATCTCAATAAAATTTACTTGCTTGAATTAAAATTAAATCCCGATTTCTTATTAAGTTATGACGCCATGTCATCTTTCGAAGATTTAATTTGTCGCATAAAACGTGTCGCTAAGTCATTGCAAGCGCCCGTGCCCGTAGTAGTCACCGATTCGAAACCCGGGCAAGCCGGTTTTGATTTGCTGAAACGGGATCGACCTAAATTACCGCCCATACAAATACCCGAATTTAATGGCGATATTAATAATTGACCTTTGTTTTTCGCTAGTTTCGAAAATACGATCCATAATAATAATTCGTTATCGGATCACGAAAAATTACATTACTTAATTAGTAAACTAACCGGGAAAGCAAAAACCGTTTGCACCAGAAAAACGCTTTGCGCCGAAATCTATAGTTTGATTTGAATACTTTGAAGGTCAAATACGAAGATAAACGCTTAGTAACAACCGCTTATTTGGATCAAATATTTAATTTGAAAAATAGCTCATCGTGTAATGAACACGAAAATTTCTTAGATATTTTTGCATCAGCTGTTCGTGCCCTAAAGAATCTCAAGGTCAATGACATATCGGCCTAAAGAAATTAGATTCCGAAACCGTTCGCTTGAAAATTTGAAATGGATAGACGTGGCCATCAAATACCTAAGTTCGACGATTTAGAAACATTCGTTCCTCAACATATTCGAATGTTGCAACTAACTTTGTTAAACCACGGAGTAACGAAAAATAGTCCGACTAATAAGCCCACGAAGTCCACGCACTCTTTTGTTAATTTTGAACCCACGACTTCGCAATCGCAAGTGTTGCATTCGAAAAATTGTTCTTTGTGTCAAGGTCACCATGACCAACTTTATAAATGTTCGGAGTTCAATAAACTCACTCCTAGCGATCGCTATAAATTTGTTCGTTCTAGTAATTTATGTATCAATTGTCTCAGTGAGAAACATCGTGTTTCATTTTGTAATTCGAATCATTTTTGTCGCAAGTGTAATGGTAAACACCATTCATTATTACACTTCGAAAACAATAATGCCGCGTCCAATTTAAACTCAGTTGGTACCTCGCGCGTTAATGGTAATAATTCGCTTGTAGTTAGCAATGCCATGTCCGGTAGTTCGTCCGTCGATTCCGGCTGCGCGAACTTCGTGCCTAACCGTCCGCCCGCTGTGACGTCAGAGCCGCCCGCACCGTTGAGTGGCGACTCGGAGCGCTCTCGCGTGTTTTCGTCCCCGTCCGCGCCTAGCGACGGCGGTGCCACTGCCGCGCGCCTCCAGCCGAACGATGTCGCTTTGTGCTCGCTGTCGAGTTTGCACACAAGCCCTACTAGTAACGGGCAACCGCTCGAGTTGTTGTTTACGATTCGCATGGTAGGAACATAGTGTTCGCGCACTTTTAGATAGTGCTTCTCAAAGTAATTTTATTAATAAAAATTGTTGTAGTCGTCTTGGTTTGCATATAAATAACCGCCCGCCTGTAATGTTGTGAAAGGTATTGGGGGTTCCACTAAAGCCATTCAAGGTTCTGTAGGGATTAAATTCCACTCGCGTTTTGATTTTGATGTTAGTTTTTCAATGGATTTGCTAGTCGTCGATAAGGTTACCGAACTTTTACCGACTGTCGCAGTCATTACCTCATTATTGACTAATTTGAGAGATTTGCCTTTGGCCGATGATACTTACGCTGTTCCAGGAGATATTGATTTGTTAGTTGGCGCTTCGATTTTCCCGCACCTCCTGTTGCAGCATAAGGTTCAAGGTCACGCATCGCACCCCGCGCCGCTCCCCTTAGAGACGGTTCTTGGTTTTGTTATTGATAGTTCCGCACCCGCTTGTTACTCGATAGTGTCATTTTCTTGCGCAGTCGAGCCGCTGGACTCCGCTGTCCGTAAATTCTGGGAGATAGAAGAGGTGAACGTCCCTCCTATTGTCAGCCCGGATGATAAACTTTGTGAAGAGTTTTATAGTCGCACGACTACTCGCGATAGTGATGGTCGTTATGTTGTTGCACTCCCCTTTAAGGGTGATGTTAATTCGCTTGGAGATTCGTTTCAGTCAGCCGAAAAACGCTTCTTTTGTTTAGAACGGAAAATGCAGACATCTCCAAAGTTGAAGGAGGCTTACCATAGCGTAATAGTAGAGTATTTAGATAAACATTTAATTTCACCCGCGCCTCCCGAAACCGAAGAGACGAAGCACGCTCCTTCGTATACCATACCGTACCATGGAGTTGTCCGCGAGGATAAACTAACCACCAAGTTGCGCGTTGTTTTAGACGGCAGCGCCAAAACTAGTTCGAATGTTTCGGTAAACGATATTCTGCACAGTGGTCAAAATCTCCAAGGTAATTTGTTCGAAATTATAGTTAACTTTCGCTTATTCGCTGTCGCGCTTTCAGCCGACATTAGACAAATGTTTCTTTGTATTGGTGTTCGCGAATCAGATCCCCGATTTCACCGCATTAATATAGATAGAATTTTCGCATTCTCGGACTCGACCGTCGCTTTGTGTTGGAGAAATTCTTCGCCCCATCGTTGGGATACATTTGTCGCAAATAGGGTGGCAAAAATTCAGTCAGAATTGACCCTGCCGATTGTTTGTCTCGTGGGTTAACACCTGCACAGATTTTGGATCATCCGTTGTGGTTCCATGATGCCAAGCCCCACCTGATGAATGGCCTGTTAGTCCTTTCAACCCCGCTACTGTGTCCACGCCTCCAAAGGAAAAGAAAACCTCTTTAGTTACTACCGCACCGCTCGAAAAATCGCCTATCTTAGAGTTGGCTAGCCGTGTTTCATTGTGGTCGATTCTTTTACGTAGTGTTGTTTTTATTTGTTGAATTTTGAAAATCCTTCCTCGTCGTGAGCATGTTACCGCCTTTGACTTAAACAAGTGCTTCGTGAACTTCAGCGATTTAATTTTTCGTCTGAAATTAGAAATTTGGAATTAAATATTAAATCGCTCGTGGCCTCGCGGTCTCAGTGTTCTGTAAACGATCACTGAGTTACGCAACTTTCACTATGGCTGGTCCTCGGATGGGTGACCACTTTGTGGCGTTTACATTTGCGAGCGTTTCCGTGCTTCGGAAGGCACGTTAAGCCGTTGGTCCCGGTAGCCAGTAAAATGGCAGTCGTTAAGCCTGGTTGAAGGCCTTATGGGCGGCTTGAAAATTTCAACAGCAGGTAGCCACAACCTGCGTCTGTCTATTTCAACACGGCAATGGGCTCACCACCTATTACGTGGGACAGGAATCCACACGGTGAAAAGTGGGCATATAATATGCCTCTGCCACCCCTTCGGGTATAAGGCGTGATGGATATTTTTTTTTTATATTTAAATATTAAAAGCTTAAAGTCACACCTGTTTCGCATTATAGGTGAACAGATGCCTACGTTTGAAGAGCTGAGCACCGTGCTCACTCAAGTCGAGGCCGTAATGAATACGCGTCCTCTTTGTAGAACCTTGTCTAGTGATCCCTCGGAGCCGCTTGTACTGACTCCAGCGCACTTTTTGAATGTTACACCGTTAAAATACCGGCTTTTGAAATAGAGGAAGATCGACTTCATCTTCTCTCGCATCATGCCTTATTGGATAAACTCGTTCAATCGTTTTGGAAGCGTTGGAGAACAGACTATTTGCATACGCTACTGTCACGTCAGAAATGGAATACTTTATCGAACCCTGTTACTGTCGGTACTGTCGTAGTTATTTTAACTGAAAATATGCCTCCATTACATTGGGGTAGTAGAAGAAGTTTTCCCTGGGTCAAATGGGATCACCCGTATAGTTCGCGTTAAAACCACAACTGGTTCGTACTTGCGACCAGTTATTCGTCTTTGTCCTTTGCCTAATCAACAGTAACTTCAATGACAAATTTAGCTTGTTCGATTAGGTTTAGTTTAGTTCGATAGCATTTTGTTTAGTTAGCGGCTAAAGCTTAGTGGCAACTGTATAGTCAGTTGTTCCCTTTTTTAAGGTAACCCTTCAAGCCGGGGGGGAAATGGTTGCGCCGGTATGCGATTCGAAAGTTGCCGCGTTATTTTTTCTATGTTGCATCGCCGATCTCCATTTGTTTTTAATTAATTAGTTGTCGACACTCCCACCTCTCTTCCCTTTATTCCATTTCTCTTTCGCACCTACCTTGTCTTGCATAAGAGAAGAGCGAGACAGCTGTGTTACCGCCATCCAGCGGTAGAAAACTCCACCGCAGCGCTGCCAACACAGAGGCAGCGAAGACGCACTGAAAAAATAGAACTGCATTGGCCGCGCGCGCGCGCTCGCATCAACTTTTCGCAATAGTTGTGTTTGCCATGGATAAATAGTGTTTTCGTGCAAGGAAACCAGGAATCCAAGTCCAAGGACGTCCCCGGCAGCCTCCACCCAGGAATCCAAGCCCAGGGACGTCCCCGGCAGCCTCCACCTCAGCATCTCGCAGCAGCAGTAAGGTAGTGTGCCCATTCCCGTTTCCATTTCTTTTTCGTCGACAACCGCGTGTAAATTTCATTTTGTCTTTCCCCGCAAATACAGTCCACTTTGAATTTATTTATCTCGCCCGCTCACCCAATAATCAATTTGACAACGCTGTAGAGACTGCAACACGGCCTAAGTCTCGATTAAATCGAAAGCCTTTCCATAATCCACGAACGACAAGCATATAGGCCGGTTATACTCTTCTGTCTTCTGTATTACCTGCCGCATTAAATTGCTGTATTATATTTATTTATCTAAACTAATATATAAAGCTAAAGAGTTTGTTTGTTTGGTTACTGGGAACTGCTGGTCGAATTTTAAAAATTATTTTTGTTTTGAATAGCCCATTTATCGAGGAAGGCTATAATCATAAAAGTTATAGGCTATATATCATTACGCTACTACTTTGGAGAGAAGAACAGTAATTATAAATGTTGACAAATCGGGCAAATGCTCATACATTATTGTAGAAAATATAAACGACGAGATTAAATAGGTGCGACAAAAGTTCAAAGTATGTCACTGGCGAAGCCGCGGAGGTCAGCTAGTTATGTTTTATTAGTATATTCGTTAAACGTCTAAGTGACAGTAAAATTATATTATAAGCCCCAATAGCATTCAAACTTTGCACCTCAATATTAGGTGATTTTTGAGATATTGGAAGTGACGCTACTAGCAGGTACATTTAGGCCTGAAAGGATGTCTATGCCTGCAATCTGGAGCAACTGCTCCGTTAAAGCAGTGCCTGCAATCTGGAGCAACTGCTCCGTTAAAGCAGTTGCTCCAGATTACAAGCATTGCAGGTGTGACTACTACTGAATGTTTAGGTTACGAGTCAAGAACAAGTCAAAGTTTTGTCTATCTATACTTACATTCTATTTAAAGGGACACATGTGTTCATTTATCAATCTAAAAATTTATATCTCTCAAATTTTGGGGTAAACCTACTATCTTCCAAATATTGATCTACCTACATGGTTGTTCAAAGTGTATATTACCATGGAACTAGAACCTAGTTGGTCATCTTACATAAATTTTGCCAATTATGGGTAACAGAACAGTACAAGTGATTTATTCAATATTAGTTGACGCCCGCGGCTCCGCACGATGTTTTCCCGTTCCCGTTTCCCACAGAAACTTGTTCCCGGGATAAAAAGTAGCCTATTCGTTATTCTGATGTGCAAGCTATATTTATGTAAAGTTTCATCAAAATCCATTCAGTAGATTTTGCGTGAATGAGGCACAAACATCCATCCATACTTACAAACTTTCGCGTCTGTAATATTAGTAGGATGTGTGGTAAGTTCCGCCAAGTACCATCAATCAGGTTAAATAATACATTTTTCAATGTTCCCTTTTACAGTTCTCCCAAGGTGATATCAATGAGCACTGTCGCAGCCGTAGTGGAAGCAACACCCAACGTCGAGGCAGTAACTATGAAGGTTCTGCTTCTAAAGTGGACCTGCTTCGTTCACCGCTCGAAATGACACGTCACCATTCAGGGAAAGGGCATATCTCGAACCCAGTATTGTCGATTGCCAGGAATGTTAATCATTACAAGGTATTAATTTTATTTTTCAGTATCCACTTTTTATTTATATTTCTAACTTCGTATGCTTGGAGTCATCCGCCATTTTATTTTTACTCGGATTCCTAATTTCATTTATAAAATAAAAGAGAATGACCAAAATTTACTCTTAAGTATGGTGACCCAGGGTGACCTTTTTTATACCACTGAGGTGGCAGACAAGCATACGGCCCATCTGGTGGAAAGTGGTCACCGTAGCCTATAGACGTTCTAAGACCCCTTTTGACGAACGTCGGGTGTAATCCCGGTGTGAAAATTTGTATGCGAATTTGTCATATTCTTATGTCAAATTCGACAAACTTACGACTCATACGTCGCTGTGCGGGGACTAAGGCTTTTGGTATCCATTTACGAACAAAATTTACACTGTCAATATCAATGAAATCTCTACAAAAACGAGTACAAACAATCTATATTAGTCAGTGAGGATAACGAGAATATATTATTTACCAGAGATTGTCAATTAATCAAACCACTGCTTTCAAATTCAAATCAAATTCATGGTCTTTATTTGCTAGAATATTGTAACAGAGAGGGAAAAAAATATGGCTTATGACAAAGTATATCATGTTCGGCCTAAATCCATGACTTGTTATCAATAATTTTGAGTCAAACAAACTCATATAGTTGGTCGGTAGTACATACAAAGATTTACTACTTACAATATTGTCAGAAAGTCCTGTAATGAGAAAATGCAAGATTTTTTCAAGTATCCATTGTCTTAACATTCTGATAAACCGTCTCAAGGCTTTAATTTTTTTAGGTATACGGTCATATCTAGACATTTGTATAATGTTTGAATATGATATATATTTCATTGTATTATTTGTATTCTGCTGGGGATAGTACAAATTACGTATTGTAATAATAAATATTAGGCCTACGTCATAGGTTAGAATATAATCTATCACGTAGGCTTATAGTCCCATAAGATGGTTTTGATGGTGGCTTGGATGGATGATTCGCCTTACTGTACTACACTGTTATAGTCATTTCGGTTTTCTTTTTTTTCGCCAAAATCTCGTCAGTTTAGTCAATTTCTATGAATTAAAGATAAGCCTGGATTAGGCTCCGAAGATCTCGGAAGGGCCTCATCAAGTTATTGTTAAGTTTTGTGAGTAACTAGTGAAAATATTTTAATGGCGTAAGCAGGTATCAGCTGCAACATTAAAAAAGTTACACAGATTACAAACAAAAAACATTTTAATATTTTGAATTGAATAAAAATATGCACTTACGATTTGATTAAAAGTGCAAAATAAAATGATTCTAAAATAAATTGAACTAACAAATACGTTTCCTTGCCAAAGTCTATAAATATTTTGTAATTATTTAGTTTCTAAATACTACAACAAATAGTAGAAATCCCTACTTAAGATCTTACATTCGTATATACTGGTATTTGATTTCGTTATCTGTCATTGTGACGTAGCGAAACTAATTTATTACGTAGGTATTAACATGATTTATACAACTACAATATTTTATACAGAAAGTAGTTACTTAGTTAGAAACAACATGTGAAATATGACTCTATAAACAATTAGATAGCTATTATAAGCGAATTTGTTTCTTTTATATCACAGTTTTGTCAGATAGCCCACCCTGTTCTCTGTCTAAAGTAGGTAGTCGCCGTAGGGCGGCTGGCGATAAGAAAGTGACCTACGGGCGATTAGGCGATACGTGTCCCCCCCCCCCCCCCCCCCCCCCGATAATGCCGTGATGAACAGATAGAAGCACGCTGTTTTGAACACTTTTCATATAGAGGACAATACTAGTTATATTCAATATCATTGTATTCAAGATGACTGCCGCCACAAAATGGCGACTTACAATTTTTTCCCACATTTTCAGTAGATACAGCATGAAAAATTCGAAATCTAAAACGGTCGCGATTTATAATCTGATTAATGTTGCAGATTGATAAAGAAAAATGATGTGATAATATCGAAAGGAGCAATATTAACTAACAAAACGAAACCGAAAACATTTAAATATGAAATAAGTATAAAAAATAATTTAAACTGTTTTATTGAAAAGAAGGAAAAACTGTACTAAAAATTAAAAGATTATCAGATAGTTGTTATTTATAATGATGGATACCTGTTGATAGAAATTTTACGTTTTATTCCCTTGGATCTACCTAATTTTTAAGTAATAGATAGTAGATTTTAATTCAGTTTATCTTTTCTTTCAATACAACCATTTATTTAAACTTTTTATTTAAGCATTTCATTAAACGACTTATGATACAGATTACTTAGAGTCGGATAGAGATCTTCTTACTAACCTATAATAAATAACTTTTTGGACTTTTACCTAATTTGACGTAATTTATTTGCAGCAAGCGTACAGCGCACCGAAGCTAGGTTTAGTAGCATTAGCTCAACGCAACAACATATCACAACCAGTTCTCTCTGAATACGATGCACGCCGTCGTGACTCCATACCTGAAGAAGCTGAAGAAGATAGATTGACTGCGCCACCTAAACCTCCATTGAAAACCAAAAGTGACAATCTTCCACCTCCACCAAGTTATGACGAAGCTACTGGAGACCACAGGAAAAGTTGGCATTCAAATGATAGTACTCCTACTTAAAGCAAAAGTCGTATTGTAAAATCTAGACAAAATTATCGGCTTTGAGAATCAGGTTAATATTATACTTGAGTGTAGCCAGGAATGTTTAAGAAAGAAAAAAAATATATAAATTAACTCGATAAAGTTGAGTAAACTTTGACTGTATTCAACAAACGCCTTTTTATACTCGTATGTATACGAAATGTAGTTTCCTGAAGATTTCTTTAAAGATAAAACCTTCCGTAGAATAATATATATATACTTATATAGTGTTGTAGCTTTTTTAGGGTTATGTTCAACCCTTATAGTCTCACCATGTCCGCCCTCTGGCTGTCATTCACCTCTCAAACCATTTTTTGCTTACCTATCACATAGGACGTTTCCAAAACTATTGTACGTATGTTTGTTTCTCTCAACCAACAAAACCGATTATGGACATGTGAAAACTATCACAGCAGACTACATAACGAAATTAAAAGAAAAACTATCACATTCAGTAGGTTTTACAAGTTTACAATTAAAAATACAACAATAATAATAGTAAACAATTTGAAACAATTTTGAAAAGCAAATAGTATGCTAACTTTTTCTAAATTTTAATTTAAATTTTCGTCACCTTAAGAAATATAAAAGAAGTCTCGGTGGTGTAGTTGCTAAAGCGTCTGGTGCGTTGAACCAAAAGTCGCTGGTTCGAGTCCTGAGACTTAAATAAAAAACCCCTAAAATTTAAATAATAGTAATCAAGCAAGTTTATATTACCTTACTTTGGACTAGACTAGATTAGTAAAAAAAGATGTCCCACATTATAAATCAAATACTACTGTCAGATTTTGAAATAAAATAATAGGACCCTCGAGAAGCACTTGCTTTCAAAATAAAATTATAAATTGTCTAAATCGGTTCACTCACAAAAAGTTATGAGGTTACTAACACACATAATTTTTTTCATGTGAGTAAGTTATAGTATATACCATTGACAGGCTTATTGAATACCTACTTCTTCATATAGAATCAACATTTCAAAAATAAAGTCGATTGGTTTCCTTTACCTATATCAAAATAGAAGACTAGAGTACGCCGTGTTGTGTGTTTAAATATTAAAAGCAAAGGATTTCGTGAATAAAACTACTAAGCGAGAATTGTAAAGGCTTAAATACCTACACTTAAGTTGTATATAATGGATTTTTTTAACAAGTGGAATTAATGGTGGTCCACAGGTGTCATGCATAAATATAATTGTCATAATAGATAATATACGACGTTGTGGATTTGTTATCGTTTTATTTAATAATAATTAGATACTTACATTCATACATACATATTGTCACGCCTTTATCCCCGAAGGGGTAGGCAGAGGCATACTGTACGCCCACATTTCACCGTATGCATGTTTGTCCAACATAACCCGGGGTGAGCCCATTGCCGTGTATAATAATTAGATACGAGTACTTACTGTGAGTATATTATTTTATCTATTAGGCCTTATCCCCGAAGAGGTGGCAGAGGCATTTTATATGCCCACTTTTCACCATGTGTATTCCTGTCCCACGTAATAGGTGGTGAGCCCATTTTCGTGTTGAAATAGACAGACGCAGGTTGTGGCTACCTGCTGTTACTTAATTTTCAAGCCGCCCATAAGTCCTTCAACTTGACTTAACGACTGCTATGTTACTGAGAACCGGGACCAACAGCTTAACGTGCCTTCCGAAGCACGGAAACGCTCACAAATGTAAACGGCACAAAGTGGTCACCCATCCGTGACCAGCCATAGCGAAAGTTGCTTAACGCAGTTGTCGTTTACAGAACACTGAGTCCGCGAGTCCGCTTCATGTTAAGTATGTTAGATATACAAACAATGGTAATAAAACGCTTACAAACAACAATTTCTTTAGATATCTTTAATTACAAGACGTTTAGACTTAACAATATTATTTAGTACGTTACACTTTAAATTCGTGTCCATTTTCATAAGCTTGAGGTCATGATAATGGATGCGAATTTATATATTAAAAATAATAAATGCGTGGCTGATAATAAAGATTACAATCAAGTAATCATTATTAGCTATAATAGAGCAGTAATACATTGTGACCATGTATCATAAAACACCAATGTTATGTTATGTTGCAAAGGTAAGTAACTGAATATTTTACACTGACACATCATTTCACCAAATGTGTTTTAAAACTTATCCAGACCTAATCAACGAGAAACATTTTGTTTGAAAATAAAGAAACAATTTATTTCAAAATTTTACTTTCTTGTGGTCCTAATTGCCCCTAAAGTCACATTCACCTACCAACATGCCGACACGGAAACTCTTCTGTGTTGCCTGTTAAGTTTTAAAATTTGCATTAGGTTTTATACGATTTATGTAGAGTAATTTTTATAACTTATTTTATATATGCCATGTGGGACTATGATTCATCAGTTAAAAACTTATGCGGATAAATAGATTTTTAAAATTTTGTATTTAATATTCTTACTTAATGATGCTGATATTAAACAACATATACATCTTGAAATCCTGGGTCGGGGAATTATTTAGGTTACTCGTATTTGTATCGGAGTTTGAATGTTTTCTTTTCATAAATTTTATGTTTATTATTTTTTTGTTTAAATAAAATTATTTAAAAAATTGCGTTTTTTTTATTTCATTCATTTCATCATAACACTGTTTGAAATCTAGTTAACAACAAAATGATTATCACTACAGTCAAAATGATAATTTTCAACGATGTTCACTTTATAATCGTGGTGGCAAGTAATGACCAATCCTAACTTCGACAATTTATCAATATTATAAATCTTAAACAAACTTAGATCTTAACATTGTTAATCTACCTAATCTACTAAAACAACTTATAATTCAGGAATGCAAAAAGTTTATATGCAACTTATAAAATTTATTTTAGGGAAAAAGACACATTGGTTCGTAATGTCTCGATAGATGGCTCTGACCTTACTATAAAAAGGTTTTTGTTCTTTACAAGATAATCGAGGAACGTGAAAATGGTCAAATAATTTTAGTGTGGTTCGATGTTGTGTGGATATTGTTCTTTTTAAATATAGATCACACTGGGTTTATGTAAGATTCACATCCAGCTGTCATTTTTCCCTGCAATGAATATTAAGTATACTAATAACTCGAACTATAAAACGTAATGATGCATCTATCCTCATAACAATGCAATTATAATCGTGTAGCATCTTATATTAATATAACTAAATATATAAGTATGTTTATCAGTTATCTGGTTACCGTAGTACAAGCTCTGCTTAGCTTGGAATAAGATGGCATTGTGTGAGTCGCCCAACGATATTTATACTCCACAAGCAACTTTAAAAACTAGTTCAGTAATTTCTATGAAACTTCTGAACGTCGTATCTCAAATAGAGAAACTTAATTGTTATATTTTAATTTCGTATATAATTCCTATAAACTGGTTAGGATGACAGTCATCATTGTGATTACCGAACCATCAGATATCATTGTGATCTCAGAACAAATAAATTTTGGTAATTTTTTTTAATATCGGTTCACAGTGCAAAGCATTTTGTCTCGCTCTAAGCCTGAAGTAGTAAGTGATAGATGCCTCAAATATTTTTTGCCAGACTATTCTATCCTAGCGTGATGCACGCTACATGGGTATAATATCAGTTGCCTGGACTTGGGCAATCTCGTTGGTTAGTCTTAATAAGGTAAGCTCGATTAATCTTGTTCTTCTCCATGATTGAATACGCCTTCTCCACAACCGTCGATGGTGGATTTTGTTCCCTTGTTAGGATCCATGCATTCACTGGAAAAGGAGGTAATTTATATTTAATTAAGCTTTCTATTTATTACCGTGATTTTATTATGTCGCTTTCTTGTACGTGTTGAATTTTTTAATTGTGATTAAAGCGATTGATGAATCTTGAAGAAGTGAAAGAAGTATGCATGGATCGCGAAGCCTGGCGATCTGTCCTCTCTGACTACACTGTGAAGATAGTTAGTTAGTAAGTTAGTGATTAAAGTAACTTCCCTATGAGTTAACTACTTGAAATATACCTAAGCTCAAAAGTGGATGATGATAATGCATGAAAATGTGACTAAAGAGAAAAAACTGAGCACTCTATAGTGTGGTGGGGCCCCACTAATATCTTCTGGGCTTAAACAACCTCAACTGCTAGCGGTGCACCTGCTCATCAACGGACAAGGCAACGACGCAGGCGCCTTTACGGTGTTGGGAGGTGAAACGGCAGTCGCTCCCAATAATGCCAAAAATAAAAAGCCAAACCAAAGCTGCTCCTAACAACCAATAAAGGCGAATTCTAAGCTCCAAGTCTAGGTAGGACGTAGGAAGTAACTATAAAATATGCATAGATGAAGAATAAGTTTAAGCACTCAATACGAGATGAGATAATCGATTAAGGAATCCATTACAACATTGGATTTAAAAAAAGCATTTTCCGAATTTCCAGATTCATATTAGCCAATATTATTTAATATTCATTATGGTATTATTACCTTGAATAGGATTGGTAACGATCAGTCCGTTACCACTAGATCGGTAATATCGGAAAAGGCTGATAATTTCAAACAATAAGACATTCGATCTGGCACAATCGGCAAATGGTTTAGGTATTAGGGAGTTAAGAAAATTATAATACTAACATGTATGAAATAATCCAAATTCGTAACAACTCCAAACTACGGAATAAGTGTCGTAGTCAGTGTCTATCACCCAGTAAGGTGCTTCAATGTTGTATGGTAAAGATGGAAATGAGACCGCCAGCTTGGCTTCATCGGATTTGTTCACTAGAGTTGCCTTTCCTTTGATTTCGGACTGCATTCCTGTTCTGTAAATCACAAACACCAGACCACATTATTGACACAAGAATTGTATGTTTGTTTAGCCTTTTAGCCTTTTTGTTACCAACTCACTAAAAAGGCAACGGGTACAAAATTTCTTCCAAGTTTAACATCTAAAATAGACACATTTTATTAAATTTACTCGGGCCTTTAGACCCACCCCAGTTCCGTGCTTCGGAAGGCACGTTAAGCCGTTGGTTCCGGTTGTCAATAAAATGGCAGTCGTTAAGCCAAGTTGAAGGCCTTATGGACGGCTTATAAATTTCAACATTAGGTAGCAACAACCTGCGTCTGTCTATTTAAACATGGCAATGGGCTCACCACCTATTACGTGGGACAAGAATACACACGGTGAAAAGTGGGCATATAATATATATGCCTCTGCCACCCCTTCGGGGATAAGGCGTGATAGATAAATTTTCGTGTGGTAATCCTCATGGATGCTTCCATCCGTGGATCCCTTCCATCTGTCTATAGCCGGGAGTCCCGGGTGAGCCCTCGGAAGGATAGCCCCATAGACTTTTATTCGCTTCCGCGGCTGTTATGTACCTATATATAACTTTGACATGTTTAACTGAATGTGCTAGCATTTTATGCATCTAAAATGATTTTAATGCATGAAATTGATGGCTGAAATTAGTAAATTTTACTTTTATTTTCTCATAAACAAGATCACACACATAATTTCAGACATATTCCTGAAGAAGCTGTACGGACGACGGTTAGTCTGTCATCAAAAATAGACTTGAGTGGTGCTCATCTGGATGTTTTTTGTTTATTATTTAATCTCGATGGAACCCCACTTCACCCACCCGATAGAAAGTCATTGTACATCGAGAGGCTGCTTTTACAAACAGAATAACTACCTATTGTCAGTGGTTCAAGTTGATTGCCCTCTGATTGCACCTTCCTATCAACCGTCCGTTAAAAGATCCTTTTAGATTAGAAGATTTTTTTTTTATATACGGTGTACTCTAGAGCTAATGTTTTAATAATGATATAACTCACATAATACTTAGCTGTCTATTCAGAACACCCACTTCTCCGTTTCCATTGTCGCTATAATCTGCTGTTATGCATTTCCCTCCGAGCTCAAATAGAAAAAAGTATTTCTCGGCTTCGAACCACCTACCCAAGTACTGAAAGATGCAAATATTTTCATTGTTAGTTCGGAATTCATAGCTTTTATGACGGTTTGTAAATGGAATGTTAAGATTGCAGGCTTTGATGTGTAAAACTCATTCGTAGAAAACGACCCAGCTAACTGCTTAAGTTTTGGTTCCCGAGACCTTGAATTCCTTCATGATATTTTATCCTTCGAGGTCTTGGAATTTGGTTACAGGTATGTTAACCAAATTCCAAGACCTCTAAGTTTGTACTTGATTTAATTTATTCAGATTTTGATTTATAGCTCAGGGCAACTATTTTCTGAAACCCCTTGTTGTTCTTATCACTAGATTAGAGATTGAAATAATTACGATTGTAAGTGATAATCTTTTCTCCCAATCCTAGAATGAATAACTTCGCCAGAACCTCATCGTTGGTTAGCAGGTTCGCAAATGAGGTTAGAATACTTTGATACCATAAAATCTTAGTGGGATGCCTTATGCATTCCTCTTAATATGTGTTTCTTTTCGTTTTGTTATACATAATAATGACTGTCATTTCATTGCTACTATTTCCTACATTTCTGTTGTCTTCAGTAAGAACTCTCGCATTAACTAAACTCACATGTTCCTTTCTTGAAATACAACCTTTAAGTAATACAATATTGTGTGCCCTAGTCAGCTTAATACGAGTACTAAGTAACTTACCCTACTTGGGTCGAAGTTGCTCATAGCTTGCATATCGGGACATGCTCCAGGCATTATTATCTGCGCTCTGCTTAACCTCAGAGACAGGAAGCCGCATAAGAATACTGCGATAGCCCTTATCACCGACATCTGTAATAGTCACAATTGAATATTTTTAACGAAACAAAAATGTCTATGTAAATTATACTAAAAACCTGCCATCAGAGCTTAAGGCATCCAAACACTGAAAATCGACTAAAATAACACGGATGCTCTTTTACTGCTTTATCGCCAGAGAACTTTTTTAATCTTTTGAACAACGATGACGCAGCGTTATAGGTATGGGATCCCGGTCAAAAGGCAGTCGCTCCCGAAAATGACGAAAATAGAAAACCATACCAAAGCTGCTCCTAGCAGCCAATAAAAGCGGACCCCAGGCTCCAAATGCAGGCAGAGTTTGGAAATAAATAGAAATACGCAAAGATGAAGAAGAACATATAAAGATATATTGCATATTCGAGAAAAGATTTTTTATTGATGTAATTACGACGTCGGCGAAGATATAGATAATTATTATAATTGTACTCGTGTAAAGAATGTATTAACCTTAACGGGATTCTAAGGTAGGTATTTGCTAGGTACATACTGTCTTTCCCAAGAACCTTCACGCGTTTGTGCGTTTTCAAGTTAACAAGGTTTTGGAATGAATTAAATGTGGTAATTATACAGATCTGTAAATAGTTAATAATAATATCGCTATCTCTAATTCCGTTACGTAACTTATATCCGTATAACCTACTTTTATGTTATTATGAATTAAAAAAAAAAACAATTAAAGGTCGCGGATGTGTGCTGGATGCGAACGATCAAGACCGAACCTTGAAAGAGGCCTGTACTCAGCAGACGCTCCTTCGGCTCGGATGACACTGATAATTATTAAAGAAGTGCAAGCAGTTGACACCACCCGGATACAACGAGAAACTTGATTTTTAGATCCAAGATGTCCAATATACCTACTTATTTAACTTTTTTACGTCCTTGATCTAAAATTCAAAAATATTAAGTCGTTGTTGTCTACTATATTGAAGTTTCATCAAGGATAATGGGTTATTCATAAAATCAAATTAAAAAATTAAGTTTCTTGGTGGTTATAATTTGGGGTCTTTTCTTTAAATTCTGTAAAAAGACGTTTAATTTATTATAAGTAGAAGTCTTACCTATTCATTTTTTTCAAAAACTTATACCTCGAAGCAAATATTTTTTATTTGTTAAAACTAAGGTTAAAACTAATGCTTTGATCTGTTATCAAAAATTACAAACTAAAATTACACTTCTAATACAGACTAGCTAGCTTACATATACTAGCTACACATACTAGCTTCTTATCACAGAGTCCGATCTTTTCGTCATGTTCTTATTAAGAGTCCGAGACTACCAGGACTTTAATTGGTCGTGCTAATAAGTGTCTAGCACATAAGACCTTTTAGCCTTTTTGTTACTACCTTACTAAAATATTTTAATAATAATTTTCTCCCTTATCGCTCAACAATGTGCCCCTCCAACAAAAATCACATGAAAAGTATCTTGGTCTTTACTTGGACAGTCATCTAACTTGGAATACTCACATTGAAAGCATAAAAAGTAAATTAATAGTACTTCGTGGCTCACTCTATACGATTGTACGATATATACTATATACAATAGATACCACATAATTTACGCTTTACAATTTATAATGCCCTGGTTAAACCACACTTACTGTACCTGATTAAAATTTGGGGATCCGCTACTAAAACTAGATTGGCAGCACTGCAACGGCAACAAAATAGGGTCATTAAATTGCTTTTTAAGTACGATTTTCTAACACCAACGAAACAAATCTACCAAGAAACCAAGTTAATGAATTTAAAAAAAATATATAAATTTAATAGTTGTATTTTCATCCATAAATCTTTACACAGCAATATCCATACTAATATAACTTACACTAAACGGAAGCAGGTACTCGGCCGCCGAACGCGACGAGCGAGCTATCTTATTATACCCAGGCACCGCACAAATTACGGAAAAAGTATGATAACAACAGAAGGTGCACGGTTTTAGAATGAACTGCCTGCTTCGATAAAAAACTTAGATTCATTTTATACATTTAAAAAACAATTAGCCAAATATATAATAGAAGATAGTAAGTAATATTTCACCTCACTAAAGCTTAAAAAAAAACATTTTTGTTTAAAATATATATATATATATATATACATACATAAATACATATTGTCACGCCTTTATCCCCGAAGGGGTAGGCAGAGGCATGTTAAACGCCCACGTTTCACCGTATGCATTATATATGCATTCGTCCCACGTAATAGGTGGTGAGCCCATTGCCATTATATATATATATATATATATAATAATGTAAAAAGTAATAAATAATAATGAAAGAAGCGCTCGTGGCCCCGCGGTCTCAGTGTTCGGTAAACGATCACTGAGGTACGCAACTTTCACTATGGCTGGTCCTCGGATGGGTGACCACTTTGTGGCATTTAAATTTGCGAGCGTTTCCGTGCTTCGGAAGGCACGTTAAGCCGTTGGTCCCGGTTGCCAGTAAAATGGCAGTCGTTAAGCCTGGTTGAAGGCCTTATAGGCGGCTTAAAAAATTTCAACAGCATGTAGCCACAGCCTGCGTCTGTCTATTTCAACACGGCAATGGGCTCACCACCTATTACGTGGGACAGGAATCCACACGGTGAAAAGTGGGCATATAATATGCCTCTGCCACCCCTTCGGGGATAAGGCGTGATGGATATTTATTTATTTTTATAAATAATAATGAAAAATGCAAAATTAAAACCCAAATATTTGCTAGAATAGCGGTCATTAAATTGGTTCTCGGGGTCGAAGTACGTTCAAAGCCTGATTATGTAACAAAAAAATAAAAAAAATCTCTACACAATATACCTACTCACTGGAGTTAGGTGCAATATCTAATTTGACCTAACTCCATATTAGCATTGTATTGTTTCCTTAAATATTTGCACAAATATATTTTAGTTTTACCTACATTTTACCTAATATTTTAAACTTATTTGTTTGTAGTTTGTCTAGTGATGACGGACAGTGATATACCTCTATTGTTGTGTAAAAATGTTATCACATAAGTGACAAGTGTCTTTCGTAATAATAAAGATCTATAAACCTAAACCTAAAACATGCTCTTAGCGGACATTGAGATTATGATTACAAATCGGAATTTATATTGTGATAAAGAACCTTACAAATATATTATTTATCCAATTGGTTTCACAATTGAAAGAGTTAAGTTTGTATAAAATAAACATTTAAACGCTCCTGGTCCCGTGGACTTACTGTTCTGTAAACGATCACTCCGACAAGCAACTTTCGCTATGGCTGGTCACGGATGGGTGACCACTTTGTAGCATTTACATTTGCGAGCGTTTCCGTGCTTCGGGAGGCACGTAAAGCCGTTGGTCTCGGTTGCCAGTAACATGGCAGTCGTTAAGTCAAGTTGAAGGCCTTATGAGCGGCTTGAAAAATTTCAACGGCAGGTAGCCTTAACCTGCGTCTGTCGATTTCAACTCGGCAATGGGCTCACTACCTATAACGTGGGACAGGAATACACATGGTGAAAAGTAGGCATATAATATGCCTCTGCAATTTCTTCGGGGATAAGGCGTGATAGATAAATAAATAAAATAAAAAACCCGATTGCAATAATATTTAGAATTTATATTTTAGGCACCATAAGACACTCAAGAGATGAATACCTTTAATTTGAGATCTCTTTCGTCGAAATCAGTCCCGCCGTTAAACTCCTTATATTGAAAGGATAAATGACTCACACAAGAAAGTTTTGAGGCAAATGCAGTCAACAAAGGGTAATGACCATAAAAATCGGAAACAATTATATATGTATGTATACGGAGCGGGGTCATGAACGAGACAGTATAATTTCACGGCAATTAGTGGTGTATAATTGTAACGTTTTCATGACCAGAAAATAGTACAATAGAAAATATGCATTCTATTGTCCTCCGTACAGACTTCTTGAAAAATTAAACCTATTCATTTGTAGAAATGATGTTGTATATACTAACCGTTCTAAAGTTGTGCACTTTTTTCAGTATTAAAAAACTAGTTGTGATATACTTGACCTTAAAATGTCTGTAATTTATTAGGTGTTCAATAATGTTTGGAAGTCAGCCTGTTTGTTCACCTCTATCATTAGGGTTCCCTTGAGTAATATTATTTGTAGCCAATAACTTCTTCGATAAATAGTATATACAACAATAGAATTGGAAACTGTAGTTCCTTTCATTATAGGGTTTAAATATAACATACGTACAACATAAACAGTTTCCTCACAATTGTAAATTAGTTCAGAAAGTCCACAAATGATAAAGCTTACAATTTCAATTTCCAGAATGACATTAACAGATATAAAAATTTGTGCTGCTTTGTTACCTATATTAGCATAATAATTGATATTGCTAGAAGTTGTTATTGCTATAATTAGTTTATATTCTAACAATACCAACAATGAAAATGTATTTAAGTTACTTTTAATTAATTTCTTACTTGAATTTAATTCACTGAATACTTAACTAAATGTATATTTCAACAGGTCGTTCAGTCGGTGAGGTATTGAATACCTCATTAATGTTAAATTAACAAGTCAATATTTCTAATTTAGTATACATTGAAATTAACCGGCTAATTTCATACTTCTCATAATATATTAAATAATACCGCATGTACTGTTTCACAACACTTAATTTGGAAACCTAACCTCAGTTTTGCCTCACGGCATTCTCAAAGGTATCCAATAAGGTCTTTAGGCACCTACTTCAAACCTATAATAGATAGAGAACATACAAACAATAGTATTTTATTATTACTTAAAGTATTAGGTTTGCATAAGAGGTAGAGGGATTTAATTTACGAGTAATACCGTAAATTAAATCCTTATTAAGTTATTTCATACATTTTAGTTTTTGAAGTTGTTTTTTTTTGTAAACGTGGTTTTTTTTTATTGTCTGTAATAGATTGTTCTGTAAACGACTGTAGAAATTTTCTATATTACTTCAGGAATACTACAAAAATTTTGTTGCTTTGTCTTATAATAAATAGTAATATTTTTAAGACTTTCTTTCGTAGATAGCAAACTGCAGTGGAACGTCCAAATAACGTGTCTTGCAGGTAAACTCTGCTCGGCAGCCTTTGCCGTTAGTAAAGTCAGGCAGCTCACTGATGTAGAAACTGCCAGGCTAGTATACTTTAGTTATTTTCATAGTGTCATGTCTTACGGCATTTTGCTGTGGGGTAAAGCAGCTGATCTACAAGTAATTTTTGTTCTCCAGAAGAGAGCTATACGTGCAATATATAAATTGAGTGCTAGAGTGTCTCTTAGAGAGAAATTTAAAGAAATTGGCATTTTAACGGTTGCATCACAGTATATATTTGCAAATTTCATGTTAGTTAAACAGAACATACATTTATACAATAGACACAGTCACATACATTCGATAAACACTAGAAATAAGCATAAATTAATTGGAACGCATCATCGTTTACAAAAGGTTCACGACTCTTTTGCAGGAATTGGCGTACGCCTATATAATAAAATTCCTTTAGACTTTATGAACCTGCCGTTACATAAATTTAAGGCGAAAATTATGACGCACCTCTTGAAAAGGGCTTATTACACAATTAATGATTATTTGAATGATATATGTTGTATTTTTTTTGCATTATTTTTTTTTTACATTCACCAGTATAAATAATTTGAAACGCCAGGCAACTAAAGGTATGTCTGCGTTTAGTCCCGGTAATAACTAATATACATAATTATATGTAATTTGACTTTGTTATTGTGTGAGCACTATGTAGACTTATTTATAATTTTGAAATTGACATGAAAGTAGACATGTAGTTTTTGGGTATGTCATGCTCGCCTAAGTGTCCTGGCAGTGGTGGCGTATGTATCGGGTCGCCTTGTTCCCTACAATACGGTTGAGTAAGGCGATGGCTGATATATGCGTCATACCCGTGAATGGGTGCCGTCTGTTGGGACTGGTCAGCTCATAGCTGTTATAGCAGTTGTTACAAATAATATTATTTAAATTTAAGGCAAACTAAGTTTAGTCGACTGTTCTCACATAAATTCAAAGGAACTATATAAGTGTAATTTTAATGAACATAACATTTTGTCCTTTTTTTTTGTATAATTTCATTACTGTATAATTGGTCAAATATCATGTTAATCAAACTGTGTCAAATGGCGGTTAGAAAAGAGTGGCCATGAGTTTTATTGCCAGGTTCTTCCTCTGGCTCTACCTATTGCTTTGCGAATCTGGCAGTAAATGTAAATGTAGAAGCAGTAATCTTGACGTTCATAAGTGTTACTTTGTGACCTAAATGACTAAAGATTTTTGAATTTGATTTTGAGAGTTTCATTACAGGTATCAAAGGAAATCTTAGATGACCTAAATTTAGTTGTTAATAATAAGTTAATAATAATTATTGCTATATCGTAAGTTTCTGTAATTTAGTTGAGATGAACGAAATCATGAATGTGTGTGGGAGTAAATTGGATGTAGTGTTGGTACGGCGCAATGGGCCAATTACTTGTGAGTATATCAAAGCAACTGAGCTGGTTCTGATGGACATATATCATCCTCTTCTGGATATAACATTACACATAACGGCACTTAAAGAATTATTTAGAATTAATTAGAACCTAGTAACATTGATAGCAGTAGAGACTGGAACTTCGGTCGTGGAGACTATCCCCGTTTGTACGAGCAAATGCTGGCAAAAGCATCTCAAGTGCGATAACGTAAGCTTAGCAACTGATTTGTTCTACACAACACTGTACGCCATATTTGATCAAACCATACCAAAAAAAAATTTACCAAACTCCAAAAGCAAACGGTATCCAGTTTGGTTTAGTAGAGATATGATTCGCGATATACACCTTAAAAGTAAATTGCTAAACGGGTGCTTTGAATCAATGCCCTATTACACGAGATCGGGAGTAAGTCAGGGATCGGTTCTCGGCCCGTTCCTTTTTCTCATTATGATAAATGACATCATAAGCACGGTAAAGTCAGCAAAATGCCTGTTGTATGCTGATTACCTTAAACTGATTATGAATATAAACTCGGAGGACGATTGCCGACTTCTACAGAACGAAGTTGATGCTCTTTGTCAATGGAGCATTATGAATAATCTTTCCTTCAACACTAATAAATGTTTTGTCATGACATATAGTCGCAGCCTTCATCCTATTGACTATAATTATACATTACTTGGCGAGGATATCACTCGAGTAAATAACATGAGGGACTTGGGCGTAACTTTTGATCGGGGATTGACATTTGGAGATCATATTTCCACTCTAGCTAAGGAATCTTTTAGGCGTCTGGGTTTCGTATTGCGCAATTCCCAAGACTTTCGGAACCCTTCCGTTACAAGATTGTTGTATACGTCGTTGGTTCGAAGTAAGGTGGAAGCGAGTGCTTGCATTTGGAACCCTTATGCTGGATATAGGATATTAATGTTGGAAAAGGTACAAAAAACATTTCTCAGATATCTCTTCAAGAAATGTTATCACTATTATTCTTTCATGTATCCCACTAACTACCTCTTAGGAATGCTAGAATCTAACTCTTTAGAAGTAAGAAGAGGCATGAGTCAGCTTATGGTAGCTTGTAAGTGACTCCGCGGCTACATTGACTGTCTCGATTTACACTACTTCTTCTGCTGATTGTATGTCCCAATAAATACCTAGGACATCGCCAGAACCGGCGCCACGAATTGTTTGCTCAGCCTCCTTGCCGAACTGTTGCAAGATCCGAGTCTCCAGTTTGTCGAACCTTGAAGATGTTGTGTTTGCTGATAAATGGAGCGATTTGGTTAAGGTGTGCATGGTGTTTTGTGAGAATGAATACACAAGAATATCTTCTATACCTACTTAGTTGTGAATATGTGTGGTCTAAGTTAATTATTGTAATTGGTTTTTAACCGTTGTAATTAACTATAAATAAATAAATTGGTTGAAAATTGGTTGGCGAGGTAGCTTAGAGCCAGGAGACAAACTTTTTATCCCGAGAACAAGTTCCTTTGGGGAACGGGAAAACTTCTCTACGCGAGCGAAGCCGTGGGCGTCAACTAGTATAATAATAAATGTCAACCAATCGGACAAATTTTCACACAGTAAATATTGTAAAATTTTCCTAAAATGAAAACTACTAGGCCAAACTATGTCAATTTTTTATGGGACCAAATGGCAACTATTTTGCATCAAACTAAAAAAGAATCACGTAGATCGAATCAAAAATCTCAGTGTAATCGATGTACATACATCAAAAAATATTCCAATCAAATATCCTAACATAATATAACCTAATCTCCTCGTTTTTGGAAGTCGGTTGAAAATAGAGAAGTTAAGAGCAGGGAGCTCCTGTTTGCCCAGTAAAAATAGGCGAAAATAGGATGATGAAGCCTAATCTATAAAACAAATGAGAATAATTAGGCTATATTGTGACACTTTTCCGTGGAGACATTACTGAGCATTTTGTAATAATTTTAACATTATAAAGCCTACACCAAATTACAAGACATAGAAGCTGTCGCTATCGATATATCAGAGTTGTGTATCTATATATATAAAAGAAAGTCGTGTTAGTTACACTATTTATAACTCAACAACGGCTGTACCGATTTGGCTGAAAATTGGTGGGGAGGTAGCTTAGAGCCAGGAGACGGACATAGGCTACATTATAAAGCCTACACCAAATTACAAGACATAGAAGCTGACGCTATCGATATATCAGAGTTGTGTATCTATATATATAAAAGAAAGTCGTGTTAGTTACACTATTTATAACTCAACAACGGCTGTACCGATTTGGCTGAAAATTGGTGGGGAGGTAGCTTAGAGCCAGGAGACGGACATAGGCTACTTTTTATCCCGGAAACAAGTTCCTGTGGGAAACGGGAACGGGAACACTTCTCGAAGCGGGCGAAGTCGCGGGCGTCAACTAGTTTTCCACACGGTGAAAAGTGGGCATATAGTATGCCTCTGCCACCCCTTTGGGGATAAGGCGTGATGGATATTTATTTATTTATTTATATATTATTATTACTATGACATAAATGAAGTGATGTGTATAGATGATAATAAGTAAATGCATATGTAACTAATAGGTGATTCTTCATCTTGACACTTTTTATTTCATTACTTGTCTCTTTTTAATATTTTACATTGCCTGTGATATTTATATTTCAAG
Organism: Thumatha senex; assembly: GCA_948477245.1. Classification (NCBI taxonomy): domain Eukaryota; kingdom Metazoa; phylum Arthropoda; class Insecta; order Lepidoptera; family Erebidae; genus Thumatha; species Thumatha senex. The sequence goes on from OX419728.1 coordinate 6,195,647, forward strand.
CATGCTACGAGGAACAAAAAAGGACAACAAAGAAAGACCTGGTGGTAGTAAACTGATTTGTTAACATGTTTAATCAGTGAAAATTGGATTACATGCTAATTTAAATTAAACTAAATTGACAGTATTCATGAAATGGTAAAATATACCTATTATTGTTGGACACACAACTTTTAGTAGGTCAACATTGTCCTTAGTAAGTGTGTTAGCATTACGGTACATCTTAACGGTTTACAAGCGCAACACGGATAATAGATGAGAACGTTTTGTGAGATGTGTCCTACAAACGCATAAATAACTTGATATTTATTGGTTTAGTGCAGTGGGTCAAATGGCAAGGTCAAGTCACACGGTGATTTTTAACGTGAAAGTAACTAGTGTTCAACCTTCTCTTTGTCAAATCTCGATCTAAGCCATTGAATATGGACAGTTTGTTTTTGTGTGGTTGGCAAATTCTCGTAATATATAAAATTTATTTTTAGACAGTTACCGTTAGGTCTCATAATTTCGTGCTCACACTCGCCCTAACGACTGGTTCTGCAGTGCTTCTTCTTCTTTTTTCTTTTCTTCTTCTTCTTTTCTTCTTCTTCTTTCTTCTTCTTCTTTCTTTTTTTTCTTTTCATCTTACTGGTAGATACGGATACAGCAAGATTGACATTTCACTCATGCTGCTTAATGATGATACTTTGAAGATTATTTAGAGATTATTTAGCTATCAATATCGTTAATGCTGTTCTCATGATCGTCAATCAGCCTGACGATCAATTTAGGAAAGCAAGTACCAAGTTTTATTTTGTATAAATCCAATGACTTATAAAAACTAACATAGTCAATATTTAAAGTAGTGTTATTTCAGTATATTTTTCAGTAAATTACTAATTATTAACTTTGTTGTGTATACTCGTATGTACCTCTAAATAGAGCTAATTCCTTAGTACCTACATACATACCTACCTAGACAACGTTAAACGTAGCTATATTATACTTTTTATTATTTGTAAATACTACATTCTAAAACAATTAGTAGCTTCACGTCAACGGATTTATAATGGTTAATGATCATGTTGAAGAATGGTGACACTGGCTGGTGATAAATTTAGCACCATTTGTCTGTACTCGATTATTGTATGTGTGACCTTTGGTTCAAGTTTTAAGTCTACAATACAAACGCACTCTCAACACACGCACAGCTACTACTGCTCTTGAATTTATTATGTTTTTTCAAATGCCAGTAGCCTTGGGTACAGGAATCTTTTTGTTAACTACATGTGGTGTCCGATATTGTAGAAAAGCAATTAATTTACAACAATATTAGCACTTAGCTAACTTGGGAATGGTACATCTTGATAAGTGGTAGAAAAACAATTTGGAGGTCTTCTGTTTATGATCCGCATATTAAATTTACGTTTATAAATGACATTTGATACACACACAAAAATAAATGACATTTACGATGCAAATGCTCTCCTAGGTGAGAGTTAAATATCAGTCTACCGCCGGTTTAAAAATGATTAAGTGAAATTCAGATAAAAGAAACGGAAACATATGCGCTGATAAAAATATGCACCATGACCAAAATTGGCCGCACAAAAACTTAATGCTCCTAAAGTACCGCGGTTTCTTCGCTCTCTTGGCATTGTTATGGCTTAACGTGGTACTGTAACAGGTCTTAATGAACTCAACATTTATTACTCAAGGTATTTTACTATATCCGCCGATGTTAAAACTCCCAATGTCGATTATTATTTCATCCTCTTTTAGACCTGTTACGGAAATTGGAACTGTAAGGAAATTAATATCCATCTAAACAAATGTTGTTGACTATGATGACCTTCAATTATTAAATACTAGCTGACCTGAAGCCGGGCTTCGTCCGTGACATACTTCCAACCCCGTGGCACCCATTTAATCCCGTCGCTTATTACTTTTCCAAAAATGTTTGAAAGTTTCCCTGATTACTGCTCCGCTCTCCTGTGTAGTGGCGTGATGATATATAGCTTAGAACCTTCCTCAATAAATAGGCTATCCAATACAAAAAGGATTTTTCAAATCGCCCCAGCTGTTCACGCGTGATGGCGTGACCGAGGGTAATAGGGATTCATTTTAATATATATAGATTTTCCTAATAACACGGCCATTTTATCAATTGTTCCATATATATTAACAACTTTCCTCCATGATAGAAAAAAGGGGCGTATGTAATACCTCTCCCCAAAGAACCTTAACCATACGATTTCCTAAGAAAAGTCCTGGAACGCATTTATTCATCTTTTTTTTGTAACGCCTATTAAATCCTTTCCAGTTTGGTTTTCGCAGAGGCTGCTTAGGTCAAAATAACAGATGACGTGCGACTGGCCTCGAATAGTAAGTCAATAGCTATTCTAATACTTTAGCTGCCCTTTCAATTTATTGCTTATGAAGTAAGAATCTATAAGAGATTCTAAATCATTTGGGAATCTATGTATCACTTATTACGTGGTGTATCTCCATGTTTACGTGGTTTAAATCTTGATAGCTGTGTATTTGTGGAACTCACTCTGTCACTCTCTGTGCGACAGCCTTTCGCTGGACCCTTTCAAGACTAGAGCTTTACTATTTTTTTACCTCAAGGTTAAATTCATAGTATTCTTAAGTATTCTATTGTACTACAAAATTGAATTGGAATATTTTTGAAAATTTAATGTTGAGTAAGTTGACATCATTCTGAAATTGGTCAGGTTAAAATTTCGAAAACGCGTAAACTGCTAAAAATTCATTATCCTCGAGCACACACAGATCATATGGTGTAATGTATCATTTGTATTATTTTTTAACGACAACGCAATTTATTAAATTACATTACATACATTGACATGGTCGTCATTGTCTATCAGTATTGCACATAATTAGTTAAAAATGCCTAACAAGTACTATGTAGTACTATTGATATTAAGTACGTAAGTACTTGCAACTATTAATAACTAAGTGACCCCCCCGACTTCGCCCGTGACGAACTCCCGTCGCTTATTCATTGTACAATATTGCATAACAATATGTCCGATTTGTCAACATTTATGGCTACCGCTCTCCAGGGTAGTAGCGTGTTGCTATATAGCTTATTATTGCCTTCCTTGATAAATGGGCTATCTAACAAAAAAATAATGTTGAAAAATCATCCGACCAGTAGTTCCTGAGATTATAGAAACTCTTTAGCTTTATAATATTAGTATAGATGGTAGTTCGGTGTGTTATTGTTACTTAACTATAATGGAATTAATCTTTCAAAGACCTAGTCTATATATCAACAAAAGTCCATAGGTGTTTATATAAAAAAATAATTAATTAATGAAATTGTCCTAATTGGATTTACTAACACAGTAAAGGGCAATAGGGTCCAATAATGATGTTGTAAGTGTCTATGTCTCACTAGCTAAGGTACTATAATTATTTTCTACCTTGGAACTTGATAGCAGTTCAGATAGTAGCCTTCACGTACGTACATATCGTGGTAGGTCAAGTTAGCCATGTTTGTTATTTTTTTATCGAGTAAATAACATATTTGACTTTCAACATTTGTATTTTTTTTGTATATTTAGATATTTCTGCCATCTATATAATATAATCAAACTTAACTCACTTAGATGACCTATAATATGCGGTGATGCTTCAATTTTCTATAAATATACACATAGTTGCCGATCTGGTCCAAATATTTGCAAATGATGGAAGTGACGTTACTTTATTATATTATCTAACTTCTTCTAGGGCTACACCGATTTCGAGTTCGGTGTAACTATTCTAGTCGTGATTATTTAAAATAAAATGAAAATGTCTTTATTTTGCATAGACCACTTTTACGGCGCTTACAAAATGTCATACACTACAACAAAAGACGTGGTGAAGTTTTCCCGTTACGTGATGTAAGAACTAAGTTCGAGATTTGGGTAAGCCAGGAACGTCTAAAACAAGTGAATGAAATTGTGTATTTAGGGAGTATGTTCAGCGCGGACGGAATATGTAATTCGGACGTAGAACGGCGAGTAACTGCCGGAAACAAAGTCAACGGTGCTTGGTCCCAATTAGTAAAGCGACAAAGCATCGTAAAAGAAGCACGACTCGCGATTCATAACACAGTGCTAGTGCCAACGTTGCTTTTCGGCAGCGAAACCTGGGTATGTAAAGAAGATGCATGAAAGTAAGTTGAATGCCGTGGAGATGCGATCACTTTTTAACTATAAGCTTTATAGTTAGAATAACAATGAACCATGTTGTGTAACGGCCTACAAAAAACTAACAAGTTCTCCGGGATAAACTTCATCAGTTCACGGTACAGCTGCTGATTAAGTAGGTGAACTTGGAGATGTAGATTTACACACCGCCGTCCAGCCCAAAGTAAACTAATATGAGCTTGTGTTATGGGATCTAGATGACTGATAAACATACTCATATATTTCTAAATACATACATATTATACAAACACAACCAGTAAACACCAAAACTCCAAAATAGACATTTGTGGATCACACAAATATTTTTTCCGACCCGGGAATCGAACCCTTGACCTCAGTCGCAGCAGTCAAATACACTACAACTGCGCCACAGATGCCTGGGATGTCAGACTTCAGTTGCTGCCACCATTGTAGAATATGAATACCCAAATGATAGGTGCTCAAAACAACCAAACAAAAGTAGATACCTGACTTGAAATCCAGGTAGAGTTTGGAAACATTGGGAATAATCGAAAAAGCTGAGATGAAATAATGGACTCAAAGAAGTACTTTTACTTTTTTTTTCATCACGCATTGTCATCCATTTCTAAGCAAAGGAATTTCAAGGGTAGTATAATCTCATCGGTAAGTTAGTTTAAATCTATTAACATATCTTCACACAGACAGACATAATATCAGAAAAATCATCGGTATTTGCTTCCTGAAGAATTAATAATGTCTAGTGTCAATACAATCGGTATATCATAACAGTTTCGAATGGTATTGAAGAATGCGATGTATTAAAGACACAATAGTTTTGAAAAATAAAATGAAGGTCATTTTTTGCGGATGCTCACAAAAAATAACCAAGTCTCGCTTGTAATAATTACGTTTTGTTATTTCCGCATGATCTTAGCTAAGTGTATACCGGGTGCTTCAAAAAAATGTATACACACTTTAAACTATTGTAGTTTTCCCGCTCTACAAGGCTAATGTTATATTTCTTCGCCAGGTGCAAGCATAATCGTCCCGGAATTTGTAATATCAACATGGGGGACGTACGTTTGAGTTTTGAAGAACGTAAGCAGGTTATTAAGTGGTACTGGAAGTTTGAGAATGTAAATGAAGTTCAAAGACAGTGGAGAAGGGAGTATGATACAGAACCACCTTCAAGATTAACAATTACACGCATACGAGACAAATTCGAAGTTCATGGAACAGTGTGTGATGTGCATAAAGGTCATTCAGGTCGGCCTCGAACAGCTACAAGTGATGAGTCATTTTTATTTTCAACAAGATGGTGCTCCGCCGCACTATCACAGGGACGTACGAGCTTACCTGGATCAAAATTTGTCGGGCAAGTGGATAGGACGCAGGGGGCCAATCGAGTTTCCAGCACGCTCTCCAGACCTTACACCACTGGATTTCTTCTTGTGGGGCACAGTAAAAGATGAGGTGTACAAACGTAAACCACGTAACCTAGACATTCTTTGGAATGAGATTCAAGCAGTGTGTAGAGAAATCTCATTGGACGTTTTGATACGATGTACAGAATCTGTGGTGACTCGTACTCAGAATTGTATTGATGCTGCAGGTCACCAATTTGAACAGTATTAACATTTGTTATTTATGTTTCATTTACATTGGACTTTCAGCTTTCTATTTTCCTGAAATTTAACTTTGTAGAACGGTAAATAAATTTTCTATGGAAGTTCAAAGTGTGTATACATTTTTTTGAAGCACCCGGTATTAATGTTGTGAAGAAGTGAGCAAAAGTAAGCAAAGATGCCCATGAACCGATGACTACAAGTGGTCATTATAATGTCTCTACTTTGGAAACTAGTCAATTTTCTAAATTGTTACACTCTTTACTGCCGATAAAAATGCTAGGAAAATGAATTAGAACATAAACTGAAAGAGTTGTTTAGAAATTAAAATAAATTAGACAAGAAAAGCAACTCCACCATAGTGTGTTACTATCCTTTCAACTCTCCCAATTTGTCTTCTAATGAATAACATTCGAAACGTGTTCCAAAACATTAATTATTTTGCAGTACTTACAAAATCATAAATAAGTTTCGCTATGAGCACAAAACCGTAGCTGTTCAAAGTAGTGAACCGATTTGTATCTTAGACAACATTCTTCGGTTGAACCGTATAGTTTTACATGTTTTGATTGTTAGAATTCTGAATATTTTATATTACTTATAGTACGTACGTCTTAATACAAATATGTATTCACAACATATCAGACAGGGAATCATGAACACCACAATAAGCAACGTCAGGAAGCAACTGTCATTCAGTGAAGTCAAGTCAAATTAAGTCACTTCTTAGTTCAAGATACTTGGTTTACGTCAAGAATAATATAATATTCGTTTAAAAAAACAAATACATCATAAAATAAGTGATCAATTAGGTAGATCACAATAAGGAAATCTGATTTGTAGTTTGTGGTGTACAGAAGTCACAGTAACAGGAGTGAGGGTAAGTAAAAGGTATGTAAATTATTGAAAAAAAAATCCCACAGCAAAATAAATGGGAGAGGTCTACCTCGGGCACTAGATTGCTCTGATTTCGTTAAGATTAAATGCATTGAGCTATAACATACTACCTACTAATATTAGTAAAAAAAAGAATCAGAATGAGTGAGAATGTGCCAACATTTGAATTGATTCTAAGGGTCAACTATATTATCTCATTGTACAATCTCATTGTGCAAGCTGTACAATATTTTTTTCTTTTTTTACACAGCGCCGTCTTGCCCAAAATAAGCTAATGTAAGCTTGTGTTATAGGATCTAGACGACTGATAAACATACTTATATATTTCTAAAAACATACTTATAATACATAGCAAACACCCAAACTCCGAAACAAACATTATAAAAAATAAAAACAAATAATGTTATTTAACAAATATATTAATGTTAAACAGTGGCTTGTATTAAAAAGATAAAAATTCAAATATTATACCATCAACTTACAGTTTGGACTAGTAATTTAAAAGCAACGAATAACACAGCTTTTAGCATTTAATAACATGCCAAAACGTAAAAGAGAAAGCCTTGCATTAGTAATTAGAAAACATGTGGATGGAACTAAGGAAAGTTCGCAACATGTCTTTGATGATTATACAGTGCGATAAAAGGCGAATGAAAAGTTGTTGTGTTTGTTGAACGCCTCATAATTCACCGCATTTTTTATCCTCTTGCTGTGGCATATTTTCCAGTACTATTTAAAATTTTGTTGGAGAGTTTACTTTAATCAATCTTAACAGCCTACTACACTACCTTGCTCAAAATAAACCTCTTTTAACTTTATCATAACTCGTAACACATAAATAACATAAATAGCACACGATTTTTGCCTATCACACAAGTACTTCAGGCTTAAGTACATGGTCGGCAGGACAGATTGTAGACGCTTCCAATAATATCTAAAATGTAACCGAAACAAAGCTGCTCAAACATTAATAAAAGCAAACCCTGAGCTTTGAATCCGGGTAGGATTTGGAGTCAACTGGAAAAACGGTTAGGTAAAGAAGAAGAAGATTAATATTTGATATATAATTATTTGAAACGTGCTTTATAACAATAGCAGAAATGAAATATATAAAAAACTTATGGAAAATACAGATTTTGGAATAGTTATGTTTTGTTTTATACCGTGACTACTCGTATTTTAGCAGGTTTTTTCAGACTATAAGCATATTTGACCAACCAGCAACGAAGAAGTAAAGTTTTAATTGATTATAATTCTAGCCCAAGGTAGTATAGTAGGTATATAAGTTTAATTGTATAATTTTTAAAAAAATACTTATTTAAAGTTTTATAGACTCGTATTACATTTATAAAAAGTAATAAATATAATTACCGTCAATATTTGCGTTCAATATTTCCTAGTAAATTAATAACTTGTAAGTAAATAAACCATATTTGTTTTAAAAATAATAATAAAACTGGTTAATTGGTTCAATTAACTAGATAAATAACTTCTAATTGAATTTTAGAATCGTGTCTTAGATATTTCAAGTCGATTTAAGATTTTATCTATATTTCATTCCAATTTAACTCACTTCGGTCAGTCCGAGTATATTGTTGACTAAAAAGAATTACGTCGACTCACATTGTTTGTCATAGTCAAAAAGTGAAAGCCGCACTTTGTAGGAGTACAATAGTGTTGGGCTGAAGTTATTTTGTACCTACTTTATTGCAGAACGATTTGTCAAAATTTCAGTTTGAGAGTCTAGATGAATATCTTTATAATATTCACATTTCATGTTAGAAGAATTCTAAGAATTACAAAATAAATCGTGGCAATAATTAATCTTAAATCAATAATTACCGGGAGACTCATTCACCAATCCAACGCCCAGTCGAAACCCTTAGAAATAGTTTAAATTTTTTATCCATATAAGGCACCCACTGAGAAACTAAATTCGATTACGATTTTTCTAAATTCCACCCATAAGGGAGTAAAAATGGGTGTTAAAGTATAGCGTGAAGTTTAAAAAGTCGTGACATATTTCGAAATATTTTAATTTTACGTAGCACCCTCGTCGTCTAAAAGATAAACTTGTTGTAATATTATTTGATCAAATAATTTAAAATAAAACTCCCTTTTGATGAGTTCTTTGGAACATGTATGGTCAATTAAATTTATTGAACTATTATTGAATTGAACATAAATTCTTTGTGGTCTTATAATAAAATACACTCTGCCTCTGTGGCGCGGTGGGAGTGCATCCGACTGCTACGCAAGAGGTCGTGGGTTCGATTCCCACCCAGGATAAAACTTTGTGTGATGAGCACGATGGTTTATTCTGTGTCTGGGTGTTATTTATCTATAATATGTATGTATTTAGAAATATATAAGTATGTTTATCAGTTATCTGGTTACTATAGTACAAGCTCTGCTTAGTTTGGAATCAGATGGCGGTGTGTGGGTTGTCCCAACAATATTATATTATATATTATTATATTAATATGTCTAAAATAACTCATTAAGACTAAAAACAATAACATTACTATTAGTTTGAATTAGTAAAGTCTAGTACCTATTTAGTTTCATGAGCTACTACTTATTTGACGTTTTTAATTTCTTTATAATTCAAAGAGATGTTTTTAGCAAAATTATAACGCTATGCACTGATTTTATTTTATAAGATAAATTCAAATTTTTCATGCTCTGCATTCATTTGAATTTAACACACTATATTAGAATATTGATGCACTGCGTGTATTATTAGATATTAAAACCTATTTTAGCATTAAATTGGATCAGGTCAACAAAATTAACAAACAAAATACCTCACCTTGTTTCTTGTTATCACGAGATGCGCTTATAGTAACACTATACTACAACTCTACACAAGACCGCTTGCATTGGCGGTTGTTTGGTATTTGAGAACGCTTGTTTACGTTTTCAAATGGCACGGAACCACTTTTTTTTAAAACTTCTTGGAAGTTGTATGTGTACCGTATTACCTTCCCTAGGGATATAGATATTGTACTCTATATTTTTCATATAGGTATTATTTAATTTCTTTGTTAAGATTTTAACAATTCATAGGTTTTACTTAAATAACTATTAATATATGATAACCTACATCATTATTATTCTTAAAATAAGTAATTATTCTGGTATTAGCATACAAAATTAACAATTAAATCTTTCAGAGAGAGAGAAAGAGATGATAAAAATAAATACCTAGTCGCATTCTAGATAAATTATTCATTCAAAAATTATTTTACAGTTCGGTATTCACATTATTCAGTATTTATTTGTGTCCGTCATTAAGTACTATTGTGATTTGACATTTTATATGTGCTTTAGGGGATTCATCGTTTGACTTTATTTCCTCGTTGAGGTGTGGAACCGATACCGATATTCAGAAAGCGGTCGCCGACCTAGACATTACCAAGCCAATTCTGTGTCGGTGATACGCGAGAAAGTTGCTTGTCGATTAGCCAATAATACCTACTACTAGGTTCAACATAGTGTTTAGACCAACTATTAGGTTATTATTGACTAATACCTAAATTATAAACTAAATGAGATATATTTAATTACAATTTAAAAAATAGTTAAGCCACAACTTAAAAATAACTTTCCAATTTCAATTTATGTCCAATCTAATATTATCGTAAAAGTTATTGTCTTCTAACACAAATTTAATCATATTATCAAAATCTACTTAGGTAGATAATTATTGGCATGGATGTTTGACAAGTTTCTTCGAGAGTTTGAAGATAATTTTATGAGTCTCTTTGTAGAGTGTTGTGTTTGTAAGATTATTTATTGCATTTACATGATACACACTATATATATTATTAGAAATATAGCAAAAAAGGACCATTAATTTTTAATACTCATGTAGTATAAAAATAATTAGGTATATATGATAATAATGGTTTATAATATTAAAATGTGCGTGAGTTTTAGTAAAATTGAATGAGAACGCGGTTATTTTGAATGTTGTCTGTCAACTCTTAACTCAATACTCCCATGATGCACTTAATTATCAAGAAGACCCAAAATATCATTTTTGTATATATATTTAGATCGCCAAATGGCGCCGCATGCTGATGGATAGCTATGACGACATCTAGCGAATTGATGGGCACTCTCTTTAGTCTATACATGATTACTGACAGCGTGCTCAAGTTGGCGACAGAATGATGAGAGCCTCTTATGTTCCGCTTGAAGAACCCGATCTTGATCTATACAAACATTTTTATTTTTAGATAATAATTTCTAGTCAATATCTTAATTTTTTTAATAACATTATACAATACATTGGTTTTCATCTTTAAGTGAATATTTAAGTGTTCGTCAAAAATACTGTAAGTACCATTTGTTTTACTACAGTATGGTGCTCAAATAATATTACTAGGCACACTCAATTTTAGTATATGTAACGATTTTTATTCTGCAACTCTAAACTGCGATGTTCATTAATCTTCCAATCAATTTTAAATCATTAATTTCTTTCACTTTTATCTGACTCGTTTCTGTACAATTAAATTGAGCCTAGCAATGAAAATTAATTTATAGTTAAACCTAATTTCACATATTGTATCTTAGATTTAGGGACGTTTCTATGAAAGGTATAATATTAAATATTAATTGTGATCTATAAGCGGATATGATACTGTGAGTAATATTGACATCATTATTAAAGTTTATTTCATTTGCCTTCGAAAGTGAGATCATTCCAACGACCATAATGTCAAACTTGAGTTATCTTTTCGCTTGTAACATTATACCTAGTTGACCATTTTTTTTATTTATTTATAGAAAATCTTATCCCTATAGATAAAAGAATTATATTACCTATCTGTGTTTTGTATAGGTTACGAAAATAAAATCTAGGTTAAGTTCACCCATTTGGAATTTGCATTAAATCGTGAATAAGGTGAATTAAGTTAACCGGGTCATCCAAGGCCTACTGAAATGTATTTCAAGATTAATTATAGTTAATAAGTACTTATTATTAGAGGAGTGTTCTTACTAATCACATCAACATAGTATAAATGTCGATCTTGAATTTTAATGTAAATTTCTAAGATTATGTTTTTGGATTTTACGGCTAATTCATAATCATGATGTTAATTAAATGATAAGAATAAAAAAAACAATGAATAACATCATTCGACGTACGCCTATCAGCGCCATCTCTGGAACTATCACTAAACTAATAAAGTAGGTATGCGAGCGACGTGATAGGTATGTGTCCTTGAATAGTTAGTTTTTGATAAGTTGGATGGATGGCGCCAGTGCAGATAATATATTTTTTTTAAATATTATTAATTGCTATTGGTATAATATTTCCAATTAAGAATTTAGTAACAAAACTATTAAAAAACAATAAAAATAAGTTTTTTAAGTAAGTTTACAATACTCAGAGAACTGGATTTGAACCCTAGTCAATTTTGAATCATGTATATCACAATTCTAACACTTCATTCGACTGGGAGCGTGGCGCCTCCTGTAATCCGGCTACTCGGAGGTCGGGATCGGAGGATGGTTTGAGGTCGGGAGTTCTGGTGCTGAGTGGCCCATGTTGACCGGACGTCCACACTAAGCCTGGTATTAATATGGATCCCCCGGAGGAGTCTGGGGGATGCAGGTTAACTAAGGAGGGGCGAACCGGGCCAGGGGGGAAACCCAGCAGCCAAAAGTCCCCGTATCGGGCAGTAGTGGGATAGCGGCCGGGAGTGGGTGCTCAGTAACAGCCTGACCAATATAATCAGACCCTATCCTTTTGTTGTATGTTTTCGTTTGTATTTATTTGCTTTTTAACCTACGACGCAATTAGTTTCACTTATGTGTGTATGATTTTCAATTGGTAATTGGCTATATAATGTATGGCTTCAGATTACTTCGTTTGTATTTTACTTTTTTTATCCTTGACGCAAAAGTGATGTGTTTGTATAGTGTTGTTAAGTAATTTTCAAATATCAGAGATGTTATCGACAGAATTGTTTTTAGCTGTAATTTAAAAAGTATTTATAAATAAGTATTCTTCCAGATCTATAATTCTGTATACTGCAGTTTATCGCAACCAAGTACGAAACATTCTCGTCCGCATTTCTGTATATTAACCGCATTTCTCTATCTTTATATTATACACTAGCTATCCTGCGAGGCTTCGCCCGTGTCATACTTCGAATCCCGTCAGTTTATCAGTCACGCCTTTATTCCCGTCGCTCCCATTTAATTCCGTCATTTATTACATTTACAATAATAAATAAATATCCATCACGCCTTATCCCCGAAGGGGTGGCAGAGGCATATCATATGCCCACTTTTCACCGTGTGGATTCCTGTCCCACGTAATAGGTGGTGAGCCCATTGCCGTGTTGAAATAGATAGACGCAAGTTGTGGCTACCTGCTGTTGAAGTTTTCAAGCCGCCCATAAGGCCTTCAACCAGACTTAACGACTGCCATTTTACTGGCAACCGGGACCAACGGCTTAACGTGCCTTCCGAAGCACGGAAACGCTCGCAAATGTAAATGCCACAAAGTGGTCACCCATCCGAGGACCAGCCATAGAATTGTTCGTGATCGTTTACAGAACACTGAGACCGCTAGGCCACGAGCGCTTTACAATAATGTATGAAAATTTGCCCAATTTGTTGATTACTGTTCCGGTCCTCAGGAGTGGTAGCGTGATTATATAGCCTTTATCAGTCACGCCTTTATTCCGTCGTGTCCATTTATCCCGTCGTTTATTATATTAAATACTAGCTGTCCCGCCCGGCTTCGCCCGTGACATACTTCAAACCCCGTGGCACCCATTTAATATCGTTGTTTATTAATTTCACATTCACAATAATGTATGAACCTTATCCAAATTCTTTGATTACTTCACCGCTCTCCAGTACCTACCTATACCTACCTACGTCCGCACGGGCCGGTCGAATTATGGTTCCACGAAATTAATTTCTTCGCGTTTTATTTTGAATCTGCAATAACACAATAATCCTAGACTAGACAAAATAATCCTCATGAAATACTGAAGCCAACTAACGTAGTAAAAATGATAAGGATTTATAGCATATTCGTGTAAATAGCCTTCAAAAAACCGCTTTATAATTGATGGTTTTTTAAAGTATCAAAATGGATATAGTATGTTATTCTTATGAGATAGACATATACCGTCCCGGACTTTTTTGTAGACCTACATTAGATACACAAATGCACCATACATTATTTTGTTATATCTCAAAGGGTTTAGGCAGCGTTTTTGTTGAAAGCTCCCAGACGGCTTATTTTTTCCGACATCCCCAACAAATATCGTTATAGTTTGGTCAATGTATACAAAAACTTAACAAATTATATATGAAAACCTTCTATAAGAATCACAATAAATATTTAAAAAATCAGCATCGTAATTCGTTTCGTAGTTTTAAAGATCTAAGCATACATAGGGACATACAGCAAAAAACGACTTTGTTTTATAATATGTAGTGATGTGCAACTATGTTACGAATATACGATGAATATTTTTGTATGATAAATTATGTTGTATTTTTTAATAAAGATTAAATTTTATTTATTTATTTAGGTCCACCAACAATCATTTACATATTTTAACTTTGCAATAAACATGATGTATTACAGTAATCGTCATGTAACAATTACTTATAAGTAGACTCAGCATGCAAAAGATTACAATAAAAACTACAAATAGATTATAACCTTGTTGGTTACCCCCGAGTTTTTTTTTGGACACCTTTCTCAAAGCCACCTTTTTTCTAAACTAAGAAAATCTTGCACTATGGTAACCAGATAACTGATACATATACTTACATATTTCTAAATACATACATATTATAGAAGTTTGATGTGACTCTGGGGAGTGTTGGAGGCTATAAAACTAAATATCAGACGGGCAGAACCTTGGTTCTCTACTCTAGTATTTGATTTGTATGACGATGGTCTGACCAAACGTGGGGATATCAACAGATCATTTTGTAATTAGGTAATGAACGTATCTCTAATTTTTACGATCTAATGGAACTAAAAAGGCAGGGTGAATTGAAATTTTTTTAAACATGTAATGGATGCATAGATTTGTATGTGTATGCTCAATAGCTACGGCGCCGCGGCATTTGTAGACATTTCTGCTGTTCATTTGAAACTAAAATTTTATTTAAGTTTTGAGTTGAGCTGTTTTGAGCTATCAAAATACTAAAAATGCAAATTAGAGTGGTATAGGCGCTAGAAGACTACGCTACACAAAAAAAAATACATATCGTCACGCCTGTCTCCCATCGGGGTAGGCAGAGACTAAGGCTTTCCACTTGATACGATCCTGGCATACAATTTTCGCTTCTTCAACTTTCATAAGGGTTTTCAAACACACACGCTGGTTAAGTGTTCTCTTGACCTGACCTTTTTCCCAAATGTCTTGCCATTGCCAAATGCCCTTACCAGTTTGCCCATTCACTCTCTTCTGATAAATCTGTTTCGTTAGTCTACTTTCATCCCTCCTCTCCACGTATCCGAACCATCTAAGCATACCTTTTTCTATCTTAGTCACTACATCGTTTACCATACCGCAATGTCACCTTATTACAATGTTCCTTTCTTTGTCCATCAATTTCACTCCAGTTATACTCCGCAGACTTCTCATTTCCACTGCATTAATTTTACTTCTATGGTTCTTCTGCCACACCGAACTTTCACTGCCATACATAAGTGTAGGAACAAGTACTACCCTATGCACAGCCAGTCTTGCCTTCTCAGACACGTTCTGACTGCTCATAAAGGTGTGCATGGCTCCATTCACTTGATTTCCAGCCAAAACTCTTAGTTCAATGTCACAATCACACTTTCCGTGTCTCACAAATTTTGAACCTAAGTATAGATACAAATTCTTTCATCTGTTCCACTCGTTTTCCTTCCACAAAATTCGAGCATTCCGTCATAGTTTCCTCACTTTCAAAAAATAAAATGTATAGGCTATAAAAACAGCCTTTCTAAGTTTCTTATATTGAGAAAATATTCTCGGAGGTTGCTTATTTTACGGTTATGGAGGGTCTTGACATTTAATAGGCCCCGACCCCTACACTTCCAAGGGAATACAACCTCATAACTGATGAGCGAGGATGATGCATTCGAAACATGGCCAACAGGGATAGCACTCTCCTGTCCAGGGCGTCTAATTCAGCCTGAGTCCATCTTAGTATACCAAAGGAATACATTAAGACCTGTATGACCCACCCATTAAAGACACGCACCCTATTACCACCTGATAAAAGACTTTTCAGTACTTATTTATTACTTAAACCTGACCGGTTTCGCCTTACGGCATTTTCAAAGGTTAGCACATATTATATGTATTTCGGATGTCATTGAGTTCAATATGATAGGTTACTACAACAATGGTTTAACTGAGGGTATATAAGAAACTGATGATACCACTTAATAATTTTTCCCCAAAATTAGGGAGAATCTCAAAATGTTAAGTTATACATATCCATCACGCCTTATCCCCGAAGGGGTGGCAGAGGCATATTATATGCCCACTTTTCACCGTGTGGATTCCTGTCCCACGTAATAGGTGGTGAGCCCATTGCCGTGTTGAAATAGACAGACGCAGGTTGTGGCTACCTGCTGTTGAAATTTTTTAAGCCGCCTATAAGGCCTTCAACCAGGCTTAACGACCGCCATTTTACTGGCAACCGGGACCAACGGCTTAACGTGCCTTCCGAAGCACGGAAACGCTCGCAAATGTAAATGCCACAAAGTGGTCACCCATCCGAGGACCAGCCATAGTGAAAGTTGCGTACCTCAGTGATCGTTTACCGAACACTGAGACCGCGGGGCCACGAGCGCTTCTCAAGTTATACATTTAACCATTAATTCAATATTACAATTAAATTTCATCCTAAATAATGTCAATTATCAAATAAATATTAATAAAAATAATAATAAATAGTGTATCATCAGTTTCTTATTTACTCTCAGTTAAACCATTGTTGTAGTAACCTATCATATTGAACTCAATGACATCCGAAATACATATAATATGTGCTAACCTTTGAAAATGCCGTAAGGCGAAACCGGTCAGGTTTAAGTAATAAATAAGTGGAATAGTACAAGTGTTTTAGTTCAAGATGTGTAGCAAGTTCCACCAAGTGCCATCAATCACCAGTGTAAACAGTATACATTTGTAATATTATTTAAAATATTATTAGCAAAAGACGTTTGACATATAGGGTTGCCAGGGTTATTAGTATTATGTCTCTATTCTTTTCACGGGTATCTTCTTTTTTTTTCCTTATTAAGATACCCGTTCACTTGGCCGGCTTATATGGGGACATACTGGTCCAACACGCAGAGGCCCTTTGAGAATTTTAATCTAATAGGAAATAAATCCACGCCCGCCTTATATGGAAGAACGCTAATGGACCACCTCCATGATAAGCCTGTAAGGCGACACAGGGCAACGCCAGTGCGGCGCCGGTTTCATCATCGCGGGTTAGAGAGGTCTTCCCCGTAGTTATGGCCTTGAAAATGACACTTCTACCTCGAGCATATAGCTTTGTCTCCCTCCCTGTGACTGGCCAATTAAGGCAAGCCAGAGTTGTGATTTGTTTACACTCCCGGGAGTAGCGTATTTATTTCCCGGGAGGGCTAAAAGTGTAAATGTTAACCGGTGCAGAAGAGCAACAAAATTCTAAGGAATCGGGACCGATGTGTAGCCACGTACACTCAGCTCGCCACAAGGTGTGACTTACTGATACATTTTTTTATACTTATTATTGCATATTGCAAAATTATTATCTTGTATTTTGCTCTTGCTGTGGTTTGTAGCATTTGTAATTACCAGCGTTTCCGTACAACCTGCGCCTGTTCGTTTTAACACTGCAATAGTGTCGTCTCACTTATTACAAAATACAACTAGTGAAATACGGGCGTAAAGTTGGCTCAGCGTTATATATATATAACTTTACATGTATCATTAATACTTATGTATTATAAATGTATCATGTATACTTATGTGTAACAAGGTGTGACTGTTATAACTAGTAGTTTGAGATCCCGCTTGCTTCCAATAGGACCTATCTTTAGGAACCGGCTTAATCATTACAAACAACAGTCTTGTCTCTCAACCTCTCTATTGGTACCGCGCATTTGTGTGAGTTCGTCAATTGCGTGGTCATTGTGAGTTTGGCATTGGCCGCCATAAGATAAGCGCGGTCTGATCACTATTGTTTATAATAACAATTCATAAAAGTAATGTCACTATTGTGTAATAGTGAAATATCAGTACATAATATGTCTATACTAAGCGTGATGATTGGTATGATGATATCACTAAAGGAAAAGGAAGATATGACAATGTTTGGCCTGCTTTGTAGGTATGTTTTAATTAAATTGGTTGGTAAAATTAAACAACATGAATTTTTAACCATTTTATTCAGTGCTGACGTAACTTATTGCAATGACTATCAAGTGAAAACCATGGTGATCGTTGTATAAAATAGGTTTTTACTACCCATTTGGTAAGAAACCCTAGCAATAGAGTTTCGAACGCTCACCAAAATGACTTTTAAAAAAACTCAGGGACTATTGAGAACTGTGGAAATATTCTCAATATTGTCAGCAAGACAAATATTAACCTTTTAAAATTATTGCGAGACTAGGCTATCTAGTTTTTATAGTTTACCCTGCCTGCTGACAGTTCATCTTAGGCAAACACTATTACCCTGACATCTAAATATTCCATTTACTGTGCAGGTTCATTAACTTCAACAGCTGGTTTCAAAGGTTCTTCTGATTTTTCTATTTTTTCGTCTTTTTTCTCCATTTCCGCCATGATAAGTTCTGGGACTTGCATTGGTTTAGCTTCTTCTGGCTTTTCAACATTTTCGTCTGCGGCGACGCCGATGGCTTGTCTCAGCTCTGGTTCGTTGTTGACCAGTACGTCCGAATCTACTGATTTTACTACTTGCTGTAATAAAAAGAAAATTATTTTAAATGTATCGGTAGCAATAGAAGCTTGCAGCACTGGCGTCTCGAAGATCCATGGAACACCTCAAGTATCAAATAACCCACGTTTGAGCTTTAATCTAATCTAGGTAAAAACTTAAAATTATTTCACTAAATGTTGAAATGTTGTCCCTCACCTAAGCTTAAAGTCCCTTTTGCATCCAACCTGTCATATTGGTGCCTGATATTCACTTTCAGTGGCCCAGGGAGGGTAGCAAGGATTTAGTTATTTTTTCCACATTATTGAAATCGATTGCCGACTGATGTATCAATTCCTATAAGGGCGCTTACGCTATATCCTCATATAGCCTGCCGGCGGAGTTTATTTTTGTGGGACATGTTTTTGTACAACACCCTCTAGCCCAAAGCTAGCTAATACATGCTTGTAGTATGGGCTAAATCCCATACCACATACAACTGATAAACATACTTATATATTTCTAAATACATACTGTTACACCAACTACTATTACCCAAATTCTGTAATAACGGCAGTCTTACACACTACCCTTTACACCACCGAGGCAGTTATAAATGCAGTCATTTACAGTTTAAATGTTCATTAACACCTACCTCAACGGGCTGCTCAACTTTTTTCTCCACATCCACTAGAGGGATATCATCAACGCTCTTGGACGCTGCAATATCGGTAGCAGCAGCTGGAGCTGGCAGTATCGTACAGTCCGCTTGGTTTGTCTTGGTGAAGAAGGTTCTTGAGATCTTGAATCTATCCAGTGCAGCATACGCTTGTTGCATAATGGACATGGATGGAAGTCTTTCACGAGTTAGAAGCCATGTGTTTTCTGAGAATAGAAAATTGTAATTTAGATTTTAATACTAGTACACGGAAAATATTACTAATACCCACGATAGCAAAAAAAAAAAATTCTTTGACTAAAAGTGTTCAATATTTCAGAAGTTTAATGACATTTACAAGTTTTCTAGTGTTGCTGGCAGAATTTCAAATTGCTAATCTACAGCATCCAAGGAACACATTTCATTACAAAAATAGATATTTCAAATCACTTACGAGTATGTACAGGTCCGATGCCGCTACAAGACCACATAACAGCGTAACTATCGTAGTCAGTATCCAGAATACTGTATTCAAAGTCATAAGGCAGTGGTACTGATGAATATTTGACCATAACGCGACCCTCGCCTTCTCTGCCAACCATCTGAAGATGACCTTCCATTAATCTCTTGAATCCAGTTCTGTGGGATATAAAATGTAGTTAGTGCTATGCCCAAGATATGTTACTCTTTTCGTACATCTAAGGTGGCAATCAAGAAAACGGCTCTCCTGATCAAAAATTTCATTATTCATGGATCAGAGGTATACTTTGTAGACCTATAAAAGGTCAAGGACCAAATTTGCTGCAAGGCCTCATACAAGTTCCAAGTTAGTTTGTTGATTTTTTTAAGAATGATGGGATACTCAGAGAGGACAGATCGCTTCGTTTTAATGCATACTTCTTTCGCTTCCTTTCCTTCCTCTTCCGTCTGGGTATTCAAATAATTTTTACCTTTACGTTTTTGAGCAATCTGTTGACGTGGTCTTCTTATGTAAGTATTGGTCTAACCTGGCTCCTTCTACCCTCTACTTTCACACAATAAATATGCAGTCAATTTTACACCGCACAATAATCGAAGTGACCGCATCTCTACAGCATTAAATTTACTTCTGTGCATCTACTGTACTGACATACCCAGGTTTCACTACCGAAAAGCAACGCTGTGCATCTTTCACGATGCTTTGTCTTTTAACTAACTGGGAAAAAAACGGTAACATCCAGTTTCAGTTAAAAAATATTTGCTTACATGGAGTTAGTGATCTCATTAGTAATGAGGATTCGTCCTTCAGGAGTGGCAGTGTAGTGGGTTGTGACACATCGTGTACCGAGTTCAGTCACAGTGAAGTACCTCTCCGCTTCATACCACGTACCAAGGAATCGGTTCATGTTGAAGTTCGACATAGCCTGAGAAGAAATAATATCTTTAACGTAGCATTCTTAATGTATAATTTCTGGTACAGGTTTGAAGTGATCGAGTTGCTGCCATGTTTAAAACCTTACTAATAAGGTTTTAAACATGGCTTAACGACTGCTATGTTACTGACAACCGACATCAACAGGTTAATGTGCCTTCCGAAGCCCGGAATCGCTTGTAAATAGAAATGGCACAAAGAGTTCACCCATACGAGGAACAGCCATAGACAGAAATAAAATATTAACTCCTAGTGTTGAATGTGCATATACAACAACTAATTAATATTTTTGAAATAAATAATTTACCCTTTTTTTTTTTTTTTCGTTTGGATATCGACTTGACTAAATATACTACATGTAATCATTAAAAATTAGTCTTTATTGAGACATTTCACAATTAATTGTACATAAATAAATCATAAAAATTTCCAAGGTTTATACTTTTTTTTTAACGTTTGGAAATCCCCTCGGATGTCATAGTTACTTCTAAATTCTTTTATTCATATTTATTTAAATGACAAGTAATATTTACTAAAGTACGTGTTGAGCAGCGTTTTGCTAAAAACATGCCTAAAGAAAATTGTCTCGCATTATCTCCTAGCGATCGATGTTGGTCCTTATTCGCATAATAATGAAAACGAAAGTGAATGACTGTGAGTGTGGGGTCGTCGACCATAGGTCTACAACTAGTTGTAGTGTCCACGGTCAGTTATGTTACGTACCCGTATATCGCGGCTTCGCGTCCTGTCGGGGTCAAGGCTACTTTTGTGATCGTAGATGATAAATGAAAACCTAACGATAATGGTCTTTTCATTATTTGTCGTAGAAAAATATAAAGGACGTTTTCAATGCTCAATTGGAAATGGTCTATACATAGAATTAGTAATCGTAAGGAACTGCCATGCGCGATCATTTGTGTGATACCGCGACATGCTTAGCAATCAAGTAGGTACGTATTAAATGCGATTAAAACCTTCACTAGTTAGAATTCGCGTACCTACCAAAGGTATTATGCATGGCCTACGAAGGTTATAAATTGAGTTTTTACATGACACCACCGCTTTTAAAGCAAGCTTCGCGGTGGGGATTAGAAGAACTCTTTGTCTGACGGGAATCGAACACATTGTGCATGTCGCAGCGACACAAATGTTCTCGTACGGCACTTCTTCTGCTTGTATAATTTCTATGGGCATTTATTTAAATACTTTATAAATAATTATATTTTCTAGAAAAAATAATAGAAGAACGATTTCTACTATACGCCCACATTTCACCAATGCATTTTTGTCCCACTTAATAGGTGGCGAGAGCCCATTGCCGTGAACTATCTTTAGGCGGATATTACTTATTTGTACCACTTTTGGTCACCCTCTTTAGACAGCTTTTCAGGAAGCCATCAACAGAATAGATTTAGAAATTTTAGATTATACTTAGATTTTTTTTACAATGCTAGTTATTTATTTATTTTAGCTTTGTTTAAACTACGAACTTTAAAATGTATTTGTGTTAGTGTTATTAAAGTTTTGGGCTTTTTAAATATCTCATGAAGGGAATTAGGGTAGGTTTAATAAATATTCATCACTACTGTATATTAACAAGTTGCATTGCTAGTAAGTAACTACAACCTGTAGTTACTGGCCACGACATCATGGTAGGAATTAAAGATGTCTGAATTAGGGGTATCCTCACATCCCATAAAAATAAAACACACATACTAACTACAAACAAACGCCCCTTTCCTCGATATGATATAGGTTATTGTGACTCCATACAAAGGGTTATAGATATTATCCATTTCCAAAGCAGAATATGGAACAACAAATAAATATAAATGGTTGTATTATATACTTACTTGATAGTCAGGACACCAGCCTAAAGAAGGGATCTGCGCCATTGTGGACGAGATGAAACACAGAAGAAATAGCTGCCACATCTTGATGAAATTGTCCAGGTGATTCCAGGGGAGTCGAAGATTGTCCTAGGAAAGTGAACACGGGAATGGCGTGAGTATCCCGGCGCTCGCTTATATACCTTCGCAGTTCAACACAACCGGTCTGGAACCTGCACGCATCTAATGGGACACCTTGTCTAGTAAGTACTAAGACAGCGGTTCCCAAGTACGAAATCTTAGGGTTAAGGTCTCCATAGGAAGAAGTATAGATTAGAATTGTATAACACACTAGCTGACACCCACACTTTCAACACACGTCGAACTTCGTGGCTCCAATTTAATTCCATTTAGTTTATAAATTTAATAATACTCTATGAAAATTTGGCCGATTTGATGACATATTACTGCTCCACTCGCCTTAGTAGTAGCATATTGCCTTCCTAGATAAAAGGGCTATCGAACACAAAAATATTTTTCAATTCGAACTGGTAGTTCCTGTGATTAGCGCGTTCCAACTATTTAGCTTTATAATAATGGAGAAGATTTAATAGTAAGATAATGTTTGTAATTAATATATTATGTAAATTAATGGAAAATAAATCGGGTATTATTATTTCAACAGCAGTACGAATGCTTAAAATTTAAGTTAAAAAAAAAAGATTAAAAGATAATTTATGAATGACTTGAAACGGGAACCTTCAGCACGAACGCAGCTTCGCTCGCGTGGTGAAGTTTCCCAATTCGAGATTTCGTACGGATCCCTACACTTTTTGAAAATCTAATATAGCCTATGTTACTCACGGAATTTCACGAAAAATTCTAATGGTGGAAGAGTTTTTAAATTTGGTCAGTAGTTTCTGAGCCTATTCATTACAAATCAACTGACAAATCTTTAATATTAGTATAGATAGTCATTTAAGGGCACCCGATTCCTATCTTGAGATTTTTTGCACAATTGTTATGTAATCCAAAATTCATTCTTAGAAAGTAAATCAAATTATTTTAATAAAATAAATAATTATTATTGATTCAGTTAAGTTAAATTGATTCAGTCTTTAAGTAGCAGCGTTTAAGTAAGTTTTAGGTGTATTAATTTATTTCTCTTCCTGACAATTATTTTATTATTATTTAAGATTCATATAAAAATGTAAGCTAAGGTTTTCTTTAATAGGCTCTCACCGGTAAAGTTTGAGATACGCAGTAAAGATTGATTTATATGTTCGATGCAGCCTGTAATGAATTTTCTAGCTCCTTGTTAGGTATCGAGTGCCTGTGTGTGTGTGTGTGAATGGCTCCCTTTGTTTGTTCGCCTGCTTTTGTGTTCCACCGGATATCTTCTTTGCAGAACGGGTTAGCGTGCTAGTTTATGATGAAGAGTAAAAGTATTCATTATCTTATATTATATTAGTCTATAGGGCCAGTGTAATGTGCCTCTGTTTATGAGAGTCCTTATAATGTAAATTTATGGTCATCGAAGCATAAAGTGGATTGTATTTTATTTTTACATACATAGTCTCGCTTTTATCTCCTAAGCGGTTATACAGACATAGGCATTCTATGCTCACATGTCATCGTAAGCATTTTTGTCTCACATAACAGGTAGTGAGGTGAGACCATTGCCGTGTTGAAATGGACAGGCAAAAATTGTGACTGAAAATATTCAAATGACCTACTATGTTAATGTCGGGACCAAAGCCGGAAAAGCATGGCTTCTATAGCCCGCAACCGCTCTTCAATGGATTAACCACAAAGCGGTCACCCATCTAAGGATAGTTTGCTAGCCAAAGGTGCTTAACGCAGTGATCATTTTGAGAACGCTGAGTTAGCCTAACATTATGTATTGTGATACATTTATTACATACATTTAATATGTCTCTGCTTAGTCCTTGTGGGAAAGTAGGCGTAACTACTACGTAATCAATATAATATAACTTAGTTTTAGTTAGTTAGTAAGTCAATTAGATAAATTTAAGTTACTTATAAAGGTTTAAGAGCGAATCGCCTACAAACTACAATAGCTGTTTGTCGAGGTAAATTATTTACAAAAATTTAACTTAAATTGATTATATAAAAAAAAGTATATAAAAATCAATGCCACTTTTCGTTGTAATTTTATAACTCAAGAACGGGCTTACCTATCCAAACCAAATGTTTAGGCTTAGGACTGTTTAGTAGATGGTTTATGTGAAGTTTGCACAAAATCGGTCGAGCGGTTCTTCATTTAAGTGGCGCTAACGAAGTTGCGTGGGTCAGCGATTTCTGTATGTTTAACACATCGTCATTTAACCCAAATTAAAGCACCCGCATGGTAAAGTTTTCCCGTACCTATTTCCCAACTGTAACTGGTTTCCGGGATAAAAAAACGCCTTTGTCTGAATTAGGGGTATCAGCTGTCTGTTTTCCAAGTGTCATTTCCAGTCGGTTCAGGGATTTATTATTAAAAAGAGTTGGGTTGTCTGGAGACCATTCTGGTTGTAGCATGAGGACAAAGTTATCAATGAGTGCATCTGTGGTTGGTGGGAGTGTACCAGACTGCTACGCAAGAGGTCGTGGGTTCGATTCCCACCCAGGATAAAACTTTGTGTGATGGGCACGATGGTTTATTCTGTGTCTGGGTGTTATTTATCTATAATATGTATGTATTTAGAAATATAAAACTATGTTTTTCAGTTATCTGGTGACCATACTACAAGCTCAGCTTAGTTTGGAATCAGATGGCGTTGTATGAGTTGCCCCAACGATATTAATTTATTTATTTATAACTAATTAAAAAAAGGAAAACAACAATTCTGAACCATTATAAGTTATTACGATGTACAGCTAGTCCTTCATAAATAGTGTCACTAAACAGCCTGGTACACAAAGCAGACCTAAGAATGTTCCCAGAGCTCAATAAAAAGGTTTCTGACATCTTGCCTTCTTACCGGTTCTGCGTCCTGACTACAACTTTTTATTTTCCATCTATCCCAGCTATTTCTGTACTGAGACCGGTAAGGAGGTAAACTCAACTCGCTTATTTTATTAGGGTACCGCATTCTCTGTTAATAAATAAAACCCTATTGAAAACTATTAGTAAGCACATTTTTAATTTTGACTTCTATGTTTGTGTTCATAATACCTATGACACTCCAGATTAGTCCATTGATGTGTTATATTTTTTTGGACTTAACGAGTATTTGTCAGAGAACGCAATTTTAGTTTTTTTTTATAAAAGGGGAATAAATGATTAATCTGACAAACAGTTTCTCTCAAGGCCTCACAAAAAAATATAAAAAAATTTAGTTGCAAATAATATTCTCTACGTTTGGACTATGTAACATCAGCCGAAGAAGAAAATTAACAAAGTAAAAAGCGAAAATCAATGAAAACTTGATGACAAATTACCCTAAATGTAACTAAGTTTTGAATTTAAATTTCTAAATACATATATTTTTAATAAAGTGGAAAAAGACAATCCGATTCGAGACAGGGATTGAACCTGTGACCTTTGCCTAACCAGGGCAATGTTCTAGCCACCTGAACTACCCGAACCGTATCGAACCAAGTTGAAATTCTCCACCATATTTTTATCGTCATTTTAAGAGTATGAGTTATGAGAAATTTAGCAAATAATTGCTTTAAAAATTTATAAATACATATAGTTTATTTTACAACAATCATGAACAACTTAGTATGTTGAATATATGTCTCTTAAGATAACTCCGAAGGCAGCAGATGATGAGGCGATGTATCACGGAAAATGATAAAGCGGGGTAAACAGCATCGTTACCTATTACATTTACATTTTTAACACCATAGTTATAACGCTCAAAATCAGGCGCAAGAAAGGTCATATTAAAAGCAACAAACAACAATAACAGGTGCTCCCGTAGAATTTGTTACTTTCATACCTAACTCACTAAAGGTATTGACAATTAAATTTATGAAAAGATATGCAATCGTACTGCAATCGATAGCAAGCAAATCAAAGGAATCGCGGTTTTTTAGGTCCTTGACAGATCTTACTTAATTACCAGTTACGTCTTTATCCCCGGAGGGGTGGCAGAGGCATAGTATACGCCCAAATTTCACCGTAGGCAGTTTTATCCCACTTACCAAATGATGAGCCCGTTGTAGTGTTGAAATTGAAAGGCGCAGGTTGTGGCAACCTGCTGTTAAAATTTTTCAAGCCAAAGTAAGGCATTCAACTTGGCTTAACGGCTGCTAAGTTACTGGCAAGCGGGACCAACGACTTAACGTATTTTCCGAAGCACGGAAGCGCTCATATTTTTTTTGTTTTTATTCATTTAGGTCACAAAGTAACACTTATGAACGTCAAGAATATTGCTTCTACATTTACTGCCAGATTCGTAAAGCAATAGGTAGAGCCTGAGGAAGAACCTGGCAATAAAACTCATGGCCACTCTTTTCTAAACGCCAGTAGTTACATTAGTTTGATTTACATGATATTTGACCAATTATATGTAATGAATTTATACAAAAAAAAATAAAATCAATGTTGTGTTTAAAATCATATCAAAATTAGAGCGATTATAGTTGCCGGTTCTAAGGGCAGCCTACCCTTGAAGAAGAAGCATCTGGCAAGAAAGTCAATGGATGCCATTTTAAAATGTAGGAATGGCTTACAACATTAAAATTACACTTACATTGTTCCTTTGGATTTATGTGAGAACAGTCGACTAAACTTATGTTTACCTTAAATATAAATAAGATTATTTGTAATAATTGCTATAACAGCTATGAGCTGACCAGTCCCAACAGACGGCACCCGGTCACGGGTATGACGCATTATATCAGCCATCGCCCTACTCAACCGTATTGTACGGAATAAGGCGACCCGATACATACGCCACCACTGCCAGGACACTGAGGCGAGCATGACATACTCAAAAACTGCACAGCAACTATCATGTCAATTTCAAAATAATAAATAAGTCTACATGGTGCTCACACAACAACAAAGTCAAATTACATATAATTATGTAGTTATTACCGGGACTAAACGCAGCCACACCTTTAGTTGCCTGGCGTTTCAAATTATTTATACTGCAGAAAGTAAAAAAAAAAAATACAACATATATATGCAGATTCAAGACAAGTAGAATATAACACAAGATTCATTCGAATCCTAAATAGCTCGAGCGAAGCGCAAGCCACTCATTTCCATTTATTTTTATCATTCAATTCATTAATTGTGTAATAGGCCCTTTTCAAGAGGTGCGTCTTAATTTCTGCCTTACATTTATGTAACGGCAGGTTCATAATGTTTAAAGGAATTTTATTATATAGGCGTACGCCAATTCCTGCAAAAGAGTCGTGAACCTTTTGTAAACGATGATGCGTTCCAATTAATTTAGGCTTATTTCTAGTATTTATCGAATGTATTATTATACACTGTGTCTATTGCATAAATGTATGTTCTGTTTAACTAACATAATATTTGCAAATATATACTGTGATGCAACCGTTAAAATGCCAATTTCTTTAAATTTTTCTCTAAGAGACACTCTAGCACTCAATTTATATATTGCACGTATAGCTCTCTTCTGGAGTACAAAAATTACTTGTAGATCAGCTGCTTTGCCCCATAGCAAAATGCCGTAAGACATGACACTATGAAAATAACTAAAGTATACCAGCCTGGCAG
The DNA here is from genome assembly GCA_948477245.1 of Thumatha senex. NCBI lineage: Eukaryota > Metazoa > Arthropoda > Insecta > Lepidoptera > Erebidae > Thumatha > Thumatha senex. The sequence goes on from OX419728.1 coordinate 6,223,868, forward strand.
TTGCCACATCAGTAAGCTGCCTGACTTTACTAACGGCAAAGGCTGCCGAGCTGAGTTTACCTGCAAGACACGTTATTTGGGCATTCCACTGCAGTTTGCTATCTAAAGTGATCCCCAAAAATACAGTTGATTCTACAAGATTAAGGGTATCACCGTTCAATGTTATATTTGTACCGCAATTCCTGACATTAGGCATGCTGAATCTGATACATGTTGTCTTCTTAGCGTTTAGTAGCAAATTATTAGTCGTAAACCAATCTACAACTTGGGCAAGTGAACTATTTACGCCGTTAAAATTATTAAGCGTGCGATCAACTTTAAAAATAAGTGACGTATCATCAGCAAATAGAACAATGTCGCACAAGTTCTGTGTATAGAATGGCAGATCGTTAATATAAATTAAAAATAGAAACGGACCCAGAATTGATCTCTGCGGTACGCCCATGGCTACAGATGCATATACAGACATTTGTCATATAGAGAAATACCACAAAATGGTCACCAATCCGAGGACCACCCTTAGCGAAAGATGCTTGTCGCGGTGATCGTTTACAGAACACTAAGTTAGCGGGTATGAGCACTTCCTAGCGGGACTCCGAGCGAGTCTGACGGGTGAAGTATTGAAATATCTGTCAATAAAAAAATCTGAATCAACCGACATTACTATAAATAATTGTTTAGGTAAAATATTGATTTTCGGGATATTTACCATGTACACTTTCACGTGCGAGCTTCCGATATTTCGGCACTGTTACAAGCGCTAGTATCACGGAGTAACTCACTACTTATTACATTACTACGTGATCATGGCGCTTGCAACAGTGCCGAAATATCAGATGCTCGATACTTCGATTTAATAAATTGACTTATGTGAATGGCCATGATAGTTTAGATAATTGTTTATTTTACTCGCGATTTAAGTTACTCTTTTGCGAGCGAAAGATTAGCTACGCCTTTTATATTTATAAGTAGTCTTGCAATTCTCATTAGCTAACTAGAAAATTCCGTTTAACAAGATAAGGAACCCATCAGCATGAAGCGCGATGAAACTGGCCTGTTTTTACAATCAACACTTATATGAGCACATATAATTATTAATGGCGTGTTTAAAAAAACCTGAGTATATAAAAAGTATAAAATTATAAATAGCCATTTGCTAAACGGGGTTGTGGGCATGTATGTTCTTCAAAGAATATTACTCGTATTACTTTAACGTGTATTTAAAATTTGATGTACTTATTTATCTCTATAAAGATGGGCATGCATTGATTTTATACTAAAATATACGATCGAATGAATCAATGAAGCGCTCGTGGCCCCGCGGTCTCTGTGTTCTGTAAACGATCACTGAGTTACGCATCTTTGACTATGGCTGGTCCTCGGATGGGTGACCACTTTGTGGCATTTACATTTGCGAGCGTTTCCGTGCTTCGGAAGGCACGTTAAGCCGTTGGTCCCGATTGCCAGTAACATGGCAGTCGTTAAGCCTGGTTGAAGGCCTTATGGGCGGCTTGAAATTTTCAACAGCAGGTAGCCACAACCTGCGTCTGTCTATTTTCAACACGGCAATAGGCTCACCACCTATTACGTGGGACAGGAATCCACACGGTGAAAAGTGGGCATATAATATGCTTCTGCCACCCCTTCGGGAATAATGCGTGATGGATATTTATTTTATTTTTTTACGATCGAACGTTAAAGTGACTGAGATGACCAAATTTTAATATTCTTGTATGTATGTTTGCCAACAAACGCAAATTTCATACATTATTGTAAAATTAATAAACTTTGAGCTTAAAGGGTGAGATTTTATAAACTTTGATGAGATGAGAATTAATAAACTTTGAGCATGGTGTTCGACGTACGTCATGGGCCAAGCCGTGGGTGCCACAGAGGTATGTCACGGGTATAGAAGATTATTGTTTTCATTGTTCAAGAAATAAATTATTATTTCTCATTCACAATTAACATTACTTCTTCTTCACTTAAATCATATTACTCTACATGCCAATACAAGACTACCGAGGACAAAACTATCCAGAGAAAAGTTTAATTAAAATAAATATGAAGAAAGTAAAATACTACGCCATAGCCTTAGCAGAGCCTTAGATATATTGAAGGTTAGACGCAAATGTGACAAGGATACTTGGTGGTGGAAAGAGATACTACCAATAAATATTAGTATTGACGAACCATTTCCAACTTCATAGAATAAATACTAAGGTCCGGTTTAGCTGTTAGGCAGATCCATAAAATCATGATGGTAAGGCCTATATTTCTGTATGGATACGAAATGTTGTTAGCGCTTGAGATTATATGTCATGTCTAGTCACGTTGTAGGAAGACCACAGGACACGAGGGACTAGCCACGCCGTCTCCAACAGAGACACCGCCTCCGCCAGTTCGAAAACAGTTAATCTAATCACAGTTGACGAATTACTCCATAAAGGAATTCAGGATAAATAAAATGAGAGGAAGATAGACTTTATAAACATTGTGAGAAGGAGATCATGTATGATAATGATGATGGTCGTCAGTTTTGTGTTTTTAATGCATACAACTTACCTGGTCAATGGATAAGTCACGACTTGGACTGATCCTCTTCGTTTTATCATAAGGCTTCGTTCTGCGTCACTTTGCGCTGTAATATAATTTAGTTTGACCAATAGAATGCTTTTATTTTTATTTCATGGCTTATTTACTTAGGCTGCACGATATGAATGTTTACTGCGACTTTGTTCGTTGAAAAAAATATTAAACTTAAAAAAGATCACGAGATTTTCAAGTCAATAATGTGTTCTTTGTCAGCTTTTCTCCTTCATCTCTGCGTATTTTCTGTTTTTTCAACCCGATGTGTGTTTGGAGACTAGTCTACAAACATGCCTTAGACTAAGTGGTCCTTTAACTGTGAATATGAAATAAAATCTATAGGTATAATATAAATCGTCACTAATCAATCTATCGACGTAAAAGACAAAAAATATCTACTGAACGCATTTAACACAAATCTGGCATTAAGATAATTGTTAGGTAATAGCCTTGCCTAAAAGGGCTTTTACACTTCTGTAAACGGGGGTTTCAAGTATTATATAAGAGACTACCAGGACTTTAATTGATCGTGCTAATTAGTTTCCAGCACATAAGACCTTTTAGCCTTTTTGCACTAAAAAGGCAACGGGTCTAAATTTCTTCCAAAAACATCTAAAATTTATAAATTTTATTAAATTTAAATTTCCGTGCTTAGGCACGTTGGGCCGTTCGTCCCGGTTGCCAGTAAAATGGCAGTCGTTAGGCCTGGTTGAGAACCTTAAGGGCGGCTTAAAAAGTTTCGTCAGCAGGTCGCCACAGCCTGCACCTGTCCATTTCAACAAGGCAATGGGCTCCCCACCCGTTACGTGGGACATAAATGCAAACGGTGAAATGTGGGCGTATAGTATGCCTTTGCCTACCCCTTCGGGGATAAAGACGTGGCAATATGTATGTATATATGTAGTATATAAGAGACTAGTGTACACCCGTCGGCTTCTACCGTGACATACTCTGAACTCCCGTCGCTTCGCTTATAAATTCTACAATACTGCACAAAAATTTGCCTGATTTGTCGACATTTATGGCTAATGCTCCGCTCTTCAGAGAAGTAACGTGATGATATATAGCCTATAGCCTTCCTCGATAAATGGGCTATCTAAAACGAAAAGAAATTTTCAAATCCGGCCAGAAGTTACTGAGATTAGCACGTTCAACCAAACAAACAAACTCTTAGCTTTATAATATTAGTATAGATTGTATTTAGAGCATAGGGTTCACATTTATTCAATCAATAAATCACGTTAACGGCTGCTAGAAGCAGCTATGGTTTGGCTTTTTGGCAGTGACTGGCAGGAAGGTCAGACACCTCCCAACTCCGTTAATGTGCCTGCATCAATGCCTCGTCCGTTGATAATAAATAAATATCGTTGGGACAACACACACTACGCCATCTGATTCAAAACTAAGCAGAGCTTGTATTATGGTAACCAGATAACTGATAAACATATTAAATATATCTTAAATTTCACAAAACCAGTAATTATAAAGCGGTAATTTGAAGGCTATTTACACACATACGTTATTGATCCTTATCATTTTTAATACGTTAGTTGGCTTCAGCATTTCATGAAGATTATTTTGTCCCTTTCCGCCATGCGAATTAAATGAATATCTTACGAGTTATAGTCAAATCAAAATAATGCGCAAAAAAATTAATTTCATGTAAGCAAAATTCGACCGGGCAGTCCGGGCGTTATGGAGAGCAGAGTATAATCAACGAATTTCGAAAATGTTCATACATTATTGTGAAATTAATGAGCGACGGTATTAAATGGGTGCCACGGGGTTCGTATGACGAACTAAATCTACTTAAATCTATCTATCTAAACTAAATCGACATACGAAGTATGTCACGGGCGAAGCCGGTCGGGTCAGCTAGTTATAGATAAACACACAGAATAAACCATCGTGCTCATCACTCAAAGTTTTATCCTGGGTGGGAATCGAACCCACGACCTCTTGCGTAGCAGTCGGATACGCTCCCACCGCGCCAAAGAGGCAGTCTAGTTTATCAGCTGGTGCTCTAGTAGTTGAGATCATTCGGGCCGCTGGAGATATGGTCACAATCTTCCTACCAAACTACACCTCTCACAATATTTTTTTGCGTTTTACGTACTGTCTCAGTATGGGTAAGCCCGGGAGGTCTCGTCGGTTAAAATAAGTTATCAACGGAAGGAGCTGTAGCAAAATATCAATGGCCTACTCAGCGTGTGTAAATATTTTTAACAGCAACTTGAATAAGTGTAACTGTTTACTTTGTTTTTAATATAACTAACTACCTTCACGCTGTATCCCTGACGAGGCGGTCAGAGAGGACAGATCGCTAGGCTTCGCGATCCATGCATACGTCTTTGGCTTTCCGTTTTTGAGCAATCTGCTCACGTGGTCTTTATATTATACCTACCCTGACGCCTTCTACCCTCTACTGTTGCACAATATATTTTTTTCGTCAATCGTTCCTCACTCATTCGTTGGATGTGTCCCAACCAATGGATCACGCCCTTTTCAGCTTAACGCTGACACTTTCATTCGAACATGCCAAATTGTGTATCACTTCGTTACGTTTTCGGTCGAGCAATGTTACGCCGCACTGAATTCAATTTACTCACATGCATCTTCTGACTTACCCAGGTTTTGCCACCGAAAAGCCACGTTGGCACTAACACTGCGTTATGAATTGCGAGTCGTGCTTCTTTTACGATCCTACTTTGTCGCTTAACTAAATACGGCAATGGGCGGCTCATCTTATCTCATCTTACCGACTGCACTGTTACTGGCAACCGAGACTAACGGCTTAGCGCGCCTTCGGAAAGCAGGGATACGCTCGTAAACGTAAATACCACAAAGCGGTGACCAATCCATAACCAGCCATAGCGAAAATTTCTTAACGCGGTGTTCTTTTATAGAACGCTGAGTCAGCGGGGCCACGAACGCTTCTAATTAGCAGAGCCATGAGCAATTCTATCTTCTATGTTTAGAAGTTTAAACCTGGACGAAAGTGGTCACTGTAGCTTATGGAAGTGCGATACACTTGCGCTACCGACTTTAACTAAGTAATATTTAAACTGCACATTTGCGAGCTTTGATTTTTTCGATTCGGGATTGAAGTTCAATAAGGACTCGTCATATTACATTTATTATAGTTTCAATCACAGGCAGCAATTCCTGTATGCAAATTTGGAAAATTTTCATCCAACGCCATCTAGCTCACGCCATTGGTATTATAAACTTGTGCTATTAGCAACTCATGGCAGTTGCTGTACCAACAGACAGACAAACGAATCAATATAGTTGTGGCATTATATAGAAGACCGTTCGTTTTAACTCTATCTCTCTCTTTATCTTAGTCAACTTTCTTACAAACTCCATCTGGATTTGGAGCCTAGGGTTCTCTTTTATTTGACTGATAGGAGCAGCTATTGTTTGTATTTTTATTATCGGCATTTTTGGGAACAACTGCAGTTTGAACTCCCAACCATCGTTGAGTAGTCCGTTAGTCAGCAGGTGCACCGCAGGTGAGGTCACTTGGGCCCGGAAGATCTTGGTCCTTACCATTATTCCCTTAATCCCTGATGCTTCAACTATGAGTTCCAAGACATCATTGTTAACTTTAACGTTCGATTCGTTCGAACGTTTGACGACTTTATTGTGGAAATTGATCAAACCAAAATCCTACTTTAAAAAGTTAATATTAGCACCTGATTAGCGGACGAGGCAACGACGCGGCCGAGTGCCACAATGGAGTAAATGCCAAAGGTAACAAATTGGAAAAAAATTGGATAAGACTGAGATGAGAGGAAATTTTATATTAGAAGAAAAAGAAAGCATTAAAAATAACTAGCTCGCTATCTTGGATGAGGTCAATCGCCATATTGGATTTATAATGACATCACACAGCTAAACAAGCATGATCATCCAAACTAAAGGTGTATACAAAATTTCAGCTCAATCGATTGAAAATATCAGCTTCAAAATTTATTTGCAAGATTCCAACCGAAAAAGTCAAATCTTTTAAAAATTTGACGGTCATAAGTATTTTGTTCCACCTCACGTGACTTCATTTGCTCACTTGTCTAATATAGAAGTTTACTATCTTTCCTCCAAACAATAATCTTTCTCCGGGAGATTCCCGAAAGCCATACTCCAAGCTATCAGTGGTAAGTGTTATTAATCCAGGTACACAGAAATTACAATTGTAGGAACAGAAACGAGTTTAGGCTTTCAGAGATTGTTTTAAATTGAATATATATATTGTGTACAGTGATTGCCAGTTTTAGTACATTGTAGTACATCCATTAATTTCTAATATATTTAGCGTAAGGCTAAATGCTTGCAACTGCCTCGTTGGGGTAGGGATTCAGATTCTGGTCGGAACATAATATTTATATGATTAACAAATAAATGTAGAAAATATTTTTTATCATTTATCGAGATGACTATGCGCAATCTTATATTAACTGGGCTAGACGGCGCTCTGAGAAAAAGTATTTTTTTATACCACTGTGGTGGCAGACAAGCATACGGCCCTGATGAAAAGTGGTTACCGTAACCTATGAACGTTTGCAACACCAGAGGTGCAGTACTCGCGCTGCCGACCCTTTATAAACCTTCAAAGACCGCTTTAGAAGAACCCCATACTGTAGACTTAAAATATTTATTTACCTGGAGTGCTCTCTTGAGATCTTTGGTCTCATTTTACACCTGTATCTGAGAATTCACCATATACTATGTAGATTGCTGTTAATAATTTTCTCTTCTGAAATGGTGTCAAATAAATAAACAAGAGTGGCGTGTGTAACTAAAATATTCTCGTTATTTAATTTAAGACAGTAAGAACACATTTTTTACAGAATGTTATTATCTAATGAATATCTACAATAAATTGTACAAGTATGTAGAAACTTATGAAGTACTTTTTAATTTACAATTAACAGAGAAAATTAATATTCATATTCAACAATATTAAGTTAAGAAGTATTTATTACTAAACTTATAACTACTTACTATTTACATTTTGCTTTCAATTCATTCAACTCGTGTTGTTTACAAATTAATATTTCGAATAGGCGTCCTTGCGTTTCTTAAGTAAATCTGTTATATCATTTAGTTGATTTCGTGAGGCTGATGATTATTTTCAAAGAAATTTAGGTACAGAATTTTTTAGTATTCCCATTGTTGTTTGTGGTTTTACTGCGATAATGTAATCTAACTTATAAAGTGTAGCCAACGCCCAAGCATCAACTACCGTATATTCAAAATTTGTCCCAGGTATGATGATTATAAAAGAATATATTTATTCCTTAGAATAAGTTTAAGAATTAGAGAAATCCATAGTTTTATTTTAGTTGTGTCAAATTACACACATTTATCTAAGAAACACAATGACGTATTAGTGATTTATCCACTTGCATTGATATATTATGAGGCAATACAGCCTTTTGCCGAGATATCACAAAGTTCCTACACTAAAAGTTGATATTTCGAAGAAAACTTTATAAAAATACAATTTGTTCAGTTTTACGTATAGTTTAGGCAGCGGTTTGTGGACGATTTTTGTCATGCATCGTTGACTTAATTCAAAATTTTTATTTACACGCATACGTAAAAATGATACGCGAATACAATGAATAATCATTATCAGATTTTGCTGACAAAAGTATCCGTTTGTCGACAAAATCTTAAATATTTCAATTAGAAAAAATGAAGTCATTGAATTCACGTTATCAATTTATAATGGAAAACGCATTGGAAGACAGCGTTTCTCTAAGTGTCTATATAAGACAAAACAGACATGTATCACATAGAATAAACCTAGACATTTCCTTGAAATCATATTCCTTAAAAATATAATTGTTCCCAATTAATTATTACGTCAATAACGACGTAGACTATATAAAAAAAAACGACAAAAATCAGGTATAAAAGGTAACATTTGAAAGAAACATTAAAGCAACTCGAAATTTCATAGTTTACTCTAAGATTTGAACAACATGATGGTAACTTCAGTTTTGTTGAAAAATTAATAATCAACAATAAATTGCATTGATCTGTCTGGAACGAAATAAATAATGACATTTCTAATTATTGTATGTACGTATCAATAAAATTGTACAAAATGAGTATTTCTCGCCCTATAGTTTCAAAAGTGAAGCTATTGAAATATATTTTCATAAGAATTATTGATCATCATCATTGAAGTAACATTATTAATGAATGATAACTAGAGCAGCTTAGTAATTTTGTATACTTTTACTTGTCTTAATTTTCACTAAGATAATAGCTTTAATATAACTGGCCATAGTAATGTGTTCGATAAAAACAGTCTTCTATCATTTGACAAAAAACAAATCTTACAGGTTACAACTATTATGAACATTTGTGAAAAGAATTAATCGTATTTTAATATTACCCAAGACTATTTAAAAATGAGTCAATTGATTTGTTAATCACATTATGCAATAGTAGACAAAATATTTATACTTCATGATGTGGAAAGTAACTCCTTTATTTAGCAACATCTTTTTTAGTAGTAAGATTCACAAAAGTTTTTGATTAACGCATATTAATTTTATGAAAAATTGAATAAACGGGTAGCGGGTTAACATTGACTAACATTAACTTAGCACGATATTTAATTTTGATATATTTTACGTAAATGATTTCATCAATTCTTTGTTGTTTATAAAGCGATCAACTATTAAAACAGGTTTTTTGTCAAATGTTGGTAAATAAATACAAAACGATGTTGAAATTACATAACCTTTCGAAGATTTTATAAAGTTAAAGTAAATGTTGATAAACATCCATTTGAAAATAAGTTTCCTATTAATACTAAATTAAATTAATCCCAAAATATAGACAACCTTGGTATTGTATCAAAATTAAGGAAGTGATAGATACTTTAGATATAAATTTAGTAGCGCTCGTGGCCCCGCGGTCTCAGTGTTCTATAAACGATCACTGAGATACGCAACTTTCACTATGGCTGGTCCTCGGATGGGTGACCACTTTGTGGCATTTACATTTGCGAGCGTTTCCGTGCTTCGGAAGGCACGTTAAGCCGTTGGTCCCAGTTGCCAGTAAAATGGCAGGTCGTTAAACCTGGTTGAAGGCATTATGGGCGGCTTAAAAAAATTTCAACAGCAGGTAGCCACAACCTGCGTCTGTCCATTTCAACACGTCAATGGGCTCACCACCTATTACGTGGGACAACTATTCATACGGTGAAAAGTGGGCATATAATATGCCTCTGCCACCCCTTCGGGGATAAGGCGTGATGGATATTTTATAAATTTAGTAACTACAGGTGAGATTATTTAATTGGTATCTACATACTTTTAGTTTAAGAAAATCAATTCAGGTCCCTTTAATTTCTCTAACACCAAGAGGTTTTCAATGTTTTACAAATCTTTGGTGCTTATACACAATACAATACAATACTCAGCATGAAAAGAGTGTGCAAAACTATAAATTATATTACGAACACATTTTTTTTCTAGAAGTTACATACAATGATAAAACCTAAACTTGAGATTGTTAATGTCGTAAAAAGCTGCGAAACGTCAAGTCAGATGATTTGGAACGACGCAAGGATCAGAAATTGATACAAGTGAGTTTAATAAAGTTCATATGCAAAAACAATTTTCTTTATAAGCTTCGGAATACTGATATAGACTTTTGAGATCTGATACCAATTCATAATATATTCTAAACTTGTTCTAATTATTAGTTCCAAATCTGACTAGATCTATTGACTATATACATATCACAAAGTACATAGTCAATACAAACCTATTCCACACCGCAGAAGATTCATCAAGATGCTGATTTAAATTAGGAGGTAGTTTATGTGACGTCATTTCATGCCTCTAAATCTTCGCAACTTTTCATTGACAAACATGTCTATTTTCTATGCTTAAGGAATTAATGTGTCGGTGGCTTTTAATAATATTTACCCTAATGAAATACATCTTTCAAATAAATACTATCTTGGAAGGTATTGGTCCCGGGTTATAATTTTTAAACAAATTATAATAATTTGGACCCATTCGGCAACATTGTTTTAAAATATTAGTACTTAACATTCATACTCGCTGTGACCTCTTGCGAATGCCACACCATGAGTATCGCTCTGCGATATCACACATCTTAATACTAAACACTTACTTAAAAATATACCTTCTAAACACATATCACAATTGTCTTCTCGCTAGGAGAAAAAAGTACTTAAAGTCCAAGATTACGCGTGTGTCCGCGTCAAATAGGCGGCCGTCATTCGTGTAAGTTTTTGCTAAGAAGCAAACTATTATGTGGCCCGGACAAATGCCTGATGAGTTCTGGAAGTGCTTCGAATGTAAGTTGGCAGAAACAGCAGTTAAATCGGCCTAGTGTATTAGTCCGTCCATCATTCTCGCTCGACGATATTACGTTCCGATGCACCGAACACAAATGTTTTAGCAGATGAGCTTTTTGTTTAAACATAGCGACACATAATCGACATGCAAATGGTTTCTCTCCAGTGTGTACTCGTAAATGAGTTTTGAGATTCCATGACATACCAAACTGTTTACCACAATATTCACAACGATATTCTCTTACTGGAGCTTGTTTACTTGAACCCTGATCGTGATCGCCTGAAGGTGTATCTTCCCCTCCCATTTGTGGTTGACAGAGCCAAGGTCCCCACGACCCAGCACTTGGAGGTCGATATTTAAGTGCCTCGTCATGCGGTACCGTAGGGGGAGTCGCACTTCTTTCGGGTAAATAAGGTGGCGCTGATGTACTTAAGGGATGTAATACTCCAAGACGAGCAGTTGCTGCAACTGCAGCTGCACTGGCAGATCCCTGTGTATACCGTAGATGTGCCATTTCTTCTAAGTAACTTGGAGGGAATGAAACAAACGGAGGATTTTGCGAAGGTGAGTTATGAAAACCAGGTCTTCTTTTTCGATGCGGTGTCACAACGTAATTTTCAGGTGATGTCTGCACAAGTGACATCAACTCCTGGTCAGGTGGTTTAAGATGCGCATAATCTTCTAATTTAACAGTCCGTAAGTCTAATTCGGAATGTTCTAAGTAATGTGATTTCCTTTTAGTGCGCTCAATTCCACGACCTAACCGATCACTGAGTAATTGTCTTCTGTATACTGTTTCCTGTGGTTGATCATCCTGGCTGGAAGATGTTGAACTTCTTCTATTAGCTTTCTGGAATAAGAAGGAAAACGAAATTATAATTTTATGTCTTTATCGTGTTAATTTAAAAAAAAACAAATAATAAATGTTTGCTCAATTTACCTTTGCCGCAACTGTTTCAACATCAACGTCCTGTGAGTCTTCGTGTTCGCTTTCCATAGTCTCCGAGTTTCTTGCTACTGATAAATTGACTGGGTTTGATGAACTCCTCCGCCGTACCCTAAGTCGGCCACTACAGTCCTTTACTCTAGATTCACCATCTTGTTCTTCTTCTTCTCTTTCATCATTACTACTAGTTGACATACTCTCTTTCTTTATACTCATGTTTTCATCTCCCTTATCTTTGCTGAATCCCGCACCAGAAGTGGCGAGCTCACTTTCAGAATGTGATGATCCTGGTGCATCATGTTTACTGCTTTCATTGCTATTTATATCTGTCTTTGATGATTTTGACTTTAACCTTTCACAAGATCTAGTCCGTTCTTCAGCCTGTTGTCGTTCCTTTGTTGATCTCCAAACATCTGATTTGATTTCCAGTAATTCAAACAGTTCTTGCATGTCATCTATTTCACCAGACTGCAAAGACACACAGTATGTTAAGCATTGTAAACTACGCAATATAGTTTTCTTTATGTTGTTAAATACTAACCTCTATGTAAGCTTGACCGCTGTACAAAAATACAAGAAGATGCCTCATGAGAGTACTGCTAATGCCCGACATGTGAATGGTGACGGGATTCTCCACCGACGGTGTATCATCCAGTATTTTCCTGGAAAAGAAGAAAGTAGTTATATCAGCAGTTGCATTATTCTTAGTTAATTTGTTCTTATTAAGTAACTGAATATTTGTCATAGAATTCAAATATGAATTATTTTTATGTTCATACTGCCGTTTAAAGTCCAGGTATGTACCTGTCCTCCAACAATACTCGCTTTACACCAATTAGATACCGGTTGCTTCGTATCGGATTAGCTCACCAATTAACCTTATTAAATATTTAAGATTAGATTAGACGGATGGTCTATTCAAGAACATATATCGTTGCACGTTGCGTGAAAACTACAAAATGCATTACAAAATTTACTTAAATTAAATCCTTTCTACTTTCCGCTAGCTTATTTTTCTGTGATTGATCACTGCGTAATGAATTTTACGTTATAATCAGTTTTCGATAGGTTATGTCATTTGTTGAAATTCCATTTACGAGTCATAATGCTTCATCATGCTGTTGGTCCCGGGTGCCAGTGACATGGTAGTCGTTAAGCCAAGATGAAGACCTTTTGACCACGTAGTTTTTATCTTTTATACCTCGAGGGTGGCTAACAAGCTAGGCTATAAACGTTTAGCAATCGTAGAGGTATAATACTTGTACCACTACTGGCGTCTATCAAAAACCCTTTAAGGTCCCATTTGAAGAATTTTACACTATCGACTTTTTTTGGCAAAACGAAGATTTTGTTAATTAGTTTTTTGCTTACCTAATGAGTGGACTTGCGGCCGCCATGACGATCCTGTGCGCGGCCAATGGCACAGCGTCGTCGCATACCAGAACCAAGTCAGAGTACCGCGCGCCACGCCACGCCGCACCCACCTCGTTCAGGATGCAGGCGTGGTGCTTGCCATACGTCAGAGTCAGCAGGCCCTCGCCCATCATTCCAGCACGACTGCAACATAAAGAAAAGTCGATAAGTAATGTAGTTTAATACACAATTTTTTCAAGACATATATAAGGAACAGTTGCTTAGTGGGGTTAAGTAAAAGTAGAGAGAGAAATGATAACCCCCATTTTAAAGTTTACGCCCACTTTTCGCCATTTGCATTTCATCCATTATCTCCTTCGTAGCAAGTGGTGAGCCTTTGCCCACTGCCGTTTTGAAATGTAGGTTAGGTTGTAGCTCTCTACTGTTGAATGTTTTAAGCCTAGGCGGCTTAAAAATTTCAAGGCTTTCAACTTGGTATAACGAGTGCCATGTTGCTAGCAACCGGGAGCAATGGCCTAACGTGCCTTTCAAAGCACGAATATTCCTGATCTCTCAGATTCAGATTTTACAATTGTGTGAAATTCGAGGCGTTATAATTAGCTATTGTGGTTGAGTTACTTGACTAACATGTGAAGACTTTGAAATCGTTACATAGGAAAAGTTTTTGTATGTGTCATAGTTGTTAGAATCAGCAAGTAATCTATCGAAATATACCATAGTTTCGTGGTAATAGGAAATGTATTAATTTTTTTTTTACTATATATTTTTACACACTTTTCAGCTTTATCTGTTTAGAACATGAGTACAAATTTTAAAGAGTTTACTTGATACGCCCTTTCAACATGATAAACTGTTCGGTTCAACAGTATTGTTCTATGCCAAACTAAAACCACCAGTATCAAGCCTGCAGTCAACTGACTGTAAAACTGGGGAATTATTAAATATCATTACCAGGTAAATTGAAATAGGTAAATTACATAGACTGCAACATTCGCATACACCATTTACTTAAAAATACGACACAATAGCTAGAAACAAAACAATACTTGTTACCCAATGAAATAAAAAAGGTTAAAAGGTGAGAAGAATTTTCAATTAACGTGCACAGTTGATATGTTCTTGGGTTACCTAAATAGCAACAGAAGTCCTAGTCACAGGTGGTAGAAAGCCTGTTGCAATAAGACCTTGGCCTGATAAAGCATCGCAATGTGCTATTAGCGTTGCGATAGAAGCGCAAGATCGTTTAAAAGACGATCAACAGGCGCTTATTTTTATTGTGGCGAGAGTTTGGCAACTGTGGAGTCACAAACGATGGAATACTGTTCATTGTTGTTGGTAACTGGCGCTATTGTTGTTGTATTTAGATCAAAACTTGTATTTGATTGCAACTGATCATAAAAGTGACAAATATTTGAAAACGTGACTACAGAATATATTCATTTAATAGTTACTATACCGAGATTTCGTTTTTAATTACGTAATGTAAACATTTCATTTCTATTTCATTTCAAACTTTTTGTAACAATACTTAGCCCCAGTCCCAATATTAACCACACTACACAACCTTAAGATTTACTGTAATAACACTTAATCATAATAAAAATGGATTATAATCATTGCATGATTCAATATAGTTAACATTTAGTAGAGGTAAGGAAATGAGCACTCAGTGATACAGAATTAGGTGTTTAATATCTGTACTTGGCACAAAAATAATAAGTACACTTGGTATAGAAGGTCATGATGCAAAATTTCCCTTGGGCGATTTAATAAATAAATATTGTTGGGACAAAATAATGTGGGCTTAGTTTGTTTTAGAGGGATTAATTGAAGGTCACATAATTAATTTTAAACGTTGACATGACAACGATAATAGAAAACTTGAGTCAGAAGATTTTACTTAACAAATGTGCGTTAGAGTTTTTGTAATCAACTGGTGGAACCAATCGAAGGTTAAGCGTCGGCGGTAAAAGTAACGAGTATTGAAGATGGATAGATAACTGGTTATTATTTTAGAATTTCAGAGAACTGAACAAGTCGAAATGAATTTAATATTTACGTTGTATCTACTAGGAACAGATGTGTTGTAGGTTTACCTCTTTGTAATAAGTAATAACATATATATTGAATATTAACAGATACGGATAGATATAACGAAGGAATATCAATTCCAATAAAATTAATCAAGCTTTCCAACCAACATCTATTTTCACAATGGGCGTTCATATCGTCCTTGGGCGGCACTGGGCGGGACAACGTAACAGTGATCTGAACATATTATACATAGAACTATTTTCAGGTCTGGCCAGTGATGCGAGGCAGACTCACCCGCCATTGTACTTGTGAAGCCGCTCGAAACGATGCAGTTTCCATGTTTTGCATCGAATTAATGATATCTAGGGTTGACTGTTCGTCTGAAGCCGATTCAAGGTTTTAGATTCGCTGGCAGTTCTTTGTACAATCAAGGCTTATTTTTAAATTCGATATCATTGTTGATGATAGAGTGAGTTATAGATCGACTTAGAAAGTTTTACTCGTTTATGTGAAGGTAAAATATAAAATAACTATGTCTCTCTTTAAAAAAGCTTCATGTCATGATGTTTCTCTAATACGCTTATAAAGTTATTTTAAATTATTCTAAACAGAAGTTAATGACTGAAAATCTTTCTTTTCATACTGGTTTTTGATGATATTATGGAAAATTTATTTAAAATAATGTTATAAATTGATTACATATACACGCATCATAAACGGCGACTGTCCGCCCCAAACACTTTTTTGATGGGTGGAAATCCTCATGGATGCTATGCCGGACTCTTACCGACTAACGACACAGTGCCCTTTCATCTGACTATGGCCGGAAATCCCGGGTGAGCTCTTGAAAAGATAAAGATAATCCCAGGGTTTCTGGCAGACATTTTTCGCCACCGCGACCTTGTCGTCTGGCTTCAAGTGTAATAACGCTTCTTTGGGGGAATTCGGTAGTTATCCCGATTCTTGAGAGGGGTTTGTTTGTTATCCCGTTTCTTTGGCGAGGGGAGGGGATGTCCTCAGCCCGATGTCGTTTCATTTGGCTACTATATTTCCGTGGTATTGCAGGCACGCTGTTTTGAAAGATATCGAATGACTGAAATGTTTGGAGGGTAAATAAAATAGCAACTACATATTAATAAGAATAATATGATGTCTAGTTTTAATACGAGTCACCTTCTCAGATGCTTGTAATTATTTCATCATCATTGTTATTGTATTCTGTCAGTTTCTTAATCTCTTACTCCATTAATTAGTGTTAGCTGGTAATTATGCATTTCAAGTTCTTAAATTACAGTTTTTGTATTCATTTTAAGGCAAGGATGATGGAAGATAATCAATGCTATATACAAAGCGATTCACATCATCGTCTTTATTTTTAAATTCACGTTCGCTAACAATAAATCAAGGTTCGAAATGTAAATTTTCAGAATTTGGTTAATTTTATTTAATTGATAGTACATTTAGAATTTTTATATAACTTACTTCTAAAAGCGTCATCTATTATTGATCTACGACAGTGTACTATAAATTAGAAGTGCTCTCTGAATAACTTTTGTATCATGCCACAAGATGGCGACATTTAGTTACCGCGATCATCTAATAGAGGGCTCTGTGCTGCCATTCATCAGTACTCTACAGAGTTAATCTAAGACGTGAATGAAAGATAAAAGCAACGTTTATATTCTCATGGCCTTTTGGGCATGGCCTTCGTTAAACATATACTTTCACCAACACTTTTCAGTAAACAAAATTCCGTATATTTAATTATATCTACACACAATCTCTTATGCCTGTTACTTATTTATTTGGAGCAGATGAAGGTAATTCAGTTAAGTAACAACACGTAAAATGTAAAATAGAATTTTTTAAATCAGTTTTTCAATATCAAACGAGAGTTTAGATGCTTTAAATTAAGCCAAGGAAGTGCAATAACAACGCCAAGCCAGCAAAGGTTAATCTAATCATGCACAATGTCATGTTATTAGATAAATTATTTAATACATATTATTACGCCTGTCTCCCATCGGGGTAGGCAGAGACTATGGCTTTCCACTTGCTATGATCCTAATATACAGTTTCGCTTCTTCTACTTTCACGAGTGTTTTATTTACTATGCTTAACAAATCATTAAATGTTATTAGATCCTTACTTAGAGGGCTTTTCATCTTGACTTTCATAAATGAATTTGAATTCAAAATAACAATATTTTCTATCAACCAACAACTTGTGTCGATATATGTACCTTATGATCTTTATATTGGAACCGGCTGACCTGCCCGGCTCCGTCCGTGACATACTTCCAACCCCGTGGCACCCATTTAATCCCGTCACTTATTACTTTCCAAAAATGCATGAGTTTCCAAAAATGCAAAAGTTCCCCGATTTGTTGACATTTATGATTACTGCTCCGCTCTCCTGTGTAGTGGCGTGATGATATATAGTTTAGAACCTTCGTTAATAAATGGGTTGTCCAATACAAAAATAATTTTTCAAATCGGTCCAGCCATTCCCGCGTGACCAAGGGAAATAGGGATTCATTTTTATATATATAGATATATACTCGTATATAAGATGTTGCTCACACCAACCTAGCTGGATACATAGTGCGTACTTTGATGACATTATTTACGTGCTGTACATATAACTTTGTTTCGGGTATAGGTTACTAATCCGTATTTTTTGGCACGTAATAATCGACCTTTGAATAAAAAATATATTATCAAAATAAAATCCATCCTCCATGTTTGAGAGACTACATTAGATACTCGTACTGCAAAGTAGGTTACAGTAATGTCGTGAAATATTGTATTGAAAAGTCTGTATTTTATATTTACATGGCTTATAGAAAGAGCGCATACCAGTTCTTGACCTTGTCTTCCATTCTTTCTTACTAAATTCAAAACTAGTATATATAAATGCTAGTTGAACCGGTGATTCATCATTATTTTGGTAATTCTTTTCCTTTTTTTTCCCTCACTTTTCTAAGCCTCATAATTTGCTAATATTGGTAATTAAGACAGGGTCCCTTATGCTTTTTCAATCGCATTTTTACTTCGACGTACCTCACTAATAGAGATACATAGACATAAAGACATATTGACACGCCTTTATACCCTAAGGGGTAGGCAGAGGCATACGCCCACATTTCACCGTATGCACTTTTGTCCCACGTAACAGGTGGTGAGTTCATTGCCGTGTTGTATGGACAGGCGCAGGCAGAGTTACATAAAGATATAAAATATTTATGTAATGAGATAAGTTAGATGCGTCAAAATAATAACATATTTCAAATTTGGCTAAGTTTCTACATCTGAATGAAATACCTCTTTGTGTAAATAGGCGTGAGTGTATAAAAATATGTAGGTAATGTGGTAACCGCGTCAGAGATAAGCCAATTTCTTTCTCGGAGAAACGTTATCGAAATAGGTTAGTGGACTAAGTTAGTAGCTATTTTACAATATCTAATAGTAAACTATTGACTTTACATTTTATATCAATAAGTATAAAATTAATTAAATACTTATTATAATATAT
Organism: Thumatha senex; assembly: GCA_948477245.1. Taxonomy (NCBI): domain Eukaryota; kingdom Metazoa; phylum Arthropoda; class Insecta; order Lepidoptera; family Erebidae; genus Thumatha; species Thumatha senex. Next base: position 6,242,699 of record OX419728.1, read on the forward strand.
ACAATATTTTATAATAAGTATTATAATAAATATATAAGTATAATTAATTTTAATAACTTAATATTTTTTTGTTAATATTAAGTTAAGTTAAGATAGTTGGTACAATAGTAAATATAATGATGTGTCTCACATACCTCGTCGGAATTAATTTTATACTTATTATAATATATACAGAAGCGCTCGTGGCCCCGCGGTCTCAGTGTTCGGTAAACGATCACTGAGGTACGCAACTTTCACTATGGCTGGTCGTCGGATGGGTGACCACTTTGTGGCATTTACATTTACGAGCGTTTCCGTGCTTCGGAAGGCACGTTAAGCCGTTGGTCCCGGTTGCCAGTAAAATGGCAGTCGTTAAGCCTGGTTGAAGGCCTTATAGGCGGCTTAAAAAATTTCAACAGCAGGTAGCCACAACCTGCGTCTGTCTATTTCAACACGGCAATGGGCTCACCACCTATTACGTGGGACAGGAATCCACACGGTGAAAAGTGGGCATATAATATGCCTCTGCCACCCCTTCGGGGATAAGGCGTGATGGATATTTATTTATTTTTATTTTACAATATTATATATTATAATATGGATTGTACACGTGTAATGCAAATAGCATTGATCACATCCTATGACATCATAAGAAAACTGAAAGCAAAACAAAAGCAATGATGCTTAAACTTAAGAAAATTTACGTCAAAGTTAATAATTATACCTGTTGGCATCTTTTCTTCACAGAATTCAGTTACTCAAATACCCTAAACGTTTTTGGAACCAACATTTCCACCTTTTGTATATCCTATCCAATTCCTTACCTTAACGCTAACGTAAACAAGACACTGAAAAAAATGTTTTTTTTTATTGCTTTATATTTTGCTTCTTGTTTAGAATTTCAATGTCAAAGGTGTACAATAAATTAGATAGTAAGTACTTGTATTTTTTGCTTTTACAACCAACTAAATATTTTTTATACCACTGAGGTGGCAGACAATCATACGAACCTGATGGAAAGTGGTCACCATTACCTATAAACGTTTGCAACACCAGAGGTGCTGACCCTTTGAAATCCTTTTCAGACCCCTTAAGACCATTTAGAGTAGTTACTCTAAATGAGAGTTCGCCTTCATTTAAAAAACAACGCAACGCCATTTAAATCACAAAGCACTAGTTCCTCAAGCAAGTTGTCTAAAGTAATGATATAACACACCCCAATCATGATAATTATTAAGACAATCTTACAGAACTATTATATACTAATCAAGTTTTGTATACAGGGTAGATTTGAACTCATGTCGAACACTCCACGAAAGCATTTGAACAAAAAACAAGGCTGTCAACATTCATTAGCGAATATTTTATCACGTGGCAATAATAAACAAGAAACATTTAACTATCCACTCAACACCAACAACGTTCAACAACGTTCAACAACCAGGAAGCACAAAAAACAACAGTTATTTACAATATCTATAAAAATATCTCAATTAGTACAAGAATCAAGGTTGATTCATAAAAGAAACGCCCGCTTGGCTTACATAACTCTGCCCACACTAATTAAACATGTACTCTGTAACCTAGAATGACAAGCATTACTAGCTTACTCGATCAGTACTTACAGACTTTAAATTACTGCTCTCTAAATGGGATTTTATCACTGTCGTATCACTGTAAAAGGTGGAATACAGCTACATAATTGTAACTCCATATGTATGTAATAAATAATTAGTATCAACGGGACAATATTACTTATTGGTTTCAACGTTAAAATTGTTTTTACTTTTAAGGAATTGATTGCCTAAGTTGTTAACGTAGAGATACAATAATAAATTCTTAACCAGTTTTCTATAATTGTTAGCTAGGTATGTATAAGATTATAACTGACTTATTAACGTCTCTATTTGACGACGAAGATGACATATTAAGGCTCCGGCATAAGCCACGTATAGTTGGAAGGTAAACAAATAACAATACTAAAAATAAAACTAAATCTAATCTAACTTGTTTTTAAGGAAGCCGATTAAATAAAAGTTAATTGGTTAGTAGCTAAGTTTTGTTGATTCTTAAAAAGGGTTCTTAGAAGGTTTTACAGGGTCGACAGCTCGGTTGCCGCACATATGGTGTACAAACGTTCATAGGCTACTGTGACCATTTTTCATCAGGTGGACCGTATGCTTGTTTGTGAGTGAGTGAGAAAGAGAGTGATATAAAAAAAGAAAACAACCATGATTATAATTGAGACTACGCACATTATTAGTTTGAACAGCAACACAAAGAGAACTTCGTCATTAAACAGGGAAATTTCTTAAAAAATAATATTGTGTTGTTAAAATCAAGTGCAATATTAATAAATATTTCATAAGATGTTTTTTTTATTTCACTTCCTTACACGTTTAAGATAATCAGATCTGCGTAACAATTCTTTACGATGACTATTAAGAAAACAAAGATGTTTCTTATAAACTTTATCAACAACCAAACCCATAAATAATGAACGACAGCTAGATGACTTTTAATTAACAATAACATCGACACTACTACTAGCTTTAACAGCAAATAAAAATTCTTACAAAACATCTCATTGGAAGTGTTGCAAGGTTAGAAATTGTTCAAGACAGCCACTGCTCGCCTACTGGAGCGTACGATTGATTGAAAAAAGTGTTAACTTTCGCCGTTTATTGACCAATAATTGAAAGTTACAACATGTCAAATCTTGATTTGGTGCCGTGAGCTGATTAATTTTGTGCAGTTTTGTAATCTACGTAACTAGTAAACCACATACTTTCGTTGAATCCTTCAGATTTGAAAGCTGAATATTTTAAATTGGGTATCGAAAAGTATGGTTGTGAATCAAAGTGGTTTCACAAACATTATTTGGCGTATTACAACGCGATAAAAACCTTGGATTGTTTAAAGTTTGGCTGTTATCATGTAACTGAAAGATATAATATAAATATATATATATATCTAATTAAAATAATAATTCCTTGCAAAATATCTTATAACGTTGGATTTTATTATGTTGCCAAAAGATTCTGGAGAGTTAAAACTTAGGAAGCTATTAATATTTAATGCTTCAAGAATGACTCTGAAGGTCAATCGGAATCACTTGCTTAAAATTCAAGGAAAACATTGAATACCCACCTAATTGAAATTCAGATTCCAACAATGTCATTTAGATCGGATTTTTCCCTACGTAAGGGAACGCTAAGAAGAAAAGTGTGATTGGTTATTATACTGAAATAATTGACTGAAAACCCAATACTTCTATTATTTCAGGATTACAATAACGAGGAAACATTGTATCGCAAACTAGTAATATATTGATTCCAGTATCGCAATACTGTGGATGAAATTTGAATGTCTCATTTATTTTTCCTAATCAATCAAAAAATAAACATCAGTTTCATATTATTAAGAGGATAAAAATGCATAAATTTATTGAGTACTTGACAAGAGGTAGTCAAACTATAACAAATACAATAAATAATTCTAATTTTGTAGAGTGAGACATGTTGGTTGGCGACTTTGTCGGCTAAACAACGTCACCACTTGAAAAATGACGATTTGAATCCTGAGAAAAGGAAAATGATAATACATTCTGCACTTGTTTCAAAACACTATTAAAAATTAATGTTATATCAGTGCGTAGTAAAATATTGTTTTATTATAATAATGTAATAACAATTGAATATAATGATTCATAAACTGACTACGTAGATTAAGTCATTTAAAGGCTTTTGTTCATCTGTTACCACTCCATACAACACAATGACTATTACGAATGGTAATTTATTAAAATTATGAAGAAATTATTCTACTTAAAACGATGAAAAACTTTAAATAATAATGATATAACTAATATTTACATTATAACCAGTGGTATTCAAGGTTGGGCTGCTAATTTACTGCGTAAGCGTAAAGATTTTAGAATTATTGTGGACAAAAGGGAGGCACAGTACTTGTTAATACATAACTTTATAGACAATTATTCACATATACTATATATGTAAAGGGCTTTTATTCTACTATTTGAGTCAGTTAAATTCTCAGTCTCAATGGCATATTAATTTAATTTTGTAAAAGTAATTCGTAATTTTTAAACATAGCTTGTCACATATTGTTTGAATTTATGAACGGCCTCCATAACTGTTTCAGACAGGGTTAATGATAGGATGCTAGATAAAAGTAATTGCAGCAGACACTTTTCCTAGTAATAAGTACATGCGCGTTGCGTGATATCAATAAAATGCAAGTTCACTTCGACACCGTTTAATACTACAATAGTTTTATATTCACGGTCAAATTAAAAATGTTTAATTATTGGGCCCCAATATGTCATTATATACTTTTTGCTATGAAACAAATTTGAAAGAAAATTTTAATCCATACTTTCATTCTACTAATATAAATCCGAACGTGTATTTGTTTGTCCTCAATAACGATACTTAATACCATTCAACCGATAAGGCTGAAAATTGGTATGCAGTTTACGGACATCTTGGAAAGAAACATTGGATTTTTATCCCGGCAACAGACGGAACAGTGGGAAACGGATACGGAAAATCGTCACCATGCGGGCGTCTTGTAAGTTATAACTTAAAATGGTTTGCATACAACATAACCTACATTGAATTTATTAAAAGTACAAACGTACTATGAAATGTAACGTAATTCGTCATTCTTATAAAAATAGCTGCTATTATAATAATATCCGCCATGGGAACTATTGCAGTATTATATGAGTTCAGACTTATGAACTGGGTGGTTTAACATTGCGCAAAACACAGCATTGACTTACAATGTTACCTTACACAGTGTGTTGCTTCACAACTGTCACCCAACTATTAAAAGTACTACATGAATAATTGTGAATGGATGTGATTCACATTAGAAAAATACACATTTTAAATTTTATACATTGTAAGGTAGGACGTAACTCGACAGATGGACTGATGACCTACACAGGATCGCAAGGGGTACACTGAATGCGGAAAGTACAGGACTACTTGTTATTATTACAACTGACAATATTACATCATATTAAAAATATGTTTGAAGTTCACATCGATAAATCATAGATGACCACGATATAACTAATGGCGTCAGTGCTTGAAGGTCAGTTGTTTTAAGCACCTTTCAAGATGAGTCTAAGAAACAGCTTGATGATATTATGTGAAAAAAAAAGAAGAATCATTTATATTCAGTAAAAGTTGTTTAAGAACTAGAATTAAAGATGAAAATGTTTTGTGCAAAATTAATAATTTAGACCTTGTTTTGGTATAAATATTTCATATTTTGGAATAAACGGTCGAAAAAGTTTCATTTCCATTATTTGCGAATTCAATTTTCATGCAAATGAAGATTTGAGATAAGCATACATACATTTGAATTCTTGATAAACCGCACACGCCTTAGAGAAATATCTACGCTTAAATTTCTAACAACGGCACAGTAACCACGTTAGACCTCAGTATTCTTCGATGTGTTTCAATTATCACACGGCAAATTGAATATATTTATAGTGAAACAGCCTGTCATGAACTGAGTTTAAATGAATGTGAACAGTTTTCTGCTCTACTTACACAACTGAAGTGATTGGTTTAATTAAATTGTCTGAATGCATTTCAACGCTATTTCTTCAATAAATTGAAGTTTTTGCGATAGTGTCAACCCTACTGATTTCAAACCAGTGCCTTACGAAACACAATGCTATGCGCTAATATACATAACAAAAATGAGCGTTTGAATAATTTTATAATAAGGAAGAGTTCTATCTTGCGAGATTGGGAAGTCGTAATAATAAGGCTGGTAGTAGACAGCTTCAATGACAAATGTACTAACAAAGGTACTTAGCAACAGGCCAGACCCCTTGACAAGCTTCTAACAGGCGTGCGAGGTATGACAGAAAGCGATAGTGATGTAAGTCGATAGTCGTCAAACAGGAAACCATTGGGCGCGCGTGGCGAACGTTACGAGGCATTCGCTTTGTGCTGCCGGCCTTCGGACAAAACGTTTGATACCAGCATCGTACACCGCCGCAGCATCACATGCATTATGTAATCTGAACCCACAACAAATGCCATTTCATTCATAAGAACAATACTTACATCCACGTACTCTACCTCATTACATCAATACATTCTCTCAGCTCTGACTCGCTATCCGCTTCAATATGACAAAAATAGTATATTAGTCATTTTAAGTTAATAGTTTTTCCGACGATGAAAGGAAATTTATTAGTGGGTATTTTTTAGCTGGTGTTTTCGTTTTGCGTTTCAATTGCGAGGATTTCTTCATTTTATTTATTATAATCAATATCGAATCGTGAGTCAAACGAGATCATTGCCATTACGATAATTTGGGCGATAATGATTAGCTTTACGATTCACATCAACATAAAACTGTGCTTTGTTTCATTAATTTGGTTTAAGATATATATCTATCTACTTTTCATTACTTCTCATAAATAAAGACGAATCACAACGCTTAATATTTTCGTCATCGATGGATTTTTTTATATTACCAATATTAAATATCTGTGGGTGTGAGTTTGAATGTTAATCAAAGATATTATAGCGTTGGCAACTGACAAATGGATGTATTAATAAATGCCATCGTACCCTTGTACGAGAGAGTGTTGGGCTTGGGCCGAAAGCGAGATTCAGTTTTACCTTCGATGATGCTAAAATAGCTACACAGTTCACTCTCACCTTGCGTTTGATTCACGATCGATCCCTTGTGCCAGATACTTGTTAACTGTTACTGCAAACAGCTCTAATGTACATACACGCTTATTACAAATGTAACGTCGGCTGTTTTGGAATGTGATTGCGAAACATTTAGGTACAGTCTTCGAGGTAAATGAAGATTTCTTCTGTTTGCGAGGTAATAGCGTTGTCGTTGCTGTGCAGATCAAATACCGCCTTTGGCGTATTTCTACATTTTCGCAACTGTTTTAGTTCGGAAACAAATCGAGTTCGTGTTCGACATTTCGCGGTAACTGTGGCAGTTAGATAACTATTTATAAAGAACGTGTCTAAGAAAAGGTCGGATTTGATTGTCGGCACTCATTTGAATATCTCTGATGTTATTATAACAAATTATGATGAATTAAACCGTCTATATAGAGGCGTTCTCACGGCGCAAAATTAATTGACCTTCACATCCGTGGCAGCTTTGTAACAATTAGAATATAAGATTGTAATATTGAACAAAAGTTCCAATCGATTCTTTGAATGATTCTGTCATTGATCTTTCTTATTAACAACCATCTTTAAAAGCTATTTGCTCAAATATAAAGTTGTCTTCTTTGTTTGTTTATTAATATCTATTAGCACCAATCTCTTCCGTTTACTTGAGTGTTCTCTACAAACGGTTCGAGGTAAACCAGACTCGTAGTCCAAGGTCCGTTTTGAAATAGGATGGCACTTGACCTTCAGGATGAAAGTCAACAGTATTGCGCAACGTATCGGCGCGCGCCTCGGAACTCTATGCTAATAACTGAGCACGAGACACATATTGGAACCTGATCATGACCCACATCCATGTTCAAGGATTTCACATATTTGGAATTCGATGATTTCAAAACTGTCAGAATTTTAAGGTGTGTTGTAGTAACATGCTGCAAATACATTATGTATGATTTGAATAATTTTGTAGCCTATGAGAACGTATTAAACTAAATAAGATTCGATATTTTGTTACAATTTTTCCCTACTCTAATGACGTCAACGAGGAAATTTGAGCATGCAATGACTCATTTCATTGTTCACATGATTTTGCTGGCAATCAAAATCTTAGTAGGTACCACAAACTTAAGTAATAAAAAATCAAAATTGTGTACCATATTATAAAGAATCTTTTAGGATCGGGCTAGATTGTCAACACTCCTTTCTATTAATTGAATTATACACACTTGAGTTCTATGAGTTGTTTGTATTTGTGTCTGCATATGTGAGCGTGCGTATGAATGTGCGTGTATACACAGTCTCGCACACAGAGAGGCTGCGTCTGCGCATGTGGTGGTGGAGCGTGCGTAGATCCGCGGGCACGTTGCACAGGAGGGGGGAGTAAGCGCCAGCGAATGGCCCGCGGTTTTGTAACAGCGTTTTATTTCAAGGTCACTTGAGCAGTTTTTAGAAAGTTACTTCACTCAAGTCTTAGGTAAAAACTCACATTTGCATCGTTTGAGTCAACTAAAATATCCTGATAGATATTTTATCATTAGTATACCTATGTTCACAGTCATGAGAGAGCTTTTTTATTGAATATATCTGAATTAATCCACGTTGTTATTAGTAAAATACCAGTTAATGTTCTAAATCTATTACAGTTTTCACTATAGTAAAAAAAGTGCTCGAAATTATTGATGGTGTTTGCATACCTACTTGTAAATGCCAAATTGATATATTGTATTTATCTGTGGGTTGGCATATTAGACTGGTTTGAAAATTTTAATCTATCATAATTAGGTACTATTAAAGCTAATCTTATAACTAGATTTATGTTTAGAAAAATGTCTGATATTTTGCATTAATTACTAGGTACAGATATCTAATATATCGTTATAAGCGATGTAATATATCTCCGGAGTAGCAAGTAGGTAATATGCAACAAAATAAATCAATTATGTACGCTGTAAATAAAGTAGATTCTACGCATTTCTCATTTCATCATACTGTCGTTCACTTCCATATATATGATGCCGTGATCTTCTGTGCAGTCGAAATGATGAAATTTAGTCGACTGCCATTTCGTAAAGTTGCATAACGGCGAACACTAAATTTTGCTGTCAGAGAAAGTATGCGAAAGGCTTTATGTAATATCACCACGTAACTGTTGTAGCGACTCAGTTTTGATTTCCTTGCTTTTATGTCCATCACGGTTACGTGAATTTTTTTGGAGTAATTTTAAGAAGCCTCGATTTAGTGTTAGTGTTGTAATCACATTAAGGCTCGTTTTCTTAAAAAAAATGTTTCATTAGTTTCTTCTCTTAATTTAGAACATCTGCTTATATGCCTTTTTTTCTTATTGTGTATTAATTCTTAGACTTTTAAATTCTCGACGGTGTTAACAGACAATTCTATAAATTTACATTTACTATTATCGGGTAAAATTATGTTTCTTTTTAGGTATGGTCTGACTATAAAAGAACGTCAAATTTTGAACGGACAAACAATATTTTTGGGAAAACTCGATATACCGTATTATCGCCTAAAACATTATTGTCTCTTAGACAGCAAAATGTTTTGAGAAAACATTTTTGAAATAAACATATTTTTAAATACCTAACTAAGTTAATAAGGAGTTATTACAAAATTCTTCTCTCTAAAATGTGTTAAAGGTATTAAGAATTATTATCTTACTTGTTGAAACCCGCGGTTCCGAAATTTTCTTGTTGTCGTTTCCCACAGGAACTTTTTCCTGAGATAAAAAGTAGCCTATGTTATTCTGATGTGTAAGCTATATTGTTGTAAAGTTTCATCAAACTCCATTCATTAGATTTTGCGTGAAAGAGTAATAAACATCCATACTTACAAACTTTCGTGTTTATAATATTAGTAGGATTGGTTACTCGCAATGTAATATTAAAATTAGAGGAAATATTTAGTAGCTGTCACATTTTGTGTCATCAAGTGACACATTTTTGGAATTACCCATGTTATTAGCAAGTCTCTAGAAAAGTTTAAACTTTTATGAATTCCTTGAGTAAAGACCGGTAAAGACGTAATTGCATGAATCTGTCAACATGTCAAGGAAAAAGAAGAATGACTCTAATACTGTTATTGAATTGAGAGTTTCATAGTCATTATTTCGCGAAAAGACTTAAAAAGGCAAACATAAACTAATAATGTCATTATTTACTACTGAAATTGGAGAAAACTTTTGATATAACAATTTGAGAAGCACACTGTAGTAGAGGAGAGGTCTCACTCATCGACTACTAAAAAAGTAATGTAATGTGTAAAAATGAAATGAACTAGAAAGAACTAAAATACAATCTTTGCCCTAATTCTGAGTTATCAGTAATGTTAAATATCAATGAAACCGTTTGCATGCCACTGTAAGAGATAAGCAGACCTCAGATTTTAAGTATCATAGTTTTTTAATTAGTGGCACAATAGACAATTGTAGCAAATGATTATAAATTTACACATTTAACATTCATCAAAAGTTTAATACAAGTGTAATGAATGAAATTATAACACAAACAAGGACTCTATTGACAGATTATTATCAAAATGATCAAAAGTTAAACATTATAACGAACACTACTAACTTCCACATGCGTAATTGCAAAAAAACATAAGTCAGTGTAAAAATTATTTCATTTTTTGTTACATTTGTATTCACCGAGTGTGACGGTTGCTCAAGTGGGAAAATGTGCTGTAATTTTAATGAGATAAGCATCGTATTTCACATCAACTGCAAACACTGAGTGAGTGACGTAGTGATGTACCAAGGAATGAAGATAGTCTCTTCTTTAAATTTTATATCACAGACCAAAATTTAGAGGAAAAATGTGCATAGAACGATTTTGGACAGCAAACACCTGCGTATACAAGTTTGTAATAAACGTAGTTGAATTACACTTCTAAGAAATAAGATCAGTTCAACAAAAATGCTATCTAGATTTCTGCGACTCAACAGGTAGTAGATTCATTTGGTAAAAAAAAACATTAAAATGAAGCAGCACACCCAGAATATCGGACATACGTAAAAGGGTTGTACAACCCCTTTGGCTTTTGTCTGAAATAGGGCCATGTTATTTTTTATACTTTTCTAGCTAAAGGACAACGAAGACATAAAACTTTATTACAGATCTGTAAATAATGTTTCGGGCGTTTAATAACCCGGTTGTAAAGTGAACTTCAATAACGATTCAATGCCGGCGGTACAATTTGAAATACTTTTTATCGAAAATGTTAAGATTTAAATTATTAGTCTAAATATCGGATACATGTCGGAATGATAGATGCGATTCTGGGAACAAATCTAATATCTCAAACACCACTTTTATGTATAAATATTAGCTACCAATGATGGCAATTTTCTTTTTAATGTCTTTTTTTTAATTTATATTTACTTGTGGAAATTAAACATATATGAAAATCATCGTGGCTGTCATTACGGACTCCTTCCGACTAAAACCACACAATTCATCTGTCTATGACTGAGAGTTACGGGTGAGCACTCGGAGGGATAGGGCTCCTTTTCTTGATAACTTGGGGACAAAGTCTGTGTCAGGACTAGGAATCCTTCCGAATGCTTACTGCGGCCTCAATATTTCAATAGTATGCAAAACATGAAATGGAATTTCTTTTATGTCTTAACAAGTCATCTATAATCCTACTAATATTATAAACGCGAATGTTTGCAATTATAGATGGATGTTTTTTACTCTTTCACGCAAAATCTACTGAATGGATTTTGATGAAACTTTACAATTATATAGCTTACACATCATAATAACACATTATGCTACTTTTTATCCCGGGAACAAGTTCCTGTAGGAAACGGGAACGGGTCCTTCACCACGCGACAGGCCGCGGGCATCAACTAGTATAGTATAGTTTCACGAATTAATGTTATGTATTTAAGAGACTGACACAATGTTTCATACCGTACCAGACTTTCTGCACAATATTTTAGTTCTTTTTTGTAAAAATATTTCGGGGATGAAGAGTAGAAGCGTGCACGTCGCCATCCCTGCCAGCTACGGCTGCAATTCTACTCCAACACGAGTGCCACCAGGGCGAACTATGCTAGGGCGTGCCCCCGAGGCGACGCGCACCAGTTCGTCCCCGCTGGTGCGAAAAGTGTGAGCCAGAGCGGCGTAGGGGACCGCCACCCTACACGCGCGGCCCGACACGGCGGGAAGTGGAGGATGGAGTGCAGGGTAGCTGCGTGGAATGTTAGGGGAGGAATGCAAGATAAGATGAATGAGTTGATGGATGTTATGAATGAGAGAAAGTTAGATGCAGTGTGCTTGACAGAGACCAAGCGCAAGGGCAGCGAAGTCTTGGAGCTCCCGGGTGGGATGCTCGCGCTTTGGTCTGGAGTACCAGAGAGCGAGCATGGCAGTCGGGGGGTTGGAATTTTGCTGTCCTCGCGATTGGCCTCCGGTATGTATGAGTACAAACTGGTAGGTCCTAGAATCCTCTGGATCCGTGTAAAACTTGGTTTGACGAAGATGTTCCTGGTAGCTGCTTACGCGCCAGTATCTTCGTCGAACGCGAGTGAGCTAGAGGACTTCTGGGAGAGTATGAGAGAAGCTCTAAATGTGATAGAAGGAAATGAAAGACTTATAGTAT